>JANXHW010000001.1:268612849-269269099 GCA_026170595.1 Plestiodon gilberti rubricaudatus
CAAAGCTTAGACTGGCTAGTTATATCTCCAGTTCTCCACTTTGATCTAAACATTTTAAAAGTCTGCATCCAGTTAATCCTCCAGTAAATGCTCCACCAGCTATAGAAAACCTTGTTCAGCTGCTCCTCTGGCTACTGATACACTAGCAGACATTCTCTACTACACACTTTTAAGCATATCTTTGCAATAGTAAAGGCTAAAACCTTTTTAAAATAAATAAATACAGTATATAACTTTGTGATTCTCAGGATGCTCCGTTTTGTGGGCTTACGGTGTCCCTGCAGAATAACAGTGTCAGTACACAAAGTCTAGCTCACTCATGGTGGCATTTGGCACCTTTGCCCACATGTGGTTGTCAGCCATATGCATAATTTGACAAACAGCCCAATTCCATCTAAACTGCATTCTGCCAACAGAAGCGCCAGGATCCAGGTGAAAGTGCCTGGATCCGGTGTGCATAGCGCAACATCGCACTTGCCGATGCTGGAGGGAGGGGGTAGGATTGGTAGCACTTGCATGCGGTCATATCCTATCCCCCTTCCCTCTCCCTTACCCTCCTTGGTTCTGCACCAGCAAAATAGGTGGTGCAGAACTGAGGAGACCCACGGGGGAGCAGAGACTTTCCTCAAGGTAAGGGGGAAAAAGTTCCTTTACCTTGAGGAGACCTCCGGAACTGCCCATAGGGTGCAGCATGTGCCATAGGTTGCAGCGATGGCACATGTCCATCGGTGGGGGGGATTTAGGGATTTATTTATTTATTTTCTGTCATTATATACCGCCTTTCTTATCCTCAGATTGCTCTTCAGATGTTGCTCAAGGCGGTTTACATAGGCAGGCTTATCTAGATCCGATAAGGATCTTTACAGTATTGTTCTGTATAGAACCCTTCAACTCCAGATGGTTTCCGTCTACGATTTGTGCCTTAATTAGGTTGATTGGCTTCTGCTTCAAGTAAACTAGCATTATTTTGGGCTGATTTGACTGATGTCATGTGGTTACTGTTTTTGTGAACAATGGGCCATAAAATAACAGACATAAAAATAACAACATAGGTTAGAGGAGATTGGTAAGATCAGAGATAACACAGCATTCACAAGGTGGAACAGCTCACAGTGGTAACGGTGATGCTTGGGGGTGAGCGTGAGGCAACCGAGAGAAGTTGCTGCTGGCTTTCAAAGGTGGAACCTCTGTCATTTCTGTCTGTCCTTGTGAGATTTGTGGAAGTAAATGCCTTCGTTTCCAGGGAGTGTACTTTCTCTGGCCAGTCCATGACAGTCCTCCTTTTGTCAGGCCTATTATGTAAATATAGGTATGTGCCGCATAAGGACAGGAGCATGTTCTGCAAAACCTGTCCTTAAGCGCATCCATCATTGCCTGGACAACCGCTAACGGCTGCCAGGTTGTGCCCCATAATGCCTTGGGGCAGCCCTGTAGTGCCCTAGAATGCCCTGTGGGGACTGAAAAAAGCAAGAAAACAGCAGCTAGTTAGCAAAGGGAAAGCATGCTTCACACCAGTTAGCCAATTCAGGAGGGAAGGAAGCTGGCCCAGTACGTTTGGCAGGACCACCGTCATATGTGCATTCATTCATTCGCCAAACCATCACTAGGCGGCACATACCTGTACTTGAAAGGTCTGCACTGTCTTTTTCCTGCTTAGCCATGTTGTCAATTTTTTTTAATGAAAAGCTGTGGTTTATTTAATCCTGGTTCCTATCTATATGTTTTCCTTTCAAATACTGTGGTGTACAGGGAAATAAAAGAACCCTTGCAGAAAGTATAGGACTTTCATTGGGGTGGCTGGTGCCTCCAAAAAGTGAGGGTACTACAAGACCCGCCCCAACTGCACCTTCCCGCAGCTCTACCCATCTAATATCTCTCCTGCCTATTTCAATTCTATTTTGTCCATGGAAGTTTCTTCTATCAATCATGATCACTGAGTGAAGCCTGCTTGTTCAAAGTCAGTATACCTCTGAATGCCAGGTGATTGGAGACCTACAATAGGCAAGTGCTGTTGCCCTCATGCTCTGCTTGTCAGGTTTCCAGAAGCATTGGGCTAGCCATTGTTGGAAACAGAAACTGCATTAGAAAGTGCTGATTTACCCAACACCACAGACCGTAAATATAAGGGAGAGAAATGATCTGAGCCCCAAATGCTTACCCCCCCAAACCAATCAGACCATTAATTTACCCATGACACACTCATGTCTCATACAAATCCTTCCAAATAAGTTCCTTTTCAATGAATTTGGCCTCCCAAATAATTTCCTCTCTGCTTCACGAAAAGACGAAGATCCCTATGTTTTCTCTGGCCTGCGCATGTCCAGAGCTCTCTTTCAGTACAGCTTAATCTGTTCCCCTTTCTGCAGCTGAAAGGGATGAGACTCAAGCAAAAAGGCATACAACTTAAGATGGTCAATAGCCACCAGAGATCCAGACCGCTTCAACTACAGTGCCGTTCCAGGTTTCACCACTAGTACCCTTCCAGGCTCAGTGTCACAATCAGCAGGGAGCAAACAGTAGGCTGCCATTTTGGGTGTGTGATGTTGCACTGCTAGCATCAGAGCCTTCAGAACAAGAAACAGCTGAGCCCGCCATCTTGAGACTAAACAACCAAAAAGGAGACAGAGAGACATGGTGGAGTAGTGGTTGACTGAACTGCCTTTGAGAGGGCAGTTGGGCACCCTGTGTCTAGGGAGCTGCAACTAATTATTGGTTTGGTCCCCTCTTTATTAAAGCCTTTGTGAACATAAACCCTTTGTAAAATAGATGTATGAAAAATAGACTGTGTTTTCGTCTTTACGTTAAGGTAGGGAGGTAATGCAAAAAATGATTACAGCATAATTTTCACATCCACCTCACCATTTATTCCTGCTGGACAACATAACAGGTCTCATAAAGTGTGTGTGTTGCATTTAGTTCTTAAGGCATTACAGTTGCATAAGGGACATGGTGTGTGTGTTTAAATGATAGATATAATTCTATTTTATTTCTTTCCGTTCTGAAATACTGCACAGGATGTTATTTGTAATAAAGTTTTCTATTCCATTTTGTATTAGGCTTGAAAAATGTACTCATTTATTTATTATTAAAACAAGCTCATTTTGTGGGAGAAGATAATTACAAGGAAAGATGTCTCATTAGGAACAGCGATTTCAAAAAAGTAAGATTTTTTTATGATAGTTAAATATGAGGCTTTTTATGAATTATGTTTCCCATCTATATATTCAAGGGTCTTTGATCCTAATGCTTTTAATGATATTTATTGCCATATCCACATGGCAACATATTATTAAAGCATGAATTGATACATGAGGAAGCCCTGTTTTAAGTCTGACTTTATTGAGGCTGAATACATTATAGAAATGCTTAGTTACAAAAGGGAATAATAGTACCTCTGCCATTATTACAATGAAAGTAAAAGAACTTGTATTTGCTGGGAACGTTTATGTCAAGCAGGAATAGCACAGCATTTGAGAAATCTGTATACGAGTACTGAGCTGACAGTTTCTGTGTAGATGCAGTGTTGAGGCACTTGCCAGGGTGGCAGAGATTTGATTCAAGTAATTAATAAAACTGTAAAAGTGCAAAAAAACAAGAGTTAAGAAGAAACATGCCCCAAGGCTTACAAAATGTGTTTATTTTTATTTGTTGCATTTTTTTTATCCTGCCCTTTACCTTTTGTTTGTTGCATTTTTATCCTGCCCTTTATCTATGATGGAACTCAAGGTAGCTTGCACAGAGTTCACAGCTGGACTCCTGTCCAGATACTGACCAAATCCAGATCTGCAAAGTTCCTGCCTTGTGTGCCTTCAAGTTCAGACTATTGTTCTGGTCCAACCAAAATGGGCAATCACTGCTGAGTCACAAGTACAAATACATCTGAGTTCTAACCATGCCCCACTTCATCCAGCTTTGTAAAAGAGAGACTGGCATAAGCGAGTGAATGCTAAGAGTTAAGAACTTAAGAACATAAGAAGAGCCCTGCTGGATCAGGCCAAAGGCCCATCTAGTCCAGCTTCCTGTATCATACAGTGGCCCCACCAGATGCCTCAGGGAGCACAGGACAACAAGATAACCTGTTTCCCGTTGTCACTCCCTTGCACCTGGCACAGAGAAAACCCACTTCTAAAACCAGGAGGTTGCTTATGGCTTGTAACCTGTGATGGTCTTTTCCTCCATGAATCTGTCCAAACCCCTTTTAAAGGAATCTAGGCCAGGTGCCATCACCACATCCTGTGGCAAGGAGTTCCACAGATGAATTACACGCTGGGTAAAGAAATATTTTCTTTTGTCTGTTCTAACTCTCCCTCCACTCAATTTTAGTGCATGTCCCCTGGTTCTGATGTTGTGCGAGAGGGAGAAGAATTTCCCTCTATCCACTCTATCCACTCATCACAAGAGTTGATGGTATCAATTGGGAACTAAAGAACTAGGTCCCATCCACCATCTGCCAGGAGGAAAATGGAAAGGAAGCTCCTATAGCATGTGTGTGATGAGTGAGGAAGATAAAGTATAAGTTTTTTATCATGGGGAAAAGCATAGCAAGTGCCCCGCCTGCAGCAATGATCATTGGGAAAATAGAAGGTGGGGGCAGAGGCAGGACATAAACCTTGCTTGGAAAGAGAAGCTGAAGGCCTGGACAGGGGTGTGGGAGACATTTCACTTCCTAAAAATATACTGCAGCTTTTCAGATGTTTCCATAGGATTATTTTCTGATATTGAATTGCTGCTTTGGGGATGAATATGACGTTAATGCACTTACAGAGCAATCCTGTACATGACTACTTGGGAGTAAGTCCATTATATTCAATGAGATTTACAGCCCAATCCTAACCAACTTTCCAGCGCCAATGCAGCCCTGAGGTAAGGGAACGAGCATTCCCTTACCTTGAAGAGGCCTCCGTGACTGTTCCCCCACTGCAGGATGCAGCACACACCCCATTGACACAGTTTCATCGGTGCTGAAAATTAATTACGATTGGGCTGCTACTCCCAGAACAGTGGGCATAGGATTGCAGCCTCAGGGTCCAATCCTATCTAACGTTCCAGAGCTGATGCAGCTGTGACAATGGGACAATGCCCCCATCCTGCAGTAGGGGGGCAGTCACAGAGGCGTCCTCAAGGTAAGGGAACAATTGTTCCCTTACCTTGGGGCTACATTGCAGCTGCATCAGCCCTGGAAAGTTGGATAGGATTGGACCCTCAGTGGGGTCTCATTACCTTAAATAAAACTGCATTTCACAGATGGGGCAAAACCTGCCCTGGCAGTCCAGAAAGGGTCAACAATTCCTACAAATCTTTTGCACTTTATTGCTTCAGTTGTAGATCCAGGGCATTCAAATGAGCATGTGCAAAGCAAACTGTGAGACTTTCAAGGTGAATGAGGTGACACTCTTTGACTTTTTGGCGGATATTCTACATTGGACTGATGTTTTCAGGTATCATCCATCATGGGCGCAACCCAGTGGCATGCATGTGCAGTCCATTCAAGTTATTTGCGCCATTTCCCTGTCAGCAGCTTGCTCTAGCTTCACTGAGTTTATAGGTCAGTTTGATGATTTGGTGTTGAAGCTGCTGACCAGAAAACTTCCTCCACAGTTCACACATTTCTAAAGGAGGACAAAGAAGAGTAATAGGAGAAGAAAAATAGAAGAAGGCAGGGTATCGTGACAATAAACCAGAGGGGAGCAAATCCATCCCACCAGAAACGGCCTTTCCTGTCAGTCATAACTAAGTATTGCCTCTGGAAAGGTCAACCGAGGCATTGCTAAGCGGCAAGAAGTGATAGAAGAGGGCCCACATCATCTGACCAAAGGTAGGAAAGAGAAAGCAGAGAGGAGTTAAGGGAGAGAGACATCAAGCTGTATTTCTGTCACTTTAGCTCATTGGGTGCATTCAGAAATGTCTCCAACTGAATGGGCACTTGCATTAAATATGCTGTTTTGTTGCCGCCTACTGTAGTCACAATTACTTCCTAGTCAACCTAATGCCTTGTTGTGTATTTTAAGTGATTATGACTTTTTTGAAAAGATAGGAAGGACAACAGAAAATAGGACATATTTGAAAAGCAGTATTTGGGGAAACTGATAATATGCTTAAACTTCTAAGAGCAATCAGCCAGTAGTGTGATTTTTAAAACAGAAATAAATCTCAAAATATGAAGTTACAGTTCGTGAACGGTTGTTGATATTATAGAACCCTACTGCTATGCTCCAAGCATGGTTCTTAACAATTTTGATTTCTTGCATTCATTATGTATAATATACCTATTTAACGTTTTCACAAATGCAGGATTCCTTATAAATTATTTGAGTTCAGTTCTGGTTGCATTAACAATTGGAATGGGTGGCAGTGTCATGATGCTGGTCAAGGATCCCATTTTAATAGGAGTGGAAGTTTCCACCTGCTTTTCATCCCAAGGACCAGGTTAATAATTTGTCGTCAGTACGCCAAATTACGCCAAACATTTTGCTCTGCATCCAAACATTTGCTCTGCATCCAAACAGTACGCCAAACATTTTGCTCTGCATCCGTGGAATTTACAGATAGGAGGGTGTTTCATCTATACTGCTGTATTTTCCTATATTTGACTTTGTCTTTCACCATAGATGCTGTGTTTTTAATTTCATTTTACTCTGGACTTGGTGGCAAGTATTTATTATTTCAGCTGTTATTAATAAATGGAAGGAACACTGCATAAACAAATAGAAAACAGCATGATAAATGTTGTGACCTTCTAGCGAAAAACTGTATGGCATGCATAAAAGCCCACTGCATTAGACAAGAGGAATGGGGGAGGGAGAAGGAAGTGGGTAATTATTTGAAGCGGTGCTTTTACTGTTGTTGGAATGAGACAGACTAACAGTGGCAGCAGTCATTTTGCTGAATCAAAGTCCATGTTAGTCGCATTATACAGTGCCACAAAAGGTTGTTAAGGCTGGTATTAGCATGTACCACTGAGGACATTGGAAGGACTCGATCTGTCACACTAAATCGCCTTCTTGCCCTCAACCATTGAAGTCTCCAGCTCCTCTGACATGTTCTTTCATTAATGGCCTGGCCTTGACAACTGATCCTAATTGCCTCTGAACCACACTTCATGTATTATTGGTGTCTGCCTGCCCTGGTTCATGTCAACAAGCTGCAGCATGCACAGGGTGTACCGGGTGCCTTTTCTGAAAGGGTGCTCACATAGTCATTTACCTCTGAGGGTTTGAGCCTCACTGGGAATGATGTCTCAAGTGAAAGATCTTCCTGTCTCTTCTTACTAATACAGGCATGTGGATCTCTGCTCTGTATTTATTAGGCATGCACAGAGACTCAGTAAACGCATCAAACCAATTATACAAGATTTCCTTTCAAGGCTGGCATGCAAAAGCTAACCAAAAAGTTGCCCATATTTGATCTGCTGTTTCAAGTGTATGTCTGCTCGTTTGGAAAAGCTTACTCACCTAGAAAGAAAGAATGGCTTTGTGCTTCATTTTTCAAAAATAGCCGTTGTGTTCTGATTTAAAGTAGCAGCACAAGAGAAATTTTATCTATAGTGCTGGGAACACGGACCTTCAACTTCAGCTGCACTCGCTTGTGATGAAAACTCTTACTTGAGGCATAAAATAGATTGAGGGCTTCTAATTCCTTTAAATCCTTGCTTTCCTTTTAAATGAAAAGAAAGGAATAGATAGAAAATCTTTTTTTTTCCCCTTATGGACAACATAATTGCTGTGAAATACAACAGATCAGTAATTAAGAAATAAAATTATTTTGCAAGTTCTTCTTTAGAAACTGATGTTGATGACATAATATCAGTTATGCATTAAGGGTAATTTGTTTAGGGTGAATGGGATTCTTTTAGTGCCAAAATAATACTTCTAGCTACCAGAGAGATTTTGGTATTTGTTTTTGTCTTCCTTTATCCTTGTGCCTATAATGAAAGATTTGCATCAGTCTGTTACTTGAGAAAAAAAAATGTAGAATCTCACCAAATAAATAATAGCGTGTTTTATTTCATTTCCAACTTCTGACCCTCAAAGGACTTCCCCCTTCCCCGATACTTTTAAAGCCTGATGATGAGAATGATAAAGACGACAAATAAATCACACATGATCTCTGGTGTTAGGTATCATTTAATCTAATCTAGACAGTAATGTCCGGGCCACTAACGGCATAATCAGGGTTATTGCTGCAAATTGTTTCATGTTTGAGTTTTAATGTTATAAGTAAATTATGCCACAGGATAAAATATATGTTTCTCCGGGAATTAAACATGTTTGTTTCTGCAACATGGGATTAGGGTATCATGTACGTCCTTTTTTCTTTCACGTTGTAACACTGCCACCTTCTGAATTGGTGAGGAATTGTTTGAGAGTCATCTTTCTTGGGGGACTTTTTCCAAGTCTTTTTTTGCAGGTTGACTGTGTGCTTTGAGCCAGCAGCATAACATCCTAAAGTCAAAAGTGTCTGAGACTGGAAATTGCCTGAATCCTATCATTGAAATGATTGCTTCAAAAGCTGCTGTGGGAGGAGGCTTAACTTCTCCGAGAGGCTACATTCCCAATGTGACAGCCTGACAGCCTAGGAGAAGTCAGCAGGAAGACTCAGTGGGCAACATTTGTTTAAGAATTCTGTTCTAAAAATAAAATACCCTTTAAGTCCCAGACCATAGAATCATCCTTGGTGGTATTTTATTACTAGCTGGGAAAGAGTGAAAGAGAGAGAGAGGAGCCTGTTTAGATCCCAAGTTAATTCTGGGCAGGAAATTCTATAGTAGAAAAGGTTGCATGGTGGTTGTAGGGCAGAGGTGGTCACAGCTGGGATTAGAAAATGGGAGGGGGGATTGCGAATGTTCTTTCACCATCATTCAATCAGACAACGTGCCCTTCAGCAGAACAGCAAACCCTCCCGATTCTCTCGAATTAGGAAGATTAGCATGAAGCGCATAATGCAGGATGATGGAATTTGTCATAATTTGCATTGTCCTGGAAAGATTCAGTTTGATAGAGCAATGCGTCTTGGAGCATGTCATGTCCCACGGGCAGGTCATGGAGGAAGCTTGGCAGAAATAATTTTGCGATATGTGCATCAGTTGTAAATGCCTCACAACCAATTTGTCACACACACACAAAAGTGGAGGTCAGAGGAGTTGAAAGAGGTGGGCATTTGCCCAACACATGGCGAAGTTTGACAAAAGATGGCTGTAGATGATACATTGGAATCATGGTATAACATTACAAGCAATTTTAATTTAGTGTGTATGTCTGCCTGTGTACGCTTAATATATGCAAGTACAACCCTTTTACTTCAATAAATATCTTCAATATTCTTTTGAAATGTGCCTTTTTATGAGATTTTTATTTATTTTATTTGGGGGGGGGATGATTCATTCGCTATGCATTATTTTGTCCCATTTATTTCCGAAACCTTCTCACGGAAATTGCTAGATACATGCGCATCAGGAGAAGCTTTCTGAGCGATTGCTCCTGACCTTGATAATGTTCCCAAACTGCAGAAAGGAAAGGATCATCAGCATGTAGTTGACAAAACGGACATGACAGTGTTACTTATCTGCTGCGGCATTTCTGAAAATGGGCATGTAGAATTCAGACAGGCAAGGGGAACATGCTTATTTACAGTAGTATAGCATGAAGAAAAGGTCCAGTGTCGTCAATTGACTATGGCTTGTTTATGGACCACCTGACAATGATGCCACTATCTTTGATATTTAGAAATTTCTTCCACCCAACAGCATTGCAACTAGTGCTCATAGGTTGTGTTATTTATCATTTCAATATCTGATGCTTCTTCAGGATGATATTTTGTGATGTTTCCTTTATTTGTCTGTCTTCATACACTTCAAACAAAAGATTTATGCTGGCGGTTCGCTAACACTGATCTTTTGTGACAGTTGAGCATTTGCAATTTGAGGGGCTAATACAAAAAAAATAAAAATAAAAAGGGGGGTGAAAGAAAAATTGTAGCTTTTGAAACATAAAATCTTCATGCATGGAATGTTTATTTTCAGTTTAAAAGGACAATTGTCTGTTCCTTTGTTGTCATCTTCTTTGGATTGCTATAATTGTAAAATTCAGATTTATTTAAAAACAAAATTACCGTAGGGCACAACTCAAGATGAATAAATCTTTCAACACCCTCTATCTGGAAACATGATACATGAGAAACTAATAATGTTGTGCCATTTAGAGCTAGGTCAGGAACAACTAAATAAACTTTTTGTTAACTTGTTATTTATTAGATTCTGTGGCATAAAAGTAGACTTTAATAATGTTCAGGCCATTTAAAAAATCTCTTTTTGTTTGCAAAATGATAGCCCTCTCAAGAGACTTAATAAAATGTTAATCTCAGTTCTCCTTTAGTCAATAGTTTAGTTTTCATTTATAAGTTAAAGTAAGTTGCTAGTTTTGTGGGTGAGAGGAAATGTGCAGTGCTATTCAAGGATGCATATTACTTTTGTAAAAAATTAAGAGTGCACAAATCTGTGTAGATCAAGTCTTTTTCATTACATAGCAACACATGCAACTTGTATCATCATATATGCACTAATAATGCATCACGTGTCACAGACAAAATAGCATATTTAACAATTACATGAGTTTTTTTTTTTTTTCCAGGACGTGAAGTGGCAATTTTTTCCAGGTGAATTTTTAAAAACCTACAACTTTTAACACCTGTTGCATTTCTAATTTTTAATGTATTTGAAGTCTGAAAAAGCTATCCATCTATTTGCATTTCATTCTTTTTTTTTTTTGCACACTGAACCTGTAGGTGATAAATATATTTAAAATATTTTAAATGAAGAAGGACAGTATAACTAGACAGACTAGTAATGAAATTGTGAAACACAATCTTCAGTACTTTAGGAGCAGTGCATATACAGGTTTAGAGAGTTCAGGAAAAATTGGCATAAAAACTCATGGCTATAGAGTCACATGGACTTTAGCAACATCTTTTGATAACATCTTTTCTCCAGCCCAAAACTCATCGAGATGTTGGTTTTTAAAGAAACCTACATGGACCTTTTGGAGTTCGTTGTTCTTTGTGGTCTCTGCACAGCCACGTGCATGGGTTCTGCTTGGGATGCATCTGTTAAAACAAAACAAAAAGACCCAAGGGACAGTCTTGGGAGGGATACTGCAGGAAGGAGGGGTAAAAGGAAGCGTTGACCCACTTGTTTCAAACTTCGAAGGGGTATGTGTTTTGTATTTTCAAAAGAACTTTGACAAAGGGCCAATCCGTGCCTCATCATTTGCATAGTAGAACTGTACATGCCGTCTTCTGCTGTCAAAACTGAGGGGATATCATTCAAATGGGGTCTACACAAGCATGTCGCCAAGTACAGAGTACTAGTGTCACACCATTATCTTCTGTTATTAGGGGAAGGGATGCTTGCTGCATGACGCAAAGAGTATCTTACATTGGGGTGAATGAGAGTGTGACGGCACAGTCCTGCACTATATAAGCACCGGCACAATGGATGCTACATCGGTGCTTGCCATCGCGAAAGTGCCGTAAAGCATTTTGTGACAATCTAGCAGATGCCGGGGCCAGCGCGAAGGCCCACACTGACCCATATGTGCCAGCAGAAGGTGCAGTGTGGGCTGAAAAAGGTGAGTTCCATGCTGAACAGGGCGGCCGTGAAACAAGGTGGGGGGAGAGCGGGAAAGGATGTAATGGGACAGGGTGTGTATGGGTGGACCATGCCCAGAAGAGGGGGTGGGATCATCAGCACTGGCGCGCACCATATCCTATCCCCCCTTCCGGACACGATCCACCAACACGGATCCACTCAGGCTTGTGTCAGCCATATGGCTCATGCAGATCTGAGTAGACCTTTTGAGCAGGCTGGGGCTTTTCCCAGGTCAAAAGGACAAATGTCCCCTTACCCAAGGAGACCTCCAGCCTGCAAAATTCCTGTGCACGAGGCAGCACAGCCCATCTCTGACTCCTTTTTCCTAGGGAAAAGCCTAGAAAATATTTTTTTGTTCCCTTCCAACTTGTTTGGACCAACTGAGTTATCCTCATTGAGTTCTGGATTCTTGCCAGACTCTCTAGCTAGCTGTGAGGTAGATTCTTCACATTTCTTATCAGCGGTTGTCCACTCCTCAGAAAATTTGATTTTGAATTGGATTCCTTCCACGTCCCCCTACATTTCAGAAAGTCATGAGGGAAGATGGGGTGCACATGGAAAACTCTGATCATGTGGCCTTTGCAACTAGTGATGCTGGCCAAGCTCTTCCCACCCAGGTTCAGAAAACTTTGGGGGCTTGTTAAGGCACTCCTCAAAGAATAAAATCCAAGCCTGATAAGAATTGCTAGCTTTTCTGACTAAGGCAGTGGTTCCCAAACTGGGAGGTGTGACTCCCAGGGGAGCCGCGGAATCCAGCCAGGGGAGCCGCGGAGTGCCATGGAATCCTCTTGAAAACAGCACAATGCCAATTGGCAGGCATCAACATAATGTAATGGGGAGCCACGGCCAATGGTCGCCAATGTTCTAGGGAGCCGCAGGTCGAAAAGGTTTGGGAAACACTGGACTAAGGGATTGTCCAGCTCAGCTTGATAGACTCTGTGTCTGACAGAGCTGTCAGCTGTGTAATCCCCAAGTGCAAAAAACAGTTGGACCATATTCATGGAGAACCCAAGCATGGTTCTCCCCCTCCCCCCCATTTTGCCCTTGCAGTTTTGTAATGTTGCTCCTACTTAGTATAATAAAACTTAATTGTTTTAAAACAATAAAACAGAGAGAAATTAAGAGGCTGAGTAGATCGTGTTTCTGGATGTTGGATTGGCTCAGAAAAATAATCTAAGATCTTCCCAAAACATTTATGGAAGATTTTGGATCATTTTCTAATTGATTTGAGGGAAGCTTGGGAGAGGTTACCCATGTCTACTTTGAATCCTAGCCCTTTGCACTGAAAGGATCCAAGCTGTCATATAAGAAGTCAAGAGTACAATCCAGCAGGATATTTTGTCTCAAATTCACCTGAAACATGAAAGGTCACAACTTCTGAGTGATCCTGCTGGCACAGGAGAAATTCAGAGACCAACAGCGCAATCCACAAGGATCTGGCAGGCAGCCCAGGGCCGCCCGCCGCATCTTATCCCTGTTCCGGGCCGCCCTGCAGCAGCCCGGAGGTCTACTTGGGGATGGGGACGTTCATCCGGGGCCGGCCCGATGGGCAGCCTCAGATTTCCACCAACTAAATAGTTGGCGGAAGTAAGAAGAGACCATGTAACGGCCGAGCCGGCCAGGCGGAGATGGTGATAGGGCGGAAGCCATCCCCTCCCCCTCACAGGCCGGCTCGGCCAATGGCCCCCCTCCTTCGCCACCCGGACTGCCCATGCGGCCGCCAGCAGGAGTCTTACCTTAATCCGGTGGCCGCATGGACATCCCACCGAAGGAGTGAGGGAGGCTGACCTTGCGCCGGCCTCCCTTACTCACGAGTCATCGCAAACGTGCCTTACGGCATGTTTGCAACAGCTTCTGGCGACGGAATGCACGTTCCATTGCCATGTCTGTGCACAGGATTGCGCTCCAAATCTGACAATCTTGCTTTGTTGTGGTACAGGAGTGACCTTGAAATACACTAAATTTGTACCAAAGTAATGTAAGTTCCTCAAGTCTTGGAAGGGGGAAACGAAGTAAGTAAAGTTCCTCAAGTCTTGGAAGGGGGAAATGAAGACACAACAAAATGCCAGCTTTTTCTTTTAAATGGTGTGCCCAAACATTTTCTATTATTTCTCATACTCTATGTAGGCTGTTTGACAGACAGATGAAATGTGAAATAGTTTGTGGCTGCAGTGATGTCAGTTTTCCACTTTTTATATCCAGGCTCTGCAGAAACTGTGGGGTTTTTTTGTTTGTTTTTGAGCTGGGGTCATTAGACTGCTACGCAGTTAATGTGTGAAGTGCCTCTTAACCTAAGAATGTGTTAACAATCTAATAAGTCTGGAGTTAACTTCACACAATAAAGTCCATTTTGAATGCGCTCATACTTTTTTTTTTCTTCTCCCCCCCCCCCTCTGTATTTGAGCTCCCTTGGAATTGCACAGATGCTAATGAAGCAATAAAGTGGGAGTTTTGACAGAGATTGAATGTTGAATAAAAGCATTCAAAAAGAACAATATCCTGTAGGACTCCTATTTCGGGGCAGCGCTGCCTTCCCCTCTCAACCTACATTCTGCTCTTGACCAGTTTATCTGTATGAGTCTATGACCCTGTCAGCACAAAAAGAACTGGAGAGATTTGATGATGCAATAACTAGTTATCCCATAATTTACAGCAAATGAGATTTCAAGAATAGTCATGCTTTTCAGGCTCTGGAGAAAATCTGTCTTTTCCTGCTCTTTTGCATGCCTTTCCTTCCTATACTCTCGTTCACGTTTGGCAGGTTTCCTAATTGGTCAATACCCAGAGGTGTAAATATTTTATCATGCAATTGATTTTGGTTCTGTCTTGAGAAATTATTTTGTCCAAATGGTATTGTGTAGTATAATGTTTGGCATCTGGTTTTACAAGCAAAGGATGTTGATATTTACTTTTCCTTAACTGCCAGCCTTTCAGAACTCATTCAGGTCTGTAAGCAATCCTGCTGGGATTGTGTTCTTTATGCACTTTGGATGTAATCAAGAGCTGTGATTTTATCTATCAAAATCTTTCTTCACTTGTTCCCAGATGATCATTACTTTCTTGCTTGCTCCCTTCAGTTTCTTCCACCTAGATTTACTCAAGACAAGAAGGGTTTCATAGATGTTGTGGAAGGATTGGATGAAAAGACCGTGAAACGAAAGTATCTAAACAAATGACTGTTTGGGAGAATTCTTTGCCCACAATCATAGACTTCTTTCACCCATTAGCTTGCAATTTCGTCCTGTCCTGTTTGGTCCTACTATGCTTTTTACCTCATTGTAGCTCTCTCATTGGACCCTATCAGTGATGAGCACTGAAGAAAAGAGAGATTGCTGTGGTAGGATTTTCTAAGGCAAGTGAAAGCAGCATAGAAACTTAGCGCACACACCCCTCCCTCTGGTGTGTTCCTTCCAATAGTGTGTTCCTCCTTGCATTTGCTAAACATGGGTTCGGATTAAGCTCGGTGGGGCAGAAGGGGTATGAAGTTAAAGTGGTGGAGACTGAGAGATGTAGGTGTGTACGAACAGGCAGCTTCTGTACACTGGAACGTAAAGTGTTCTAAGTGTGTGCAACTGTCGGCGCAATCCTGTGTAGATTAGCAGGGAGAAGGTGTAGGTTTATGAAATTAGACATGGTTTGGACTGGGAAGCAGAAAGAGAGCACCTCAAAAAGTCACATTACGGGCATCCCCTCCATATCCGCGGGGGATACGTTCCTACTGCTGCGTGGTTAACTAAATATTGTAGTAGTAATAATAATATCTGTATTTACAGTATATACCACCTTTCTGTCGTCAAATTTCTCCTCAGACTTTATTCAAGGCGGTTTACACAGGCAGGTTTTTCTAAAACCTCATAGGGATTTTTTACAATAAATGTTCTATTTGCATAGAACCTGTCTTCTCCAGCTGTTTCTTTTGCGACGAAACCACAAATAATAGCAAACCCTACTCAAATTATTCCCGTCGCACTCCCCCCCATCGCGCTCCTGACTCGCCTCTCTTTGTTGCAAGCGTTTTGCAAACTGAAGCTTTTTGGAAAAACAGGCAGCTGAGCAGACAGGAAGCAGGCAGCTGAACCCAAGATTTGTAGTTGTTAGGGGACCGCTAGGAGAGGCAACAGTGAGAACACTAATAAGAAGCAGAGACTAGCATTCTCGCTGTCTGTCTGCTTCCTCTGCTCTCCGCTTCCTCTGCTCTTCCTGTTAGTGTTCTCACTTTTGCCTCCTCTAGTATTCCTCTAGCAGCTACAAGTCTAGCATTCAGCTGTCTGCTTTCTGAACCACCGAAAACTGAAATCACGGATATGGAATCTGCGGGTATTGGGGGGGGCACTTATATACAGAAGCGTCGCGGGGTAAGGGCGAGGGGCCGTGGGTCCCAAGGCGTAGGACTTGCCTGGATGAGGTGTTGTGTTCGTCCGTCGATGCTTTCGTCGTCCTGGCTGAGCGGGGTTGGGCCCTCCCACCCGCCCTGGAGCCGAATGGCTCCGAAATAGTAAGGAAAATGGCGCGGGGGACGTGGTTGTAGCCGTGTGACGTCACGCCCGGTGTCACGTGGGAGCATAACGTTGGTGGTCCCCCACGTGGGGGCGCAGCTTCGTCTCTGCCTATATAGAAATATCTTTATTAGTAGCACCCAGAAAGACACAACATCTTAAGCCTCATGTAGGACTTCCAGGTCTAGGAGGGAGGGATAGGATATGCCAGAGGCCTTTTCTGCAAATCCCGCCCCCCCTCCCGGGCCTGGTCCACCCCTATTCCACTCTCCCCCCACAGAAACATCCCCTCCCCACCTCCGTCCGACCCTCCTGCCACCCTCTCCCTGCCCCTGGACTCACCTCCACTGGGGGTTGGGGGACAGCATCAGCAGGCCAATGCAGGCCTTTCTGTCTGCGTTCCCTGTACTAGAATAGTTGCAAGTGTTATTTACAGCATGTTTGTGACAGTATAGGCTGGCGCAGGGACTACTGTGCCAGTATTAGGTGAGGTTTGGATTGCACCAAAAATCTTAATATGACTCTTCTTTTAAAAAAAAAATGCAGTACAGTTGTATCTTTTAATCAACTAAAGGTGCAGAAGAGAGCGACCAAAATGATTAGTGGGCTGGGGCATCTGCCTTATGAGGAAAAGCTACAGCGTTTGGGGCTCTTCAGTCTAGAAAAAAGGCGGTTGAGGGGGGACATGATTGAGATGTATAAAATTATGCATGGGATAGAGAGAGTGGATAGAGAGAAGTTATTTTCCCTCTCACACAACACTAGAGCTAGGGGACATCCACTCAAATTGAGTGGAGGGAGTATTAAAACAGACAAAAGAAAATATTTCTTTACCCAGCGTGTGATTGGTTTGTGGAACTCCTTGCCACAGGAGGTAATGTTGGCACCTGGACTGGATGCCTTTAAAAGGGGATTGGACAGATTTATGGAGGAAGAGTCCATCACAGCTTACAAGCCATGATGGGGATAAGCAACCTCCTGGTTGTAGGAGTAGGTTTTCTTTGTGCCAGGTGCAAGGGAGTGGCGACAGGATACAAGTATCTTGTTGTCTTGTGCTCCCTGAGGCATCTGGTGGGGCCACTGTGTGATACAGGAAGCTGGACTATGGGCCTTGGGCCTGATCCAGCAGGGCTCTTCTTATGTTCTTAACTACAATATTTTAGTCTAATTAACCATCATCATATTGGAGCCCTTATATATATGGTTTTTCTCAATTTTACTTTTAATTGTTTGCCTGTGATAGAGTGCTGTAATTTAAAAGGGGGGGTGAACACATAGAAGCATTGTAATTTAACACATCTGCACACAAACTAAAATGATGATTTGCGGAATAGTAAGTACACTTACCAATATTCTTATAGTTTATCATTCCCAGTACCATGACTGACAGATGCTTGGAAATCAACTGTGCCCGTCTACCTCTCAAAACAAACGTACTCAGAACAAGGGGTGGTTTTAGGTCTGGGTGGGATAATAGCCACATAAAACGTTTGCAAACAACAACTGAGAAAATTGAACCTAATGGTGTGAACGTTACTCATCAAAGAAAAGGCTACTTGGTTGGGTGGTCCAGTCATATCATTCCCAATTATCAAGGAGAGTTTCACTGAGGGGAAGGGGTTAAAATTTGGGAACTAGAAGACAATTGGCTTTGAGCCCTTGTGCAGAATCTTGATTAGCATTACATGCTGGAGAAGAACAATTTGGGGGAAAATGCAGCGGGCAACCCAATTCTGTCTAGGACTGCCACAGCATGCAAAAGCACACTGCGCCAGATCCTATCCAGGATTGGGTCAGTTCAGACATAGGCATCATTGGGTTAAAAGGATGTTTGTCCCTTTACCCCGAGTAATGGCCCAGCTGCCCCAATGGGTCTCCTCGGATGTGCGCCGGCCAAATGACTGGCGCAAATCTGGGAGGCCCGTATAACGGCAGCCAGGCCCGGGAAGAGGTATACGATTCGGTAGAGCGCTACACCGATTATCCCTCCCTCATCCCGGGCCCAGCCATCCAGTCCCCCCCATTCCACCCCACACCACCCGGCGCAGTCCTTTCTTGTGTCCAGGGATGGCAGCCTGCTTCCAATGGGGAGCAAGCCTTGCCGCCAGTGTGTCTTATGGCACGTTCGCAACACCCTGGGGCGGCAGGCACGCTGCTCCAACGTTGCACAGGATTGTGCTGTCAGTTGGTAATGCAGAGCATTCCAAGCTGCACAGTTTCATATACTAAACCAGGCAGTGATGACTTCTGGTGACATCACTAGTTGGAAGTGCCCCCAGGTGAGCACCCAACTTGCCAACTGCACCTTCTGTTCCTGAAATCGTTCTTTCGGCAGAGAACTATGCATACAAGGGCCAAGCGCTACACCAACTGCACATCTAGCTCTGTTTAAGAAGAGAGCCACTCTTTGAGACAACATAGCTGCACAGCAGGGGGAGGTTGAGCAATGGCAGAGAGAGCACCGTGGAGAGAAGGAAACAAGGGTGGCTGACAGTCCTAAAGAATGCCTGGTAAAGCTGCCTCGAATAGCCAGAGTGGAGAAACACCCTCAATAAACTTATTTGGACTGCAATCGTATATACACTTACTTGGAAGTCCCATTGAACTCAATGGGGCTTATTTCTGCATAGGGTTGTGCTGCTAAAAATATAGTCTTTAAAAACGAAATCTCCTACTTGCCATCTGTGCCATATTGCCTTGACATCTTCTTTTGGATGACACTATGGTTCCTCTACGTTTTGTGAAAGAAAACATTTCTCTTCTCTACCTTCCCTCCCACCGCATACAGTACAAAGCAATGAGTGGCAGTCTGTAAATATGTAATAAGATTATCTCACAGGAGAGTTCAAAAGAGGCAGAAATGTGAAGAGAGCTCAGGAGAAGTCTGAAAGAGCATGATGATTTTGAGCCATTTGGCGAGTGGGAGCCAGCTTGGCAGGAGATAAGCTGGTCAGAAACCAGCGGCGCAGGTAGTGGCATCATCAAAGACGACTCTGAGGAATCAGCCCTGGACTGTAACAGATGGGAACCACAATCCAAAGTTAGTTCTTTAAACTCTTCTAATACCTTGCCAGCCCTTTTAGAATGGGAGAGTAATATTGTGGAAAACAAAGCAAGAGGTAGAGACCTCCAATATGAACACTATTTGTAATGCATTTGCACAGTTAGTGGTTTTACTTTGACACAAAGGCCAACCAGACCTTTGGGCTGACCCACTATATAGTTAATATTGTGATTTTTAGATGAAATCATCCTTTTTACCTCAATACAAATAATCAGACTGAAATGTATACTTTGAAGGTCACATGCTCAAGAGACCCCTTCGCTTTCTCTTCGTATTTCTTCGAATTACCCTTTTTCCTTCACTAGTCACTGCACTGGAAAGATAGATGAGTGTACCCGGAAAGAATACACTGAGTAACTGTGAATTCTTATGCCGGTCTACTCTAAGTCCTATTGTGTTCAATGAGGCTTACTCCCAGGAAAGTGTGCATAAGATTACAGCCTAAGCCTCTGCCAGTGTACTACATAGGTGTCCTATCATCCTCCCCGAGTGTAGGGTCCTCAGCGTGGGCCGCGTGGGCCATATCCTATCCGGGGAAGGGCCTGGCTGGAGGTCTACTCGGGGTAAGTGGGTAAACCCCCAGCCATCACAATGGGGCTACTCGATTCTCCACCATCTTTTTAGCTGGGAGACCTGGGAGGGGTAGGATGGGTTACGGCATCTGATGAGGATGCCGGTCCCACCCCCTCCCAGGACTGATCCACCCACCCACCCCGCCCTCCCCAAGGCCCTATGTCGCTCAGAGCAGGACTTACCCGCTCCATGGTGCTGGGTACAGCGTTGTATGGTGGACAGACGTTGCAGACCTCAGTGCTGGTGCCGCCTACTCACTGGGTGCCGCAACGCACTTTATGGCACATTTGCGACACCTGGCGCCAGTGCTGAAGCCTCAGCACTGGCGCCCATGAGAGATAGAACTGCACCATAAGAAATACATGATTCAAAAAAAAAGTAGCAAATAGGAGACAAATGCTTTTGAGTATGCTGGATTCGGAACAGCCTAATCTCATTAGCTTGGAATCATATCCTTCCAATGCCACTGTCATGGTTGTAGGATTCTGGGTGCTTTTGAGAACCACAGAGTACTCCGGGATAACCCCATTTGTTAATGAGAAGAAGTATGAATAATATTATCTCAGCTGTAGCCTAATGGTTTCAGCATGTGAACAAGGTGTGGCTTGGATAGCAATTTGAGCAATTCCCTTAAAAAGGATAAGTGAAAAAAGATGATAGATTTTCTCAGATTATAAGTGTATGGTTTTCAGAATTGTTCAGATGCAAGCCTGAAGGCACTTTCCCAAGAATTTGATGGTGGTTTTTAGAGAGATTGGGTGGATGTTGTTAGAGATTTTGGGTTGGATCCAGACTTACTGCTCGAAGAATGGAAACTCCCATGTTCACATCATGGGTGCCCCCATCAGTGAGCACAACTTTCCTTTTGTGAACAGATGTAACTTCCATTCATGGAACAGTAAGTTACAATCCAAACCACACGCTTGGAAGGCAACATTTCTTTTCTATCATCCTGCAGCAAATTTAGCATTAGAAGAGAAAATGCCTGTAATACATGGCCAGTTATCAAGTAAAACCATGAAGATTACACATAATAGAACAGCTTAGTTTCTCCAGCTAAACCATGCTTTATATCTGAACCCAAGTCTGTCCACAAACTGGGGATTGACGAACTAGAATCTGAAACCATTGTTTGAAGTTGGTTTGCAAACCAGAATTTGTTCTGTCTGAATTCACAATTCAATTTTGTGTCAATTGTGTCACAATTCAAAATTGCTAAACCACAATTAGGACTATTGCTCTGCCTCAAGTGTGCTGCTGCACTATGACAATGGGAATATGTCCACCTTAAGAAGCTGCTACACCATGGAGTTGGGAATGAATTTATGGATCTGAATCCTGAGCAGATCAGAAACAAAAGCTAGACAAGCAGTTCTACACCATGTTTTGCACGTTGTATGTTTGGAAGCTCTAACCACTGTGTAGGTTCTTAACAGCGCAATCCTGCTCATCGGGCAAGTGGAGGACCTAGCGTTCCGCCACCCGCACTAGTCGCAAACGTGCCATAAAGCACGTTTGCAACTACTTTAGAGCCAGTAAGGTCAGCGCAAGGCCAGCCTTCCCAGCTCCACTGCCGGAGCCCTTAGCCCGCCGCAGGACCCAGGTAGGTCAGGATCCAGCGGGTGGGGGTGGGGGTCAGCAGGCAGGGGGAGGGACGGCGGTGGCGGGGGTGGGACGGCAGAACCGGGAGGGCGGCGGGGGCATGACGTCTACCATATCTCAGTCCCCGCCAGGCAGCTAGCTGGCGGAAATCTGAGGAGGCTTATTGGCCCCAGCTGCCGTTAAACTTTCTGCCGCGGACTGCCTGCTGCAGGCTGCCCACGACGGAGATCAGGATCCGGTGGGTGGCCTCCTTATGCAGGACTGGGCTGTAACTATGGTTACCACAAAACATGTTTTCACATTACATCTGAAGTTCTGAACTCAGCCTAAATGTCTGAAATGTGGACCTGGAATTTGTTTCTGGGGAAAAAAAAGATTTTGAGGATCTTTCTTCTAATATGGGCTATGGATGTCAGTTGTTTTGTGGCAGCCATTCAAAAAACAGATGAAAGCTTTATTTCTTGCCAGCTTGCTTTTTGCTCTGTTTCATATATTCCCAGTAAAGAAGTGAATTTTAGTCATGCCAAATTGAACTCTGACAAATGTGTTTGTTCTAAGTAGATAGATTGAACTTCATCTCCTTGCGAAAAACATACAAAGTTATGAAGAGAGAACTATAATAGAACGTGTCTTATTTGGTGTTAATGTTTTTTTTCAAGTTGGTAGCCATGTATTTCTCTTGTAAAGAAGAGGTTTCAGATTGTCTGGTGTGAACACTTCACAGTTCTTCTCCTTTATTTTCAGGCTACATTCCACTTTGCCATTTCTCACATGCAAAGGAGTCTGTCAGATAATTTGTGGTTTAAAAACTACTGAAAAACCTGAAGTTAAAACTGTAATTTCAGCCACACTTAGAACATAAGAAAAACCCTGCTGGATCAGGCAAAGACCCATCTAGTCCAGCATCCTGTTTCTCGCACTGGCCTACCAATTGCCTTTGGGAAGCCCACAAGCAGGAGAAAAGACATGCTATACTTTTTTCCCCACCTTTGGGGAAACAGGAGATGGCACATTGCTATCATGAGTGATTACTCATGATATTTGATGGTTCTGTCCTCCACGGCTTTGTCCAGTTGCCTTTTTAAAGTCATCCAATGAATTCTACAGATTAATTATGCACTCTGTGGAAAAAGTACCTCCTTAAAAGCGCAATCGTAACCAACTTTCCAGTCTCGGTGCAGCCACAAAGTAGCCCCAAGGTCAGGGAACAAATGTTCCCTCACCTTGAAGAGGCCTCCGTGACTGCCCTTGCACTGCAAAATGCAGTGTGCGCCCTGTTGGCACAATTACACCGGTGCTGGGAATTTGGTTAGGATTGCACTGTCAGTCTTTCCTACATCTCCATTGAGTCAGTTTTGTTGGATGACCCCCGGTTCTAGTACTGTGAGAGAGGGAGAAACCTCCCCTCCTCGCCATGCATAATTTTATAGGTTTTAATCATGTTTTTCAGCTCTACAATATCCTGCATGAAGTGTGATGGCCAGAATGGTACAAAATGTTTCAAATGTGCCCACATCATAGATTTATATAGAGCAATATAATGTCAGCAGGCTTATTCTCATTCCCTTTCCTAATAGCCCCTAGCATGAATTTGCCTTCTTCACTGCCACATACAGGATCAACGTTTTCATTCACCATGTCCACCATGACCCCAAGGTCTCTTTCCTGGTTCATCAGTGGCAGCTCAGACCCCATCAGACTCCATATGCCATTTGGAATTTTTTGTCGAAATGAGCATAACTTTACACTTATCTACAATGAACTGAGTTCTAAATGAGTTCTAAATGAGTTCTCATCTGAGTTCTAAATGAGTTATTTGCATCTGTCTTCACGGCAGAAGACCTCAGGCAAATACCGCTGCTGGAACGGTCTCCCCTGACTAAAGAATTAAGTCAAATAGAGGTTAAAAGAGAAGACGTCTCAGACTTAATTGACAAAATAAAGATCAATAAATCACCAAGCCCGGATGGCATCCACCCAAGAGTTCTGAAGGAACTCAAGAATGAAGTTGCTGACCTATTGAACAAAATATGCAACTTGTCCCTTAAAACGGCCACTGTGCCAGAGGATTGGAGGATAGCTAATGTCACGCCAATCTTTAAAAAAAGGAAGGAGGGGGGACCCGGGAAACTACAGGCCGGTCAGCCTAACATCTGTTCCAGGGAAGATGGTGGAAAGTCTCATTAAGGATAAAATCTTAAAATACATAGAAGAACAAGCTTTGCTGAGGGAGAGTCAGCATGGCTTCTGCAAGGGGAAGTCTTGCCTCAGAAACCTGTTAGAATTTTTTGAAAAGGTTACGGATGCCACATCCAACAGGCATGGGCATTTAACCCATCAGATGCCACATCCAACAGGCATGTGGATGCGAGCGAACCCGTGGATATTATGTATCTGGATTTTCAGAAGGTGTTTGACACAGTCCCTCATGAAAGGCTCCTGAGAAAACTCCACAGTCAGGGAATAAGAGGGCAGGTCCTCTTGTGGATTAGGAACTGGTTGAAGACCAGGAAACAGCGAGTGGGAGTCAATGGGCAATTTTCACAATGGCGAGAGGTGAAAAGCGGTATGCCCCAAGGATCGGTCTTGGGACCAGTGCTTTTCAACTTATTCATAAATGACCTGGAGTCGGGGATAGGCAGTGAGGTGGCCAAGTTTGCAAATGACACTAAACTTTTCCGGTTGGTGAAGACCAGCAGGGATTGTGAAGAGCTCCAGAAGGATCTCTCCAAACTGGGAGAATGGGCAGCAAAATGGCAGATGCGCTTCAATGTAAGTAAGTGCAAAGTGATGCACATTGGGGCAAGAAACCAAAATTTCACATATACGCTAATGGGTTCTGAGTTGTCTGTGACGGATCAAGAGAGAGATCTTGGGGTGTCGACCCAGTGTGCGGCGGCTGTGAAGAAGGCCAATTCCATGCTCGGGATCATTAAAAAAGGGATTGAGAATAAAACGGCAAATATCATTATGCCTTTGTACAAATCGATGATAAGGCCACATCTGGAGTATTGCGTCCAATTCTGGTCACCACACCTCAAAAAGGATATAGTTGAATTGGAAAAGGTGCAGAAAAGAGCGACCAGATTTATTTGTGGGCTGGAGCACCTCCCTTATGAGGAAAGGCTACAGCGTCTGGGGCTTTTCAGTCTAGAAAAAAGGCGCCTGAGGGGGGACATGATTGAGACGTATAAAATTATGCATGGGATGGAGAGAGTGGATAGAGGGAAATTCTTCTCCCTCTCGCAGAACACCAGAACCAGGGGACATGCACTAAAATTGAGTGGAGGGAGAGTTAGAACGGACAAAAGAAATATTTCTTTACCCAGCGTGTAATTCACCTGTGGAACTCCTTGCCACAGGATGTGGTGATGGCACCTGGCCTAGATGCCTTTAAAAGGGGTTTGGACAGATTCATGGAGGAAAAGATCATCACAGGTTACAAGCCATAAGCAACCTCCTGGTTTTAGAAGTGGGTTTTCTCTGTGCCAGGTGCAAGGGAGTGTCAACGGGAAACAGGTTATCTTGTTGTCTTGTGCTCCCTGAGGCATCTGGTGGGGCCACTGTGTGATACAGGAAGCTGGACTAGATGGGCTTTTGGCCTGATCCAGCAGGGCTCTTCTTATGTTCTTATGAACTGCATTTGCCATTTGATTGCCATTCGCCCAGTTTGGAGAGATCCTTTTGGAGCTCTTTGGCATCTTGCAGTTGCACTTGCCTGAGAGTAAGCCTCATTGAACACCGTGGGACTTACTTCTGAGTAAATGTGCATACAGTAGGATTGCACTGCAGCAGCATCTTTCTATCGTGAAGTGGCAAATTCACAGAAATGTTTTCCCATCACTGGAAAAATGTCACGGACTTCACTAAACCTAAAGAATACTGAGTGGAACTGAAATAGCTTTAGGGCAGTTCCACAAATGTTTATACAAGTGCTAACATAAGGTTTGTGCAGTGTTAGACAGTAGTTTCCTACATCTGTTCTCATCGTTGCATAAGTACAAGCAAGCTTGCACAAGCAGAACAACTTTTTTAAATTTGGTTTCACTATTCTCACACAACACTAGTGTAAATGTGTGTGTGTGTGTGTGTGTGTGTGTGTGTGTGTGTGTGTGTGTGTGTGTGTGTGTGCGCGCGCACTGACACCAAAGAGACCTGCCTTTGAAAAGACCTTTGGATCCAACAATGAATTTCAAGATGATCTATTCCCTTCCCAGGCAAAGTATTTGCTGCAGAATTCCAGACACCCTTGGATGAGACTGATTGTCTAGATCCATTTCAGTCTCTTTTTCTGCAGCTTTTTTTTTTTTAGCACAGAAATTGCCTCGGTTACTCTGATGAGTGATGTATGCCAGGAAAAAGACGGGGAGATCGCACTGTTACAGCACCATGCTATTTTCCCTACACTTCTCAGTGTGCTTCAATTCCATTTATAAAGGTATTCACAACTGGATAGGCTGTCATGCTGGAGGTACTGCCTCGCGGTAGTTCTGCGGTGGTTTTGGAAGACCTGCTCCAACAGCTGGTACTGGAGGACTACTGCTTGGCCCAGTGGCTTTTATGCTAAGGGATCCCACAGGATTCTCCTTTTGTGGGGAAACACCAATCCTCTGCCTGAAAGAGCTCAAGACCACAGAATCTATAATAGTATTTGAACACTTAAGATAATATAACCTATGTGTGTAGTTGTAGGTTGGTTGGGCCTTGATCACATTTTCATTAAAAGTACAGGTGGGCCCCCATATCCACTGGGGATATGTTCCAGGCCCCTCTGTGGTTACATGAAACCGTGGATAAGAGCGAACACCCCCTCCATGGTTTCCTGAGGGGCCCCCCACCCTGCCTCCCCTGCAGGCAGGCATGCTTGCCCCCACCAGCTCTTATTTTTCTTTCAGCAAGCTTTGTTTCTTCCTTAAAACAAACAGAGAAGCAGCCTCCATTGCAGGCGCGTAGAACGAGACTAAGTCCTAGAGAGGCTCTCCAAGGTTTCTGTTAACCTTGCAGAGCCTGTCTAGTACTTAGTCTCGTTCTACTTGCCTGTAATAAGCAGCCAGAGGCTGCTTCTCCTGTTTCTTTAAGGAAGAAACGAAGCTTACTGGGAAAAAAGTAAAAGCCTGGGGGGGTCCCCACGATCTGTGGATAACTGAAACCGTGGATAGCGAATCAGTGGATATGGGGGCCCACCTGTAGTGTCTCAGTGGGAAAGCTCTTGGTCTGCATCTTGATCCAAGATGTCCGTCCTTCCCGCATCCACAGAATGCAGAGTTGGCCCCTTGGGAGGGATGAGGGGGAAGGCAAGGACATACTCCACACTGGAGCTATATTGGTTCAGTTTTGAAACTGCTTTACTGCCCTTTAGTCCATTTCCAGTGCTTATCTTAGTCCATTTCCAATGCCATTTCTAATTATATTTTAAAGCCCTTCATAGTTTGTGACCTGGCTGGTGGAAGGACTGTCTTTCCCCACATCTGCCTGCCTGGGTGCAAATATCTTCATCAGAAGCCATTTTTTGAAGGCTTTTACGTTCTGAAGTTAGATGAGGGACAACTGGTGAAACAGCCTTTTTGGCTGCAGCACCTCATGTATGGAATGCTGACCCCAGAGATGCCCACCTAACAGTATCGTCACTAGGGGGCGCGTCACCCTGGAGCGGGGTGCGTGCATCACCCCTGCCTTAGGGTGACACTTACCCCCGGCTCTAACAGCGACCGCCCCGTCCAGTGGTCTGGGGCCTTCTGAGAAGGCCCAATGCGTCAACGCGGCATTTATTAGCTTTTTCACGCATGCGCAGACCGTTTCTGAGGTCAAGGGTTGCCCTTTTGCCCTCAGAAACGGTCTGCGCATACGCAAAAAAGCTAATAAATGCTGCGTCGATGCATTGGGCCTTCTCAGAAGGCCCCGGACCACCGGACGGGGCGGATGCTCCAAGGCCTTCTTCCGGCCTTGGAGCCTCTGCATGGAATGGGGGCGACACGCGCAGGTGCGCACACGTCACCCTTGCGCACGTCATCCCCCCTCGGTGGCCCACCCCGCCCGCCACACTACAGTGACGTGACTGCCACCTAACATCCACTCCTGTGTCTCTTCAGAGCTCAGCAAAGACCTTTTTTTTATTTTGCCAGCATCGATTGAGTTATTTGGCTAACATTGATTTTATTTATTTGTTTCATTGATATACCTCCTTCCTGTCTTGACCAAAAACACTCAAGCTGATTTACAACCTTAGAACAAGCAGAACTCTTACATAATATAAAGAGCACAATTGTCTTAGCCCTTTGATTGTCTTCACAGACGCTCCCTACCCTGGACTACTTTCTTGCTTTCTCTTAGAACGCATTTTCAGTAGCCCTTGGGAAGGCAGAGAAGGGCCAGTCCCAGCAGATTGCTCAGGCCGTTGAAGGTCTTCTCAGGAGGACATGACAGGCGATTCTTAGTCTGGCCATTTTCTCTCTGATATTTTTATTCTGCTTCTGCTGCTTTTACCATTCTGATAGTTTTACAGGATTGCTGTTTTTATTGTTAAATTAATTTTTATATGTTTGAAATGCTGAGAGTATCTTTCACAAAAGCTGCAGGGTGTAAATAGTTAACTTCTTGGAAAATCCCCTCATTGTGGTTGGAGAGATTTAAGCACTTGCTTAGTCTTTCCACTGAAATTATGGATCATGTCCTAAATAGTACTATAAGGCTGCAATCCTGTGCACACCTATCTGGGAGTAGTTGACTTGTTTCTCTGAGTAGACATGCCCAGCTGCCCCAGCATTGTGGCGTAAATCTATCATCACACCCAATTACTATGTCTGGCTAATCAATGTACACCAGATTAAAATTAGTCCGCGCCGCGATTTTTGGGGGGGCTGCCTATGCACCGCTCGGGGATGCCTTTTCCCTCAGGAACGGTCTGCGCATGCGCGAAAAACGTTATAAGTAACGTTCGACGCAGTGGGCCTTCGTCAGAAGGCCCAGGACAGCCGGCCGGGGAAGACGTCCCCGAGCCGGCTGCAATGATTAAAGGTACGGGGGGGCGCCCAGGCCAGTGGCCCGTCGGGCACCCCCGAAAACCGCGGCACGGCCTAATGGCCGCGCTGAAGATTTCTGTAAGGGTGTGTGTCTGGGGGGTCACTTGGGTGATGCGGGTGCCCCGCCCTGGGGCCACGCGTGCCCTAGTGACGCCACGGGTTTTGCCTCCTTCCATTTCCTATGATACTTTAATATACAGAGAGCTGGAAACTGGTGTACACATAGTCCAACAGATCCTGATTACTAGTATTTCTATTTATATAGCATTAGATGTTAACAAATGAATGTGATCCATTTTAATTTTTTGTGGTCATTTTTGTGATAATTGTGGTCATTTATAATAATTTATTTTAATCTGGTGTACAATGATTAGCCAGACATAGTAATTGGGTGGGATGACAGATTTACGCCACAATGCTGGGGCAGCTGGGCATGTCTACTCAGAGAAACAAGTCAACTACTCCCAGATAGGTGTGCACAGGATTGCAGCCTTATAGTACTATTTAGGACATGATCCATAATTTCAGTGGAAAGACTAAGCAAGTGCTTAAATCTCTCCAACCACAATGAGGGGATTTTCCAAGAAGTGTTCGACACAGTGGGCCTCCAGGAGCGCCAGCCCGGGAGGACGGTCTGAGGCCTTCTCCCAGCCTCGGAGCCTCTGGTCGACGCGGCGCAGGGGAGGTGACGCGCATGGGTGCGTCACCCTTCTGCGCGCGTCACCCGGGGGCATCCCGCTCTCCCCGCCTCGCGCTAGCAACGTCGGTGCCCACCAGCCCAGTGTTCCTGGCAGCTGTTGGCAAGCAGCCATTTTTATTATTTTTTAACCCCAAACTACCTTAGAATGATGTAACGCGCCACGCCAAACTGGTGAATTTAGCCCTTCCACAGAAAAATTGCTGAAATGGCCCCTCACTTTCATGGGCTGTGAAATAGGCATTTCAGGCCAGCATTAATTTTAAGACACATTTTATATAGGAAATTTTCCACCATCTAGTAATTCACATCCCATATGCTAAATTCCAATGGTGGCTTGAATCCAAAGGTGCAGTTGCATGAGCTCATTCCTGCTCATTTTCTCCTTCCCGCTCTAATCCCCTGCACATGTTCCATGTCATTGAAAGGATTCCCCAATCCACAGGGGAAACTTTTGGGAAACACTAGGGGAGTGTAGAGTTAAGGGGACAATGGGAAAGCCCTATTCTGTGCGCAGATGTCCGCTCATAGAAGCTAGTATTCAGGCCTATGGATTGAAGTGCCCTAACCGTTTTGGTAACCCCATCAATGAGCAATTCTGAAATGCAAGCATTTATGTATATTTATAAATGTGTGCATTTGTTGATGAATAAACACATTGAAAGAGCTTGTGTAGAATTTTAGCTTTAATTAGAACACGTGCATAAATTTTACTGTTAAGTAACTCCAAAAACGTGGTTTTTCATCTGAATCGGGCAGATGAAAATGTGTACATTTTACACATGGGTGACAGCTGGAACCTCAACATAGCTCAGAAAAGGTGCCCAGTAGCCATCATGTGACATTCTATCCTTTGAGGAAGCTATCAAAGCTAATATCTCTAATTTGTACTATGTGTAATCCTCCCATAATAGCATTTCAAGATGATTCGGTATTATCATCATTCCAGTGATTTACTCTGTTCAGATTTTGCGAAGGATTTATAATTTTTGTCAGTGCTTTTCACTTTACATATTAATTGGTAGAACAATAGAAGTGATTATTTCTCTCTGTTGGTATTATATTTCTATTACAGATAGCAGAGTGGTATTAGTTCAGCTGTGCCACTGTCCAGAATTAGATTGAACTTGCAGTTACATTAAAGCCTGGAAATTGCTTCTTGGATTGGTGGGTTGAAAGTAATAAGACTTAAGATTTAAAACATTAACATTTTATTTTAGTGTTAAGACATCTCTTATTCCACCCAGGGCATGCTGGAATTTAAAAGAACATTTACAATGTCCTAAATTTTATGCTCACTGTTGCTCAACATTTCACGAAACACGTTTCAGGGCTCCTTGTTTGTTTGCTGTTCAGTATTCATATTGCTGATTCTCAGATTTCTCAGTTAGTTCTTGCAACAGATATATATATATATATATTTTTTGTTGTTGTTGTTGTTGTTCAGTCGTTAAGTCGTGTCCGACCCTTCGTGATCCCATGAACCATATCCCGCCAGGCCTTCCTGTCCTCCACTATCTTCCTGAGTTCGCTCATTTTCATGTTTGTTGCATCGGTGATGCTGTCTAACCATCTCATCCTTGGCCTTCCCCTTCTCCTTTTGCCTTCAATCTTTCCCAGCATCAGAGTCTTTTCCAGAGAGTCCTCTCTTCGCATTAGGTGGCCAAAATATTTGAGTTTCAGCCTTAGTACCTGTCCTTCCAGGGAACAGTCAGGCTTGATTTCATTTAGAATTGACTGATTTGATCTCCTAGCAGTCCAAGGGACTCTCAGGAGTCTTCTCCAGCACCACAGTTCAAAAGCATCTATTCTTCGGCGCTCAGCCTTCCTTATGGTCCAACTCTCGCAACCATACATTGCTACTGGGAACACCATCGCCCTGACTATACGAACTTTTGTTGGCATGGTGATATCTCTACTGGGATACACCTAGTATATAGTGTAAATAGCCCCATGGAAAGATCATTATATTCTAATTTTTCTTCTTATATGTTGGAAAAATATATAGGACTACTGGTCTGATTTTTCATAGCTTATAAGTCTGTTTTCAGTTACTTAAGTTTGCTGTGCTCAGACATAATTTCAGACATTGTGCTAACCACTTGCAGGATTCAGTGAAACTGAAAACCATTAAATAAGTTTATAACGGGAAACCCACAATTTGTAATCTATAGTGATGCTTGAGTGTCCTAGTTGCAAATACTGATGCATATTAAAACACACACACACACACGCACACACACATGCATACACACACACACACACACACACACACACACACACACACACACACAAGCTTAAGATAGGAATTGGAGTGTAATGTCTTTTGGCTCCTCGATATGGGAGTATGTCTTCACAAGATACAGGTGAAATAATAGGCGGAATAACCCCTGAAGGCGTGCAGGCGGAATAACACCTGAAGTGAAGTGAACACTTTTTGGGGAAGTTAATACATTTCTGTTGGTAGTGGTATTTGAGCATCACTGATTATAGTTCATTTCTAGATGTCCTTCCTTCCCCCTCCCTTTCCTGCATGAGTAACCAAGGCTATATAAATGCTAGGCATTCCTAGAACTCAGAATATTGCGTTGTCCTGTACCCAGGGCTCTCTGCACTGGTCACAAGAACTCGAGGATACAGTCAGTTTGTAGCTACTGACTTGGAGCTGTCCCAACTGGTCCTGAAGAAGGACAGAGAGGATATCAGTGTAGCTGGATTTGTAGATTGTACCAGTATTTGCTACTTATCACCTACTGTTGTGTTGATACGCGTTAGATATTTTTCATTGTCAAGAAAGATTTTTAACGATGAGTTCCTCAAGTTTCTTAAATGTTAGTAAAGGCAGGAAATAGCAGAGCACTGATTGCATCCTTAGAATTGCTGTGCAAATACTTATCTTCCCCTTGGTTTGATATTTGGTTGCTTGGCACAAGTGTGTGTTTGATACATAAACCAGAATGTTTTACATTTAGCTTATCTTTTTTCAATGCCATTTACAGACAGAACTAAGGTAAGAAAAAATGTATACTACTTTGCATTTCTCTTTGTACCCTAGTTATGCAAGAGTAGCGTTATACACCTTGGCTGCGAATTAGATAGCAAACACATTTTGCATAAGGCTAAAAATTAATGTTGTAATAATAATTTCTGAGATACACAACTTTTCCCACTGCTCTTTTAGAATAACAAAGGAACTAGGTCAGGGAAATTTAGGATATTTTAGAGTACATACAGTATTATATTGCTTGCCAGTACCTAATTTACAATTACACAGCTCCATGAATATTGAAATGATTCAGCTTCCCATTATAAATGTATGTGGCAGTTTGGTTGTTGATCAGTTTATGAAGTTAATGCAAATGAAACTGTCTTCCTGTCAGCATTTGAAATATATAATGCAGTCATGTTGTATATTCAGGGACAGGCCATTGACAGTCAATTAACAAGTTTGATTGGTATGTCAACTCATTCTTTTGAATTGTTAATAGTATGTTAATAGCATTCATTTCTTTGTGCAGTCCCATTTGCAGCTTCACAGTTACAGCTATTTTTTAATAATTCTGAGTAACCTAAAATAGTGCCTTAATAATAGATTATTAAACACCTGTCTGGTGTAGCTTAGGGAGGTTTTTCTAGACTGGGAGTTTGCAGTGTATCCCTTTGATATTCAAATCAACAAATGATAGCCTTTTTATTCAAAACGTAAGTTCTTTTGATGGTTAGCTTGTTAAGAAATATTCAGCTCCAGTCTGACCTGATCTGGTTTCCCATGGAAAAGATCTGATGCTGTTTGAAGGTTCATAAATGTAATGCCAATGACAATTTGTTGTTGACGTTTTGCTGCCTCAGCCTTCAGATGCTCCTGGTTGATGTGCCGCTTTAGCTTCACCAAATAATGCTAGCAGGTAAATGATCTTCTGATTTATCAGATAGTTTCAAAGCAAAGAGTTCTCTTCTGTGGTCTGTAGTCATGGTTTTTCAGGCTTGGAGGGGTACTTTAAAAGGCACATCAAAGTTGACAGTTGAATCTTGAGGCAAGGAATGATGGGAGGCTGTAGAATTGTGGGAATATTTTTAGTGAATAACATATTACCGAGTGTTTTGAAGACTTTCAAAGGTTTATCAAACCAGTTCCCCATAGCAGATTTATTTCCACCTTTTAAAATATATATTGGATACATAGGTTAACTCTCAGTTTCCTGGGTAAACCATTCAAGTATTGACATATATGTGTTATATGCCAGTGTTTTATACAATATATTTTGTGTTTCACGAGTCACTCACCCATTTAAAAATCCCTATATGGAAACATCAAGCTTTAGTTAAATCAAGTCACCAATGAAGCTTCTACATTTAAGTAAAGTTAGTTGTTGCTTTGAAAAATCAGAATGAGTCAATAATAATCACAACCATTTGCCATCAACTAAAATTCGTCATTCTTTCCATCACAGCTATAACAATTTCTATACTTTTTTCTGACATTGGATTCTTTTTCTTTTCTGATGAGAGCCTTTTTTTGCTCTCTTTTTTTCCAGATAGCACTTACTACTGGCTGTGCAAGCAGTACTAGGTATTCAAAGTCTGTTTAATGTTGTTAGCCCTACTTATGTTTGTTAACAAGTTTATTGTGGCAAGTTTAACGAGTTGGCCTTATCATCTTTTTTTTACTTAAAGATAAGACAACTTCCCTCCTGACTTCTCTAGGCTCTGGAGACAGATTGTTCCTCTCTATACATTGCTAAGACAATTCCTAAGATAACACTGAAATGTCTGTATTCAACTGAATTTTGGTGTCTGGGGATTTGTCCCTAGAATTCTCTTCCTTTCAAAATATTTCAACAATATTCTGCCAATGACAATACAGTAATACCATCAACAACATGTGGGGATCTGTTCCTCAAAAGCTATGTGCTGTATGAAACAGCACTATAGGAGATAAGGCAGGAAACTGGCACTGATTGGTCAGAATACACTACTCTCATTAGCTGCAATAGCTGCCAATCAACCCAAGATGAAGAACATTGTAGCAAAACAGCACTAAAGGAAACAGCTTTATTAGAGGTATTACTGTATTGGTAGACCAGCTGAAGCTAATTCTCACTTTATATTAGGGTGGTTTTTCAATACATGCATTCACAGAACAACGTAGTGTGTGGCGTTGTAGATCACAAACCCAACTGTGGCAACTTCCATCATTTCTAACATGCGTAGAGACGATGGAAACACATTAATTCATGTACACAAATGTAGGAATGATTCCAGCAACTGGGGAAAAAAACACTTCAGCATAAAGTGGGAACTGACTTAATACCAAATAGTAAACTATTATATAGGAATTATAATCTATTATTCCAAATACAGGAATAATGGAAAACCGTACTTCGCAGACATATAGAATTAAGGGTATGGAATGGGAGGGGAGAAACTTGGGCCCAATGCACAGAATGCCTCCATTGTTCCCAGTCCAATAGCTGACGAAGTGTATCAATTCTCAGCAAACATGCAAGAAAATATCCAAAGGTGCAACAAAAGTCTGGTTTTATATTTTGAAAATGGTTCAAGTTTTTCCAGTTCTCTTTCATGGGTACAGTAAGGAATAAAAGATACAGTAATCTGCTCTTTTTTGAAACAGCTACAAAAGTATAATACCCTTGAAACGAGTTCAACAGCTTCAGTCATGTCCAGCCATTTAACATAAATAAAACCAGTCTTCTACAACATATTTGGATATAGCCCTCTTAGTTTTACTGGCATTCTTAGCACAGGCAGGTAACCTTCAAGAAACCATTGTTTGAGACAGCCTGTGTTATGGAGGACTTCTATATAAGAATCTTCACCATCTGTTTCAAAGATCTACCCTAGCCACTTGACTCTTCCGAGCAACTTAAGTGCCAATCTGTACTAATGTTTTCTGTGGATTATAGCAAATCTGGTCTGAAAGCTCTATGCCAGTGGTAAATACAGCCATCGTCTCACCTGAAATATATAAAGTAAACTTCTCTTCTCAGAGCAAACTACAAATGAAGGCCCTGAAGTGCAATACTGCAATAACTGATTATTGTCACTGGGTTTCACAATAGTGAACTTGTTTTTTGCATAAGTGTACTGTCCTAAGGGGAATAGGTTCTGTCTTTCTGTAGCTTGTGTAGGTTGTTCTTCGGCTAATTATTAGTGGCAAGTACAGAATAACAAGGCCACCTGTGTGTGTTCAGAAACTTCCTGCTTAAACAACTTGACACCTGCATTCCCCTATGAAAGGCTGTTGTAGTCCTTGAAGTAAGCTTGAATAATCCTAGTCATTACCGTGTGCGTTGTAATACATAGATCCAACAAAATGTGGTTGGACTCTGCATCAATGTTAGTAGAAATGGTTCTCTACTACAAATGAGTGTAGAAGTGACAAAGCTACTGGTATCACAGCATTCCTCTTTCTGAAGTTGGTGCTATATTTCAATATGAAAACTCCCTCGAGTCCACTTGTTCTTTATTCTTCTACTTCTAATCCTCCTGTCTAAGAGTGCAGAATCTACGCATTCAACCCCATGGCTTAATCTGCATGGTGTTCCCCATGTGTCTAAACAGCAGAGTAAGGATTGAGGAATCAGTACAGCTCTGCCTTGCATATGAAGAAATGTTTTACAGAACCCAGTGCCTTGCACAGTATTTCAAAGTATGTATGTCACACTTTTCCCTGGACTGATTTTGGCACTCTGGATTTAGTGCTAACATGTTGAATGAGGTGCATGGGATCAGGGCCTCTGAGAGGAATTTTATCAGGGGGTACAACGTTCCTTTTGGGCCCCTTCTCAAAGGGGGAGGGGGCAAAACAGGGTCGAGGGCCCCTTTCTTTTGGGCTTCTCAAAGGGCGAGGGCAGCAATAACTGGAAAAGTCTTCGGAGCCCAGATCTACCAGGCTTCCCGATGTAGCGCCCAGGTCTACCTGTCCAGTAGACCTGGCCCGGCCACCGTCTTTCACTCTCCATGACCAGCTGAGATCCCAGGAAATTTCTGGGGTCCCTCCTTTAGCTTCTGGTCCCTCTTTTTGACCCTGGGCCCGGGTACAATTTACCCCCCTCTCATGGACCCTGCATGGGATTCTCCTACCTAGATGTGACCTAATCGTTAATCTCAGACAGAATCATCATTGGTGAAAGTCAGGTTTCCAGCTGGGGAGAATCTGCAAAGTTCCATTGACATCCTAATGTGACCAAATAATCTCTAACAACGCAGCTTCTCTGTCTAGCCTGCACTAATTTAAATTGTGTTCGTAACAGATATTATGGAGCTGTGGAACCACTCTGAACCAGCACGCACTCAAGGACATGCAATACATATTTTTTTCCTTTGAGAAGGATGTCTGGGTTGCACATGTTACGCTTGGTAGTCCAATCTAAAACTAAGACATTGCTGATTGTACGGTTGTTGTTCATCTAAGACTGTTGTTGCCCATCTCACCACTATTATCCACGACCAGCATTTTAAAAGAGCCAATGACATTTGTGAAAGACACACATTTGAGTTAGATTATCGAGTCAGGTGTCTGCTGGGAAAGAGCATCTTGCTATGAGAATAGAGTGTCACACTGTTAATGTGTTTCATACACTGTGAATTACTGTGGTGTGATGTAGTGCTTTCACCTTTCTTACAGAATATTTTGGCTGCCTAGCCATCCCTCTTCTGTTTATAATCACACTAATTTAGGGAGATGGGTTGGCAGAGTAAAGACAGGTAGGAATGGCAAAAATCTAACTCATTCTTCATTAAATTTTATGACTGCAATCTCAAGTCTCCTTGAATGCCAAGTTTTCAGCATAATGTCACAGCCTTGAATGGAAGTGTCAATGGAAACTTGAGTTTAGAAAATTTTGGTAGGCTATCCTTGGCTGTTTTTATTGTAACAATCTTGAAGTAATGCTTTAATATATGGTGCAAGGAGCTGATGTGTTCTTAGGGGTAAGTTTTTATTCTTCTAGTGATATAGTTATATGAGATTTCACAAATGAGAGGTATGAGTGCGAGAAGCGGACAGAGATCATGTAGTGTATATATCGTCCTGTACGAAGTATTTTCCCTTACAGAGAGTGGGGTTTTTTAATGTTAAACTGTGGATAATTGTATATATTCTGTCCTATTCTTAGTACGGCAGTACAAAACCCAATCCCTAAATATTATTTGCACCATGTACTATGAAGTGCTTAATCTCCCATATGCTTACTTCAGGATAATAAAATGTGATGGAAAAAAATGAACTAATAACATGAGTTAGTATTAATGTTTCATCTCTAAATTGTATTATAGAATTCTTGAGCAATAGACCTCTAGATATGGAACGCTGGACTGTAAGCATTCACTAAACAGCAATCTTGTGCGCAGTCTTGTGTGTTACACTATGTACAAGGTGATGTTGACGTAGTCGCATCAAAAAATTGTTGTCTAAATACAAGCCAGGTAAAGGTAACCCCTGACAATTAAGTCCAGTCGTGTCCGACTCTAGGATGTGGTGCTCATCCCCATTTCAAAGCCGAAGAGCCAGCGTTGTCCGAAGACGCCTCCGTGGTCATGTGGCCGGCATGACTCTCCTTGCTGCAGCGCGTAGCATGCGGCTGGAACACGGAGTGCTGTTTACCTTCCCGCAAGCGGTACCTATTTATCTACTCGCATTAACATGCTTTGGAACTGCTAGGTTGGCAGGAGCTGGCCAAGCAACAAGAGCTCACCCCGTCGCGGATTCGAACTGCCGACCTTTCGATCAACAGCTCATGGTTCAGCGCTTTAACCCACTGCGCCACCCGCTGGCCAAAATACAAGCCAATGTAATGGCAAAGAATTGGCAGTCATGAAAAGCAACTAAATTGGCTGTGACATGGGACCCCACCTGTTTTCAGTTTCTTTATTCTTTAATGAAACTTCTTGCTGTCGTTCAGAATTTTCTCATGGAGGGTAAGAAACTTTTTTTTAAGGAAAGTTCATATTGTCTACATTCAGTAGGAGCTAAAAGATCTTGCATTTGATGCCAGATGGCACGTTCCAGGGCCCAGTCATAGCATGGCCTGGCCTGGCCTGACCATGACAGGAAAATGTATGTGGGGCTTGTAGTCATCTTATTAGACCTTTGTACTTACTGTGAGGTAAAAAGACAAACTACAAGTCATAATTAAATGCAACCCAGTTAGCACACGGTCATGTTTTTTTCCTGAGTAGAACTCGACAGGGAGATCGCTATGTACAACTATTTGCATTTGTCAGTAACTTTAGGATAACTATCTTTTCTTTCTGCCTATTCAAGGTCTGGGTAAGCGGCATATTCCTGAACCAGTAGAAGTTGGTCTAATAAATGATGCCACCTTCCCAATTTATAGTCCATATACTTTGGACTTTTAGACCATCATCTATCTTAGAATGAACAATCAGTCATCCTGATAGAAGTCACACAAGGTCTGCTGAATATACAGTCTGTGTGATATATGATTCCTTGGAGCAAAGACCCATACAATCTGTTTTCCTCTGTTGGCAAACATGTATTCAGTAACTGATAATGATGACTCATCTTAAAGCAGTCACTACACCTTTGTCTCAGTAATATTTCTTTCTCTTCCATAGCAAGAGCATCTTCAAAATATGATTGTCAGTATCAGGATCTCTTTGTCATTAGCTTTCTCTTAAAATCAAGTACCGGTACCTTCAGGGGCTGCCTTGTTCTTCTATTATATATTTTCCCCATCATAACTCTTGTTCTGAGGTCTCCAAAACTAGAGGCAGTAATCTAGTATGTCCATCACCTCTCTGCTTTTTTTTATTGTGGTGCCTTAAAACATAAAACCAGTAACCCAATGTAAGATGTCGAAATTGTTGCCTGTATTCACCATAGCTATAGGTCACTTTCATTTTCTTTCTACCAAATGTTCTCCTTTCCTTTTAATACATTTCAGAGATTTTATGGAATCTGTGCCCTAGGATTTGTATTTTATTTTGCACTTACCCAAGTCAAATCTCATATTCTTGTTTCCAGCTGCGATTTCTAACCTGTCTAGAGCTCTTGGTATTATTTCTCTATTCTCATTTATGTTAATAACACTCTGCATCTTAGCGTGCTCTGTGGGTTTCATTAGTATGCCACTAATCCCATCTTCCATTGCATTAATGAAGATGTTAAACAAAATCAGACCTAGCATCAATCCCTACGGCACCCCACTAAACTCCTGTCCCAAGTTAATATGTTGGGATTCCTCATTAAACTTCTTGCATTCCCCTGGCTAGTTAAAAAGTATTTATATCCATGCTGATTTAAATTATTTTCTTCAGTGACTGTATCATGCACTATTAAAATCCAGAAGTTGCTTCATTTCTTTCATTCATTAGTTCCAGAATTTATCGTAAAATGCTGTCAAATCTGACTAGCCTAGTATGTTCTGTAGAACACTGTAGAGACAGGAGCAGCCCATTCCAATGTAAATCCCTGCGTGGTGATACAGCGATGCCGGCACAGGCTACGCTGCATCCCGCAGGGGATTTGTGGCTGCTGGAGGTCTCCTCGGGGTAAGGAGACATTTGTCCCCTTGCCCCAGAGTAAGCCCGAGCAACCACAATGGGTCAACTCGGACCTACGCCAGCGATATTGCTGGTGTAAGTCCACTTTGATCCATGCAGGTGGATCGGGCCCCGTAAGGGGGTTTAGATACAGTGGCAGCCAATCCTGCCCCTTTCCTGGGCTCAATCTGCCAGTGGCGTTCCTGGAGGGGGTGCGGCACTGTAAGTGATGCAAAGCAGTGCACCGCACCTTGCAAACCAGTGTAACACAGCCCCTCCCACTTGCCCCGGAGTCATTCTGGCAACAACGGCAACGTTGCCTTCAGCGTTTCCTTTCCTGCCAGAATGGCTCTGGGGGCGTGGGAAGGGCTGTGTTACACCGGTTTGCAAGGCGTGGTGCAGTGCCTTGCACCACTTACGGTGCCACACCCCCTCCAGTAACGCCTCAATGATCTGCCCACCCCCGCCCCCATCACCGCCATGTTCCATCCTCCCCCGGCCCATTCCACCCCCTTCCCACCCTCCCCCTGCATTGGACGTACCTGCTTCAGCAGGCCTCCCAATGACTGCTGGCACCAGCGGTAAGGCTACAGCCTTCCTGCTGGAGCATCTGGGCCTTATGCACTTTACGGCACTTTTGCAGCAGTGCTTTTGTGGCAGTGCGTGCCAGTAGAACACACATTCCACTAGATCAGGCCCTCATGAGGATTGGGCCGTTAATTCCTTATCCCATGATGTAATACTTCTCCTTGCAGTCTTCTTTCCCTGTTTAAAAACTGGACATCTTTATTTATTTGTTTAATTAAAAAACGATTTTAATTTATTTTCTCTTCATTTCATTTAGCGCTCAGGGCTTTTAGAAAGATTATATATAAATGCAGAAGTCCTAATTATGTTTTCGAACTTCAGATGGCTTATCTCTCCTGTTTTAGTTGAATCAGTACTGATTAAAGTTAGATCATTAAGTAAGCAATAAGATTAATAGTCTATATTTTGACATGAGTGGGACTATGATGGCTCATTACTGTCCTGTTGCAGTGTCTTGCAACGTTTCTATGCTTTGGTTGAAAAAAGATATGTTTCAGTACAACTTGACTCAGGGCCTAACTATGTATTACATGGAAAAGAACCTTTGTAGATACTTTATTTTTATTTTTTTTAAAGGAAAGGAAGGGGTGATGGGAAGCAGAGAAGCAGCCACTGAATACGGGCAGCCTGATCCTGTGTAAGTGTAGAGCGTGCACTCCGCTCTGAGCTGTCGCAAACATGCTGTAAAGCACGTTTGTGACGACTCGTGATTAAGGGCCGCCAGTACAAAGGTCGGTAGCCCTTACTCCGCCACCCTCCAGACCTGGCACTGACCTCTGGCACTCACAATGTTCTGCAGAGGTGGGGGGAGGGCAGGCAGGGGCATGGAGGGAGGGGACAACTGGCTAGGCCAGCCTGAGGGGTGGGTGGGGATATTGGTGGCACACTCCGCTGATATCCTAGGCCCAGGCCTGGCTGGCCTTACATGACCTCTCGAATGTGCACCTTACATGACCTCCTCCTTACACGGCCTCCTCGAATGTATGCCAGGCCTGGACCTGGCATACATCCGAGGAGGCCCATAGAGCCTCTGCCGGCTTGCACCCGGGAAAGGGGACAAACCTCCCTTCTCCCAAGGTGCTCCCGGACTGCCCCAGTGCAGCCCGGGAATGGGATAGGATCCAGCAGCCGGCCATTTCAGCAAGCTACCACATCTTACTCAGATATGCTCCCTTAACCTTTTTCCACTGACTGCTTCTCTGCTTGAAATGCCCCCCTTTTATTTTATTTTATTCAATTATTTATTACGTTTCTATCTTGCCCTTTCTCCAAAGAGTTCAGGATAATGTACTAGTCCCTCTGTATTCCCCCTCCCCCTTTAGCCTTGCAACAACTCTGTGAGGCAGGTTAGGGTGAAAGAAAGTCATCCAATGAGCAGAGTGGGGATTTGAATCCAGTTTCTCTACACCTAGTCCAATACTCTAAAAGAAACTGGTTCTTACAGTTTTCTTCCCATGGGGTTCAAAATGCATTTGCTTTTGGGAACCTGGGAGCAGGCGAGAAAGTATATGCGCGTGTGCGTGTGAGTGTTTTGGAATGGAGAAGCAACTGACAGGAGAATAGTTGAATAGCATCCCCTCTCCCCTGCTGCTTCTCTGCTCCAAAACCCATCAAGGGACTTCAGGCTGTCCCCTTGCAGTGAAGATCCATAAGGAGATGGGTAGTAAGTGTGCCCTACTAAGCTAGCTAGAGCCCTCTTAAGGCTCAGAAGGGAAAGGGCTGTGCTGCATTGACCCTTGTGATTGGTAGAAGGAATGAGGCCTTTGAACTGGTAAGTTCAGGTATAAATGTTTGCCTGGATAGCAGAGCAGAAGTTCCTTCCAGAGCAGAAGGTCCTACCTTGAAGAGGAAGCTTCAATAGCAGCTGAGCAAACTTGAAAATACTACTACTTCTACTACTCTTTTTAGTATTTATATAGCACTTCTAATTTATAAAGTGCTGGTTTATGTGAGGCAATGCTGTGAAATCAGTCACTATTTCCATTTTTTTTTTCCAAACCCATGCATTTTCCATCCATTCTGGTCTGCAAGAACTTCACCATTTACAGTCATCCCCCTCGTATCCGTGGGGGATAAGTTCCAAGACCTACCGTGGATAATACTGAATCTTTTTTATATGTACAGTGGACCCTTTCTATCCACGGATCCGGGATCTGCAGATTTGACTTACCACGGGTCCTGGGTCCGTGGGCTCCACCTTCAAAACTCCGTAAAAAAGAAAAAAGACCCCCAATCCCCATTTGTACCTTTAAACGTTGAAACTGTGCTGTTTTCAAGCCTCCGCAAGGCTTCTGCAAGCTTAATGACCCAATTCTGGGTTGCGCAAAGGCACTTCTCTCCTCCCAGCCTTGCCCCAGGATGCATTCTGGGAGAAGGCTGAGAAGGAGGGCCTTCATGTGACTCACAAGTGGGTCATTAAGCTTGCAGAAGCCCTGTGGAGGCTTGAAAACAGCACGGTTTCAACATTTAAAGGTACAAACGGGGATTGGGGTATTTTTTTCCTTTTTACAGAGTTTTGAAGGTGGACCCCACTATCCGCGGTTCTTTGCTATCCGCAGAGGGGTCTGGAATGGATCAGTTACTTTGCCGGGGAACCACAGATAACTGAAACCACAGATACAGGAACCGCAGATATGAGGGAACGACTGAATTTCCTTGCAAGGAACCACTCTGCACACAAATTCCTTTGAGTGCCCATTTCATTTAAACACATGGGGGAGCCTACATACATATGAATGCCATATGGCACTTCAGGAGCACATGGATTTGGATCATGGCAAATGGAGCTTTGGTGGAGGTCTGAGCTGAAGCCAGGACTCACAAAGTATATCAATTCTTATACCAAGAATGACATTTCATGCATATACAGTATAGCATTGTATCTAATAGCTTACCAATGCCATAAGAGACTTCAGACACAAGCTCCTCGTACAGTGAACTTATAATTGGAGTGTTTGCATGAATGCTAAGCTTGTTGTCCATATCTTGTTTTTATGTGTTAGATACTTAGGCATATTGCTATATGGTACCTCTAATACAGATTCTATACACCTGCACAGCACTGTCTTCTCCATAGGGCTGACAACACTGCTAGCCTTTGCAAAGATAGCAGGTGGAAACAGAGAAATGGTTTGAAAAAGATAAGACTTTCTGATGAGCCATACCAGAAAAGATGATATGATGGATTTAATTACTGGTGCTCCACTTATGTTTTTGTAAAACCGCATATTTGGATCTGAGCCTTCTACAACTCCAGACAGATTTGAGTGGATAACTATATCACCAGTATTTGCCACAATTGAGGCCCTTGTCTACATATACAGCAGATGACATAGTAAAAGTGTTTCTGAATAGTTCCGTGTTTAGACTTGGTGATTGCTTGATTGAATGGTCTTTTATAAAAAACCTTCTTCATAGAAAAGTAAAAGTCTTCTCTTCAATTTTCTAGGTGTAGGGTTGTATTTTTCCCCCAATGGGGAACAGGTGCAAACATGTGACTCTCACCATTGCAAACTACATGTACCCCCTTTATCACAAGATGGTACAGAAACAGTTTTACCACTTCACATATTGTAGGAGCCTTCCACCTCTATCACTTCGGGCCCAGTCCTATCCAACTTTCCAGTGCAGATGCAGCCATGCCAATGGGGCATGCGCTGCATTCTATGGTGGAGGGGCAGTCACGGAGACCTCCTCAAGGTAAGGGAACATTTGTTCCCTTACTTCGGGGCAGTGGCATCACTGGAGGTGAGGCGGAATGCTATGTTCCGCACCGCGCTGACCTCCGTTACTCACTGGCACAAGGTGGCCCTGCCCCCTCATCTTCGGAGCCATTCAGTGGGCCAAAGACAACAGACAGAGAGTCTCCTGCAAAGCTGCTTTTAAGATACAGAAATCTAGTTACTCATGTTTGCTTGCAATGTGTAGCTTGATACTTCATGGAGTGCTCTCCAAAGGAGTGCTATAGACCATGCAATACCATTTCTAATGGGTCTTAATACTCAGTGATTTTTCGTTTTAGGCCTGCAGACAGGTATCCTGTATACTATATTTTTTCCAGGTGCTTCAGTGGGCACCATTTGAAAGTGGGAAGGACTTTTTGTGTGTGTAATAAAATAAGCCTGAGATTAATTGCATTTCCCTCACAATCTGCTTTCAAGATCATTCAGCCTGTTGTGAAGAAGGCTTTCTTATTCTTCTTGTTGTGAAGAAAATTATTTTCATCTCAGTAGCAGTCAACAAATTTATGAGATTCAATGCAAATTAATTGTTGTTTAACTGTGAAGTTAACCTCTGGCTTTTATTTTATTAAAGACAATTAACAAAGTAACAAATATTTGCTTACAAAATTCAAGTAATTATTCTTAGCTTATGTTAAATAAAGTATTTTTCATATTTATAGGACACAAGTTTATTGTTGCATTGGTTCAGATGTAGTGTTCCCAATCCTCTCAAACCATGCTTTGGAAGATCAAGGATGTATTGCAAACTTGCATACTCCCTCATACTCATATATCATCTCCTTATATGCTCCAATTCTCTCCCTCCATTTCTTGTTAGAGTAGTCCATCATATATCCAAGCAACCTATAGTTTGTCTCTAAACTGTGGATTCAAACCTTGGTTTTAAGCATGTTGGTTCCTGGTTTGAGTCAAACTATGGTTTGTACAAACTATAGTTTGTCTGAATATTATTCAGGAATGTTGCATCTGAACCTGACCCAATGATATAATTATGTGCTTTTAAATATGAAAAATATTTAATTCAGTATTGTGAATCAAACACATTTCACAGAGAACAGAGTTTCATATTCATTACTTATCTTTACAAAAGGGAGCCAATAGTGATCCATCCATGAAAAGCAATTTATTTGTTCTCCAAATTTAATACTGTTCTGGTCATGTGTCACAGAGAGGAATGGTACTATCCACTTCCCGCATATTAAGTATGAAACCTTGAATCAGTTGCGTTATGAATCCGGGCGTCAACAAAGCAATATGGCAACATGGATTCATGGATTTTTAAGTGGTTGAGCATGTATGAGTTGTTTCAGCAAAAGCTTTCTGAAAATTCTGTTTGCGCTAGAAAGTTCAATAAGAGATTCCACATTACCAAATGCAATTTCACCACTATTAGCTTAATACGAGGGACGTAGGCAGAAGGAATTACCATATATTAAATTAAAGTCTCACCACCTTAAAGCTGTAATCCCTTTAGAAAAGATAATTTCTATCTAACTTAATCAGCAAGAGGTCTTTATTGCCTGAAGTATTAATTGATTTAAACCCTCTATAAGGTCAGAGGTACACATGGCTGACCAGAGGCGGCCAATTAACACATTGTCAGTTGTGCTTATTTACCTTGACTGAACATAATGGTGGGTTATTTGACTGGCGGGGGTGGGGAGTGGGTGCCACTGAATCGTCTGTGAACTTTAACCTCTTAAAGGGCAGCAGTCAGTCAGGCATCAGACTGCATTCACAACAATGTTTAGGTTATTGCATTTTGGATCAGTTATTATTTTAGAGACAGGTGAACTGCTCTTTCTGAACAATTAGTAGACTGCCAGTTCAAAAATACGCCTTAGTCAATGCCTTTGTTCATTTTCTTTTTAAATGCTGCTTGTGATGGTTCCACGGTTTAATCATTTAAATAATTTTAGAACATCCTCATGTGCTTCAGAAGATCTCGGTTCCATTACGTTCTGCAGATATTATTTGCACTTAGGTAGCCTTGGGTCTTTCTATATGACAGGTCATGATGTAGTTGCCAAACCAACAGAACCAGCATACCTTAAACCAGTGCTTCTCAATTATTTTCTTTCATGCCCCCCCTAGGAAGAAGAAAAAATTTCGCGCCCCCCCCACAATAGTTAGTGTATGCTTTGCGCCACTTAAAGGGGCTCCGTAAAGGGGGACGCGGGGCTTGCAATAGTTAGTGTATGCGTGTATGCTTTGCACCACTTAACTAGAGTGTAGGAGCCTCCAGCGACGATCTACTTCACCGGGATCTGCTTCCGGGGAGCAGATCGTTCCTCTGCTCCCTGGCGCAAACTCTGTAACGCGCCTAGGAGCGCTCTGCAGAGTTCACGCTGTGAATCACGCATGCGCAAGACGACGATTGGCAACATCGTCGTCTTGCGCATGCGTGAACTCTGCAAAGCGCTCCTAGGCGCGTTACAGAGTTCGCGCCGGGGAGCAGAGGAATGATCTGCTTCCCGGAAGCAGATCCTGGTGAAGTAGATCGTCGCTGGAGGCTCCTACACGCTAGTTAAGTGGCGCAAAGCATACACGCATACACTAACTATTGCAAGCCCCGCGCCCCCCTTTACGGAGCCTCGCGCCCCCCCGGGGGGCGTGCCCCACTATTTGAGAACCGCTGCCTTAAACAAACAATAACTTTTGTTACAGGCACAGTTGTTAAAAGGGCTTAGTGATTATAAAATAATGTTGTGAAGGATGGGGTAGGAAGCGTATGCGTGATCGAGTTATGCTCATACACCACAGTTGGTAAGCATTCACACAGCTAATGGTTGTGCTCTAAGTAATATTAATGTCTGTAACAGGGCCAAACTTGCTTAACGTAAGAGCCACATGCGATAAACTTCAGGTGTTTGAGAGCCGCAATATTTAAGAAGCATTCTTAAATATATTTATTCATCATGAACATTAAACTTATGTTTTAATCCAGTGGACTCTCAGTTTATGCCTGGTAAATAATTATAAAGCTTGAAAATGTCTTATTTACCTTTTATATTAATTGTGATACAAAAAGGAGCTTAGGCAACATGTTTCCAATAGCCACACATTATGTGTTAAAGAGCCACATGTGGCTCGTGAGCCATAGTTTGGCCACCCCTGATCTGTAACTTCACAATAATCAGAACATCCCAGGGGATAGAAGAAGAAAAGAAACCTCCCAGTCCTATTCTCTTACAACCAAGGTGTTTTTGGTCAAGCCAAGGTCAAAAGCTCTATCACCATCTCCTAGACCTTGGAGCTCAGCCACCAGCTCTGAGAAATCATCAAGGGACTGAGATACCACTGTGTTGCATTAATGTCGTAAACTCCTTTGCCAAGGCAGTATCTAAGCACAGCAAGTCAATAAATAAATGGGTTCATAGATTCTTTCTCATATGTATATTTTATTTACTTATACTAAGACCAAACAAAATTGCAAAAAGGGGTATGCATCAAGTTTTTGAGTTATCTGAATCTCTTCATCAGGTTGGCTATTAAGCAAAGCGAGGAAACAAAACAAAACTGTGGGAGGAGAGAAGCTGGGACTATACTTTATAGTACCAAATTAGCTGTTTCTCAATATCTTTGCCTTTTGATGCTGAACGTGAGTTGAATGTGTGAAATCTGGGAAAGCTGAGCACGCGTCTCATGGCGCGTAAAAGCACAGCAGTGCCGTAGTCCTCTCCTCACCAAGTTTAATGGCAATCTGTTAATTTTCACAAATGGCTTTTGTGAAGTCTGGTGATATTGTGTGCATGCGGTCATACAAAATAGACCGAGAGGATGCACTGTGTCAATGAGTTCAGGATTTCTAGTTCTGGCCTAAGTTTTCACGGCTAGGTGTTGCGTCACAGGTATGTCCCAGACTCCGCTGCAACAGCCTCAGTTGCTGTACTTCCTTTACCTATGATATATGAAATGGTGGGCGCTGAATGGCAAGCGACGACATCTTGTTATGAGAGAATGCAGTGGAAAGCTCTTTGGGCAGTTCACTGGAAATGAGCACTAAAAGCTTCTGTAAGAGCTTCGGTGACTCTGTTCGGATTTGTGTTCCCGATTGCTTTCCCACAGCCCATTCCAACGCAACTCCTCCGCAAATCTGGCATAAGGTTGCCATAAGTTCAGCCTAAGTTTGACATAAGTTATGTCTGAGTTATGTCAGAGTTATGACTGAGTTAGGCAGGCTGCAGTTTCTGTGGCCCAGCACCACCCCAGGATCCAGGCAACACTTACCTCCCAGGAAGGCAGGCTCTCCAGGGCGTCTGGCTCGTGCATGTGCAGGCCTCTGTCTGCACGCGACAGTGTCCAACCATGGCAGCTGCCGCAGTGTCTGTCGCAGCCCGGTCGCAAAGGGGCCGACCGCAGGCATGGGGGTTGTGCCAGTTATGTGGTGGGCGCAGGGCAGGTGACAGGTGAGCGAGGTGCCTGAGCCAGCCACCACAGGGCACCCTGTGCATCAGCCACCTGCTGCAGGGGAGAGTGGCCGTCCCCTCCCTCCTGCAGAAGGCGATGCCACCCCCAAGCCACGTTGAGGCCGCACGTAGGAGTCATGGGGGGAGCGGGGGAGGGAAGGGAAGGAGGGGGTGGGAACGTCACACACAAGGGGGGGTCTCATGATGTTTGAAACTGCCTCTGACATGACTCGCCCGTGCGCTGCCTGAAGCCCTGGGCCTCCAGGGCCGTGGCAATGCCCACAAAGATGGCATCCCGGCGTGCTTTCTGCTCTGTGCCCCGGCCATGACCGAGAGATGCCTTGGGCTTGTCTGCTGCGAGCGTGAAGGGCTCACGCAGCTCATCACGCCCCCAGATGGGGCGACAACGGGGTGGGGGTGGCCAGCTGCCATCATCAGGGAGTGGGAGGGGAGGCAGACACACAGGCAGGCAGACAGGGGGTGCTGGGGAGGGGCACGGGTGGGTCTGAAACAGACAGACAGACAACAAGGCTGGTGGGCGAGTGATACAGGGAGAGGGGTCTGCAGAGACCGATAGGGACACAGGGGGCGCTCCGCAGATGAAGGCGATGCAGAAACGGGCGCCTCTTATGCAGACGGACTTTGGGCGGAAGCCACACAGAAACGGGCGGACCATGGGCAGAAGGGACTTCGTGACGGGCGGACCATGGGCGGAAGGGACTTCGTGACGGGCGGACGCCCTGCCGGGTGAGATCCCCGGTTGCCGAGCAGGCACTACACAGATGCAGCGGCCACAAGCGGCCCCGCTATGGGCTCCGTGGTGCCTGTCACTGTTTGCCTGCCTGAGAGGCCCCCCCAACTCCCCCCTCCCCTCTGTGCCATGGGGGTCTGGCAGCCCCCCAGCTGTGTTCGCCCTGGGAAGGAAGTGGCAGTCCCTGGAAGGGATTCATGCAGGGGCTTGAGTGCTGGGGGCTGTCTTTGTGTGGGGGGCGATGCTTGTGTAACACTGGGCACATATTTTTCAAGGGGGCTCTGCCCGAGGGGCGTCTTTATTGTTCTGGAACGTTAGCTGAGATGGCCAGGCGAGGCTGCCAGGGGTAGTCACAGCAGCCAATCTGAAAGCAGCAGCAGCACACGTGCCCCATGGACCTGGAGACGCAGGCTCTTCCCCTGTGGAACCACAGCCTGCTTCATAGAAAGGGGAGGGACAGCAAGTACGACAGCCAGGGAAGTGGAGCAGCAGCAGCGCCGGCAGCTGAGGAGGGTTGCAGGGCTGGCTCCCTGACCTCTGGCAGCATCGTGGCAGACGACAGTGGGGCAACCAGACTGCGGGCCCAGGGGTGCTCCCAGGAAGGTAGGTGGTAGTGGACGTTCCTGGGGAGACAAAAAACAAGGGGGAGTTACATGGCAGCTGGTGTGTGGTGGCAATCGCCAGTGAAGAAATGCCAGTGTGTCGGTTGCAAAAGCCTGCAGGGAGAGAAATAAAACACAGCTGATAGGTGTGACACACATAGCATGGTCTGAGCTGCTTACCTGGGTGTAAGGCGAGCATGATCCTATAAGGGAAAAGGGTCAAAGAGAGAGAAAACAACACATATATTGGGTCACAAACATGGCTAACCAATCAACACTGACCTGTCAGTAGACCCTGTGGAGAAAAGGGGGGTGAACAGCTGTTGTCTACAGGCTAGTAACAGTTACGCACACATGGTGTTTTATGCTCACATGACGACAGGCAGATATCAGACAACACATTGGTAAAGAGGCATGTATCCTATATATCAGAGAAGGCAATGCAGGCAGATATTAGACAACACATTGGTAAATAGGCATATCATAGCAGGCAATGCAGGCAGACAACAGAGGGCACATTGGTAAAGAGGCATGTATCATATTTCTATATGCAAAGAGGCAGAAGTTAGACCACATGTCAGCAGATTCCCTGCTCTTACCTGCTGGTTTTGTTGCCTGGGGGGGGAGAGGGGCTGGGAGAAAGACATGGGTTAGCAAATGCTTGCATGGAGGCAGCTGCCCAGGCACCTCTGTAAACAGTTTGGCCACAGCCAGAACAGCCCTCTCTGCCCTAGAGGGGGGCAGAGAGGAGAGAGGAGACGAGAAGAGAGAAGTGGGGTGTTTGTGAATTTTGCCCTCCACCGACAAAGTCCCACTTTGTGGCTGCTGGGGGACAGAACCCCACGACACGTGCTCAGAGAGAGAGAGAGAGAGAGAGAGAGAGAGAGAGAGAGAGAGAGAGAGACTAGAGGTCTGGGGCTGGGCTTTTGTGGGAAAGAGGCTGGGTGGAGCTGGGTGCTGATAGGCTCCATAACTTTGGCATAACTGTCTGTTTCCAGACCTTGCTGCCACAACTCCGACATAACTCTGACATAACTCAGGAGTAGGGTGTTAGAAATTTTCAGGAGAGGGCTGGAGTGGGTAAGGTAAAATGGTTCCTATGGGTCTCCTCAAATTTATGTCCACCTTTTTGGTCGACATAAAATTTGTGTCAGCATCTATGTTGGAGGGGGCGTGTCTGTGCTCGCCAGGGTCTGGAATCCGACGTTAATTGGTTGCCGCCCACAGTCCGCCCACTTTTATGTCGACTTTATGTCCGAATTGCGCCGGCGTCAGTGGTGCGCATGCGCGTCCGCCCGTCCTGCGTTCTTCGTCCGTCGGTCGTAACTTCGACATAATTCGACATAACTTTGCCGTAAATCGTCGCATTCCAGACATAAAGTCGCCGTAAACGACTTATGTTGACTTTATGTCTGACTTGTGCTGCTTAGCCCTTGCGTTGGAATGGGCTGCCAGTGTCTTTTTTTTTTTTAACGTTGGAATCATTTTGAGAATGGTCTCTGAAACTCTGTGTTCTTGTGTTCTGTCGATGGGTTCTATGCACAAACCTAAATGTGATTCTTGGACCAGAATTAGGTTACATACATTTACTTCAAACAGCAAAGTATCAAGTTGCGTAACTCCAGGCTATGTTCTGCAATATAATTGGCACCCGCAGTCAGATCATCCCATTTCAGTCTTGCTAGGCTTGACGTTTCTCATCCTTTTTACACTGGCAAATCACCGTACGATTGATCAACTGCATGGGCAACAAGCTTGGTTTTCCTTACTGCAGATGTCATATTGATTTGAAACCAACTCATTTAATTCAATAACCTGAAATTGTAGGGGGAAAGAAACAAAATTAATAAACAAATGCTTGGAAATCAAGCATTTCAGAATTAATAGTGTATACTATAACCTATGATTAGTATGCAATAAATGATAACGCTGACACTGTAAGACTTGTATCTATGTCAAAGTATTATCAGCAAAACCACTTTGGGCCCAAAAAAAAAAAGCTATTATTTTTACTAATTACAAATTGACCTCTGTCCTTGATATGCATGAGACAGGCTCTGAGAGTGGTGTTTCCAAAAAAAACCCACCCAAATTGACAGTTGGAAATACAATCCAAATTAACTTCACTTATGAAGATATTAGCAAAGGTCTAGCCGTGCTGCGCCAGCCTAGGGTGTCATAAACGCGCCGTAAAACACATTGTGACACCTGGAGAGTTTTCGGCGCTGGTGGGAAGGCCTGCGCCATCCCTCTGGCGCCGGATCCAGGAACCCCGTGCGCTGGAGCAGGTAAGGCTGCTCCAAGCAGCACAGGGGCTGGGGGAGGGCAGGGAGAAGGTATGGGGCAGGGATGGGCGGATCGGGCCTGGGAAGGGGAGGGATCAGTGACGCCACAGCATATTCTATTCTCCCAAGTCCTTTCTGCCAGCACGGGGCTGCCTGGTTCTGTGCAAGCAAAAGATCTGGCAGAGAACTAAGTAACCCCATTGTGGTGGCTGGGGGTTTACACTGGGTAAGCGGAGAAATGTCCACTTACCCTGAGGAGACCTCTAGTCGGGCCTTTTCCTGGATAGGATAAAGAGTGGGCTGTGTGGCCCATGCTGCATGGCCCAGGCCAAGGGGGTAGGATTGGGCTGTTTGTTACTTTAATTGCACTCAACCATTCTTGTATATTGCTATGTTTAAACAAATGTTTACATTAAAAATGTTCATACGCATACACCCCAACTGGAAATCACAGCACTTTCGACAATGAAATTGCACATCTTTGGAAATGGTCTTAGTAGCAATCTTGCACATATCGACAAGGGGGACTGTGCCAGGTGCAAGGGAGTGGCAACAGGATACAGGTATCTTGTTGTCTCGCATGGTCCCTGAGGCATCTGGTGGGGCCACTGTGAGATACAGGAAGCTGGATTAGATGGGCCTCTGGCCTGATCCAGCAGGGCTCTTATGTATGTACGACTAATGTGTGACCATGTACAATTGAAGCAAGTTAAATACTGTACTACCTTTATTCAAAATCTACCTTTTTGTAAAACAACTGCAGTTGCCCCAAAAAGCCAAATTTAGGTTCTTTCTATACCCTCTTTTAATAAGCATGACGAACGCTAGATTTGTTCTAAATATCATGCTTTTACTCCAAGTGAACATTTCCCCAGCGTAATATCTGGGCTAATATGCTTCCATTACTGATCACTCTGCCATCTTAGATATTTGTCACAATGTGAACTCTTATTACAGCATGGAAGGCAGTTGCCTTGGAATTGGAGCCAAAAGCTTTGCCAGTTTTTGCAAAGTACTCTGAGATTTGTTTTGAACTTTTCTTTATAACTATGGGGGTTAATTTTACCAGAAGTATCCTGGAGACTTTTAAGACGGTGTTATCTTGGTACATATTTCAAAACACTGACAGATATTTTATCAGTAATTAGTATTCATATTATGTCTCAAACAATCTGTTCAAGAATGGGGAAAATGAACTGGTTGAACAGCTCTTTCTCTCTGATAATTAACGTTTGGTGGGGGGGCATGCAAAATTGAGGTCAAACGGGAAGCTTTTTTTTTAGTAGAATAATGTAAATGACCTGCACTAAGGCTTCGCTTTGTCTGCTGAGTTAACTTTGGAATCAGCCCTTCTTAAGAAATAAAATATCACCTCTCTGAATAATTTTTTTCTGGATTTGTTGCTCATCTTGTCAATATGCCACTTGATAGCTGGCTGGACTCCCTTGTTCAATGGCACATATTTTTAAATAGCACACATCTTCCCCTCACCCCCCACAAAGACCATTTGTTCTTTTTAACAAAAATATTAATTGCATTCCTTTTTCTTCCAATTTTTTGGTTATATATAGCATGACAAAACAATATTTTAGACATCTTAAACAATTTAAAAATATAGTTGACGAGTGTCAGCTGATCTGGTTTTTTTTCTCTTCGCCTCCTCCCCCACTTCAGCTGCTAATCATGGCATTTGATTGCCAAATAGTTTAATATACTCTTCCAATAGTTACATGTGTGAGTCTTCTGTGAGACACAGGCAGTTTATAAGGACAGATTTGGAGTTGCATATGGGTTTGTCACATGGTTTGAGTGCTATGTCTTTGAGGACATCGGGCTTTTTTTTAACACAAAATGTTTTTCAAATAATCAAAAGCTGCAGCTCTGCATTTCTTTCTCCTTTTCTCCCTGCGATGTCTAGTATGACAAAATATGTGTTGTGACGTCGCCATACTGGGAGTTTTCCCACCCATACTTCACTTGTTGAAATTGCCCATATGCTAGCCTGGTTCTACCCTCTCTGCTTCTTTGAAGAGCCAGTCATTTTTCAAGAACACCTTATAGGTTTGTTTCAGGGCCTCCGAGAGGAATTTTATCCGGGGGTACAAAGTTTATTTTGGACCCCTTCTCAAAGGGGAAGGGGAGGGGTGAAACTGGTGGGGGAAGGGTGGTGACAGGGGCAGGTGGAACAATGGCAGGGAGAAGGCAGCAACGGACAGAAAAATCTCTGGAACCCAGGTCTACTGGGTTTCCCGATTCAGGGCCCAGATCTACCCGCCTGGTAGACCTGGTCTCCCAAAGGCTGCACAACAAGGGCTGCAGGTATCCTGCATGAGCAGCAAGTCTGGGTTAGATCATAAAATGTTCTGGGGCCCCTTCTTTGGCTTCCAGGCAGTGGCATTCCTGCGGTAGGGGCTCGACAGTAAGTCGCGCCTCAACCGACTACCACGTTCACGAACCGGAGCGAGGAGGCCCCTCGCCGTCGGCCTCGCTCCGGTTCATGAACGCGGTAGTTGGTCGGGGCGCGACTTACTGTCGAGCCCCTACCGCAGGAACGTCACTGCTTCCAGGCCCCCTTTTGACCCTGGGCCCAGGTACAATTTATCTCCTGTACCCCCCCCCCCATGGGCCCTGGTCTATTATGATAATTGCAAAATGTTCCGCTGAGAGCAAGTTGCCTGTTTCCAGTTTTGCTGATTTGCTCCACCCACTGCTGCCCTCCACACCACACACCATTCTGACAGGTCCCCTGATCCTCAGAAGTCCTTCTTTTTTTTCTTTATTTTTTTTTTTTGAGCCATAGGGGAGAACAGGGGTGTGGGAAAATCCCTTGCACGTGAGCATCTTTCTGTTTGTGCAGGTCTAGATTTAAGCTATCAACTATCATATATGCATAAAACCCATAAAAATGGGCATGCAAGTATCTTCAACAGTAAACACAACTAATGACTCTGGCAGCCCAATCCTATCCAGGCACTTCTTCTGCTGTCACAAAATGGCCGCTGACAACACACAGCCATTTTGATAGCGCTGCCACAAGGGGGCAAAATGGAGTGGGTAGGGGGAGAAAGGGGGCAGGGAGGCCGCTGGAGAGGCTGAATTCAGCTCCTCCAAAGCCTCCTGATTGCTCCCCCCCCCCACTGGATACAGCGTACTCATTTTATACGTGCCTGCATTGGTGGGGGGAAGGATAGGATTGGGCCCTTAATCTTGCAAATATACATGTTGTTCGTTTTTAAAAAAAAACTGTTTTGGATCCACATACTACAGGGAACTATTGTGTCCTTGGCTTAACAGCCTGAAATTAGTGAAATTAATTAGAATTATTGTTGCCTGTAAATAAAAAACACAATACTACACACACACACACACACACACACACACACACACACACACACACACACACACACACACACACACACACACACACGACAGTGCCAAAAAGGTGTGTGCAAGTTGGCAGGTTGTAAACAAACGTACTTGAAAAGTGACACAATATCTTTCATTGATATCTTGGAAATATTGTGACATTGTGAAAGGTTAAATTTACATATTTCTAGGCCTACCTGTTCAGTTCACTGCTGATTTGTTTGAAGGTGATTATGTGTATATGGACATCCTGTATTAACATTCAAGTTCAAGCTTATTAAAATGCTGTACTTTTTATGATACAGCTAAATCCTTGTCAGAAATGACCTTTATGCTGGTATACTTGCTCCTTTTGTACCAAAGTTAGAGAAAATTTTGTTCCAGCCTCTTGCAGCAAATGTAAAAGGATAATTCCAACACGTTCCTTATGCTTTTTCCCACTAGGTTGGAGATATTCTCTACTGTGCAGGACAGATCGCCCTGGTGCCATGCACTATGCAACTTATAAGTGCTGGCATAGAAGCAGAAGCTTTGGTTTCATTATGCCATGTTGAGAAAGTCCTAAAAGCCATGAGCCAGGATGCCGAAATTCACCATGTACTTATGGCAAATTGTTATGTAACTGACAGCAAGTACATATCTGTCGCTCAAGCTACATGGCAGAAGAAATTAAGAGAACTTAAAAAGGTATATATAATATCAATTTTCTTCCTGCTTTGAAAATAACAGTTTATGATTTTTTTCTTTCTTTCTTGAAGTAATATTAGAATATACTCAGTGCATTTTGCTGGGGTTCAAATAAGACTGATATAATAAGGTTTGATTGAGCTGTTATGTTCTGGATCGTAAGTGGCTGTGCACAGCTGAAAAAGAAAATTGCTTAATAGAAAGTTATATTCATCACCAACTTTGTCTTAATTCCCCAAAGCAATGAGTTAAAGAAGTCCTTAAGAGCAACTGATTCCAGCTGGAAAACTTTGAAGAATATTTAACATGTGAAATGAATGCACTCATATCCGTTTCTTTAGTTCCTCATAGTACTTTATGAATTCTGCATTTATTTTCACAGATATTCTTTGTAAAGTTCATCTTTTGTTATGTAAACTTCATTTTTTAAACATTTTACATACCATATTATTATTTAAATGTTATGATGTTCATAAGACCCAAAGTTGATGTGGTTATTGGGTTACGAGATTTGAATGCAGAATGTTTAGAACTTAAGGTAATTCCCTGATAAAACTATGTTCTGCACATCTTTTGACACCAGAACTGTAGTTCAGTTTAGAAATGACAGGTACTATCTGCCAAGGTTTCTTGGTGTCTAGCTAGCCCAAAGTCACAGGTAAAATACTATCGTGATCATAGTGGGGCAATATTATGGAGGCCATTAAAATGAGAACAAGATGGTCCCAATTTCAACCTCTGGCATTTCAGGGAATGACTGGAAAAGACACCCATCTCAAACCCTGGAAAGGTGTTGCCAGTGAGCTAGGTGGACCAAGGCTCTAACTCAATGGAAGGCGACTTCATATCTTCAAGCCTTGGGTTCACATGCTCCCTTCTCCCTTTCTTGACCTCATGTGCTAAGATGGGGATATCATGTACTAAGATGGCTTCAGTTTATACAAACCATTTTGTCCCAACCCAGCAAACCATAGTTTGCCTGAAACTTTGGTTTAAGCCATGGTTTGCAATTCAAGCTTAAGGGTGTACTAATGAGTTGCTGCAAACTGAGATCAGACACTTCCAAGCTTGGTGTGCATGGGGGGGAGGGAGCATGTGAGCTGAGACAAGCTGTGATCCGCTCATGCTTATAACACCAAACCATGGACTTCTGTTACATCTGAATAGCCCCATAAAGAACTATCTTCACTTGGGCCAATGATGGCCTAGGGAGTACACATAATGATTTGTGAAGTAGATGTGGTAAGATGTGGGTATGCTATGTGAGCAACAAGCCTGTCTTTCATAGCACTAGTTTTTAGGTACCTGCTACCATTAACTTTTTATCTAGCTTAACAAAATACATGAATTACTTCTTTCTCCCCTTAGAAAAGGCATGTCAAAATATTTAAATGTACCAAAGATTTATGTCTTGTTCTCATAACTTGCAGCAGTGGTCTGTAGTTGCTTCTCCCCCCCCCCCCTTCAACTCTTCTACTTAAAGTGACAATAATTCATGTCTACAAAAGCTTGTATGGATGAAAGGAGAAAAAATCAGCACAAAGACACATTTTGCTGTAGAAAAGTCACAGAGAAATGGCTTTTGCTGAGCAAAATAATCTCTTTCAGCAAATCTGTAGGAAAAATAGTGTCATCTTAACACTTTTGCAAAGCTGGTACCAGATAAATAAGAGATACAAAAGCAGCAAATGAGAGTTGCATTGTGCTTTCAAGCTGGCAAGTACATTTTCTTTTGAGATGGGACATTATCAAATGGGAAGGGCACAAGTATAAAAAGTGGTGTACGGCTCTGTCATTCCATGCCATTGTTCTTCACATTGGTTTGTAAGTGTGAGACAGGCCACAACTTCTTTCCTTGCACTGCCTGCTCCTCATGGGAAATGAGAGGGCAGCCTGGGAAGTGATATTGTGCCTTCGTGGTGCACAAGAACCCTTCAACCCAATAGGAAAGCTCCTATATGCATGTAAGATGGTGCTGGCTTGTCATAGTCAGCTAGTACAGTCTGCCATTTTGACCTCTGTACTCCACATATCCATAAGAAAGGCTTGATTTCAGTTGTGTATTAGCCACAGCAGCATCTGGCTCTTTTAGAACAAAGGATCAGGAGGAAAACACTAGCACTATGCTTGAGGTCTCCAAAACACCTGATATTGATCACATCCATCCACCTGATCATGGCCAAGAGGAGGTCTGGGGGCCTGGTTGCGATTTCATGCTGTTGGAGTCAGTAGCCAATAGGATCTTGGTTCCTCAGACTCTTTAAAGGGGAAGGGTTGGATTGAGAGGGTATATGTTTCATTCCAGTACTTCCAGGATCTATCTGTACATTGCTGTCATGCTGCTCCAGACTCTGGAGCCAAACAAAGGGAATTGAAACTAAATACATAAGTCTATCTAGAAAAGACTTATATGGCTTGTGTGGCTTCCAAGGTAGCTTTGCGTTAAGATTTTATTTCATTATCCTCTGCTTTCAAGACCTTATTTTGTCTAATTTCAAGTGTCTGCATTTCAATATTTGAACCTTACCTACTGTCATTTCCCTTTTAATCCTTTTTAATAACCATTTTTAGGTTTTGCATTTTGTCTGTCCTGCTTCAGTCAGAGCAGGGAATGATTGCCCCTCAATAGCTTATGCGTTTCTTGCAGCTATCACTGTTTGTGTATACGTGCGTAGTGTAGCTGAGTTTGGTCAGGTCCCTTGACTCTCCAGATGCTCCTGTAGCAACCAGCTAATTGGGCTCACTCTAGACCAGGGGAGGATGTGAAAGAAAGGTCATCCCTTTTTAATGTTCTCTTCTGGGTGGCAGCCTCTACCCTTTCTGGGACTGGCTGTATCCGGATGCTGAGTCTTTCTGGGACTGGCTGTACCCTTTCTGGGACTGGCTGTATCCGGATGCTAGAAGGTACCCAAAGACACATAGGAAGGTCAGGTGCATGGCTGCTTGCCTTACGTCTTCATTTAACCCTGCAAGGTGGCCTGGAACTGCCTCACCTGATCACCACAGCATTACACTCCCAATCTAGCATGAAAAGACAGCCAAAGAAAAGTTGAGGGGGGGGGGGGAAGCATATGCAGCCATCAATTGGCTTATCCCTCTTTATTTTTATGTTTAGGGTGAGTAAGTGCAGAGACAGTTGTGTTCATAGGATTTAAAAAAGGACCTGCGGGTAAATTGACCACTTATTAGACAAGGCAGGTCACCAAAAGACACATTTCCACTTCTATTCCATTTAAATTTACTCACATTGAGCCATGGCAATGTACTGTTCGAAAAGAAGACGTTGCTAAGCCTCTCTAGATGTTACAGAAAAATGTGTTCCGTGGAAAATAAATGTTAACTTTCCTGTGGCAGAGCATGAAAGTGGAACAGAGGATGTGATTCAGATATAGCCACTGTGTGTTCAAAGTTCTTGCTCTCTGCTTCCCAGCCCATTTTCCCTAGCTTGTCCTCTAATGCCACTCCATGCTCATAGTTTGTAATCCCTGTTTCCTTGGAAGACACCTTGGCTTTGCTCAGTGCTGCTTCAGGCTGCCTGTTGGCAGGGCCAGCCCATCCATGAGCCATCTGAAGCGGTCGTCTCCAGCAGATTTGTGGGGAGAGGGGGCGCCCTTCTCTGTCTTCTCCTTCCACTCCCTCGATGAGAAAAGGAAAGGGAGGACAGGGAGGAAATGTGGAGGAGAGGAGAGTGCTGTACTAGAACTTTGGAGAGTGGGAGGAGCAGAGGCTGGCACATCATCAGGTAAGGGGGGGGAGCATTCGGCATGCCGCCTCAGGCGCCAGGAGGTCTTGGGCCAACCCTGACTTTTGGCATCAGTTGCTGTATTTGGTTACTGGGTTTCTGGACCCACCTTTCATCTACAGACTCTTCATGGGACACGTAACTGGTATCTCTGGAGTTCTGGAATCTGATGCAAGGGGCAGTAATAACTACCAGTGTGTCCCTTCAGAAGATAATAACTTCTTCGTGCTCATCTATCAGCTTTTTTCCTCCTTACTTGGATCTACTTTAGCTTCTGTACAACATAACATTTCTTACTACTCTTCCCCATTCCTCTCCCACCATCAGCCATCTGTCTATCCAACCTCACTGTCCCAAAGGTGAATTACGTTTCACACACTGTTGCTATACTCTGGCTCAGCACCTTTCATCTGTTCTGCTATCCAATTTCTCATCCTAAACAGCTGTCCAGAATCTAATCTTTGCTGACGCACCAAACATGCTCCATCCTGTTGCATGAACTTATTTTTGGTTTCACAGCCTCTTTTAAGTGCTTTCACATGTAATTTACTCGTTGAACACATGTTTGAGAGAAATTGTGGAACTCTCTCCTACCTCTGTTGTACTAGGCTATTCTGTAAAGGGCTTGGAAAGGGATTGCTGAGTTGTTGTTGCCACCTGGTCATCTCTTAATTTCATCTGCTGTTACCACTTGTGTATAGCTGTGTCTAGTGACAGTTTCTGTCACTTATGTATTCACCTCTCCATTATTCTTGATAACTCTCATATTATAATTACAGTTGCTTGAGAGGAAGCAAGAGCAACAAAAGGAACAATTCTTTTGCATCCCACTCTTCAACCTTTTTTTTATTGCTCATCCTTCTGCGTTACTTCAAACTTCCCACTTCGTTGCCCCATAATTGTATTCTCTATTACCAGTGCAGATCAATAACTGGAAAGAAAGTGGGTGAATTAAGTATATGTGTTTCTTCCATGTTTTTGTAAGGAAGAGCCATAATGTTTTCGGTAATTGCTGAGTACAAGTAGAAAATTGCACAAACAGGACGTAGCAAGCAGGACATTTCCCACATCATTGTGTGCAGTATACGATTCTGATTACATAATAGCCAACTCCATTAGAAAAAAAGAAGCTTAGAGTCAGCTCATGGAGTTTGGATTTCCTGAGTTGAGAAAAATCATGTCTGTTTCGTTTGCTGTTAGGTTGAAGTAATTTAAAGATGATATTGTCGTGATAAACGTATACTTGGCTGCAAAAAGTCAGGTGCATGTTATCCTAACTTTGAAAAAAAGTTCCGATTTCCAAGATGAAACTTTTTTTGGGGGGGGGGGGGAATTAGGAAGTGCACCAATTTAATTTCTATAAGCTGTCTTCTAAAGAACAGCATTTTTTCACCTCTGGTCTGTTAGGCCATGTGACCCAATTAAAAAATGTGGAGTGGTTCTATTGGCAATGGCCACAAGTAATATCAAATTTGACGGGGGGGAGGTATAGAGATAGCGGTAGTTCTAGATCTCAGGGCTTAATCCCTCAACCAGTGTTTCTCAACCTTTTTTGCCTGCGGCTCCTTTGATCATTGGCAACCATTGGCCGTGGCTCCCCATGACATTGTGTTGATGCCTGCCAATTGGCATTGCGCTGTTTTCCAAGAGGATTCTGTGACACTCCGTGGCTCCCCTGGCTGGTTTCCGTGGCTCCCAATTTGGGAACCACTGCTGACCTCAACTGTAGTTAATTTTCACATCTCCACTGGTCCCTTGTGTGAATATCCCACAGGAATTTGAGATCACTCCCACTGCCTATAATAGTTTTTAAATGAACAGGGCATTATTTTATTTTATTTATTTCATGTTTCACATTTTTATACCACCCTTCCTCCAAGGAGCATGCCTTTCACTATATGTATATTGTATTCTTGGTATATTGTCAACTGTTCCTTGACAGAGGCTCTGTTCTATTAACAACTGCATGGCATGCAGAAATTCAGCAGGTACAGCATTTACTGGCCATGAATATTTAGTGATGGGGAAAAGGTACCTGTTGAATTTCTTATGTCCAGCTGTTAAAGACTTGTACAGTGCAATCCTGTGTAACTCTTGCACTGGTGAAACAGTAAATCTACCAGTATAAGTGTACTTATGCCAGTGTAACGTGCTGTACACCGACGGATGCAGGACGGACACCAGTGTAACCCCCCTAGGATGCCACGCATGCACAGTTAGGATGCAGGACAGACGCCAGCCCAACTCCGCTGGTGCAGGGAGTCTTCCAGGGGTGTCCGAACGCCCCCGGAATTCCCCTTGCACTGGCGGAGTTTCGCTGACATCTGTCCTGCATCCGAACTGTGCATGCGTGGCGTTCGAGAGGGGTTACATTGGTGTCCGTCCTGTGTCGGTCGGTTTACGGCAAGTTACACTGGCATAAGTGCACTTACACAGGTGGATCTACTGTTACACCGGTGCAAAAGTAACACAGGATTGCGCTGGTAGTCTGTTGCTCTTAGAACTTTCTGTACCACTAAAAAAAAAGACTAAAACTTTCTTTTCCAGTTACCTTGTGTGTGTGTGTGTGTGACTCATATTTTTAGTGACATCTAAGATGATGATTTTGAGTGATTTTTGCTAAGTCATTCATCAGAATAATCAATAGCAAGAAAATAAGCCATATGGGTTATAGTCCACTTCTTTGTGATGGAACAGATGGCATTATTGATAGATGGAAGCATTCCAACTATTTATGTTATAACAAAATAGTGGTGACTGGCTGCAGAAGTTCATTTTAATTCACTGAAGTGTATTACTGAGTCTGGGTTGAATTGTGTCAGTTCCTAGCAGTTCTCTAAGGACATTGCAGAGCTGAGTCATTCAGAGGGCAGCCCAGTGAAAAACATAGGATTCCCAGTACAGGTTGATTACCCCTTATCTGGACATCCAAAATCCAGACTATTCCGAAATCTAGACATTTTGGGGGGCTATGACTTAAAAAAAAAACTTTTCCCAACACCTGACTGGCACAGTACAATCCATACTGGGGCACAAAATTATTAAAAATATTGTATAAAATGATCTTCAGGCTATGTACTGTATATAAGGTGTATATAAGACATAAATGAATTTCATGTTTAGACATGGGTCCCAACCCCAAGATCTCATTATATTTATGCAAATATTCCAAAATCCAGACAAATCTGAAATCCAGACAACTTCCCGTACGAAGCAGTTCGGATCAACCTGTATCATAATAGCAGCACAATCCTGGCAAACGAAGGCCGGAGGAGTGTGTGTTCCGCCGGCCTAAAATGCCGTAAAGCACTTTCTTGGCAGCCAGAGAGTAAGCGGCGCCGGTGCCACGGCCAGCGCCACTCACTCTGCCAGCAGACGCCAACCTGGCCGCTGGACACAGGTAAGCCCTGTGCCGGCCAGCGGGAGGGCGGACCTGGGTGGTGGGGGATGGGTGATTAGCCATACAGGACAGGAAGGGGGTGGGGATACATAGTTGAACGCCAAATTAAATTCTGCCTCTATCCTTCTCTGTAGTGACAACAGCTCTCGTAGGTGAGTAGATAAAATGTTGGGTTTCAATGTGGGAGGCCGGCCTCTCATCCTTGTCAAACAGTGAAGCTCACAAGCCACTTTTTTGTAATCTGTTGTACAAAGATTTTTGCTGATCAAGACCCATTGCCGGCCGAGGGGTTTATTAAATATTTCCCTTATCTCTCCCAGGCCTCTCAATCGGCCCCTCCCACCATAGCATGCAGCTCAGCCCGATTTGGCCCAGCTGCATGCTATGGTGGGGAAAACCATAGGATTGGGCTGTCAGTAAGTACCAGAAAACCTTCATCTTTTTGTGGGTAGCCATAAGAACATAAGGAGAGCCCTGCTGGATCAGGCCAAAGGCCCATCTAGTCTAGCTTCCTGTACCTCACAGTGGCCCCACCAGATGCCTCAGGGAGCACACAAGACAAGAAGATACCTGTATTCTGTTGCCACTCCCTTGCACCTGGCACAGAGAAAACCTACTCCTTAAACCAGGATGTTGCTTATGGCTTGTAACCTGTGATGGACTTTTCCTTCATGAATCTATCCAATCCCCTTTTAAAAGCATCTAGGCCAGGTGCCATCAACACATCCTGTGGCAAGGAGTTCCACAGATTAATTACATGCTGGGTGAAGAAATATTTTCTTTTGTCTGTTCTAACTCTCCCTCCACTCCCTTTTGGCTACAGTCTGATTGGCATTCAAGACCTGAGCTTGTTGTTACAGGATGAGAGATACGAGAGCCAGCTCCCATAAGTCTTTTCATGTCCCTCTCAGAGTGATTAAAAAAGAGTGTGTTTGAACTGGGGGTGGGGGTGGCATGGGCTGGGTGGGGTGGAAGCAGTACTACCAGATGAGGCATCTGGTGGGCCACTGTGAGATACAGGAAGCTGGACTAGATGGGCTCTTCTTATGTTCTTCCCACCCCAAATGCAATATAATGGAGGGGCCATTCGTCCATGGTAGAGCGTCTGCTTTGCTTTCCCAGGTTCAGCCCTTGGCATTTCCCAGTAAGCACTGGCGTCACTTCAGGGGGGGCAGAGCTCTAAGTTCCGCCGCGATCCAACCCTCCGTTACATGGGTGAACGAAGCAGCCCCGCCCCCTCGCCTTCGGAACCATTCCAGGCGGTGAAAACAACACACAGGAGACTCCCTGCGCGTTGCTTTCGCTGCCCTGAAAGGCTCCGAAGGCGAGGGGGCGGGGCCGCTTCGTTCACCCGTGTAAAGGAGGGTCGGATCGCGGCGGAACTTAGAGCTCTGCCCCCCCTGCAGTGATGCCAGTGCCAGTAAGACAGAGAAGTTTTTTATGTGAAACCCTGGAGAGCAACAGTCAGCACTGCCAGTACTAAGCTAGATGGCTCAATGGTCCTATTCAGTATAAGGCAGTTTCCTATGTTCCGAAATTTGAGGCATGTATTTCCCACGCTCCCAAGCATAATTAGGAGGTTGGCTTTCAGAATGAAAGGAAGCAATTTTTCCTCCTTCCCAAGCCAGTTCCTGGGCTGCAGGTGGAGTTTGGGCAACAAATCCTTTAGAGTTGTGTACAGGATAGGAAATTGACAGCGCAATCTGACCTAACTTTTTTGCCATTGTAACCAGCGGCGCAGCGAGAACGGGAGGCCCCAGAATGGAAAAGGGGTTCAAATCCCCTTTGAATTCCTCTTTTGGAGGGGATTTGAATCCCTTTTCCGTTCTGGGGCCTCCCGTTCTTGCTGGGCCGCTGGTTACAATGGCAAAAAGTTAGGTTGGATTGCGCTGTGACAATGTTCTTCAAAGTAGTATCTCTGTATTCCCTTTCTCAATGCCAGTGGGCTATGGAGGCGGAGTGATTTTTTGTTTTCAACAATTCACTTGCTTTCCTAAGAGTTGACATGGATACTTCCTTCCTCATTCTGATCCCTTTTACTGATTTTTTTTAGGGGGGTGGGTATTGAAGTTTTTTTTAAAAAAATGCCTCTGCAGCCATGCCTTTGAGCTATCTTTGAAAAGTGTAGGATTCCTGTCATTGTCTTCCCCATTTCTGAAGCTGGGGTGAACTGGCAGTTCTCTGGAAGGAGGAAGGTGGCATTCTCTACACCTGGGTATGCCCCTCCTACCAAGGCAGGGTCGAACTTGAAAGAAGTCTCCTCCCCGTAGGAGGGCCGCCCTTCCCCCAGTTTTCGACTCTGCCTTCCAGAGTTCGGTCGGACTTTTGCTGAGCTCCCAAGCTCAGCGTTTGTTTCCTCCCTTTTCTTTCTTTTTCATATTACCTTCTCTCTCTCTCTCTCTCTCTTTCTTTCCCTTTTCGCTGTTGCTGGCTGTGCCTCCGTCCCCTTCTCACCCCCCCTCGCAAGAACCGGTGTGTGGGGAGCCAGGCGGACCTTCGGAGCCACCGCGGGAGGCCGCGGACGCGCGCGCCCTCGCCGGCTCGGGCCTAGGGGCGGCAACAGCTGCAGTTCGGCAGGGAGGAGCGCCGGGGAGCGGACAGAGACGAGCGCCCGCCCGTGGGTTGCCGCTCTTTCCCTCCTCCCTGCGACGCAGACCCGGAGCAGCGTTCCACGAGAGATCTGCAGGCCGCGACCGGACCGCTCCTTGTTGCGGCGGGGCGGCGCTTTACTAGTCTCCCTGCGCATAGGCTGTGTTCCCTCCCCCTTGGTCTGGGGTGATTCCACTCTCAGCCTACAGGTATGGCAGACGCTGTGGGCACTAGCGGGACCTCGTCCCAGGGGGTTTCTAAAGGGGATGACAAAAGGGGGGGCTCGTTGGACCCAGCCACTATTGCCCAGATTAAGGAGCTCATCAAAGCCGAAGTGGGCGGAGCTGCTACGGCACGCAAGCACCGCTCTAGCTCAAGGTCCAAGCGTAAAGGGAAATCTCACAAGCCTCAGGCACAAGCCTCTGACAAGCCTACTTCGTCCAAAATGTTTCCCCAGGGCCCTGTCAAACCGGTCACGGTCCCTTTTCCAGACCCGTTCCAGCGGGTGCTGGATTCTGAGTGGGCGCATCCTATCCAGGCGAAACCTGCCAACAAATTGGTTAATAAACTCTATTCTCTTCCTGACACGGTACTGTCGTCCCTCAAGGTCCCCGTGGTGGACGCGCCGGTCGCGGCCCTTTCTTCCTCCGCGGTTATTCCGTCGGAGGGGGAGGGGGGTCCACGTGACCCGTGCGATAAACGGGTGGAGATGTCTCTGAAGCGCAACTTTGAGCTTTCCTCGCATGCGCTTCGGGCAGCAGCCACCAACTCAGTCATGTCCCGGGCGGCCGTACTCTGGACTGAGGAATTGATGGCGTCTGAGCAGGGGCTGTCCAAGCGGGCCAGATCCTGTCTTAAGAAAATTGCCCTAGCCGCAGCTTTTTCGGCAGATGCATCATTGGACACACTGCAGTTTACCGCCAAGGCCATCGCGGCCAACGTGGTAGCGAGACGCAACGTATGGCTTCGCCAGTGGGCGGTGGACTCGGGATCCCAGACCAAGTTAGTGGGGCTTCCCTTTCAAGGGGAAAAATTGTTTGGACAGGCACTAGAACCCCTGTTAGTAGAGAACAGGGACAAGCGTAAGGTGCTCCCCCAGGGTAAGAAGGAGGTGCCCAAGCCCAAGGGGCATTCCTTTCGTCCCAACAGACCCGACAACAGGCCCAGGGAGGGTCCAAAGCCTAAAAGTAGGTGGAACCGTTCCCGTGTTTTTCCCAAGAGTAGAACCCAAGGGGGGACTCAATCGGGGGGCCCCAAGCAAGACAAGGAACAGCGGGCGACATGACGCCAAGCCAGATGCCTCGCCAAAAAATATTGGAGGGCGTCTCTTGGACTTCGCAGCCGGTTGGTCGGCGATTACCAGCGATGCCTGGGTGATTCAGACAGTGTCCAGGGGTTATTCACTAGAGTTTGTAAGAAAGCCTCGGGACCGATTTTGGAAGGTTCCTGTATCCAGGGACCCCGACAGACATCTCTTGAAATTACAGGCCATAGATCATCTCCTCCAGATCAAGGCAATCGAGCCGGTCCCATCGCCTCAGAAGGGCCGGGGGGTCTACTCCACTCTGTTCCTTGTCCCCAAAAAGAACGGGAAGTGGCGGGCCATTTTAGACTTAAAATGGCTGAACAGGTTCCTCAGGAAGCGCAAATTCAGGATGGAGACATGGAGAACGATCACAGCAGCCTTGGGAGAAGGGGATCTGCTGACATCAATAGACCTGTCGGAGGCGTATCTCCATGTCCCCATCCTGCCTCGACATCGTCGATTCCTGAGGTTCTGTTATGGAAGCCGCCATTTTCAGTACCGGGCGATGCCCTTTGGCCTCACCACGGCACCGAGGGTGTTTACAAAGCTGATGGTAGTCCCGGTAGCTTTCCTCAGAACGCGGGGCATAACCTTGTATCCCTACCTGGACGACATCTTGGTGAAATCGCCGTCCAGGACTCGGGCTCAGACCGACTTGCAGGCCACCTTACAGTGCCTGCAGGGATTGGGGTTCGTTATAAACTGGGAAAAGAGTGCTCTCACCCCGTCCACTCAGATGGAACACCTGGGATTACTCATAAACACCAGATCTTTCCGGATCTCCCTGTCATTGGACAGGCAGAGGAACCTCCGGGAGGCCCTGTGCAGGACTGCTGTCGCGGACCATTTGGACCTGATGGCGTTGGCCTCTCTACAGGGGCAGATGGTGTCCTGCCAGGGCATTGTCAAATGGTCCAGGTTTCATTCCAGGCCCCTGCAGTCCCTTCTCCGTCCCTACCAACCCAGTATAGAGCGGAAGCGTCATCTTCCCATTTCCCTGTCTGGGGCAGTGAAAGCCAGCCTTCAGTGGTGGCTGACTCCAAACCGCTTATCGGAAGGTCTGTGTTTGGCCAACCCAAGCAGGGAAGTGGTCACCACCGACGCAAGTCTGCTCGGGTGGGGAGCGCACACAGGGGGACTCTATGCCCAAGGGACGTGGTCCCGGGAGGAGGCGTCCCTCAGTATCAATCTCCTGGAACTGAGGGCGATAAGGTTGGCACTTCTACAGTTTGCGGACAGGCTGAGGGGCTGTCATGTTCTGGTCCGGACGGACAACATGACAGCCAAGGCATATATAAACAGGCAAGGAGGGACAAGGTCCAGAAGGTTGCTTCAGGAGCTGACGATTCTGATGGAATGGGCCGAGGCAAACCTCGGTTCCATTCGGGCAGAACATCTGGCAGGCACTGCAAACCAGTCTGCGGACTGGCTCAGCAGGAGGGAGGTCCAGGAAGCAGAATGGCAGCTCCACCCGGAGGTATTCGCTCAGCTGGTGGACAGGTTCGGGTCCCTGCGGGTGGACCTGTTCGCCTCAAGGGACAACGCCCAACTCGGGCGATTCTTCTCCAGGAATCCGGGACAGGGAGCAGAGGCGGTGGATGCGTTGAGCAGCCCCTGGCCGGGCGGCCTTCTGTACGCCTTTCCACCTTTCCAGATTCTACCCCTGGTGCTCCAAAGAATAAGACAGATAGGAGCAGAGGTGGTCTTGGTGGCACCCAGATGGCCCAGACGTCCCTGGTTCCCGGAGCTGGTGAATCTATCGGTCCAGGATCCTTGGAAACTGCCAGTACGGCCGGACCTTCTACGTCAAGGTCCGGTGTGTCATCCCAGGCCGCAGACTTATTGCTTGACAGCGTGGCGGTTGAACGGAAGGCGCTCGGCCGCCAGGGTTACTCGACTAAGGTAATAAACACCCTGTTGGCTTCCAGGCGGTCCTCTACAAAGAAGGTGTATGGTGCTACCTGGAAGAAGTTTGTCACGTGGTGTAGGGAACGTGGGATAGCGCCCACGAAACCCAAAGTCAGGCAGGTGCTAGATTTCCTACAGGCTGGACTAGATAAGGGCTTTAGTACGAGTACCCTTCGCAGACAGGTGGCGGCCTTGAACAGTGTTCTGGGGGCGGATCTGGGTCTCAGGGTCTCAACCCATCCCCACGTCAAACGGTTCCTTAAAGGGGTGGCTCTGCTCAATCCACCTCCCGTGCATAGGTTCCCTAGCTGGGATTTGAATAGAGTTCTTTCTGCCCTTGTAGCAAAGCCTTTCGAACCTATGGCCAAAATCCCCATGCAGGAGTTGACCCTCAAGACTTTGTTTCTCGTGGCTGTGACTTCTGCTCGACGAGTGTCGGAGCTGGGGGCGCTGTCCACAAACCCCGGTTTGTGTACTTTCCATAAGGACAAGGTGGTACTGAGGCCTGATCCAGGTTTTATGCCTAAGGTTAATTCGGTCTTCCATAGAAGTCAGGATCTAATTCTTCCCTCATTCTGCCCAAATCCGGTGCACCCGAAGGAAAAGTTGTGGCACATGTTGGACGTGCGTAGGGCGCTTAGATTTTACACTGTCCGGACGGAAGAGATTCGCCAGACTGAATCGCTATTCGTCAACTTTAAGGGGCCCAAGATGGGGCGCAAACCATCGGCATCCACCCTCGCTAGGTGGCTCCGCCTGGCGATTGAATTGGCGTACAGGGCTTTGGATAAGGAGCCGCCTGAGGGCATCACCGCTCACTCCATCAGGGGGGCAGCTACGTCTGCCGCTTTTGATGGATACAGTTCCTTGGCTGAGATATGCAGAGCGGCCACGTGGTCTTCCGTGCACACCTTTACACGTCACTATCGAGTGGACGGGGCCTCATCGGCGGAGGCCTCCTTGGGCCGTCGGGTCCTCCAGAAGGTGGTGGTCCCATAAGCGACTCCGCTGCCCTGCCCACCCGAACGTGATACTGCTCTGTCATATCCCAGGTGTAGAGAATGCCACCTTCCTCCTTCCAGAGAAAAACGGAATTTCTTACCGGATAATTCCTGTTCTGGGAAGAGGAAGGTGGCATTCGGCCCACCACTTGGGGGCAGCGATCGATTGCTTCTGGGTGGATGGAGGCCTGGGCTCTCCGCCCGTTTGGTTCTGCGAGACTGGGGTGTCGGGGGAGGCGTTTCGTTGTCCCGCCTCGGGCCTCCCTGGCCGTTTGGTTGATGGTCCTTTGTTTCCACTCCTTTTAACTTGGGCCGTTTGCCCGGAATGTTGTATTGTTCTTTCTAGTTTTCTTTTTCTCGGTGGTCCCGCTGAGTTTTTTCTCCTCTATGGGAGAACTGGATCCATACCGTCCAGTGCGGGACCGGAGGGACCTCTCTATTCTGCTCGTCATCGTCTGGCTGGGGGAAGGGCGGCCCTCCTACGGGGAGGAGACTTCTTTCAAGTTCGACCCTGCCTTGGTAGGAGGGGCATACCCAGGTGTAGAGAATGCCACCTTCCTCTTCCCAGAACAGGAATTATCCGGTAAGAAATTCCGTTTTTTCCTTTCTTCCATGTCTCCTGCTATTTCTCTCACCAATGGGCAAAGGATGTTAACTACAGCAACACTAGAGAAAGAGCCAGTGCTGGGGGAGGAAAAGGGGTGGTTCAAATGGGTGAAAACTGGGTGGGGAGTGGAATGGGGCAGGTGATGAATGGGGTGGAATGAGGGCAGAATTTGGAGGCTGAGCAGGAAATAGGGGACCATGACCAAAGGGGAATAGCTGCAGCCATCCCTTCACCCCCAAACCGTCACCATGCTCATGAAAACCCATGTTTCTGTAGTCATTATGGAACCCAGTTGCATTCTGCCTGTTCTTCAATCATGTGCTCCCAAAGTATTGTGCAAATGTGGCACAGCGGGTTAAACCGCTGAACCATAAGCTGTCGATCGAAAGGTCGGCAGTTCGATTCCCGCGACGGGGTGAGCACTCGTTGCTTGGCCAGCTCCTGCCAACCTAGCAGTTCCAAAGCATGTCAATGCGAGTAGATAAATAGATACCAGTGTAATAGTGGTAATAGGTAATAGTGTTCCAGCTGCATGCTACGCGCTGCGGCAAGGAGAGTCATGCCGGCCACATGACCACGGAGGCGTCTTCGGACAACGCTGGCTCTTCGGCTTTGAAATGGAGATGAGCATCACACCCTAGAGTCGGACACAACTGGACTTAATTGTCAGGGGATACCTTTACCTTTTTATATGAAGTCCTTCAAAAAATGCAACTGAAAGATTACATGCATAATTGTTTCGTCTTTTGTTTTATAATCCATATCAGGATTATTGAAATGTTAGAAATGTTGTTGCCAGTTTTTAAGCATGTTGCTTATGTACAGAATATGCAGTGTGCAAACAGCACAGTAATGGTGGGCCTTTCATCTTGGGCTTTGTGAATTTCGTCTCCCAAGGGTCAGGATTAAATGAAGCTTTTATATTCTTTTGAGGTAATTATAATGTAAATATTTAACACAGGTCACACTTAGATAGTGGAACTCTGGATGTCTTTGGAATTATCATTCCTTTCAACAGTGGCCCACAGTGGAACATGAAAAGATCGTCATGCTTTTTTTTTTTTCAAACAAGCAAGCAAGCAAACAAATGAGTATAATTTGGAGAGAAAGGGCAGTATTGAAATACACATAAACTGCTGCATAAATTGAAGAATTTGTAATTGAACGTTGTCACCAAGGAGAACAATGAAATAAGCTACATGGCTTTAGCTCTAGGTTAATTAGAAAGTGCTTCTTTTCTATCTTTTTAGATTGTGAGCCCCTTTGGGACAGGGGATCATTTAGTTAGTTTATTTTTCTCTGTAAAACACTTTGTGAATTTGTTTTGTTAAAGTGTTATATAAATATGTATTATTATTATTATTATTATTATTATTATTATTATTATTATTATTATTATTTATATAAAATGCATTTGATTATAAAGCTGTCAGGGTCAAGGGAGAGGCTGCCAGTGACTGTATGCTGATCCAGGGCAGTAGCTCCTAGTGGTTAGCACACTCATTCCCTTCCCATTCCCCTCTCTTCCCTGTTTGGACATGCAGCTTACCAGGGAAAAGCCTTGGTAGACTGAACTGGCTGTCACCAGCCTAGGAGATGAGGCTAGCCAGAGGGGCTCCCTGGACAGAACCCCAATCACTGAACCTCAGAGGTCTCTATCAAAATCACGCTCACATTAAGCGCCTGCAGAGTGAGCAGACATGACAATCCACTGGTTTTCCCTTATCAGGAATCAAACAGACTCGGCGTGAAATGTAAAAGGTTTATTAAAATGCTAATAAAAGAAAAAGGGGATAACATAACCAAATGAACAAAAGGAAAAAAATGAAGCATAGATTTTGGCACAAAAGGGGTTAGTTTCCTGTAGATCCACTCATTCTAGCACTAAACTAGAGAGCATAGATGTCTATGCTATCTAAACAGGGCATGACAGCATGTTGTTGCAAATCATTACTAACATGCCTGTTTCCAGTGTCACTATATGAACAACGCAACACTGAACTTGTGTAAAAACCCTAAGTTAATTGCTAGAGATGGGCAGTCAAACACACAAGCACACATGCACACACATGCCTGCTTTAGGATGAGACCTTTTAACCTGGACCCATTTCAAATTGCTTCATGTATAGTACTGTCTGTCTATACACACATGTGCATGCAGAGAGAGAGAGTCCTACTGAATTCACTGGACCTTACTCCCCAGCTTACTTTCCAAGGCTCAATTTCGATTTGGGCCTTGGAAATCTCAGAGTAACCAAGTAGTGTGTTGTAATAAGAAGAGCCCTGCTGGATCAGGCCAAAAGCCCATCTAGTCCAGCTTCCTGTATCACACAGTGACCCCACCAGATGCCTCAGGGAGCACAAGACAACAAATAGATGTTGTATCATCTATTGTTGTGGCCTTTTCCCCCATTTGCCTTGTTCTCATTCAGGCTTGGATACTAAGAGTGCTTTGAATGTGAACTAATATTACTTCAATGCTGCTTTAAACTTTCACACAGCACATAGTGCCAGCTACTGACCCAGTAACATGTATGCCAACTCAGCAGTGAATAATCACTTTAACTACACTGTGTTTTTCTTCTTCATCCATGAAGCAGAATAAATGCTTTTGGCTTGTGTAATGCATTCTTGTAGCTCTATGTCAGATCTCTACTTGTGATTTACTTTTTTTCATTTTCCCCCCTTTTGTGTGTGTGTCTGTCTGTAAAGATCAAGAAAAAAAATTAACTGCCTTAGGTTTCTTGTAGATCTGCAGCATTAATCTCCAGAAAATAGCATAGTGCTTATATAGGTGAATCCTGAGAGCAACTAACCATTAGTTTCCAATACTGGATCTTAATTTTTCTTCAAAAAAGTTGTTTTCCAGTTAACTACCAATATATAATGTATATAATGTATGGGCAACATTGCACTGAGTTATGTTGTGTGTACCATTGCACTAAGTGAGATATCAGCAAATAGAGACCTCCATTTGGACTTACTGAAGTTGATCAATTAAAAATGTTGGCTTCCAAGGCCCAGAGATTGACCTGGGAAACTGCCGAGCGTATTAGGTCTTTCAGCAGCCTTTGATACCATGGGGGTGTTTGTGTCGTAACTGCTGGACCTGGCAAGCATTCTTGGCACTCTTTTTGAGTGCTGCCATTCCTTCCCAGCAGGAAGCTGCTGATAAGAAGTTGCTAGTGATCTCTCATGGACCTTCTCTACAAGGCTCTGTAGGGTTCCATCCTGAACTTCCTCTTCTTCCTTGGGCCTAGACTGTGACAAGCAACTGAAGCTGAATTTAGACAAAGCTAGCAGTTCCAAAGCGTGTTAATGCGAGTAGATAAATAGGTACCGCTTGCGGGAAGGTAAACAGCGCTCCGTGTTCCAGCTGCATGCTACGCGCTGCGGCAAGGAGAGTCATGCCAGCCACATGACCACGGAGGTGTCTTCGGACAACGCTGGTTCTTCGGCTTTGAAATGGAGATGATCACCACACCCTAGAGTCAGACACGACTGGACTTGTCAGGGGTCACCTTTATCTTTTTAAGGTAAATTAAATATCATGCTTTTCAAAATATTTTTGTAAAAGAATAGTGGACATAATCCTGAAACTATACCTTGCAAGAATCCCCTCCTGTGGTTTAAACATTTTATATAGCCATCCATTCGAGCAAGTCTCTTGCAGAGATAATGTCTCAGAGAATTCTTCTAAAATTGTATACCAAAAAATGCAGCAATGATAGGTAGCAATTATTGGTGATGTGGTTTGTTCTCTAGGTGATTTACAGCGTAATCCTGTGTAACTTTGCACCGTTGTAGCAGTAGATGCACTGGTGTAAGTGCACATTTGCGGCACTTGGTGAACATGTGGTGCTGGTGCTGAGGCCTGCGGAGCAGGTACGTTCCGCTACGAGTGGCGCTGGCGCTGGGGCTGGGGAAGGGTTGGGAGGTGGCATAATGGGGGGAGGGGAGGGATGGGTGAATCGGGCCCAAGAGGGGGCAGGATTGGCGTTGCTGACGAACGCCAAATCCTATGCTCCCTCCTGGGCCTTTCCCCTTTCCACAGGGTTTCTCGGGTCATCACCAGCAAAATAGCTGGCGCGGACCTGAGTAGCTCCATAGTGGAGGCTGAGGCTTTTCTTGGGGTAAGGGGATGAATGTCCCCTTACTCCAAGGAAACCCCCAGCCTGCTCCTCTCCAGCACAGAATACAGCGTGGACCTGGTGCCCACACTGGACCAGTGCTGGGTAGGATTGGGCTGTGAATGTCATAACAGGTTTTAAAAAAATACATCACTGCAATTGGAATTTCAGAGTTTGTCAATCAGATAACCATTACCAATCATCATTTGTCATTCGTTGGAAAATGGTATATAATTCTAATAATAATTTTTAAGGCTGGGCTATTCAATTCACTCTTGTTAACTAAACTTGGGCATCTTCTGGATGTTCATATTTTGACTTGGTTAGACTAGTAATTAAATTCTCCCATTTAAACTTGCCCATGTACTAAGATGCTCTGAAGCCTCTCTGCGGTAAAGTGGGTGGCAATTGAAAATCCCAGTTGCAGTGATTATTATTTTTTTCTGCTGTGGTGCCCTCTTTATGAAAATCTCTCCCTAGAGACACGTGCCTGGTGCCAAGTCTTGGTTCTTCTCCTGGTGCTGAAAATACAGTGTTATTTATCCAGACTTTTTAATCTTTCACCTACTTTAATGGAAATTGCTATGGACTCCCCTTTGTAGTCTCTTTGTATTTTTTTAGTTTCAGTGTTGATGTTCATTTTTTCCCCCTGTGAGCTGCCCTGGGAACTCAGTGGAGCTGAAGGATAGAATATAAAATTTTATAAATAAAATAAACTGTATTTGGAGACATAAGTTGATTTTGCAAAACGAACTACCGAATATTGGAAAGGGTGTTGCTTCTTTCCACCATGGATGAAAATGGTTGATCAAGAACGTTGTCTCTAATTCCAAATGTCCTGACAACATTTCATCCAAGGCATTATCTCACAGATGTTGTTGTTGTTCAGTCGTTAAGTCGTGTCCGACCCTTCGTGATCCCATGAACCATATCCCGCCAGGCCTTCCTGTCCTCCACTATCTTCCTGAGTTCGCTCATTTTCATGTTTGTTGCATCGGTGATGCTGTCTAACCATCTCATCCTTGGCCTTCCCCTTCTCCTTTTGCCTTCAATCTTTCCCAGCATCAGAGTCTTCTCCAGAGAGTCCTCTCTTCGCATTAGGTGGCCAAAATATTTGAGTTTCAGCCTTAGTACCTGTCCTTCCAGGGAACAGTCAGGCTTGATTTCATTTAGAATTGACTGATTTGATCTCCTAGCAGTCCAAGGGACTCTCAGGAGTCTTCTCCAGCACCACAGTTCAAAAGCATCTATTCTTCGGCGCTCAGCCTTCCTTATGGTCCAACTCTCGCAACCATACATTGCTACTGGGAACACCATCGCCCTGACTATACGAACTTTTGTTGGCATGGTGATATCTCTGCTTTTTATTATGCTGTCTAAGTTTACCATAGCTTTCCTTCCAAGGAGTAAGCGTCTTTTAATTTCATGGCTGCTGTCTCCGTCTGCAGTGATCTTGGAGCCCAGAAAAGAAAAATCTGTTACTGCTTCCATTTCTGCCCCTTCTATTTGCCAGGAATTGATGGGCCCAGATGCCATGATCTTAGTTTTATTAATGTTGAGTTTCAAGCCAACTTTTGCACTCTCCTCTTTCACTCTCATCAAGAGGCTCTTTAGTTCTTCTTCACTTTCTGCCATTAGGGTGGTATCGTCTGCATATCTGAGGTTGTTGATATTTCTCCCGGCAATCTTGATTCCGGCTTGTGATTCATTCAGCCCTGCATTTCTCATAATGTACTCTGCATATAAGTTAAATAAGCAGGGTGACAATATACAGCCTTGCCGTACTCCCTTCCCAATTTTGAACCAATCAGTTGTTCCATGGCCGGTTCGAACTGTTGCTTCTTGACCCGCATACAGGTTTCTCAGGAGACAGGTAAGGTGGTCTGGTACCCCCATCTCTTTAAGAATTTGCCACAGTTTGTTGTGATCCACACAATCAAAGGCTTTTGCGTAGTCAATGAAGCAGAAGTAGGTGTTTTTGTGGAACTCTCGTGCTTTCTCCATGAGCCAGTGCATGTTGGCAATTTGATCTCTAGTTCCTCTGCCTCTTCGAAACCCAGCTTGTACGTCCGGTAGTTCTCGGTCCACGTACTGCTGAAGCCTAGCTTGTAGGATTTTGAGCATAACCTTGCTAGCATGTGAAATGAGTGCAATTGTGCGGTAGTTTGAGCACTCTTTGGCACTGCCCTTCTTTGGAATTGGAACGTAAACTGACCTTTTCCAATCCTTTGGCCACTGCTGAGTTTTCCAAATTTGTTGGCATATTGAGTGCAGCACTTTCACAGCATCATCATTTAGGATTTTAAGTAGCTCAGCTGGGATATTATCATCTCCACTAGCTTTGTTGTTAGTAATGCTACCTAAGGCCCACTTGACTTCACTCTCTAGGATGTCCGGCTCTGGGTCAGTGACCACACCAGCGTGGTCATCAGGAACATTAAGATCTTTCTTGTATAGTTCTTCTATGTATTCTTGCCATCTCTTCTTAATCTCTTCTGCTTCTGTTAAGTCCTTGCCTTTTTTGTCCTTTATCATGCCCATCTTTGCACAAAACGTTCCCTTGATATCTCCAATTTTCTTGAAGAGATCTCTAGTCCTCCCCATTCTGTTGTTTTCCTCGATTTCCTTGCATTGTTCATTTAAGAAGGCCTTCTTATCTCTCCTTGCTATTCTCTGGAACTCTGCATTCAGTTGTTTATATCTTTCCCTTTCACCCTTGCTTTTTGCATTCCTTCTTTCCACAGCTATTTGTAAAGCCTCATCTGATAGCCACTTTGCTTTCTTGCATTTCTTTTTCTTTGGGATGGTTTTAGTTGCTGCCTCCTGTACAATGTTACGAACTTCCGTCCATAGTTCTTCAGGCACTCTGTCTACCAGGTCTAATGCCCTAAATCTATTCTTCACCTCCACTGTATACTCATAAGGGATATGGTTTAGGTCATATCTGACTGGTCTAGTGGTGTTCCCTACATTCTTCAGTTTAAGTCTGAATTTTGCAATAAGAAGCTCATGATCTGAGCCACAGTCAGCTCCAGGTCTTGTTTTTACTGATTGTATAGAGCTTCTCCATCTTTGGCTGCAAAGCACATAATCTATCTGGTTTCGGTATTGACCATCTGGTGATGTCCATGTGTAGAGTCGCCTCTTGTGTTGTTGGAAAAGAGTGTTTGCTATGACCAGCGTGTTCTCTTGACAGAACTCCGTTAGCCTTTGCCCTGCTTCATTTTGCACTCCAAGGCCAAACTTGCCTGTTGTTCCGTTTATTTCTTGATTCCCTACTTTAGCATTCCAGTCTCCTATGATGTAAAGGACATCTTTTTTGGGTGCTAGTTCTAGAAGGTGTTGTAGGTCTTCATAGAACCGGTCAACTTCATCTTCTTCGGCATCAGTGGTTGGGGCATACACTTGGATTACTGTAATGTTGAATGGTTTGCCTTGGATTCGAACTGAAATCATTCTGTCGTTTTTGAGGTTGCACCCCAGTACTGCCTTTCCCACTCTTTTATTGACTATGAGAGCTACTCCATTTCTTCTAAGGGATTCATGCCCACAGTAGTAGATATGATGGTCACCTGACTTAAATTCGCCCATGCCCGTCCATTTTAGTTCGCTGATTCCCAAGATGTCAATGTTCAATCTTATCATCTCATTTTTGACCACATCCAGCTTGCCTTGGTTCATAGACCTCACATTCCATGTTCCTAAGCAGTATTGCTCCTTGCAGCATTGGATTTTCCTTTCAACCTCAGACACATCCACAGCTGGACGTCCTATTGGCTTTGGCCCAGCCGCTTCACTCTTTCTGGGTCTACTTGGAATAGTCCTCCGCTCTTCCTCAGTTGCATATTGGACACCTTCCGACCTGAGGGGCTCATCTTCCGGCGTCATATCTTTTAGCCTTTTGGTACTGTTCATGGGATTTTCTTGGCAAGGTTACTGGAGTGGGTTGCCATTTCCTTCTCCAGTGGATCACTTTTAGTCAGAACTCTCTGCTACGACCTGTCCGTCTTGGGTGTCCCTGCACGGCATAGCTCATGGCTTCATTGAGTTACGCAAGCCCCTTCGCCACGACAAGGCAATGATCCATGAAGGAGTATCTCACAGATAATGAGATGTATAGACATAATACATTTGAGCATTCTTTATGTTTTTTGCTCAGTTTTTGAAATGTTCTTTGCCACCATAAGGGTGTCCCCCCTCCCCTGTTCTAAAAAAAGAGAGCATATATCCCTGCAGTATATTGTGACTGCTCATGTCATTGGGTAATACAAAGCCACATATTAGCACATGGTAACTACATTCTACATTAGATTTTCATGGGAAACTTAAGGTTGCAATAAAAGGTTTATTGTACAAGCTCAAGTCTCACTAGTTAAGATGAATTCAATACCTTGAAGGCCAGGCTTTCAAAGATACCATCTTAACAAATATCGTTGAGTTCCCCTCTGAATCATAACATAAAATATAATTTATACCCACAGAAGATTTTGGAGATTAAATTTTCTGACTTTTTCTTCATTTGAGTATCTCTTCCCAACTGGTTTTCATCATTTATACCTCTTCCATTTAAAACCCCTTTAACTCAGTTGAGCTCTACCTGCAAAAGGGCTTATTTTTAACAGTACGCAGAACAAAACTTAGAGACTGATAGTCTGTGATCATATTCCATGTGACAGACTTGATTTGCTTCCACTTTATATCGCTATCAATTTATGGCTTTGTTCCTTAAATAGTTATCTTTTCCTCCACATTGTAACAGATATATTGAATTATGTATGTTTGAAAGGTATTTCAAGGAATCTTAACTTTAATCATTATCCTTACCTTGGCTTGGAAACCTATAGTTTGGCAAGGAAAAAGACCCTTTCAATATGGCAATTATTTTCTTATCAATTTCATATTTTCATATCCTTGTGTTTATCTGGCATCCCCTACTTGACTTTACATTTAGCTCTGCAGGAAATATTTTAAACATTATTATTACAAAGAATGGAATCAAAAAATCAAAGTGAATTCTTATCATAGTGCTGCAGTACAGGGAAAGTGCAATCGCTGTAACAGCAGCCTGTATTAGACTCTCGAACTAAGTCACAGCTTGAAAGAAAGTCCCTGCTGAGGAAGAAATGTAGGGGAACTGGCAAGAGTTTTACCACATCTGCTCCCTGCTGCTAATAAGCTTTAACCTGTTTCATTTTTATTATGCTTACTGTTTAGATATTTTGCTTCCAAAATTATTTCTGCAGCTCTGAGAATACTTAAAAGGGATCATAGCATGAAGGGCTGTTTAAATATGTAAGACTGTCAGCAAGGGAGATTATAGGCCATAATGAGTAAGATGACTGCCTTCTGTTTCTTGTGTTTTCAGAGTTCAAGCACTGGGGCTCCAGAAAGATTGAGGGTAAAGAATAGGTAATGCATGCATTTTCTCTGCATTTGAATGCTTTGGGAACAGTACGTTCATTGGTGTTGACAGCAGAAGTTTTTCCACCAAACATAGAAATGGCATTGTTTCTGAAAAAAGAGAAGAAAATACAGGCATGGACCTGGTATGTGCAGGTTCTGCTTCTATTGGCTGAAGGCATGATCCTGTTTCCTTTTAAGCGCTAGCAGGACCCAGGCAGTTCACCATTCTGCCTCCAACTACTGAGGGGTGAGCTTGAGTAAGTCCAGTATAAACTGGATGAAACATTGTTTTTTACCTGTGAGTTTTTTAACAGTTGCTTTTAACGTGTTTTTAAACTTTGGTTTTATTCATGGCTTTTTATCCTGTAAATTACAACCAATCATTTTTATTATGCTTACTGTCGAGGATTACAGGCATGTTGTTTCTATTACAGTGCAATATTTTCATACATTTTTAGCATTTTGATTCAGAGTTTTGTGAACAGACAGTGAAAGACTTTTAAAAAGGTGAATGCCTGTTATGTTTGTGATTGAGCCATTCGTTGTTCCAGGCCAGTATTTGGAGTTGGTCAGTGACTAGCAATCCATTCCAGCAGTGGGTTACTCACATACAAATAGTCCATTCCAGGATTTACATTGGACTGAAGGGCCAGGGAGGATTCTAAAAAGAGTGGACCATAGTGCACTCAGGGCTATCTGCATCTTTTTCCTGTCGTTGGCGCAATCCCAGGAGCGCTGCCACCATCGTCCCGCCCAGCAAAGACTTACAACTTCCCGAACCAGTGAGAATTTTCAGAACCGCTAACATAGAGGACTTGGGAGACTTCTGTTAAGGGGAAAACTGAGGAGAAGGAAGAGGAGGAGGAGCTTCTTACTGGAAAAGTAAGAGAGGAAACCTCACATCCTATCTGGCTAACTTATTGGCTATATTGCCAGGTACACGATGCTTATGCAGTGTTGTTGCACCTCTCTCCATTTCCAGCACTGATGACTGTAGCTGATTTCCAGATGTGGAAATGCTCACAGCTACTTTGGCAGCTGCTGTAAATTAGACAAAAAAAATTTCATCTCATGGCATACCAGCTGTTGTGAAAAGTGACAGTGGCCCATCTTTTCAAAGTTTGCAGTTTGCTCAACTTTCATCCTGTGTTAGATTCAAACATCGGAAAATCACGCCACACATGTCACAAGCCAATGGGGATGTGGAGAGATTTATGAGGACCCTCCAGAAAGTTCTACAGATAGTTACAGCAGAGGGAGCTGATCTGAAATGATCAGTCTATAATTGTAATGGTAAGTTTATGGGAGTGAGAGACATAACAACAACAACAACAACAACAAGGGCGGCGGCGGCGGCGGCTCCCAGGAGTCTTTTACTGTATACAGGTAACGAGCTGAGATTAGGGAGTGCTCTTAATCCCAGTTTGTTACAGTACCTGTATAAAAGATACCTGTCCACAGAAGCAATCAATCAAGCAGATCCCAAACTCTCCACCATGGTCAAGACCAAAGAGCTGTCCGAGGATGTCAGGGACAAGATTGTAGACCTATACAAGGCTGGAATGGGCTACAAGACTATCGCCAAGCAGCTTCGTAAGAAGGTGACAACAGTTGGTGCGATTATTCACAAATGGAAGAAACACAAAATAACTGTCAATCTCCGTCGATCTGGGGCTCCATGCAAGATCTCACCTCGGGGAGTTTCAATGATCATGAGAACAATGCGGAATCAGCCCAGAACTACACGGGAGGATCTTGTCAATGATCTCAAGGCAGCTGGGACCATAGTCACCAAGGAAACAATTGGTAACACACTACGCTGTGAAGGGGTGAAATCCTGCAGCGGGTCCCCCTGCTCAAAAAAGCACATGTACAGGCCCGTCTGAAGTTTGCCAATGAACATCTGAATGATTCAGAGGAGAACTGGGTGAAAGTGTTCTGGTCCAATGAGACCAAAATCGAGCTCTTTGGGGATAGGATTCGGTGGGCAGCCTGGGTCGCCCGCCGGATAGTTGCGCAGGATTGCACTGCCCAAAAAGGAAGACAGAACTGAGTTTCTTCATGGCTATATCAATGGACCTCGTAAATCTCTTGGGTATTACGATTATTTCACAGGATGTATCTTCACATCTGCACAGCTTGTACTGTAATCAACATGAAACAATACATTGTTCAACAATTTCTGAACAAAATATGTTCTGAGGTTTTCGCGACCGGTACATACCTTATTAAAAGGAAGCATTTTCCAGGTTGTTCTGGTCGTTTTATTACATTAACAAGAGAACAAGGGGTTGTCCTAACGTTTCGCTCCTAAACCTAATTTCTGAACATTGTCTGCAAAATATAGATGTAAAAATTTGCACCATTTAAAAACACCTCCTGAACATTTTTAATACTGAACTAACCACACACATTAATTGATGTGGGCACATGTCCTGGCCTCTCCCCTATCTTCTCCTGCTTGCCTTTAAAATCTCCTTAATCATTTGGCAGTGGTTCATCCAAACTGCTCCGTTACATGCACTGCTAAGCCTCCTTTTAAAGGTGATTAGAAAGATTTTTTAAAGAAAGTGGGGGAAGCAAAGGCAGGATCCAGAATGCCATTGTGGATATCGTTTAACACAGGGGTGGGGACCCTTTTTCCTGGCAAGGGCCATTTGAACTTTTACAATGTGTTTGAGGGCCGGCCATTAGGTCGTGCAAAATTTATTTATTTATTTATTTATTTATTTATTTTTAGCCCCGCCCCCCCATCGGCTTCCGGAGTCTCCGCGCTCACCGTCCAAAGCCTCCGCTGGCTCTGTGCGTCACCTCCGGAGGCCAGGAGAGGGCCTCCGCACGTCCTCCCCGGCTGCCGCCTCGACTCCTTCTGACCAGGCCGTCGTCGGCGATTTCGCACACGTGTACAACGCCGATGAGGGCAAGAGCTTTGCCCTCTTGCCCTCATCAGCATTGTACACATGTGCAAAATCGCCGCCGATGGCCTGGTCAGAAGGGGCAGAGCCAGCGGCCGAGGAGGAGGCGTTGAGCTCTTCTCCCAGCCTTCGGGCTCTGCGCGTCACTCCTGATTCGGGGGTGATGCGTGGAGCCGGCAGAGCCTCCGGGGGCCAGTTGGGCAGCCTCCCGGCAATCTCTCCACAGTCCGGACCGGATGGCCTCGGGGGCCTTAAACGGCCCGCGGGCCAGAGGTTTCCCACCCATGGTTTAACACATAGGGCTGGTTCAGGGGAAAAATATTGTCTGAACCAGCCCAAAGTGAAAGGGAAATCAAGCTTAAAACTCAGATTTCTAACTCAAATTCCAGGTGTGAACTTCTAGTCACAGAGCAATCTCTCTGGCTTTATCTACGTATTGGGTGTGCTGATTTAAATAGGGATTTCCTCTAGGTATATAATTCTGAATAGCAAAAGTTGCAGGAATGAACATTTGACTTGCATCCTGTTTTGCAAATTCAATACACGAGATTTTTAAAAAAACGAAGAATTTCCCATTTGGCCTGGCTTATAAATTTGACAGCAGATTTTCTATAATATATTATGTAATTATTTATGCTGATGGTTCCAGTTTTCAAATAAAAAATAGTGATATCAAAGAGATAAACATTTCCATGGATCCTTAAGAGCAGGTGTTACATGAAACTGCTTTAATTCATTTTTGCAAATCAGCAGATTTATTTCCTTGAGGCTTAAATCAAGGAATCTAAATCCTACTTTAGAGTAGGAGCCTAAAACAAAACAAGAGGAGGCTAAAAGAAGGGGAGAAAGCAAGCTAAACTACATCTTAAGCAGAGTTAAACTTAAGCAGAATTTAAAACATATAGTTTAAAACATACAGACCGCATGGTATAGAAGGCCACATGGTAAATTAGGGTGACTCAGAAACCATAGCAACACACATTCCTGCCAGCTGAGTAGGTCAGATGTAAATTGAGGCAGCAGCAGGAACAATAGCAACAGGAATTTCCTGCCAGTAAACCACATCAGGCCCCTCCCCCCTTAGAGGCCAGTCTTTTCAAACTTTCAGGTAGGCAGGGGGAGGAGCTACACAACAGTTTAAATCTGGGGCTGGTTTGCGAGTGAGCCCTTTCAGGAGCAGCGAGTGGCCTCACGGGGACCAAGTGGCTCACGGGGACAAAGTGGCAAGATAAAAAAGACACAGCAAGTTAAGCAGCTGGGCGAGTTCAGCAGCGGGGCGAGGAAGCCAGGCCCCACACACTGCCCGGCACGTCCCTTGAAGAGAGGAGAGCTCCAGCAACATTAAGGTACCCAAACTTTGATAAATCCATAACTTACACTCAAAAGCTATGCAGTCAGACAGCCAGCAGAAGGGTGGGGGCTATCCAGTGTTTTGCACTGAGTGTCACATGTATGACTATCTGCCTCTTGGGCACAAGTCATGGGTGTGTGCTCGGTGCAAAGAGCTCCAGGCTCTCAGGGAACGGGTTCGCTCCCTTGAAGCCACGGTTGCTGACCTGGAGAAGCAGAGACAGGTAGAGGAGGAACCAGGGTGAGACTTCTAGGGACGTGGAGGCATCGTCCCACCCTCAGTTGGCCAGCGCCTCAGCTGCCAGGAAAGGGAGTCTCAGGGCTGGAGGACGTCGCTCTGGAAAAGAGGGAAACAATCCCACAGTGGGGACCCCTTCTTCAGGTGATGGGCCCGTATCCAGTCGCACTATGGATACTCCTCTGGGGAGGGGGGGAGGGGGCTTCTTGTTGTGGGTGACTCTATAGTCAGGAACATAGAAAGGGGGGTCTGTGACAGATGTGAGGACCGCACGGTGACTTGCCTACCTGGTGCGAAGGTTGCGGACATCACCTCTCGTCTAGATAAGCTGGTAGAGAGTGCTGGGGAGGAGGTAGCGGTTGTGGTGCATGTTGGCACCAACGACGTGGGGAAATGTAGCCGGGCGGTCCTGGAGGCCAAATTTAGGTTGCTAGGTAGGAAGCTCAAATCCAGGACCCCAAAGGTAGCGTTCTCAGAAGTGCTACCTGTTCCACGCGCAGGGCCAGCTAGGCAGGCGGAGCTCAGGGGTCTCAATGCGTGGATGAGACACTGGTGTCAGGAGGAGGGGTTTAAGTTTGTTAGGCACTGGGGAACGTTTTGGGACAAGCCGGGCCTGTACAAGAAGGACGGGCTTCACTTGAACCAAAACGGAACCAGACTGCTGGCGCGTAACATTAAGAAGGTGGCAGAGCAGCTTTTAAACTGACTCCTGGGGGAAAGCCGACAGGAGCCGAGGGGCATCCGGTTCGGGACTCCTCATCCCTCGGGAATGAGGGTGCAGAGGATGGGGAACAGTCAAGTAATAACAGAGTAAGAATTGGGAGTGGTAGCGTGATGGGACATGACAGCCAGTCTAGCAAGACAGAAGGCTGCAGGAATAAAGGGGCAAACATGCAGCCCTTCTTGGGGGACCAGGTATATAAGTGCTTTTATGCAAATGCCCGAAGTCTTCGGGCAAAGATGGGAGAACTGGAATGTTTGGTGGCTAGGGAAAACATTGACATAGTAGGTATAACAGAAACCTGGTGGAATGCGGAGAACCAGTGGGATACTGCAATTCCAGGATATAAACTCTATAGGAGGGACAGAGAGGGGCGTGTTGGAGGTGGGGTGGCCATCTATGTCAAAGAGGGGGTAGAATCCACCAGAGTAGAGCTAGAGGGGGGCTCTGACTCCTCCGTAGAATCACTGTGGGTTAGATTACCAGGCTCAAAGAGTGATGTAATAGTAGGGGCATGCTACCGTCCTCCAGATCAAAAACCTGAAGGGGATCTTGAAATAAGGAAGCAAATCAGGGAGGTGTCAACGAGAGACAGGGTTGTAGTCATGGGGGACTTCAATTATCCTCACATCGACTGGGTCAATTCATGCTCAGGTCATGAAAGAGAGACTGGATTTCTGGATATGTTAAATGACTGTGCCTTAGAGCAGCTTGTCACGGAACCGACCAGAGGACAGGTGACTCTGGACTTGATATTGTGTGGCACTCAAGATCTGGTCAGGGAGGTAAATGTTACCGAACCGTTGGGGAACAGTGACCATGCTGCGATCTGTTTCGCCATGCATGTCGGAGGGAGAGTGCCGAGCAAATCTGACACGAAAACCCTTGACTTCCGAAGGGCAGACTTCCCCAAAATGAGAAGACTAGTTAAGAAAAAGCTGAAAGGGAAGGTAAAAAGAGTCCAATCGCTCCAGAGTGCATGGAGGCTGTTTAAAACAACAGTCATAGAGGCCCAGCGGGAGTGTATCCCACAAAGGAGGAAGGGCTCGACCAAGTCCAGGAGGATGCCGGCATGGCTAACAAGCACAGTTAAGGAGGCTATAAAAGGCAAGGAAGCTTCCTTCCGTAAATGGAAGTCTTGCCCTAATGAGGAAAATAAACAGGAGCACAAACTGTGGCAAAAGAAATGTAAAAAGATGATACGGGAGGCCAAGAAAGACTTTGAGGAACGTATGGCAGGCAACATAAAAGGGAATAATAAAAGCTTCTTCAAATATGTTAGAAGCAGGAAACCTGCCAGGGAAACGGTTGGTCCGCTGGATGGTGAGGGAGAGAAAGGGGTGATAAAAGGGGACTTGGAGACTGCAGAGAAATTAAATGAGTTCTTTGCATCTGTCTTCACGGCAGAAGACCTTGGGCAAATACCGCTGCCGGAACGGTCTCCCCTGACTAAAGAATTAAGTCAAATAGAGGTTAAAAGAGAAGATGTCTCAGACTTAATTGACAAAATAAAGATCAATAAATCACCAGGCCCGGATGGCATCCACCCAAGAGTTCTGAAGGAACTCAAGAATGAAGTTGCTGACCTCTTGACCCAAATATGCAACTTGTCCCTTAAAACAGCCACTGTGCCAGAGGATTGGAGGATAGCTAATGTCACGCCAATCTTTAAAAAAGGAAGGAGGGGGGACCCGGGAAACTACAGGCCGGTCAGCCTAACATCTGTTCCAGGGAAGATGGTGGAAAGTCTCATTAAAGATAAAATCTTAAAATACATAGAAGAACAAGCTCTGCTGAGGGAGAGTCAGCATGGCTTCTGCAAGGGGAAGTCTTGCCTCACAAACCTGTTAGAATTTTTTGAAAAGGTCAACAGGCATGTGGATGCGAGCGAACCCGTGGATATTATATATCTGGATTTTCAGAAGGCGTTTGACACGGTCCCTCATGAAAGGCTCCTGCGAAAACTCCACAGTCAGGGAATAAGAGGGCAGGTCCTCTTGTGGATTAGGAACTGGTTGAAGACCAGGAAACAGCGAGTGGGAGTCAATGGGCAATTTTCACAATGGCGAGAGGTGAAAAGCGGTGTGCCCCAAGGATCGGTCTTGGGACCGGTGCTTTTCAACTTATTCATAAGTGACCTGGAGTTGGGGATAGGCAGTGAGGTGGCCAAGTTTGCGGATGACACTAAACTTTTCCGGGTGGTAAAGACCAGCAGGGATTGTGAAGAGCTCCAGAAGGATCTCTCCAAACTGGGAGAATGGGCAGCAAAATGGCAGATGCGCTTCAATGTAAGTAAGTGCAAAGTGATGCACATTGGGGCAAGAAACCAAAATTTCACATATACGCTAATGGGTTCTGAGTTGTCTGTGACGGATGAAGAGAGAGATCTTGGGGTGCTGGTGGACAGGTCGATGAAAGTGTCGACCCAGTGTGCGGCGGCTGTGAAGAAGGCCAATTCCATGCTCGGGATCATTAAAAAGGGGATTGAGAATAAAACGGCCAATATCATTATGCCTTTGTACAAATCGATGGTAAGGCCACATCTGGAGTATTGTGTCCAGTTCTGGTCACCATACCTCAAAAAGGATATAGTTGAATTGGAAAAGGTGCAGAAAAGAGCGACCAGAATGATTTGTGGGCTGGAGCACCTCCCTTACGAGGAAAGGCTACAGCGTCTGGGGCTTTTCAGCCTAGAAAAAAGGCGCCTGAGGGGGGACATGATTGAGACTTATAAAATTATGCATGGGATGGAGAGAGTGGATAGAGGGAAATTCTTCTCCCTCTCGCACAACACCAGAACCAGGGGACACGCACTAAAATTGAGTGGAGGGAGAGTTAGAACAGACAAAAGAAAATAATTACCCAGCGTGTGATTCATCTGTGGAACTCCTTGCCACAGGATGTGGTGATGGCACCTAGCCTAGATGCCTTTAAAAGGGGTTTGGACAAGTTCATGGAGGAAAAGACCATCACAGGTTACAAGCCATAAGCAACCTCCTGGTTTTTTTTTTTTTTTTTTTTTTTTAGAAGTGGGTTTTCTCTGTGCCAGGTGCAAGGGAGTGGCGACTGGACACAGGTATCTTGTTGTCTCGTGTGCTCCCTGAGGCATCTGGTGGGGCCACTGTGTGACACAGGAAGCTGGACTAGATGGGCTTTTGGCCTGATCCAGCAGGGCTCTTCTTATGTTCTTATGTTCTTATGTTCTTAAATCATGTCCTAACTGACCTGTATTGAGGCTCTTTGCTGAAATGAAGCTATTCTATATCCAATGTGTAGCGTTCTATGGTGAGTGTAGCTTGTGGTGCAATTTGGACTTTATCTTTTAAATAACTGAGCATATTACTGGTATCTAACACTTGCTGTGGAATTTCAAAGGACAGATGAATCTGCCATTATGTACAGAGAAACAAGGACTGAACAGCCATAAAACTGGAAAGTGGGAGGAATAAGGCGGGGGATAATGGTTGGCTAAAAGCAGGTTTTGTCATGGGAACAATCTTCCTGTACCAATAGTGTAATCCAGGCAAAGCAAAAGTATAAGAAAAAGAAATTGAGTTAGTATTTCGTGTCACTTCATGTTACTCATACTTGAACTCATGTATTCAGACTGGCTGAGCAACGAAAAGTACTATAGACTTGAGAACTTGGAAGAGTTGAGAAATTTGGAGTCTCTTTTCAGTTCTAGGGTCCTATTTCCAATGCAGCCTTCCCAACTGGAAGGCTTCGCAATCTCTAAACTGCTACAAATGTGTTTTGTTTTGTTCAAGGGAAGGACACAAATGAATGACACAGGTTTTGTCAAGGGCACAGTTTCACTGATTGTGGGGGGTGGGAAGGGGCAGTGTTATATTCCCAGTCTCCACAATCAGTTGCCGGCAATGTGAAACCATATTAGCCTTTAGTAGGGTGACATAGTTTCCAACCAGACCCCTAATGTGATGAAGGGATCGGACTAGTTTAGGCAAAGTTCACCAAAACCTCACTCTGTGAATGGTAGTGGGAGGAGTTGCTTCCCCTAAATATTTTATGTTGATGCAAAGGTTTGAATAGGGTTCTTACCTGGTGGTACTTGTACCACCAGTGGTACTTTGGGGTACATCTTGTGGTACGCAGCTGATCTGAACCCTGAAACCCCCCTCCAACGAAGCTCAGGAGCAGAGATTTTGGATGCTGCGGAACTTGGGAAAGAGCCAGCAAGAGGTTTGGCTGGCGAGCAGAGGTGAACCACACGGTTTTTGCACACTGAAAAAGGCTCTCCTGCCTGCCCCAAGCCTCTTACTGGCGCTTTCCCAAGCTCTGCAGCACTGAAAACCTCCGCTCCTGATTCCAGCGGTGTCTGATACCCGGAAGTGACGTACAATGATGTCATTGCCTGATATGTCCGGTAGTTCACCGAGGGATTCCGATGGTGGCGGTGGTACACCACCGCCGATAGGTTGAGAACCCCTGGAATAGAGCATACTGTTAAAATTCTCAGATCAATATGTAGAGGTTGGAAGTGAGAACAGCAGGAGTAATCCCATTGCCTATCTGCAATTATTGAACCACTAAACGCTTCTGTTGATCATATGAAAACACTGGCCCAAGCGTGAACATATATCATAGTGAGACTAAGAGTGCAATCCAGCCTAAGTACTGTATAGGCCAGTAAATAAGTTAGTATAAGCACCTCAGTAAGCGGCAGAGGCCAGCGCTGCTCACTCCGCCGTCCCCCGGTCTCCATGCCGCCTGACCCAGGTAAGCTCTATGCTGGGCAGCGGGAGGGCATGGGGGTGGCGGGGTAGGGGGCCATTGGCCGGGCCAGCCTGAAAGGGGCCGGGGATATTGGATACCTGCTGGATTGAGTGCAATATGTTGCAGGAGCCACAGGGCAAGGGTTCCAAGACTGGGCAAATATCCTGATCAAAGCAGAAAGAGGGCTTTGAAGGTAGCCCCCAAATCTAGGCTGTAGCCTTAGTTAAGAGAGGGAAATAGGGCACGAGGCCCGGAGCTGCTTTCCCAAAGGGAAGGGGTGCATTGCGAGGCAGCCCATGAGGATGACTGTCCAGCCCATGCTGGCACACTGGCATTGGTTGTGCTTGGAGAGAAAAAGGGGGGAGGGAGGCTGAAAAGGAAAAGAAAGCAGAGATTATCGATTTTGTGCGTTGACTTGGTACAGTGGTTCTTGGATTGCTGCTGGAATGGCTTCACGCAGCACCAGTGGGTCAAATGCCTGACAGACTGACAGGAATGCAGGATAAAGGCGAAGAACGAAAAACGCAGAATCTTGTAACCCAGATTTTTATATGTTTTTCATCCATGGGAAAACCCCATCATTTGTGGGGTAAACTCATCAAGGAACTTTTCTTTGTTATTTGGTGGTCTTTGATTACTTTTCCCTGGTCCTTGATGGGTGCTGCTTTTGTCTTTGTACATGGCTGAGGGTATAGAAGCTCATTTAGGAGGTATGTTGGCTCGTTATCATGCCCTGAAGATTGTGTTTACCCATGGAGTTGGGTCAGATCAGCAGGAACTTGGTGGTTTTGGCAAACTTTGTTTGTTTGTTTATGCACTTTAACATATTTATATACTGCCCCTTAGCACTATCCAGACAACATAAAATAAAATCACAAAAAAATAAAATACAGACTCCAGTTAAAAAAATTGACAATAAAACAACTTAGTACAAGGCCAGCATCAATTTTTTATGCCATCATAACCCAAACCTCTGAATAATCTTATTCATTTTTATTGTTAAAAAAGACTTCAATGGGTCTTCTGGCCATGGTCCACTAAAAAAAGATAAAAGCAAATCTTTGTTTTTATCTTTTTTAGTGGACCATGGCCAGAAGACCTGTTGAAGTCTTTTTTAACAATAAAGTATTTCCAGGCTATGAAAGCCTAAATTCTCGCAATCTCATTCATTATCTTCAGGAATATTTTGAGGGGGGAAAAGGTTGCAAATAGAAAAAAATTCCGACCCAACAAGGCAAGGCCTTGGGGAAGAGGTAAGTGACCGCCCATCACCAGTCTTTGAAGAGCACTTCCTGTGCAGCTGCCAGGTCTGATAGTCATGCCAGTAACATCTTGGTAGCATTCACTTAATATTTCTTGAGTGCCATAATTCTAAGGCCAAGCTAACTCAGTTATGAGAGAAAGTCAGGAATCTGTAACAGGTGACAATTGGAAATCATTTCTCAAACAGGGTGGAATTCTCTGTTCTGAAAAGATAACTTATCTCTTAAAATGAGTTAGAGAGGCCATTCGACTAAGTTTCTGCAACACTGAAAAAAATGTTTAATCCCTGCAAGCTCCATCACACAAATCCATACTTTTAAAGGTTGAGGCCTCTGTAAAATGTGAGCTTACGTGAATATGTGGGTGCATGGCGCACAGTCTTTCACTTGGAATAATGATCATTTGTTGAGTTTGAAATTGTACTTTTGCCTTGGCCTAATTCTCTTCTGTTTCTTCCCATATTCTAAATGGCAGTTGAAGGCAAGCAGAAATACAAAGTAATTGATTTAACAACCTAAGACAAGTACAAGAAAGTAGGAAAGTTTTGTCTCAATGCTTGACTTGACCTGAGACAGCTTCTTTAGACTTATTTTCTAAACAGTACCTCAGCACCTTGGGCCAACCAAGTGGCCTTTAAGCCTGAATGAGCATGACTTTTTTCTCCACCGTAAAGCTCTAGTATTCATCTTTTCAGACTGTTTTGCAGCACTGGGAGCAGAATTATATTGACAAGGTTAGAATTCATCTCCTGGAGGGAGAATACTGTGCTACTGTTAAGTGCTAATATAACATTTATGTGTTGGTACCTTAATAACAGCCCCAGCTTACCTAATGAAAGTACTGAAAGCAAACAGTACTCAGCGAGATTTTATTATGACTGAAGTGACTGCAATTTGAGGCAAATTATCCCTATTTTTGTTCCCATATCAAACACAGACATGCTAAAGAAATTGCTACAAGTTTTGGTGTGGAATTAGAGTTTACTATCGTTAATCTAGATGTAAGTGCATTTTTCATGTAAACAGCTCACGAGGGTCAAGCAGCAGAGACTTTTCTGTGGAGAAAAAAAATGCTTGTCAATAACTTTGTGAGTGAATTTTGAAATAAAGTGCCTGTAACCTGTCATTATTCCTTCCTCTCGCAGTCGCGAGTGAGTGGATGAAAATTGAGCATGTGAATTGAAAGCAGAGTGAGTGTTATAGCCTTATCGACCTTAGGTAAAATTACTGTTTTAACTTGTAATTATTTTTCCATTCAGAGGTCAGACAATGTACAGTATTTACTATTGTGAACTGCAGTGTAAGCAAATTGGTATATAAGAAGTTGTTACCAATACACACACGCTGGCAAAGAAAGCCTAAGTCCCTAATATCAGCATTGCTTAACATGTGGCCTCACTCTTTAGCAAGGCATAATAATAATAATAATAATAATAATAATAATAATAATAATAATAATAATAATAGGTAGAGAGACATTTTACAAGAAGGAATTTTGATAGTAGTTTTATCATATTTGCTTAAACGAAGGCTTTGTTGTTCAGAAGATGCAAAAGTACTAGTTGTATCCAAAAGATTTACATGGGAATTCTTACTTCTTTCCGTAAGTACATTCACTGGCGTATGAAACATAGTATATGACTTACAGCCCAATCCAATCCAAAGCCCACCCTGGGGCGCAGCAATGCCAGGACAGACTCTGCTGTATCCAGCGTGGGGCTGGAGATCTCCTCAAAGGAAGGGGATGATCATTCCCTTCCCCCGTGTTGAGCCCCAGCAGCCCCTATGGGGCTACTCAGGGTCATGCCAGCAAAATGGCCAGCGCAACTCCGAGCAGCCCTGTGTCGGGATGCGGTATAGGATTTGGCGGAGGCCTTCTCCAAGCCCACCCCCTCCTGAGCCTGATCTGCCCTCCTCCTCACCCTCTCCCCACCCCGAAACACCATGATTAAACAGACTGTGCCACTTCAGACTGCAGATAGGGGCTCATATATTGATTGATCTCCTGTGCAACAGTCTCATAGCAAGTAGAAAGTTGACACAGAAAGAAGAAGAGGACTGAGCTAAAAACCTTTCTTCCTTGTGAAGAATTTTCTGCAGGAGGAAAGGGATGTTCTGTGCAAGGAAGTACTAAAAATAGTATCATCCCAACCTGCAGTCTGAAGGTTTGTGGCTGAATATCCTGGAGTGCAGACCAAGGTGGTTATATGGGTTACTCTCTGAAGCAAAAGCCCTGAGATTGTCAGTGCTCTTAACCCAGTACTTCACAGGAGAAAAGTGCAAGAGAGTGAAATATGTCATATTGTTGCAAATGTATATGTGAGTTATGGATATTGTCCTCCTTCACTTAAGAACATAAGAAGAGCCTGCTGGATCGGGCCAAGGACCCATCTAGTCCAGCTTCCTGTATCTCACAGTGGCCCAACACATGTATCCTGTTGCCACTCCCTTGCATCTGGCCTTCAGAGATAGACTACCTCTAAAGCCCAAAGGTTGCATATAGTCACCATTGCTTGTAACTTGTGATGGATTTTTCCTCCATAATTCTGTCCGATCCCCTTTCCTGAGGGGCCCCCCCACCCTGCCTCTCCTGCAGGCAGGCATGCTTGCCCCCACCAGCTCTTATTTTTCTTTCAGCAAGCTTTGTTTCTTCCTTAAAACAAACAGAGAAGCAGCCTCCATTGCAGGCACGTAGAACGAGACTAAGTCCTAGAGAGGCTCTGCAAGGTTTCTGTTAACCTTGCAGAGCCTGTCTAGTACTTAGTCTTGTTCTACTTGCCTGTAATAAGCAGCCAGAGGCTGCTCCTCCTGTTTCTTTAAGGAAGAAACGAAGCTTACTGGGAAAAAAGTAAAAGCCTGGAGGGGTCCCCACGATCCGTGGATAACTGAAACTGTGGATAGCGAATCACTGGATATGGGGGCCCACCTGTAGTTGGTTCATGATCTCGATATCTGCAGTTTCTTTACAAGAACTTTGTGGCTCTTCAGTTTGTATATACTGTAAATTATTAAGTATCTGTAAGTACTTTTTTCTGCACATAAAAACAATGATTTGGTCTAAGACTTTTCTAATACTCAAAGCATTCTGTTTACTTTCTAGACAGAAGATGAAGACTTGCATAGTGATGTACCTGCAGTGTGTGGAGAGCTATCTGTGATTGTGGTACCATTCCTTCCCAGAGCTGCAGCCATTGAATGGCATGTCATTACAGTAGTAAATGAGCAACAGCAAAGACAAAAGCTTGGGTTGATGAGGTCATTGGAGAACTGCCAGATTAAATGTGAAACTGTGCAATCCCATCCAACTTGTAGTACAGCCATTGTCCTTTCCTTAAATATCACTTCACCATCAACTCCTACAATCAGTTTAGACCGAGTAGTACATGACATGGTGGAACTGTACAAGCAAGCTGTTGAGAAGCTATCAGAAGATGATGACATAACTCCTTTGGGTTTTAGAACTTTCTATCGGAAGAATATTGTTGAAGGGAAAATACTGCAAGCCGGTAAGTCTTTGACTTGCTAATATTTTGTTTGGTGTAGTTTTCCAAAAATGTTATAATTGCCCTGGTAATAATGCAAAGTCTGGGCATCTTTCTATAGCTAAGAGAGCAATCCTCTAGAGACGGCGGAACAAGCGCTCCACCATCCGAAGCCGTCATGAATGTGCCGTAAAGCACATTCGCGATGACTCGCGAGTAAGGGCTGCCGGTGCTAGGCCGGCAGCCCTTATTGTAGCCGCCGGAGGAAGGTAAGGGATCCCCTGGCGGCCGCATGGGCAGTCCGGGCGGCGAGGGAGGGGGGCCATTGGCTGAGCCGGTCTGGGAGGGGGCGGGGATGGTGTCCTCCATATTCCTGTGGCCGTTATGTGGCCACCTCCTACATAAGAACATAAGAAGAGCCCTGCTGGATCAGGCGAAAGGCCCATCTAGTCCAGCTTCCTGTATCACACAGTGGCCCCACCAGATGCCTCAGGGAGCACACAGCCAACAAGATAACCTGTTTCCTGCTGTCACTCCCCTGCACCTGGCACTCATTCCTCTGCACCTGGCTACAGCTACAATAGCTGGCGAAAATCCAAGGAGACTCATCCCCTTCCCCCGAGTAGACCTCCGGGCTGCTCCAGAGTGGCCTGGAATGGGGATAGGAGCCAGCGGGCGGCCCTGGGCTGCCCGCCAGATAGTTAGCTAGGATTGGGCTGCCCATTAGAACTATGCAGATTATCTGTATCTTTTCCCCAAAGCAGTTTCATGACTAGTTTCTTTATCTGTGCGATGCATAATTTAGCTGTTCCTGAAGATCTTTGTGGAGGAAGCCCAAGTCATCCAGATTAGCTCAACAGATGGGAGTGACATGGTTTGGGAAGTGACAAGTGATCTAGTGTGGAGAATTGCTTGACTGTCACCATACTCCCAAAAATGGTGGACAAGAAGTATGTGCCTTTCCAGAAGTTTGGACCAAGGTGTAACCAGTGTATGGATGATAACCAGTTCTGCTTCTCATTCTCAACAGTTCCTAAGGAGGCAGTGGATATCTTGAACCATTGTTTGGCATTGTAAAGCACTGGATGAGTTTAAAGAAACTGATATGTAATCCAGATAACATGGTTGGGAGTTGAGGGTTTGGCTGATTCAGATGTAGAATTATAATCTGTCTCAAAGGGAGTTGTATTTCCCCTAAAAGATCAGGTTCCCACTTTAGGAGTGCTCCTTGATCTGAACTTTTTTGAGGCTTAGGTAACAGCTATGACAAGGAGTACCATTCACTGGCTTTAACAGTTGTTTACACCAACTGTGATCATTCCTGGAGAATGGATAACTCGCCACAGTTATCCATGCTCTGGTCACCTCTAGATTAGTTACTGTGACAAGCTTTATGTGGGGTTGCCCTTGAAAATGGCTTAGAAGCTTCAGCTGCTGCAAAATGCGATTGACTGTCGGTTGATGGTACCAGTTCTGCACAGCTTGTACTGGCTGGCTGTATGTTTCCAGGCCCAATTCAAGGTGCTGGGCCTTACCTTTTAAAGTCTTTGAGTAATGAGTACTTCAAGGACTGCCTTCTTCAATATGTAGCTCACAACCCCCACATACTCAGGTCAACATCTATGACTCTGCTATAGGTGCCTGCCCTATCTGAGATTCAGCATACATGCACACAAAAAAGGGTCTTTTCAGTGGTGGTGCCAGTACTTTGGAATGTCCTCTCTATGGAGGCCAGGAAATCCCCCACGGTGTGTGCTTTCATACAGTACTGTAAAAATGCTATTCTTCAAATGAGCTTTCAAGACTTTCTGAAGTTATGTTGGTTTGTTGTTTTTTTGTTTTGCTGCTGGATTATTATTTGTGTTGTTTTATAATAATTGTTAGTTATTTTGTTGGTGATTATTATTGTCAATGTTTTACAGTATATTTTCTTTTTATTGCGAACTGGTTTGGGTCCTGTGGGAGAAAGTCGGTATACAAGCTCTCATAAATGAATATCTCTTAAATGAACATCTTTCCAACAAAAAGATAGAACTAGCCTTCCAACAAAATTAGCTATGATTTGGATTTATTAAAGAGAATATCATCTGCTAAGGAATATCATCAGAGAATGACCAGGTTATCTTCATCAAGGACCACACCAAATTCATTCATGACACAGGCTCAGTTGGGAAAGACACACCTTTTGAAGTGGTGGCACTCACATACAGTATTTAGCAGGGGGAAAACAACCATTCCTATTCAACCCAACATGGCAATAACATCCCTCCAGTGACTGTTGTTCGTGTCTCCCTTGTGCCCCCTTTTAATCGTGAGCCCCTTTAAAATAGAGTGTGGAGAAGCTGCCACTGTGGTGGTGATGTTGATTAGTTTTACCTGTACTGATATTGCATATTATTTACGAAAGAGTGAGCACCCAGTCTGTACAGTTCCTGTGTTTCAACAAGCAAAAGGAAGCTGGAGAGTTTCCAGTAGATGGGGGGGGGGGGGACCCAGTAAACTCTGATGTCCATGTGTGTGTACTTGGATATGAACCACTGTTTCTAACAAAGTTCTTTAGTAATATTGAATTAGAAAAAATAAACTCCAAAGTGCACTGGAAGAATAAGATTTAAATGTTATATATACAGTACTGATAATCTACTAATAAATAGGACCACAATTACAGGACAAAAACCACCCCTATGTGAATAAAATTATATATAACATCACAGTCCCTTAAACTTGCCAGCAGATAATAGATAATGGCTATTCCATTATCATGGTGTGTTTTCTTTTTGGAAAGTAAAAATATGGGATATGCATGTGAAGTAGAATAGCCATATCTTTTATAATGCAAATTTATAAGTTGGACATAGGGCATGCCAACTTCTATGCAAGTCTGTATATGACTGCTTATATGACAGCAGACCAAAGATGGGGAGATGTAAAATATGTTCATTATACGTCTGCCATCCATGGATCTGTTGGTGTACAATGGATCTTCCTCTTCCACTTTGCTGACAGGGCTGCAAAATGGTTGCAGATCTCATTTTCTTCTCATGAAAGTCAATGGTGCTTTGTGATTGTCATCTGTGATAGGGATGAGGTCTGCATCAGTGACTCACACATGCATTTTTTTTGAAAATATTTGCAAAACTCAACTGATCCATATTAATTAGCTGACATAAATGTTAGCCCTCAAAGATTGTACTGTCCTATTTTTTTAAACCTAACCTGCAGCACTGTTCAGAGGAAATTCAAGTTGACATTGCTTAATAGATTTTAAATATAAAAATAGAAAGCGATAAAAGTGTGGCACAGAATAAGCACAGCTAATGCACAAACAAGGAATGAACATATAGCCTGAAAGAACATTATTTGTTGTACAATGCTTTAAGAGCTGATAGAACATGCTTCTAGCATGCAAACAGCATTGTCTTTTTTTTTTTAACCTTCTGAGTCTCCAGTGTTTCAGGGGATATATAGTAATTCTCATAATAAGCTATGCTTTTATACCAATGTTTCAAAAATACGGGATTTGACGCCATGTAGTAGCTTGAAACGTTTAATCGAATTCGAAAACTGTAGCGGGTTTCCCAACCGGGCAGCCGCTCGCAGCACAAACACATCAAACGAATCCAAGGATCGTAAACAGCCCAACGTTTCGTTCTGGAATCTCAGAACATCTTCCAAGGGTAGACAATCACAGCGGATTGTAGGTGAAAGTTGTCTGAATTCACCTCTGAGTCTGTATAAGCTCCTAGAAGCGCGGGAATCCCCAGTTCCTCGAAACCGGAAATGACCTGACATGACCGCACCAGCTGTCAAAAGTTGTAATCAGCCGTGCTACGATCTCCTCTCGTGTCCCGCTCATCTTTTTTGATCGGGACATGAGAGGAGATCGTAGCGCGGCTGATTACAACTTTTGACAGCTGGTGCGGTCATGTCAGGTCATTTCCGGTTTCGAGGAACTGGGGATTCCCGCACTTCTAGGAGCTTATACAGACTCAGAGGTGAATTCAGACAACTTTCACCTACAATCCGCTGTGATTGTCTACCCTTGGAAGATGTTCTGAGATTCCAGAACGAAACGTTGGGCTGTTTACGATCCTTGGATTCGTTTGATGTGTTTGTGCTGCGAGCGGCTGCCTGGTTGGGAAACCCGCTACAGTTTTCGAATTCGATTAAACTTTTCAAGCTACTACATGGCGTCAAATCCCGTATTTTTGAAACATTGGTATGTATCAACGGGCCATGAAAGTTACAGAAAAAGACTGAAGCTATGCTTTTCTTATATCTATTCAAAAGTAGCTTTTACAAAGAACTATATAGAATTATATTAGGTAGAAAGGATTGTTCTGTGCACTAATTTTAAGAATGTAAATGTAACTTGATCCTATACACTTGTTTTATGTGGCAGCCTGAATGTTGGCTTGTGCTGTGACCACTAAAGCAATAATATAAGCTTGACCAGATAGGACAGTCACCTAATTGCAGGCCCTTTTGTACTTTCAGGAAGCTTAGGTTTTCCATGTGGTAATGAATTAATAGGCAGTCCATGGACAATGTCCTGAGCTGCTCAAGAAAGGATTCAGGCGTTAAGGGATGGGCAGCCCAATCCTAATCAGCACCGGAACTGTGGGGCTGCGCGGCCCATGCTGTATCCAGCGCTGGGGAGGTGCGGGCTGGAGGTCACCTTGGGATAAGGGGGTGTTTTGTCCCTTTACCCCAAGTAAAGCCCCAGCCTCCACAATGGGGATACTCAGTTCTGCGCAACCCTCATGGCTGGCGCAAATCTGAGAAGCCCCATGCAGGCAGTAAAGGCCTGGGAGGGGGTACAGGATTAGGCATGTGCCAGCTCCAACAATCCCGTCCCCTCCTCCTCCCAGGCCCAATCTGCTCCCGCCCCATCTCCACCCTCCCTGCCCTCCACCATCCAGCAAACTTTACCTGCTCCAGGGCATGGTGGTCCTGGCTGTAGTGCCGGCGAGATGGCCCAGGCCTTCCGCCAGCTCCTGCTTCCTCTCTGGGTGTTGCAATGTGCTTTACGTAGGTTTGCCATCCGTCCTGGAAAACCCGGGACTGTCCTGAGTTCCAGGCTCCGGTCCCGGATCAGTCCTGGGCTTTCCGGGCCCAGTGAAGCCTCCGCCGCCACTTCCAAAAGGTGCAAAAAGGCACCTTTTGGGGGGCGGTGCCATCATGGATCGCGCAAAATCTCACAAGATCAAAGATGGCGGTGCCCAAATCTCATGAGGGCACATGATGCAGGTGAGGGCACTACTGCCTCATGTGCCCTCATGAGATTTTGGCACCGCCATCTTGGATCTCATGAGATTTCATGAGATCCAAGATGGCGGCACCGGAAAAAGGTGCCTTTTTGCACCTTTTGGAAGTGGCGGCAGCAGCTCTGGAGGCGGCAGCAGTACTGGCTGGCTCGGATGCAGCCAGGCTCCAAGCAGCTGTGGCAGCGGTGGCAACGAGGATGGCGCCGACAAGGAGGATGGCACCGACAAGGGACGAGGGACAAGATGACAACGAGGGACAAGATGGCGACGGCAAGGGCTGCGAGTGAATTAAACAGGTCATTAACTTAAAACAATTTGCGGAGATGTTCCTTTAGAAATAAATTGTGGTAGCATGAGAGTCAGACCACTAAGGCCAGCCTCTGATGTAAGACCTCTTTTTATTTTGTTGAACATCTTCTTTCAATGATTTTAAAATTATTACTGCCCAAACTATTTTAGTTAAAGAACAATTTATATTCAGGGAGTGTAAATTGCTTTTATGTTAATTTAACACTAAGTCTTCTGATACTTTTTCTGCTTTATATGTATTATGCTAATTAGATTTTAAAATAAAATAAAAATATTAGATGTTTATTTCACTGGGTCCTAATTTTGATACTCCTTTTTTTTCCATTTGAGCGTCTTTCAAGCCTTGCCTAGATTTACTTCTACTTTAGGGACCCCTTCACTCAGCCTCTTTACCACATGGTGACTTGTGAATGTGGGTTGACATTTTTGTAATGTGGATTATGTTTTGTGGACATGTCAGTGCAACATAAAGCTGGTTTTCTGTACATGGGTCCGATCTATATTTCCTGCATGTTGTATCTGTTTTGTTCAATATATATTGGACTTTATCCTGTTCAGGAAAGCTTACTATGTGTTCAGCACTTTCTCCCTTCGGCTTATCCTACCTATAATGATTCCAAATAGCTTCCTATATCTATCTATATCTATGTTTGTTAGAAACTGGAAAAAAGGCACACTTTGGTTACTTTGAGTAACCAATAAATAAATAAATTTGAGCATGGTTTTAGGTGCCATTTTGGTCCCACAGAACAGAAACATGGCATAAGAAATACCATGTTTGTTTTTTTATTTGGACCAAACTGAAATCACACAGAACACTTTCTCTGATTTAGAACAAGAAGAAATGAAATAATATTTTCAATAGTTTAATAGAAAAAATGAGTGTTTATATTAATAACTAGCCATGGCTCCTGTTTTCCAGCATGCCGTATCTGGAACTAAGTTACTGACGATACTGTTAATTAGATTACAGTTGGGTTTTTCTGATAAAGTTGGAAATACACATGTATTTTTGATCTATTCTTGTACTTAGATTTTTATCCATCCCTGCAGATGTGGGCAAATTCCTGCTGTTCATTATCTCATCAACGCATACACAAGGAGGATGGAAAGATGCTTTACTTAAGTAGAACTTGAAGTTATTGGGATGTGGGGGGGGAGATAACTCTTCTGCAAATCTCAAATTAGCTGCTAATTAAAAGCATGCATTTTTTCCCTTTTGTCACAAAGAATGTCGATGTTCATTTAGCCAAGTCTGAGCAAATTAGAGCAGCCCGTTGCAACTGACAACATAAGATGAGAACTGAGAATATGTGCTCTCCATGTGTTGTAACAGATTACCGGGAAGTATTATACCCAGTGTTATTGATGTCAGAAGAAGCTAAAGGTTTGTGATGCAAATGTGAGAAAGATAGCTTTCTGTCAGCCTAAGATGAAATGTAAAGTTTTATTGAAGCAAGTGCGGTCCTGATGGTGAGCTTCTCTGAGGCAATCCCTCATAACATATGAGAGCATTATAGGCACCGTGCTGAGACCACAGGATGTGTCGGAAGCAGGGGGATTAGATTAAGCTGACATATATACTTAGTAGGATGTTGTTACGCCTTTAGAAGGCTTTAGCATAAATTCTGACCATTTCTTCCCTTACTCGTATTTGCATAGCACATTAATATAAATAAGTCAAGATGATTTGCCTGTGCCATCCAGGCAACTAGGTTATTCCTCAGCATGTGCACATTCTCACTATTAGGACTTTGCAAGCCGTCTTTGCAGAAACTATGCAAAAATACCTCTGAATATTGAACAGGGATTGAAAGAAATGTCTCATGTTACATAATCCTATTTTTTTTTAACAAATCAAAAGAATAGGAGGAGATACAAAGCTATGTGAGGAAAGGGTTATCTAATTTTTGATATGTAGACTTGCACCACTGTGAAAATGTTCAGGAGAGTATGTAAAAATAATAAGAAGAAGAAGAAACAGCTACATAAGATGAAATAAATTGAAACATATTAAAAGGCTGCAACTGTACCAGGCTAATTCCACCCACTGAAAGGAAGACCACATTATAAGAACTTGCTTCCAAATGATGCTCAGAATCATGCTTTGGGAAATTTCCAGCAGAAAAACATTGTAATATTAAAGGGCAGTCACAAAAAAAGAGACTTTCTCTATGCCTTTGCACTCTGAAATTAGTGCATAGATGGAAGGCATTCACAAATATCTTGACAATTATGAGGAATGTCTAGACCAGCAATCCAAACTGTTTTAATGATGTTTGAACTGGCAAACCAAAATTGGAAACCATGGTTTAAAGTGCGTTTGCAAACAATGGCTTGTTTGGCAATGTCTGAATTGTTGCCTGAAATAACTACAGTTATGGCTGTTGTTCCATCTCCAGAGGTCACTGCACCTCTAGGTCACCTCACCTAGAGACTAAAATGCTGAATTGGCTGAAATGAAAAGCCGTTCTGTCCAATGTCAGAATATGGTCCTGCTTGAGAGGAGGGTTTTTATTACCTTTATCATGACCTGAATGAAATCCAACTTTTCAGAATCAGATTAAGGAAGCACACCCAGGACATGTCCACGCAGGTTCACGTAGGATTCAGGTCAAATTATAAAACCTGGAAGGTTGTCAAAGGATTCATACAACAAAAGTTGTGGGAGAAAGGTGGCACAGACAGAAGTACTTTGATAAATAAATATGTATTGTTTCTATTCTGGGAGGAAGATCTCCTCAACTAGTGGTAGGGTTGGCTGTTCAGATGCATCCCAAAACCTGAAATTTCTCAGGTGGGGCCCGATGATGTCACCAGGTGGGACTGATGATCACACAAAGTGGGGACCTAGTGGTGTCACAACCCTTGAAAAATGGAAGGGGGAGGAATTTGGTACTGGGATGGGGCCACCCAAAAATGACCTGAAATTCACAATTGACACTGTCCACCTGAGAAAAGCAAAAAGGTGAAGAAACAAGGTCATTTTTGGCAAACTGCCTAGTTACCAGAGGGGAAAAGCTTAAAGCCTAGCCACCCAGGGAGCCTTTAGGCAAAGAAAAAAAATATTTTATTAATTGGGGTATGCCTGCAAAACAACCCCCCCCCCAACTCTCTCTCTCTCTCTCTCTCTCTCTCTCTCTCTCTCTCTCTCTCTCTCAAACTGAGCTTCTTGTCCTCTTCTGCTCATCCTCACAACTTTCCTTCCTTAATAATATAAGTTAGCAAAACAGAAAATAACATCCATTTAGAATAAATGGTAGACTAGCAGCAAGAGGAACTGCAGTGCCAAGGAAACCCAAGAAGCTTCTGCCTCAGTTGAAGAATCCGCCACAGGGAGGCCTTGTTGCTGGGCAACCACTTGTGGATGGTGAAGCCTCTGCCTGAGCACCAGGAGCTCTAATAGCCATAGGCCTGCTGACTTATCCCTTTTGCTCCTCCTCTCTTCTTTTCAGGAGGCTGACTGGAAATATAGTTTCTCCAAAGTCAGCTGGAATAGAGAATAATTCTCACCACCCCTCAAAAGAATCTCTTGAATGTCTATTTATTTGTGTACTGAAGTAGTTACCAGCTTTTGTGTTTAGGAGTGCAGTTCTAGTTCAGGTTCAAGGAAACCAATAGATTTTATGTTTGGGTTCAGTTCCCATTCACTGGGGGGGAAACACACCTCTCTGAACCAGTTTTGGGGTTTGGTTTCACTGCAACCCCCTGCTTTTTATGATCTTATACTGAAGATAGGCTGCAATTTAGCAGCTACAGCTGTCAAAGAAAGCAGCTTACTTCCGGAAGCACTGAAAAGAGTGCTTTAAGACTAAATAGTCAAGAAATATTGGTATACCTAGGTGAGGATTACAACTTGATAAATTTCACAATGAAGACACACTTGCAGTACTTCAGAATTTAACTTTCCCATCCATCATTCCTCCACTCACACCCTCACACTATTAGAATATTAGTCTACAGAACCTTATTTCCTTATGTCACTGGTTTCTTCCTCTTCACAATGTCTTTCCTCAGTGATTTAACTAAACAGGCTATCAGACCTCCATACCAGCAAGCACAGCTACTGCCAGGTCTACTCACATTCTTGTCCCATTCTTTGGTTGCTAGCCTGTAAAATAAAAACTTCCTTCACCCTAGTCCCTTATATGGTGCTAAACATACAATCATGCAGTGGTGTTGTGTTGCCCTTCTTGCAGATGTATTTATACTCGTTGAAGTCCTGGTAGGAACTGCTGGTTCTGCTCGCTCTCCTTTTTTATTCACACGGGCACCACATTTACACTTGGCCTTTGACAAGTTGGTTTGGTCTCCGTATGATTTAGCATGCACACCCTAGAGTTGGACACGGCTGGACTTAATTGTCAGGGGTCACCTTTACCTTTAAATATGAGGTAACATGAATCATTTGAAATTGAGATTTAATTGGGAAAAAACATGCGTCTTAGAATTGAAGAAATACAGTATATCAGAGCTCTCTGAGTACTGTATTTCTTCAATTCTAAGACGCATGTTTTTTCCCAATTAAACATTTCAAAAAATGGGGTGCGTCTTAGAATCGAAGGTCTCCAAAAAGCACCCCAAAATGCTATCTTCTTACTTACTGGGGCTTGGGGGAGCTTCAGGGAGACCTGCGCGACCCTCTGCAGGCCTCCCTGATCTTCAGTTGGGCAAAACCCGGTGATTTTCAGCCATTTCTGGTTTTCGCATAAACCAGAAATGGCCAAAAATAGCTGTTTTTTGCCGAACTGAAGATCAGGGAGGCCTGCAGAGGGTTGCACAGGCCTCCCTGAAGCTCCCCCAAGCCCAGGTAACGAAGGAAATTGCACTTTCTGGCGGGGCCAGAAATGCTATGCAGTGCACTCAGTCATCCTCAGCTGCAGGAGTCATCCTCAGCTGCAGGAGACATGCTGGGGAGAGTTGGTGCTGAGCTGGTAGATTCAATGAAGGGAGGTGAGTCTTACAATCGATGGATTTTTTTCCCCTGCCGGTGGTACTGAAAGTAAAGGTGCGCCTTAGAATCGATGGCGCCTTAGACTCGAAGAAATACGGTAGTTTAGATGGTGTCACACCTCTGGATAGCCAAATTCTTTTTTTTAAAAATTCATCTCTGAAGTTCCTCTCTAACATTAGTGTTTGGCGGAATAAACTGCAGGATTTCCATAATAATGTTTTAGAGATGCCTGTAGCTGGAAGAAGCATGTCGACTTCTTTTTGCTGCTCTATTTCACTGACATAGTCGAGAGATGTACGATTAGAAAGCTAGGAAGTGATAAACAGTGTGACAAACTTGTAACCTTTAACCTGGGAGTGCTCCAAATGACCTTTCCCCCTAAGAAATGCAGTAAGGAAAAGGCTCTCTCAGTTCAGAATTTGGTACATTGTGAGGTCAATCATCAGTACACAAATCCTCTTCCTCTGCTTTCTCCCCTGTGTGTATGTTTGAAAATCCTGAACTGAAAATAGCAAGCTGGGCCAATGCTGCAGACGTAAAACTCTCACCATTTGGTGTGCATCCTACTAGTTAGATATAATTAACATAGATAAAATATAGCAGGCAATTTTTATATTTGACTAATGACACACAGGATCATTCTGCAAATGATGCAGAAATGGGCAGATGTATTTTTGTGATTAAAACATGTGTGAGCTGGCCAATCAAAAGCAGTGCTAAAAATTGACATTAAAAACTATGGAGTGTACTTTTGTGGTTCCATTGACATCAGTGAGATTTAAAGTGCTTAATTTTGAAAAGACTGCATCCTACGATTGCTTTTTTTTCCTCCCCTCAAGCAATTTGAATTTAGGCTGAACAGAAACATCAGGGATATGGGTGCCAAATGTACAGAGGTGGAAATTTCATTTTAATTCCTTATGTTTCCTGTTAAGGAAACAAGAAATGTGCGAAATGTAATAGCAGAAGCAACAGATCTTTGTTGCTGTTCCAAAAATATAAATAAATAACTGGCAAAATTGATACTTGAGGAAAGGAGTAAGATTATGATACTTGTAAGCAATTAGGGAACAATGGCTTGATTCATTGTGGTATTTTGTAATGACATCTTAAAGGTTAAGTGGGCCTTGCACCATAGAACAGCCTTAGAAACCTTGCCAGTACTGTGTCCATTCAGAAAATGATATATGAAATGGTGGTTAACAGTATGGCAGTTCATATTTTTACCCTATTATTCAAAGTTATACAGTTGCAATGTTGTCTTAACACTACTCCTCACATTAATTTTACATTCTAAAGAGTCATAACTGTGTAGTGCAATGCCATATTTGACTGCACAACTAGGAGGTGGATGCAGGTTCCCAGTCAAGGCTGGTGAGCACGACATTCACAAGATCCATGCTCTTTGGGGAGCTCTCTAGACTAGAGACAGTCTTGCTAGAAACAAAAGAAAGGTGCAGTGTTGCAAGAGATTTAGCCTCAAGATACCAGAAAAGATCATGCTCTGACAGCCTGAGCAGACAGGCACTCCAGAGCTCTGAGTGAATATTGCACAAGGAGGTATTACATCAAATAATCAGATGTTTTGGCAGCCCATTAGCAGATCTGTTAGCATCACCAGAGAATGTGAAAAGGACCCAGTTTATAGGATCAATAGGAACAAACACACTTGTAGACTACCGTATTTTTCGCACTATAAGACGCACTTTTTCCCCAAAAAACATAGGGGGAAAAAGTGTGCGTCCTATGGTGCGAAGTAAACATCGGGGGGAGGCCTGCAGAGGCTCTGCAGGCCTCCCCCGATGTTTACTTCGGCCCCAAAGAGCGATTTTCGGCCATTCCGGAATGGCCGAAAATCGCTCTTTGGGGCCGATGGGAGGCCTGCAGAGGCTCACGCAGGCCTGCGTGAGCCTCTGCAGGCCTGCCCCGATGTTTACTTCGGCCCCAAAGAGCGATTTTCGGCCATTTCCGGAATGGCCGAAAATCGCTCTTTGGGGCCGATGGGAGGCCTGCAGAGGCTCGCGCAGGCCTCCCCAAAGCCCCCAAAGCCCTCCCCGAAGCCCAGGTAAGGACAATTTTTTTTTCTCTATTTTATGCTCCATAGGATGCATGCGTCCTATGGACCAATGCGTCCTATGGAGCCTAAAATACGGTATGTCTTGCCATAGTGGGAATCCTTCTGAAAGGATTCAGAATTTGCAATGTCATGTCTCCAAAGGCCAAGTTGGCATTACATCCGCATCCCCCCAAATAAGCATGCCAGGCAGAGGCTTGGGTTGATGGTCACTTTATTAATAGCAACTGCAGCAGGGAGGATACCTGAGCTTCATCCCCCAAGGGTACGGCCATCTATGTAGGGGAAACGGTGGCAACTGTCTGCCTCTCCGGGTTAAACAGGTGTCACAACCTGACTCAAGGCTACCCTCTGTCATAGACGGATTGAGCCTATAAGGTACCAGCCAGAAATAATGTTGCAACTATATTAGCATACCTTAACGAAGGCTTACTGAAATGTCAGGTGGCAGGCCTGAATAGCGTCTTGGGTTGCAAGAAATAGACAGCCGTCTTATCTTCTCACAGCAGTTTCCTCACAGCACTTCTTAATCCACAGACAGTACACTGCTTCTGTAGTTAGAATCTAAACTGGGTTCTTGAACCCCTGGCCATAGTGCCACTCAAACTCATTCTCATGATGCTCTTTTCAGTAGTTATTATTTCAACTAGATGGGTATTGGAGGTGGGAGCCCTATCATCCTATTCTGGGCTGTGCATTTTCTATTCTGATGAAGTATTGCTTTGTCATGACCTACCCTTCTTGCCAAAGTTTTTTTTTCTTACAAAGGTCTCAAGAATGGATGCTTCCTTTCTGTCCTAACCCAGTCGTGTCCTCAAGAAAAAAAAGTGCACAGATGTGCACAGAGCGCTTTGCCTCTGTTTGGGTAGGACAGGAGACCTGTCGAAGAAAAAGCTCTGTTTGTCCCCTCCTGTGACAAGACAGAAGGATAGGAGGCATTCTCTAATTTTCTGTCCTGATGGCTGCAGCATGCTACCAGTTGCAGCGTGCTCTTGGCTGCAGCATGCTCTTATAAAGCACTAAAGAAGGTGCCTTTACAGGGCATCTATGCCCTTCTTTAAGCTGCCTTGGCAGCAGGTTGTCCTCCATTGGGTGAGATATTTTGGGCACCTACTTGGGCCACACCTTTACTGTCCACACCTTTACTGAGAACTACCAAGTGGACAAGTTTGTTTGGCTGATGCTGTATTCCAGTGGTTCCCAAACTTTTTTGACTCGCGGCTCCCTTGACCTCCCTCGCCGTTAGCCGTTATTCCCCATTACAGTGCATGGAAGAAACAGGCACTCTTTACATTCTCAGAGGCACCCTTTCTTATATGTATGTGTATATGTATGTGTATATTCCCAAAACGAGCCCTAAAGTGGATTTTCCATGCTTATGCTGAGCAGCAGCTAAGCCAGGAGTGCGCAGGGTGGGGTTGGGATGCTGCCCTCCCTCCATTGGCAGGCCTGGGTAGAGGGCACTGATGTCGTCTGTGTTAGTCCTGTTCATGGCAAGAGAAACATCAAAGCATGGGAGGGAAGCCCCAGTTGCACAAGAGAGAAAGAGAGAGAAAGCTAGCTCCTTTTGGTGTAGCATCTTTGCAAGATGAAAAACAGATTCTTATACTGCCTGGCAGTTTCCGAGGGTGGGGTGGGGTTGTCCCAGCAACTAGAGTGGGGAACTAACTTAGAGGTGGGTCAGAAAGGAAGAAGGAGAGAAATCCTAATAATTAATCAACCAAACTAAACATAGAAATCAAAGACTGTATGTAAAGCAGAACCTGCTCTGCACCATTTTCAATTGCAGTTCTTGCATTTGTTTTGTGTTTATTAAAAACATTCAACAGAAAGAAAATACTTTACTTGCAAACCTGCAATGTCTCAGGATTTGGAGAGAAACGCTCCAAAGTACCGGTACTCAGCTTATCAATAGAGTTGTAAATCGTTCTTTAACATAAGATAAGGGCTTTGCTCACGCTGCGGTTAAAAACAAGATGTGGAAACTGCCGTTGAGTGACCCGATGTGAAGAGGGAAAAGATCTTTTCCGGATCTTTGTTTTTGCTCTCTCTCTCTCTTGCAAGCAAGAATAGGTGTTAATTAAAAGATTAACGCAACGCCCCTGGCTGCTTTTGATGACGCACTTGGGAGTCGCGCCTCACACTTAGAGAACCTCTGCTGTATTCCATAGGCAGGTTCTTCAATAAGTAGTTTCCCAATAAGGACTCATTTCCCACTACTATCCATGCCTGCCTTCTACTGCACTCGTCTGTCGTATCCCAAAAAATAATGACTATCTTTCTACCTACCTTGGACAAAATTAATTTTTACTTACCATAAACTCTTGTTCTTAAGGAAGGTAAGAGGGCAAGACCCCACCCTGTGTTTGGTACCGTGGGTTTCTTTGCTTACTTGGAGAGATACGTTACAGAGCCCTAGTGATTGAGCCTTTCTGTGTCTTTTCATTTTTCTGGTTAAATTGCCTTTTCTTCCATTTCATTCTTTACTATTGTTCAGTGAGTTATGGCGATTGTGCTTTTCTAGTTCCAGTTTGGAGGATGCTAGGACTCCTCCCAAAGGAGTCAGTGTTCTTTGACCCTCCTCCTGGACAAGCGGGATGAGTCATCCTGAAGGATGATGTCTGACTGCCCTTTCCCTTCATTTGAGAACAGGAATTTATGGTAAGTACAGATTTGTATTTTTTTTATTGCCATTAAGTTCTCTACAGACAAAATTGCCCTGCTTCATTGTTACATGTGCTACTAATAATTTTGGCAATTGAGCCCCCCACACAGATATACCTGTCCTTTCAATGTATTTTTTTGCACTTGATGCAGACATTCTCTTATTCTTTCTTCAGTGCTCTCCATTCTTTAACGCAACAAGTTTATGTTCCAGTTCCATAGAATGAGAGAATCCAACTGCCTTATGGTGTTTAGGATGAAAGATCCAGAGCCTGACTTGCATCCATGTCTCGGAAGTGACAAGGTTGCAAAGTCTAAAAAAGAATAAAACACTTGGCAAAACTGCAAATGAATGTAAACTCCTTGATCAGTTTGATCCTTGATCAGATTAGCTTGAACTAGGCCATTTACAGCGCAATTCTAACCAACGTTCCAGCGCCGATGCAGCTGTGCCAATAAGGCGCACTCTGCATTTTGCAGTGCAGGGGGAGTCATGGAGTACCTCAGGGCTGCATTGCGGTTGCACCGGCCCTGGAAAGTTGGTTAGGATTGCGCTGTTATTCTGTGTACAGTGCTGACATGTTATCCAAAAATGCTATTTTCAAATTCTTCCCAGCTGCTTGGATATTTTTATGATTATTAAATTTTTATGATTACAGAAAGTTTGGAAGCATGTTTCTAAATCCTTCTTAAGACCAACTGTTGTTTCTAAAGTGGACTTTTTAATTTTTGAATGAGGGAAAGTCAGTGGCCATGATTCAACAATCCTCCTCATGCTTCTGAAAGGTTTTGCACATACGAGGCTGACTTAAATGTGTGTACATATAGCATAAATAGCGTACCTCCCACCAAGTTTCTAAAGTGACTTTTAGTGAAACATTGGTTACTGCAGCTGCTTTTGTTTGAAAAAATCAAGACAGACCCTCTGCTGCACAGAAGAATCCATTCACAGGCTTCTATTCCTAGAACAGTTTCAGTATTCTGACTTCTCAGTGAAAGAGATCCTATGCATGTCCAACACAATAAGAAAATAACTTATAAAATCCCAGAACACCTTCAGTTTAATCTGACAGGTAAGGTGCTTACAATTTTCACTGATGCTCTAAAAAATATAGAAATTGCAACATGTGGTCACCTGACTTTTCTCTCCCTGTAAGTACAGTAGTAAGACTTTGTACAGTGTCATATATTTATGATGGCTGTATAAATTAAGGTCCATGCGTCACACTTTGCCTTGATCTCTCAGCTTGACTGGGGAGGGATGAGTCCAGGCAGAAATTCCCCAATCTCTTGCTGGAGATTCACCTGAAGATTTTCTACCGTGATGCGGGTACAGTGCTCCCCCAATACTCCATTAGTACAGTAGGCTTCTATACCTCACCTGTGCACTTTTTAATCCTCACTACCATGCCTGTATAATACAGCTCAATAACATATCTAATTACAGGGGGGCCGCCATATCCGTAGGGGATATGTTCCAGCCCCCACCGTGGATACTTGAAACCGTGGGAACGAGCGAATGCCCCCTCCGTGGTTTTCTGAGCCCCCTGCGGGCGGGTGCAACCCCCGTGGGTGCGTGCGACCCCTCGCGTCCTCCACAACCCCCTCCCCAGGAACTTACTTTTACAGAAGAAACCTCTGTTTTTTCTTCAAAAAGACCGGGGTGAGCAGCCTCCTTGCAGGCTTCACCAACAAGACTTATGTGCTAGAGAGTCTCACCTAAGTCTTGTTGGTGAGGCCTGCAAGGAGGCTGCTCAACTTTTGAAGAAAAAACAGGTTTCTTCTGTAAAAGTAAGTGCCTGGGGGGTCGTGCGGGGGGGGATCTGCTATCCGTGGATACGTGAATCCATGGATTCCAGGGGGGCCCTGTACAGTGCAGTGGTGGTCTATTAAAATAAATAGGAGTTTTGTCTTCAGTGTCAGTGGGATGTGTGGCACAACATTTCATGCTATATAATCTGATGGACAGAAGAAAGCAACACATGTTATAGTCATCATATGGGTTATTAAGAGTGCAATCCTATACACCAGGAGTTCTCAACCAGTGGTACATGTACCACCAGTGGTACTTTTTGGTACATCTGGTGGTATGTGGCTGGTCTGAACCCCAAAACCCCTCCTCCAACGGAGCTCAGGAGCAGAGGTTTTGGATGCCGCAGAGCTCTGGAAAGCTCCAGCAAGAGGCTTGGCCAGTGAATGGAGGTGAAGGCTCTCCTGCCCGCCCCAAGCCTGTTACAGGCACTTTCCCGAGTTCCACAGCGTCAGAAACCTCTGCTCCTGAGCTCCATACTCGGAAGTGACGGGCCATGATGTTATCGCCTCTCACTTCCAGTGGTACGCCGCGGGAACCCCTGCTATACACACTTACCTGGGAGTAAGCCCTATTGAACTTAATGGTGCTTACTTCTGAATAGACCTGCCTGGGATTGTGCAGTAAGTCAGCCCCACATGATCTAAAAATCATATGCTTGAAAAAATGTAAATGGATTGCGCTTTTTGAGAATGTGACCACGTTGAAGTTACTTCTTCATGGCTTGGTGCAAAGCTTTTCAAACAACTTCCATTTTAAGGCTTGCTTTCCCAAGCCAGATTTCATCCAGGTCACCAATAGTGTAGAGAAGATTCCCTGCCATGAGTTGAGGATACATGATCTGAATAATCTTAGGATTCCCTGTTTTGGGGCACCCCTTGTTTTCTGCAATAATAAAGTTGTGAGTTTGTGATGCATGCTTCAAGACAGAACTTTTATCGATCTGCGCTACCTGTTTTCAAGTTCCACAAACCAAGTGCCACTAAAGCTTCTCCACTATGCTTTTATGTGGGTGGTAGTGGGATTTATTTTACTGAAGCACCTTTTCAAAGGCACACTCTGACTCAGAAGGACAGGATTTATGAAAACTGTGCTTACCATTCATATAAGTACAGCAATTTTGTTCTGCCACCTACCACCCATTTAACAATGCTTTCTTTTTCTTCTTCACATATCTTTTAAAATACAGCCATTATAGGGGTAAAAAAAAAGATATGAAATAGGAAAAAATGTTTTTTGCCACTTGCACTGCAACTTTTAAACCCTGAAGATGGTTTTAAATAGCTATGAGAAAGGTTCGGGAGAAAAGTATTTTTGATCTTCTTTAAGTTTTACCTTGGAGATCTGGTATTACATAAGATAGATAGTGCAGCTCTTAATCCCATATTTGTTAGCTGTGTTTTGAAGAACCTAAGTAGGAGATGAAACTCTCTCTTGGTGAGTGCGCAAAGCACAAGGAAGGCAGTAATGTCTATAATATTTCCCCTAACTTAACAAGAATTTGGTTTTTGAGTTCTTTGTGCATTTTTTTTTCATGCAGACACCCAAAAGGATTTGGTGGGAATAATTTGGAAAAAAAGTGTCTTTGAGAAACAGTGTAGCCATCATAGATTTCAATGGTATCCCCACCTAAAGGCTAAATATTCTGCATATTTGATATTAATTGCAGCTGCTTTATTAATTTTTCATAAGGCCCCAGGCAGCTAATTTTTCCCCTTTTTTAATCTGATCTTAAGTGTACTTCCTGGGTCAACCCTGCAGCTCCATCTCATAGCTGGGAACTGGAATTTGACACTCTGGCGGACTTCAAGCTGTTTGCTTGCTTGCTTCATGGATCATGGATTTGATGACTTTAGCCTGTTCCAATGAAACTGCCAGTTAACTAATACTCATGAAATCTTCAATCAGTCCACAATAAATTTGTTTTGGATGCATTTCTCAGAGCCTCTTAGATGTAAAGCATGAATAGATGGACGCACAATGAGGAAACGTGGCAGATACCCCTACAGCAAGGCTTGTAGCAGTGCCTCAAACCATTTAACTTCCTTTTGTGTGATTTTACCTATTTTATTACCTTTTCACTTAAACTGAGCTTTCCCTCTACTGTTTAATAGCCTGTAGCAGTGGGAGATGAGAATTCATTGAAACGTGGAACACAAAAAGGAAATGAGACATTTTTTTAAAATGGCAACAAATTGTTCTCTTTAGTATGAATTGTTTTTTAAAAAAAACCATCCTTTTCACTGATGTGTTAATTGTTCAAATTCCTGAGGACAGCATTAACTAGAATTAGAAAAGTCCACACAGCAAATTTGCCATACAGCTTCAAAATGGTCTTCCTCCCTGTTACATCGATAATATACTACATAAAGGCGCTCACAAGGGCAATTGCTTTTCTAAATTAATCATTTTCCTAAGGCCATCTGCTTGCCAGGCATTTCAGTCACTCAGCTTCTTGGTGGTACTTTACTTGAAGTGGTTCCATCCGGCTGCCATGAGGAATACACAGGGGAACCTAGACTGGATGGGGGTTGCATTAGCCATTGGGGGGGGGGAAGCAAGCTTTGGGGAAAGCTAAAATGCTACAACTTGTGGAAAAGGGAAAGTACAATGGAATAAAGGAATAACAGTACTAACTGCACAATCCTCTCATAAATTAGGGCGTAAAGCACTTTCGCTCTGCCGCCGGAGCTCTCGCTGGACCGCCGCCTGGCCCAAGTCAGGATACAGTGGCTGGGGGGGGGGGCGGTTCGGTGGTAAATGGTGGGGGCCGATAGGGAAGGGGGAAGGGATTGGCCTCGGCCATATCCTGGCCCTGGCCAATCGGCTGAGCCGTTACACGACCTGATACAGCCATAACAGCTGGCGGAATTCCGAGGAGGCCGATAAGCTCCAGCCGCAGTTACACCCAGGGAAGGGGACGAGCATCAGAGCTCAGGATCCGGCAGGCGGCCTGGGCCGCCCAGCGGATCCATACGTTAGGATTGGGCTGCCCATGAGTTATACAGTCTAGTCCTATGCACCACGGTGCAGGATAGGTGGAAGAGGCAAGAGAGTTTATAGAATGAAGGGACAATGAGAAGTAAGGGCTGGGAGGAGAAATCGCAAGTCCAAGGAGTTCTTATATCTTGTTTCAGGAAGCAGATGAAGGAGATGATGAGGCTAGAGACAAAAGGAAACAGAGAAGAGAAGGACACAGAGGAGGGGAGAGTTCATTTTGAAATAACTATATCTTAGACATGCAGGTCCCTAATGGTTATGAATTGAAGATTCATAATTGAAGATTCTTCTTTAGAGGATCCTCATTCTCACAATTTGTATGTCCTTCTCCCTTGCCTTAGAAGGCAATGTTACAGAAACATCTATGTTCGAAATATAGGACTGCGTCCTAGATCACATGACCGTAAGATCATAGTAGGCATGCGTCAAGTCTCAAGTAATCTTCCTATCTCAGCTTCTGAAGCTTGCAGTTTTGATATGGACGCATGCCACCGTTAAACCTTCCAGAATTCCCAGTGCATTAACCCAGTCTCAGCCACATTTTATATAATCCCCCAGCATGGGTGTTGCTATTCTTTGATTGTTCTAGCTAAAAATGCATGGGAGTAGGGGGAAGACTCTCAAGAGTGCTGTACCGACATCCATGAAGGTTGGGGGTTTGGATTTGTTCACATGTGTTTGGTATGGCCCCCCAAGCTTGCCTAGAACAAACCAAAATTTGTAGCCCCATCACAGTGGTCTGATAAATTTGAGAATTGATTCAGTAAACCAGCAGTCTGCAGTGGTCTTCCCTAATCTGAAATAATTGGCACTCATATCAAATAACAAAACTGAATAATAATCATCCCTTCCTCAGTAAGTTTAAACTGATAGGATTTATAATTTTGCTTGTTCTTTCCATATAACACTACTGTACATATTAATGCATACATTATCCTGCCTCCTCCAAAAATGGCCTCTGGTTCATAGCAGATGTCTAAAGAGCTGGTTTAATTCTCTTCCTTTGACCAGGCCACAAGAAAGTACAGGTGTTCCCTGCTTAATGACGGATCGCTTAACGATGGTCCGGATATATGACGGAGCTCCCCAGTAAAAAACAGCAAAGATTGCCCTGCTAACTGGGCAAGAGGTACTTTTTCAATTGGTGCTCCTCTTATATTTAGCAGAAGGAGAGAGTAACTGCCCCCGTCACCCCAGCACAGTGTCTTTTCTGGTGGCTGTTTGCTGGTGGTGTTCTGCATCTTTTTTAGATTGTGAGCCCTTTTGGGACAGGGAGCTATTTAATCATTTGATTTTTGTCTGTAAACCGCTTTGTGAACTTTTTGTTGAAAAGCGGTATATAAATACTGTTAATAATAATAATAATAATTTGTTGTTGTTCAGTCGTTAAGTCGTGTCCGACCCTTCGTGATCCCATGAACCATATCCCGCCAGGCCTTCCTGTCCTCCACTATCTTCCTGAGTTCGCTCATTTTCATGTTTGTTGCATCGGTGTATAATAATAATTAATTATTATTACATAAAAAGGTAAAGGTGACCCCTGACAATTAAGTCCAGTCGTGTCCGACTCTAGCCAGGGGGTGCACGAATCATCATGGACGGCCCCAGAACACATGGCTGCACGACTCGTGCACACACACCCCGGCTGGCATGTGTGGCCATGCGTTCCGGGCTGTCCACAAGCCGGGGGGGGGGTGCATGATTGGTACACCCCCCAGCTCGTGGACGCCCGGAACGCATGGTCACACACACTGGGGGGGGGGCACAAGCCGGCAGCACTTACCCGGCCTCAGCGTCTGTCTTTGGCCTTGTCATCTACTCGCTAGCCAGAGATGTCCCTAGAGAGGCTGCGCCTGTGCAATTGGAGCGGAGCCTCTCTAGCCCTTAGTCTCGCTGGTGGAGAACTGGAGGACCTCCACTTCTGCCCCAAAGGGGCGGGGCTTGTGATGTCGTGCCCCCAAGGGGAGGGGCTTGTGACATCATGGGGAGTAGGTATATAAATAGGTACCACTGCGGCAGGAAGGTAACAGCGTTCCGTTAGTCATGCCGGCCACATGACCACGGAAGCATCTTCAGACAGCGTTGGCTCTTTGGCTTTAGAAACGGAGATGAGCACCACACCCTAGAATCAGACACGACTAGCTTTCGAGCAGGGGATACCTTTACCTTTACCTAAGATTGGAGCCACCATCATAGTAAGGAATATTTGGGTTGTAAATTGAGAATTGGTCAAAATAAACAATCTAACTCCTTACCAGAATCCTGAACAAGGTTTCAATAAATTTTCCTAGACAATATGGCTAGTTTAATAGCATTTATTTTCTCTCCTCTTTGACAAGGGAAGATCTATCTACTCTTTTAACATCTCAATTACTACCTCCTGTCAGGGGATAATGTGTAAAGATATGCAAGGTCTTTAACATTTTGCAGCCCTTAAGTACTTGATATGTGAATTAGTCTCTTTAAACAGTTACTATTTATACGGATCAGAATTATCTGTGGCAGTTAATGGATATATCAGACAGATGGAACTTGTCCATTGCTTATATAAAGGTTTCCAGAAATCCTTTATGAATGAATGAATGAATGAATGAATGAATAAATAAATAAAGCAAGAGATTAGTGCATAAAGATATTTTGTGGTCATTACATCACACCCTGGCTATACTTTTCATGAAAATTTTTCATGCAACAGAGCTTGAAGTTCATAGTTGTGTCACAAAATGTACCATGTAGATTATTACATTCCTCTTCACATGTAACATTCTGTCTTCAAAGTACTATGTTACTTCTAGATTAAAAATTGCATTCGTTTTACAGAATTTCACATAAGAATATTTACTATGCGCGCGGATTGAAATTTTTTTGTGCAGATGCAGTTTTTGTGTACGGTTGCAAAAAGCAGTTGCTGCCCTCAGCTTTTGCCCAATAATCCAAGAAAATCTTGCACACATGTACACTTCATTTTGTACATTTCATGTACAATCACCTTTTCAAAACTCAGTTGGAAGCTATGGCTTTGAGAGTTGGCGCTTTCATCCCACTCTTCTTCAGAAAGCACAACTTGGGACCCCTAGGCAGACTCCCATTCAGGCACCAATCAAGATGGGACCTGCTTAGATTTAGCAAAGGAACAGCACCATGTGCCCTGAGACCATTCTCTGCCGTTTGATTCCTTCCGTGTGACTGCATCACAAAAATTGAACCTTAGCCCAGGTAAATGTAAAGGTATCCCCTGCTCGAAAGCCAGTCGTGTCCGACTCTAGAGTAAGGTGCTCATCTCCTATTCTAAGGCCAGAGTCAGTGCTATCTGAAGACGCTTCCGTGGTCATGTGACCGGCATGACTAACAGAACGCTGTTACCTTCCCGCCGCAGCGGTACCTATTTATCTACTTGCAATTTCTTGCTTTCAAACTGCTAGGTTGACAGGAGCTGGGACAGGAGACGGAAGCTCACTCCGTCACGTGGCACTCGGATCTCAAACTGCTGTCCTACCAACCTTCCAGTCTGCAGTTCAGCGTCTTAACCACTAAGCCACTGCGGCCCCGGTGTAGTAATAAATGATGCAATTTATTTAGCCCAAGTAAAAGCATGCTAACGTCCCATTGATTTCACTGGAAGATTTAAGCATTCCTCCCGTTGAAATCAATGGGATTTTCAAATGTTTGACTTGACTTGGATGGCATACAAAGGAATCTTGACAAGTGTATTATTCAAATTTTCTGTTGTATGTTCTTTTTTTTCTTTTTCTTTTTTTTTTTTGATCCTTCATTTTGCTAGTTTGTTAAATGATTGTCAGGCACATACGAATTGAACCCAAGAATTGCTGCTGCTGTAACACTGGATAATTAATTGAGTTACATTGTTCACTGTGGATGGTGTTTCCCCCTTGATTGCATCAAACAAACTAAAATCAGAATTTAACCGCAATCAAATTGTATTTTCTATTTTCTTTTTTTAAATGTGTTGTACATTTGTTATATAAAAAAATCAACTATCCAGAGAATTAGATATGCCAAAAACTTTTTGAGCAGTTATTACTCTAGAATTTTCAACATCACATTAGTGCTAGTCTTTTGCATTTTACATACAAGATAAATATTTAAACTCACACTGGTTTTTTTTTCAAAGCCTATGAAATTTTTTACAGTTCTTTCACAAAAGCCATTTTTTCCAGACTTAAAGAGATCAGCCATGCAGCTTTTTCCCCCAGTAGGCCAATTAACTATTTTGACTGTTTTACGTTTTACTTACAAAATTCCATGAAGAATAAAATTGTATTAGGGACTAATTGGCCGCCAGATGGTATTATTATAACTGAAGCAGTGTGTCTGTTATAATGTAACAGTGTTCTGCACTGTGATTTTAACTATTTCAGGCAACAGGTGATGGGTAATGATATTGCTTTAATTTACCATTTTGCTTTTTAACATGTAACATTCTCAAGAGGAGAAACCCCTCTTCAATAGGACTACAAATTTTAATAAAATCATTAAATCAGCTAAGCCTTTAATCTCAGATCAGAATTTGTCCCCCAGTGGAGTGAAGAGTATTGGACTTGAGATTCTTGGAATCTCAGCAAACGCCTGCTAAATGCCACCATGCAGGCAACACTTCCTTCCTTCCTTCCTTCCTTCCTTCCTTCCTTCCTTCCTTCCTTCCTTCCTTCCTGCATCAATACATTGGGTGAAAAATCAAGGTACACTGTCCTCCAGGTTTTTTTTGGGGGGGGGGGTCCCAAAAAGGTCAGAGAGTTTAGTTTTCACTGTGAAGCTATGGTTGCGTCCATTCTCACAGTACGAATGAATTACCAGCATTTGACGCAACTGAAATCACCATGAATGTATCTTTTAAATTAGGATCTTCCAAGTACCTGCAGACTTCCCCCTTGTTTATTGTGTAGCCATTTGGGGATGCTAATACAATAAGAAACATTCCACCCCTGCTAACTGGGCAAGAGGCAGTTTTTCAGTTGGTGCTCCTCTTATATTTAACAGGGGGAGAGTAACTGCTCCCCTTTCACCCCAGCACAGTGTCTTTTCTGGTGGCTGTTTGCTTGTGGTGTTCTTTATCTTTTTTAGATTGTGAGCCCTTTTGTGACAGGGAGCCATTTAATCATTTGATTTTGTCTGTAAACCGCTTTGTGAACTTTTTGTTTGAAAAACGGTATATAAATACTGTTTAATAATAATAATAATAATAATAATAATAATAATAATATTCCCAAATTGTATAATGAAAAGATATTAAAGATGGAATAATAATATTCCCAAATTGTATAATGAAAAGATATTAAAGATGGAATAATAATATTCCCAAATTGTATAATGAAAAAGATATTAAAGATGGAATTCAATCTATCAATTAATCATTAAAAAGCCAACCACTCAATCAGGTTATAGCCCTGTAACTAAAGGTTCTGTATCCTTTATAATAGCAAGAGTAAGATTTTTTCTAAGATCCAGTCTTCCTTGTAGGATAATGCAACATCTTATACGCATGTTGTCAGGTTATTGTAACCTGGGAATTCACAAGCATGAACAGAAAAAAACCATGCAGGGCAAAAAATGCTGTGTCATAGTGATTAAACAAAAGATGAGACCATGCTTATACTAAATGGTTAACAAGGTGGTAGAAAAAAGTGCTGTGTCATGCTGACTAGGATGCAATGTTTGAATCTGATTGGTTAGCAACTATATAAAGGTAAAGCACCCAGGACCAGTATCTGTGGCTTCAATTCTCTATGCAGTTGCTCTGTTACTCTGTGCAAAACTGCTGATGAAAGACTGCTACGCTTATCTGCTGTATATACTTGTGAATAATGTAAATAGACTTTGGTGGTGGAAACTACCGTGTCTGTGTTATTCTTCGTTGCGGACAAGGACTGGGAGGCTGCACGCCATAAATTTTCTGCGCACTCTGACACATGTATATAATGTATATGCATATATATGTATATGCATATATATGGTATGTACAGAGCTGCATGCTACACTTTGAAATTAAAAATAAAAATATCATTAAAAAATATTGTTCTTCAAATTGGGTATTGGACATATTGGGTTGTGCATGTTATACCAATTGTGTGTTCCTCCCAATTTCCAGCCCCTGAAAAGGGATTGATTTGTGCCACAGTAGCCCTTGGAAAGACTACAAGTCGCAGGGTCCATTGCAAATTCTCTTTATCCAAAGCATGCTTAGGAGCATCACACTGGAATAATAAAGGATGGGAAAGATCAACTTTCCAGCTCCCATATTGTTTCTGGTGTACTGCTTTGCACTGCTCCAGGACAGTGATGGTGATCTATCACTCATCTATCACTGCTCCAGGGAATAGCAATACAGTATATGCAGTAACTTTTGAGTAAACTTGATTAAGATTAAGCTCTAAGCTAGAGATGGGCCACGGACTAGATCTGACTCACAAGAGAATCCATCCAAACTGGCCTTTTGACTGTTCTGCTAGCTCTGACTCCAATCCGACCCTCTCTGTTGAATTTGGTTGCATACTATGCTTCTGTGCATGTGGTCTTAGGCAGCAGCAGCAACAGTAGACACACATGGCCCATGAAGTTCCTCTGTGTGTGTGTGTGTGTGTGTGTGTGTGTGTGTGTGTGTGTGTGCCTGTGTGACTTCCTCCTCCTCTGTGACTGTGGGAATTCTCCCCACACAAAGGGCCAGGGGAAGGGATGGATTGTTGTCTGCCTAATGAATTTATGGCACAATCCTATCCAGTAGGAGCGCTGGTACTGGGCCTCCGTGCTGATGCTGAGTGTCGCAAACATGCCATACCATAAGGCATGTTTTGGGGTATAGCAAATTCTCCCAGTAACAGACCTTTAAGAACATGCAAATGACATGCAAATGAATCTGGGTCAGTAGGTCAAAAGGTATATAGAACCTAGGATATAATGAGAGAAAGTGGTTGCAGGCCTGTACTGTGAATCTTTATGTTGTGAGTGAGGCGGAGATTGGACAGAGATGGCTTACCATCGAATCACTGCAGTGTATGGGTTATATTCAGCCCATAAACTCCTCATTATTCATACAAGAAGTATGTGTTTAATGATTAAGACCTCAAGGGTTTAGTTGATAGAATAATCTGCATTTCTAAGAAAAATGTAAGAAGTGGAACTAGAACACTGGCTCTTAGTTTTAAACACAATATCCCCAATTTCCCTATCCATTGGCTGTCTCAGTTGGATATATGTATTGTGCAGTCTTGATCTAATAATGGCTAATTATGCAGTTGTTTATCAGCTCATTTGAAACATTTTGAAATTCAGTCTAGCTCAGCAAATTGCTTGTGCTCAAGGCATTTTCTACATTCTGGAAATTATAATATTCCCAGAAGGCAAAGAATTAATAATAAAAGTCCTCTTTTGTAAAAGATTATCATTGCAGAGCAAATGGAGCACATCTTTTCTATCCTGGTGCATTTAATATTCTTTTTTTCCCCTTTCCCTGGGAAGTTTGATAGACTATGTAAGGATCACTGTTTTATTAACCTGTTAAGAGTTACATTTACTGAGCCAGGGCAGCAACATTGCTGATTCTGCTGTACATGTAGAGACCAGGGGTCTTTTAGTATTGCCAAGATACATGTAAATTTTACAGGTAAGTGGACACAAAGGTGCACACCACAACACTACACAGACCAACATTTCAGTTTGTCCGATTCCAGTTTCAGGTCCAAGCACAAGCAGTCACAGATTTGTAGCAGGAAGGTAAATTGCAAGGTCATCGGTGATGAAGAATGAAAGACCAAACCCAAGCCTAGGAACATCATATACTCTGAGGTCCTACTGTCATAGCCTCTAGTAGAAATCAGAATCACCACCAAAATCCAGTTTGAAATAGTACAAAGAATTGTATACATTTATCAGTCTCTAACATACACACCCCTTTAATTTGTAAACAAAGGTGTCTGTACAGTAGATTATTAGGCTAATGGTTATTGTGAATGCCAAAAGGACATTTTCAAATAAAATATGTAAATGATGTCATGAAGCCCAATCTTGTGCCATTGATTGCACATTTAGTGAGATTTATTCCCAAACCGGGGGGGGGGGGGTTGCTGGGGAGGGGGTTGCAGCCATGGTGTTTTGAAAAGATCATTGCCACATCAACGGCAGGTAGAGCAAATTGACTGTATTCCACATTTAAAAATGGAATGTGTATGCTTATGAAATGCTCTCTTTTGGGAAACTCGCTTGGCACCTATCTTGATGTCTTTTTGGTGCTGGACAAAACATTTTTATTTATCCAGGCATTTAACAATTGAGATTCCTAACATCTGACTGTGCTAATGCTGCTGCTTTTATTTGTTGCTGTTTTACTGTGTTAATAAAAAGCAGAGATATCACCATGCCAACAAAGGTTCGTATAGTCAGGGTGATGGTGTTCCCAGTAGCAATGTATGGTTGCGAGAGTTGGACCATAAGGAAGGCTGAGTGCCGAAGAATAGATGCTTTCGAACTGTGGTGCTGGAGAAGACTCCTGAGAGTCCCTTGGACTGCTAGGAGATCAAATCAGTCAATCCTAAATGAAATCAACCCTGACTGTTCCCTGGAAGGACAGGTACTGAGGCTGAAGCTCAAATATTTTGGCCACCTAATGCGAAGAGAGGACTCTCTGGAGAAAACTCTGATGCTGGGAAAGACTGAAGGCAAAAGGAGAAGGGGAAGGCAAAGGATGAGATGGTTAGACAGCATCACCGATGCAACAAACATGAAAATGAGCGAACTCAGGAAGGTAGTAGAGGACAGGAAGGCCTGGCGGGATGTGGTTCATGGGATCACGAAGGGTCGGACACGAATTAACGACTGAACAACAACAACAAAGTAGCTTTCCTAAGGTCATCGAGTGAGTTCCTGGCCAAGGTGAGATTAGCCACTCGAAGCCACTACATAAATGTGTAAAATAAATAAATGCTCTCCAGTTCAACGGGTTAAGAACCCCTTTCTTCTCTAGTTGGGCACATGGACCTTCTGCAGGTGGAATGAACCTGCACAATGGAAATGAAAGAGATTTGCTTGAACCCATGGCCTGAGCAGCTTCCCCATTGTTTTGTAAAGTTTGCTCAAGAGAGGCTCCCAATGGATTGTGCCAATGATTCCCTGGTTACCAATCCTTTATTCTTGTTGACTAGAACCCGTTTATTGCGCTACAATATGTATTGTCTGAAATGTGAATGCCTTTTTGTTTATAATATATACACAGGGAAATAATGGGTGTGGAGAGATTGAATGCCAAGAGGCAGGCAGTTCATTTGAAAGACACATCTAGACTGTGGAAGTGAAGCAAAAGCCATTTATAACGTCTTCAGAACTTCAAGCCTGAATTATAGTTTTAGTAATCAGTAGCTACCCATCTCCTCTGTCATTTTTTGGTTAATATATTGCATGGAAGAGACTTATAGCACAAGTTTTATAAGCCTGCAATAAAAATATAACAACTGTTGTATTAAATTATTTAAGTTGTAAACCATTGTAAAAAGGAGGGAAAGTTTTATCGGCATGGAGGCAGAAAAATTATTATGATAGAGTGTAAAATGTATTGTTGCTGATTACTAGAGAGTTTTTGCCCGGTTTAGCATATTGTAAATCTTTAGCATGCCTTCAGAATAAAACACTTTACGAGAGGGGTAAATACTGGCCACTGGTTAAAGATGAAACCACAATAGGATTTATAATTTGCAAACAAATCTCCAGAATTTGACTAGCAAACAGAAACTATCTCTGAGGCCAAGGGGAAGGCAAATAGTGAAAGTGCAAGGGATCAATGGATTTAAAACTTCCAGATTTCCCTGGAGAGAAATGGAGTATAGGCAAATAAATAACGGAGCACTATAATATTTTCAGGAAAAAAGTTTACTGCTTTAATATTTTGCTTTATAGCTCATGGTTGATGGGGAAAGCAATAATTTGAAATCAAGAAACATAGCTATGGATTATTTGAAAATGCAGCATTTACCTAAATTAGTTGCTAAAACTTTAAATAAGCCATTACAAAGATTGGTTTATTCTACATAGTAAGTCAACTTAGATGTCCATATGATTATTATAGTCAAATGATTTTCTTCCCTATATTTTCTTCTCTGCTCTAGTACTTGTATAGCACAATACCCAACTCTGTGTATTTATTTTATTTAGGTAGGTTTTTGAACATTTGAATACACATTTCATGTGTTCAAATTGCACTATATATTATCTTAGGCACTTTGGTCACTAGGGGAGAAGCGGGGTAGAAATGTTTTAAATAAATAAATCTCAGTAATATGCACAACAGGTTTGTAGGGAAGGTCAGGATTATAATCTCCATATTTCATATGTGGAAGGGGACTGAGGCTGAGAAATAGCATCTGAGGCCACTAAGGCTGCAATATGACACACACTCACCAGGGAGTTGATCCCATTGAACTTAGAGGGCCTTCTTCGAGTAAACGTGCTTGTGATAGTGCTGTTACCGATTTTGTAGCTTAGCTGAGCTTTGAACCTGACGACTTGTCTACCTCACACTTTTTAGGTCTCACACCAGACTTTTTCTACTTTCGTGACCAGAGAAGTGTATGTGCCCTTAACTGTGATTTTTTTTAATGCTTCCTTATCATGTATCCATAGTAGTGATAATATTGTATTGTGCAATGATGGTGATAATGGTTGGAACCTATCCTAGTTTCAAAGAGGGTAAAATACAGATGTTTTAAATGTATAAGAATTTACATTAACCACATAAAAATAGCAAGCTAAATAGCTTGCACATTAACCACATAAAATACATTAACCACATAAAAATAGCAAGCTAAATAGCTAAGATATGACTAGTCCAGGAAAGTGATCTGGCAAAAATTCAGCCTCTCCACCTATTTCATTCTTTTCCTCCCTTTTACTTATGTACGTTTTTATAGATTTAAAAAATGAGGCTCTGCTTCTACCCTAGCACCCTAGAGACACCCTTAAAAGAAAATATTAAAAGATGAAACTCCTATTAAAAAGAATCCTGTTCTGGTTATTGGAAGGAAGAACATTGGAATTCACAATCTCACTGGAGAAGTTTTTGGAGCCTCCAGTAGACCCTGTCCTCCTTACTGACATGTTCTTTAATGAAGAGGGTATGATACTCCCTGACAAGTTAGGGCCTATGGCATATAGTATCAATGATGGCCACAGATTGGTTTAGATAGTGGACATCTTGCTTCATTTTGAAACTGACAGCTCTCATTGGATGCTTTATTTCCCCCCAGCAGTAGTGCAGTGTTATTAAAATGGGATGCTGTGGCCATGGGTCATGGTGGGCTGTTTCTTTTCTCCTGAAACAGGTACAAGAATAAATCAAAACAGTGCTTCCCTATGCCTCACAGCTTGGCCTTCTCCTTATGGGGAAATCTTCCTTGCCAAGATAAAGGTCACCTCTCCGTCACGAGCCCTTCATGTTTCTTAAAAGTGATTAGAACGTCACATTAGTTTCCACTCTCAGCATCCTACATTTCATAAATCCAATCGCGGCTGGAGCCAACTTCTTATAGTTTTTGCTGGAGATATGGCTTAAGGCTTTTAGAAATCAGAATGCTGTTTTCTAGGGTGAGCACAAAGCAGGTGGTATATGCTGCTGAATCATTATTGCTTCATATGCACATTTTGTCATAGAAGACAAACCTGTGGAAATTTAGAAATGTACAGTCAGCCCTTTACCTTTTCCCCTTTAAGCTCACAAGTAATCTTGCATTCATTACCTGGCTGCTTCACACCTTCTTAATGAACGGCCCCAGGATGTTTCTGATTTGGACTTTGCAGCATTGAGGGCATCCTCAGCTCCACCAACTTTTCTTGTGAAGCCCTGCCCACGCTGTGCCATCATGTAGTACCATTGCAACACACAAAAGGGAACAAAGTTACAGACCCCCAGAATAAATCAGCTATTGTAGGTACTTGTTTGTCTTAATCTTAATCCTTGCTAGCCTGCTGAACCTTTTCCTGCATTCTGTCAAGCATAAATTGTGATTGCTTGACTAATGCCCCAATCCTATCCCCCGCCATTGGTGCCAATGCAGCCATGCCATGGAGGTGCACGCTGCATCCAAAGGGGGGGGGAGCAATCAGGAGGCCTCCTCGAGGTAATTTTATTCCCTTACCTCTGGGTAGGCCCCCTGATGGCCTATGGGTCTCCTCAGACCTATGCCAACATTCAAGGACAGTAAGGAGGTGATATGGGCCAAAAAAAAGGGGGATAGGATCTGAAGGGCATGTTTGCTGCCGAGATCCACCCCCTACGGCTCTGTCCCCACCTCCTGCCTGCCCCCATTCTGCCCATAAACTCCTCCTGCCTCCCCGCCCACGAATGCCCCACACACACCTGGTCCAGCAGCCACAACAGTGCAGCTTCGATGCTGCCACCACTTTGCAGCAGCTGCTTGGCCTGGCCCAGTGGTGGCATGCCCCAAACACCATTACAACAGCAGGACACCGATCCATTGTTGTACAATGGATAGGATTGGGCTGTAAAGTAACCTGATTTATCCAACATTGCCCAGAAGGCAGTGCAACTGTACACTTTGCTGAACAGTCAGCCTGATGAGTGACATCTGACTATTTGTCTCTTGTTCACTTCACAAATATATTTGTGAAACATTCTTGGATGCAGCAGTTCATCATACCCTTAGTACTGATTATAGTTCTGTTTAGGACTCTTTTTTTTTTTTTGCCTTCTCTCATGGGTGATGGGAATGAAATTTGACTAGTTTATTTCACATAAGTCACCAGATACAGCAATAACGACTTCTAGTAATTGCCAAACTGGTATTGGGATTGAACCAGTGACCTAAGAATGGGTTGCTGTGTATCCTGTAACCAATCCCCTGAGCCGTCCATTACCCTCTTCCAGGCAGCTGTGATTAAACTGTTCTGAGAAGTCAACGCTGGATCAATAGAAATGATCTACAATGAACGAGCCATATACTTAACATGTTCAGTGTGCTGGTTGGTGCTTTTGTCACTCCATGTGGTTTACAGTCTTGAAGAAGACTTAATTCTAGAAGTTTATAGCTATAGTCCTAGTTATAGCCTCCCAGCAGTGTGTTGGCAAAATCACAACTGTGAAATGCAGGTCACCTGCTTTCAGAGTCTTATGCTAACTGTGGCAAGGCATTTTACACTAATGATGGAGCATATTATTTATAATTCTCACCTGTTCATTTGTGGAACAGTGGGGCACTTTGAATCTTAGAATAAATGTCTCTTTCTGTTTCCTGACAGCTGCAATTCACTCTGTCTTGCCACTTTTCTTACCAATGCAGTTCCAAAAACAGTTTAACTTTCATAATAATAAAATATTTGGTGTGTCTAGGACCCCTAAATAAGTGTTGCACTCAGAGATTTCTGGGATTTATGGAACTTCTTTTGTAAACTCGGGTGTTCCTCTTATGCTGCAGTCTTCATACATCACTGGACAATGACTATCAGGTCACTTTCTGTATATCAGACCTTCTTACAGTACTGTCCTCCATCAAGAATATCCATCAAGACTATCTGCTGGCTTTCTTCCAAATAACTTGCAACTATTTCACAGTAGTCCTTTTCTCAGTAGGTAACAATTTGTTTACCATCCTCAATGATGCATTGCTTCTTGCCGATCTCCTAGAGACAGGAGAGAGACCATGTGGACAAAAAAACAACACTTCCTTCAGATGATAGGCTGTATGGTCAGTGAACAGAGTGGGAGGAACAGTGAAAGTAGGAAGCATGGATTCAGATCCCGGCTCAGGCCTGAACTCAGTCATTCAGTTTCCCATATGTAAAATTTCCTTTCTCTCAGTTGAATGAGATATGATGATCTTAGTATTTATATGGTGCTTTTGTGAATGTCCAAAGCACTTTTGCACATATTATCTCAGTGATCATTGCAGCAGTTAATAAATAGGTAGGGGCCGGTGGAAATGGTGATAATGAAATAAAACACATAACACCACTTTCTGCTTTAAAAAAATCTGTGAAAAAAATGAAAAAATAAATAAAATACAACCATGTAATTTTGTGCCATTCTTCATCTGCTGACACGGAACAACCTATACCACCTACCTAGTGGTACTTTTAAAGAGGTTACAATTGATAAAAATGGGAAAAATTGGAATAAAAACACGACACCGCTTTCTGCTATTTCATTTTGGTTGAACACCGAAATCTGCAAAAAAAATAAAAATAAAACTATTTTGTCCCACCTCTAATAATAGGAAGACTCCTATTATTAACCCCATTTTGTAGATGAGACTATAATGCTGATAGAAGCTTGTTTAAGGCCAGCCGCATGCTACGCGCTGCGGCAAGGAGAGTCACGCCGGCCACATGACCACGGAGGCGTCTTCGGACAACGCTGGCTCTTCGGCTTTGAAATGGGGATGAGCACCACACCCTAGAGTCGGACACGACTGGACTTAATTGTCAGGGGTCACCTTTACCTTAATGAGTTCATTGCGGAAGATGATTCATATGCATTCAAAAGCACTCAAAATCTCATGCTTTTAGCCACCACACTATACTGGTTTTCCCACACCAGATAAAATATATAAAAATATAGTTGCAAACGTTACTGATGAGACTGTGCAGTCTCTGGGATCAGAAAAAGATTCACCAGTCATGCATGAGCAGCATTATATTGTACCATTCAATTTCCTGGGGAAAGTCAAAGCCTCATATTAGCATTATTCTGCTTAGAGTTTCTCCTAGTTTATAGAGTGACACCATATGTGATGATCACACATGCTGAGGACAAGGGGCACGGCACATTTGCAGTATAAAACCGACCACTAATTTAAGGTTTTTAAAAAAGAAGTCAATTTCTTGGTTAGTCATTACATTGAATTTATCCCCCATCAGATATTTCCAGTTTTGAAACTACTTGGCATGGAGTAGACGAAGAAACCAACAAATGCTGATTATTTTTAATTAAACCTAAAATGTCAGATCACTTAACAGACACTGTTATAGCAAAGTCCATGTGTAGCCACTGAAGGACATAATTGCTTCAGTATGTCTCATGACAGCTTCTTTAGGAAAAAAATATTTAAGTGAATTTAACACTTGTAAAACGTGTCAGATTGACAGCCCAGGAGAAACATAGTCCTTGATTTACAGAAGGCAAAGACAGAACTTTCCAAACATTGCCTGAGCAAAGTTCCCAGCTCTCACCTGAAGGGTTAACTTACCACTTCTTAGATTTTGCAAATCTGTGCCAGGTGATCTCAATACCAATCAGTGCTTTGGGTCGGTGTACTGTGATACACAGTTGTAAATCAGTCATAGGAAAGAAAAAGCAAAAGATTGTGCCTGCCCCAAATGTACTTCAGCTCATACAATTTAGCTCTCGAATATCCAGATTCTTTGGAGAAAAATCTGCATTGCAATATGACATAACTAATTGTAGGCATGAACTATCACAATGAAGCATTAATGACAATGCGTAGAGCCCAGGTCAGTGTTTTATATGATGAAATGTGTGTAAATGTCAGGAGCGCAGGTTTCTTATCCTGTTTAAAATCTTGGCACTCGCTTTCCTGTATCAGTTTTTATGATATTCCTCACTTGTAATTTATCATACTTCTGCCCCCAAATGTAACATCAATACAACTTACATTATAGTTACCATATATAGTCTAAAGCGATCCTAAATATCACTCAAGGCTCATATGCTTGAATCATTGGATGTAGAATGGATTTAATATTTCACTTATTTTGTTCTCTTAGCAATCTTGTGGCCTTCAAAGAGTCTCACTGATTAATGGTCCACTAAAATAAATGGGGTTTGTTGGTAAACATAGTATAATAACCAAATTCACCATCACAAAGGTTGCATTCTTGTCTTTTCCTTCTAACCATTGTTTGAAATATCCAAATTTTTGACCTTTTAGGATTTTGGTGTTATGAATGTACCAGGTTATTGAAAGATTCAGGTCTTGACTCCTCACTTCCCTCCACCACGAAAGAAGCCTTCTAAATCTTGGACTTAAAAAGGTCATCTGTCATTAACCTCTCGTCAAATATCTTTGATTGTACTGAGCATAAGCCCACAAATCCAAAATAGCAGCATGTGGCTGCCATTTTGATTGTGAGCTGGTAGCTCTCATCACTGAGTTATGGCCCATCACTGAGGATGCCCATGGTGTGGGACACTCTCCCAGGCACATTCACCAGCGTTTTTGCAGTATTGTCTTTCAGACACCAGCTGAAAACTGCTCTTACTCAAACTTTCAGCAATATTTAACTCCAGTTATTTTTCTGCTGTGATGTACGTTTCTCTTTTGTTCTGTGATGCTTTAATGACTTTAATTATTTTATGATGGTGATGCTTACCGTATTTTTCGCTCCATAGGACGCATCGGACCATAGGACGCAAGCATCCTATGGAGCAAAAAAATAGGGGAAAATGTTTTTTTTTTTTAATAAAAATAAAAAATAATAATTGTGGGGTTGCGCTCGTAGGAGACCCAGGCAGAGGGGTAGTCAGTGCCGCCTCTGCCCCTTTCGGCTCCTCGAAGGCGGGGTTGACCTCCAGCCCGGCAACAACGCAGCCCGGGGACTCCCTGGGGTAGAGGCAGGAGATCCGTGGCCTCAGAGTTGGCGAGGGAAAGGGAGGGTTGTGTTCACCCTGGCTCCCACCCTGCGCCTGGCTAGTGCGGCTTGCCCTCGGCTGTCGCTCCGGAGGTCCAGCCTAGCCAACTGCCGACCTCCTCACTGGCCTCAGAGAGCTCCTTATATACTGTTCTTACCCTGGTGTCCCGCCCCTCCTGATCCCGCCCCCGCCCTGTCAGCCAATCCCACCACCCTTGTTGTTTGGCCCCGCCTCTGACCATTGACGCTGACTGCGCGGAGCGCTTTTCTTGTGCGCCCGCCTCAGACAGCGTCTTCGGGCCTCCCGTTACTGCCGGGACCCGCCCAGTCGGCTTGTCGGCGTCGCGTCGGACGCCTTCTCCCGTTGCCTGTGAGTGGGAGAGGCCGCCTCTGCCCTCGGCTCTGTTCCCGCTTCCTCGCCGCGCCGGGTCGGGACCAGGCGAGGCGGCCCATCCCTGTCGCGGCTTTGATTCCGTTGTTGGAGAGGGGGGGTCACACCCCGCTCACGGGTGTCGGCGCCCAGCTTGGGAGGATGGGGGCGGGCAGCCCGGACCCCGCGGGTGCACCTGACGGGTCTCGGGAGGCTTCGGTTTGTTCTCTGAGGGTTTGGCCCGCCCCCGGACAATAATAAAAAATGTAAAGAAAAAAATACTTACCAGGGCTTCAGGGAGGCCTGCATGAGCCTCTGCAGGCCTCCCCGATGTTCCTAGCTTTTATATTATATTTTTCCTATGCTGTTAATCCTACTCCTGAAGTGTGCAGCAGTAAAGGTATTTAGTTCCTCAGATTGGGCAGGCTACAAGTAAATGGTTAATCCTCCAGTAGAAGAGACTGACATCTCTACAAAGAAATATTCCTACATGGCATGAAGAGTTCTGTTCAACTTTTATACATGTCTCAACTTCCTGAAACTTTCTTTGCAGCAAGAAGTGTATATTCCTTTGGAATTACCTCAGGTTAAAGCTTAGTACCAACTCATACAACAGCAGCAATGTTTTCTCCCGAACTGAACATCGGGGAGGCCTGCAGAGGCTCGCGCAGGCCTCCCCGAAGCCCCCCAGGCCTCCCAAAGTGCCCCCAAGCCCAGACTTCGCACCATAGGGCGCACACTTTTTCCCCCTATGTTTTGGGGGGAAAAGTGCATCTTATAGTGCGAAAAATACGGTAATTAGTATTTGTCTTTGTGGACCAATCTTTGGTTGAAAGGTTGGATATAAATCTTTGAAATAACACCATCTTGGGCTTACATGAACATATTCATTAGGAATATTGAGCATGCTTAGTAGTATCTTATGATAACTAACAAATGCTATTTATTTGCCTCTGTCATGGCCCCATTACCCTAAGGCAATGCTTTTCAAAGTGTGGTCCACTGACCAGTAACGGTCCACGACCCACCAGTCCGCAGCATAGCTCCTGTGGCTTCCAGCTTCTCTGGCAGGTCGAAGGCATCCAGAGAGGTTGGAGCCGTGAAATCTCCCAGGGCTTGCTGTGGGACCTTGACATTGCCTCTTGGGGTTGGCACACCAAGGCTCTTGAGAGACTATGACACAGCGAGGTGCAAGATGAGGGAAAAGAAAGAGGGAACTGGGAGGCTGAAGAGCAGTGGAGGTGCAGGGAATCGATGGACAAGTAGCAGGGTGGAGAGCTTACAGGATGAAGGAGCAGAAGACAGGAATAAGACAAATCCTATTTCTCCATCTGTTGTTTACCAAAGCCACGGTTCAACTGCCACTCCTGACAGTTGGCTCTTCCTTCAAATCCTACGTGTTAAAAAGACAAATTTCTGGACCAATGACAGGTCTGAGACTTCCCACCAAGGCAGGAGGCTGGTCCCTGAACATTCTGAGGCAGGTGAAAGTTGGAGGATATAGGGTATATGGGTATAGATGCCATGTACAAATAATATCAAAGCCAGAATAAGATTTAAAACAATTTAAAATTCAAGGATGAAGATGGTGCACAAAACCGACGTTTCGTCTTAATCTTAAGACATCTTAATCATCATCAGGTTTGTTTGGTTGGTTGTGACATAGCTGCACCTGTATCTCAGGTGGAGTGGGACGATTCTATGATGCCTCATTAAATACATGACAAATTATGCTTCAAATATGAGGGGGAATGCAAACCTTGCGCTTTTTCATGCATAGGATAATGACTCCAGGGCAGTTTATGAGCCAGCCTCTTGCTTCAACAAATATAACTGTAAGGTCACTTTATGCCACTTCCTCAAGCTGCCCTGGTTGCCATGTCAGGAGAAAGGTGGGATATAAATTATTTGAATAAATAAATAAATGTAGAGTTTCATATCTGTTTACAAAGATAACTCGTGTAGAGTAGCAACTGCACCGATGGAAAACCAGTGGACGTTTTTTTCTTTATTAAAGTAGTGCATGGGGGGTGATTGAGGTTGGAGGTGCGACAGGGTAAACTGCTGAAGCCCTCTTATCCCTGCCACAGTTTTGCCCCCATTTCCATGCATACCCAAACACAGCTGTTTTGTTTTTAAAGAAAAACCAGTGGACCACATTACTCATTTCTCGTACAGTGTAGTTTGGCCCTTACAGACTGAACTGCAAGGCTTGACTTCCCCAGTTCAAATCTCATCCCCGCTGTGAACTCACTAGGTGTCCTTAGGGAAGCTACTCCTCTCATCTTTTAACCCCACAATCTGCAGTATGGGGATAATAACATTTACAGGTTCAGTAAGGGTTACATCAAGGGTTACAGGAGAAGTGCTTTGCTCACTCAAAAAGTGGCATACAAATTGTTATTACTGTACAGTATCATCATCATCCTCAAGTCCGTATAGTCAGGGCGATGTTGTTCCCAGTAGCAATGTATGGTTGTGAGAGTTGAACCATCAGGAAGGCTGAGCGCCGAAGAATAGATGCTTTTGAATTGTGGTGCTGGAGAAAATTCCTGAGAGTCCCTTGGACTGCTAGGAGATCAAATCAGTCAATCCTAAATGAAATCAACCTTGACTGTTCCCTGAAAGGACAGATACTGAGACTGAAGCTCAAATATTTTGGCCACCTAATGCGAAGAGAGGACTCATTGGAAAAGACTGATGTTGGGAAAGATTGAAGGCAAAAGGAGAAGGGGAAGGCAGAGGATGAGATGGGTAGATAGTATCACTGATGCAATGAACATGAATTTGAGCAAACTCCAGGAGGCAGTGGAGGACAGGAAGGCGTGGCGTGGCGTGATATGGTTCATGGGGTCACGAAGGGTCAGACACGACTTAACAACTGAACAACAACAATCATCATCATCATTGAATGTTTCATAGGGATACATTTCATGAGAATTATGATTGAAACAATGACCTGAGAGGCCTATCGAACTCCTAGAAAGAGATAGTTTTCATAGGTATCTTGAGGAAGCACTGACTTTCTGTGTCTTATCTGGATCACAGGATTTTGTGGAAGTAGAGCTTGATTTACTGTTTTGAAAACACAGATCTGTCTATAAACTGTTTCTATGATTGTTTCTATGGCCAAGTGGTATCAAGATTTAGATATTCATGGGGAGAGGGGTAAAACTTGTTTCTAAGATTTGGTTTAGTCATAGTCAAGTCTTCGAGTAAGAGAAAAGGGGCTGGTGTGCTCCCACCTCTTTTGACTTGAATTACAGGGTTTAGTGAGCGCAAATCCTATAGAGTCCACAAAGCTCTAATTAACACCCACAGTGAAAAATCTTTTGTTAAACTGGTCATTAAGCAAACTTTACGGTGGAAAAACAAGTTAGCTTGGTGGCCTGATAAAGGGATGTACTGCCAATGCTGACAGGCCCATAATTGAACCTTTTCTAAAAATAACGTATGCCTTACAATTTTTTTTCAGACCCAGAAAAAATTATTAGCAACAATCTACTTAACTTTCTTTCTTTTAGTCAAGTGATTTTCATTTTCTCAACAAGTGACTCAGCTTTCAAAAAGCACAATTCCTATCAATGTTATAACCTCCCTATTCATTACAATGTCCTTTGCCTCCATTTTGTCAGGACCTGGATATCTGAAGGGAGCCCTTCTCCCTCAACAACCTTCCTGCCAGTTAGATAACTTCTTCCAAATCCTTATCCAGCTGCTCCCTCCTTTGAAGGTTAGGCAACCAGAGATAGGACTTTTTTTGCGGTGGTGTCCCAGTTCTGAAATTTCCTCTCTAGGGAACATATGTAGTTTCCTTATTCTGGGTTATACCACTGCTCCATCTAATTCAGTATTGTCTGCACTGATGAACATTGGTTCTCCAAAGTTTCAGAAGGAGAGAGGTTTTTCCGTCCTTACCTTCTGCATGTAAAACATGTGTTCTACCACTTAGCTATACATCTTCAGTCAAAAGTGAATTTCTGGTGGGAGGAGATGGGTGTGGGACAAGTAGGGAGAGACTGGATGTGTGGACTTAGGGTGGAGTAAGTAACACTTTGAGTAGTAACACTTGCGGGGGGGGTGGAGGTGGTGCCAGCTGCCACATGGTACCTTGCCTGAGGACCCTGAAACTCCCAGAACTGTCACTAGATCAATGACTTGGATGCAGGAACCTAAAAGAAAATTGCAGCCATTAACAGAGGCCTGAATCAGAAAGTGAGGACAAGACAAAGGAGGCTGGTAGCAAGCGCATAAAGCAAGCAGGGAAGGCTACAATCGGGAGCTGGAGATGCACTGAAAATAGTCCTGACCGGAAAATATTTGTTGACTGACTGTTTGGCTTTTTTTCAGGGTGATGGGAGGATTCAAAGGTGGAACAACCCCAAATAAAGTTCGGCGGAAGGGCAAAATATTCAGAGATTTGGGGGGGGGGGGCTTACCAGCAGAGGTGCGTTTTCTTTCTTTTGCATTGATCTGGATGATTTGGAGCTTCCGGACAGAGTAATGTGTTTTGGTTTGCTTCTGTTTTGAGAGTCAGGCATGAATCCATATGTTCATGTCTGTAAGCCCTGTAACATTGTCCAAAGTACCATCGTAGCCAGTTCTTCTGTCTTGAGGAACTTTTTTTTCCCAACTTCCAGTTTAGATGTACAGTGATAGGCTATCTGTCTGAATGCAGCTTGAGACTAGTCTAAACCTATTCAGACTGGAGTAGCTCCTTTCAAATCTGTTATAAATGCAGTCTTACTGTCTTAGCCTTTAGCTTTTCTTAGGCTGCAATCCTATACACACTTTCCTGGGAGTAAGCCCCCATTGACCACAATGGGACTTTCTTCTGAAACTAGACATGCATAGGATTGTGCTGTTAGGCCTTTATTCCAAAACCAAATACCATTAGCTTACTTGGCGTTACTTATGAGTAAACATCAATTTATCTTAAGGACAAACAGAAAAGAAACAAAGCTTGTTTGTTTGTTAAGCCTGATTCATGGGCCTGAGTCAGATGCAGCGACAAAACAGTTAATTTTCCTGAATGCGTTTTCTTTCCTGCTACTGTTATTAACCACAAAGTCAGTGAGGCTTTTTTAAAGGCCTCAAGCTTCCTCAAGTTTCACGTTTTCATTGCATAGCTGATCATTTAGGGAACAGGCTTGTTCCAGACAGCTTTAATTAAACTGTGCTGCAAAACCAGATATAGATCAATGGAAATGATCCATAACAAGAGGCTAATCATGTATTTAGCAGTGTTCAGTCCAGTTCAATCACCTTCTCCTGTTTCTGTGGCTTTACATTCATGTGGCAAAGGCTGAGTGTGTGCATGTATTTTTTTTTTCTTCCCTTCCTTAATCCATCCCATTAGTGGCCATATGCTTGGGCTTCAAGGGAGACAAGACCTGTCTGCAATCTGCCAGGGATTTAGAGACATCAATAATTTGTGAACAGTCATGTTGGTACTGGTCGAAGGGTTAAGTGCTCGGCATGCAAGGGGCACCTCTTTGGGGACTGGAACTCTTAGTTGACTGTTAGGAACCTGATCCCCTGTGAAGCTTCCCTTCAAAGCACATGCTGGATGTCAGATTCGTACAGCTGAAGCAATGGAGTTTTATTAGCTGTGGGATTTAAAGACCCGCACTAAGTGATATATCATATATTTGGTTAAAATGCATGGAAGACTAGTAGAGAAAAGAGCGTAAGGGTGGCATTGAAACAGTTGTGTTACTCTGGCTGACATGTGTTCTTCCTGTCTGCAATTACTGTCCTTTTTTCTTCTCTTAACAAAGAGGATATTGGTGAGGCTAGTCCTCATCATTCGCTGCTATAACAGAAGCCTTGTTCCAAAGATATAGGTTATTTGCATTAAAATAGCAGCTGTTTATATTGAGAGAGGCTATTGTGAAATATTTTTGAAGCAATAGGCCGGAAAGCTTATGAGTACCTGAATTAACATATATAAGAAGCAGCCGGATGGAATCAAATGTATGTGTGTTTATTTCCCTTTCCAGTGTGAAACACTTAATGGCTATTTTGTGATTAGTGTAGCTCATCAAATATAAGCTTTGGAGACGTGTGTGTGTGTGTGTGTGTGCATGCGCGTGTATGCGTGCGTGCTTTTATTTGCATCCTTTCCAGTTAGCGTCATAAGGGCACTGAAAAGGTTTCGGACTCTGAAGATGCCATTATTTTTGCCAATTTTTCTGTGAGTTGCTATGGTTTGAGTATTATAGATTTATTCAAATGTATATTAGGAATCAGATATAAGCTTTACAATGTATTTACAAGGCAAAATAGTAGTCCTTGGGCAATTTTATGTAAGTAGTTTAGGTGAATTGATGGCTCGGGTTCCAATCCAGGGAAAGTTAGTTGTATCATTCTGAGGTCCATTAAAAACTATCATCATAAAATACAGTGAAAGGCTTAAGGCCTTCACTGAGACTCAGTCGAGACTTTTGCTAGACGGTGCCCTGTGTGCCTCTCATCTACTTAACAGATGTGTGAAAGTGTAGGTGCAGGCACATTTACACTTGCCTTATTGCAGTAGCAGATCCTGAATTGGTGCATCCCTGGAATACATCAACCAAGTTGCTTAAAACATGGAACATGAAGTCCTTTTGACCTTCAGGGTGACTATTGATCCTTGGTTCAGCTCTGTCGATGTTCACCTCTACCACCAACAATTTCCATCTGTTAACCCCTTCCTGGGGTTGCACTCTCTGCACTAGAAGACCTTGAACAATGAGCTGACTGCTCTATTCTTTGTAAAGCTGTTAGGGAAAAATAAGCAGGCGGGGAGTCTCTGAATGGCACGAGTTGTTCACAGCTCTGTAGTCAGTGGAAAAGGATAAAGCTTTCTGCCTACGTAGCCAAGAATTGTTAATTGTATGAAACATCGCACTGCTACAATGGCAAGATTGTAGGATCTGACAATAGGAGGCCAGCTAAAAGCCAAAGCAGGCAGTCCCCTTTCAGATCTGCTCCCTGCCGCACAAAAATAGAAAGCATTTTGAGTTATAAAAGTGCTTCGTGGCTTAGTAACCACCACGTTCCTTAAAAAGCTGCAACATCACTTAATACAATAATTATTCCTTGCAATTACTTTTCTGTTGTTTTGTTACATTTTCCTTAGATTATTCACACTCTGGTTGCATGGTTTGCATTCATCACATATATTTAAGACCTTCTTGTTCAGACAGGGGCTTTTGTTAAACCGATGCCCACGATGTGTTGTCCCTGTGCTCTCACTTGTTTTTAACTTTTGTTGTTGGTTTTGAGTTTTGGTATGATTTAGATTTATCGGATTTTTCTTTTGTTGATTTTGTTTATATTTTATCTGAGCCACTGTAAAAAGGCCATTGTGGGGGGGGGGGGGGGAGGTAGAGAGACAGACTGAAAAATCCCCAGATATATAAAGCAAAAAAGTGGGTATTTTGTATGTCACATATTTAACTATTCAGAAAATGAAATATTAAGAAATATAACCTTTTTGCACATTTAAGAAATCTTTGCCTTAATTACCGGTACATCTTGAAGGAAAATATTTGGAACCCATCTTATGTCTTTGTAGGACTTTAAAAATCTATAGTGTGATATTGTCCTTTTTTGCTCTTCCCCTTATCAGCCCAGTAATTACAAACAATGAGCGAGTTGGTTGAGGTTTGTCTCTAAATGATTTGATCTTTTCCCAGAAAGATTGGGGGGGGGGGGAGAATCAGATCATTTACTGAGTCATTTCAAGGCTCAGTAAATGCTTTTGCCAATTCTCCCATCCTTCAAACATCCTCCACACCAGCTTCCCACCTCCCCAACACATCTTTTACTTTGTCCCGGTGACAGTAGGGGGGGGGGCTCCTTTTCCCCATCATTGCAGTAGAGGCAATTTGGCAAATTTAAAATGTGCTGCACAAGGTCTTTCTTTTCTCCAACGAGATGAATGAGCTTATGGAATTGTGATCTTTGTGAGGGCTACTGCAGTGGAAGCAGCCCTTGCAAATATGACAACTCCTGTATACCCCTTTGCCTTTTTTTTCTACCTCAATTTAGAACTCCCAAATTTTGTTTCTGAACCCAAACCACCTCTAGTAACAACAAAGATGCACACAGGTACTACAGAGAGAGAGAGAGGGAGAGGGAGGGAGAGGGAGGAAAATGTAATAACCATTGATAGACTTTCCCTCCATGAATTTTATTAATCCTTCTTTAACGTCATCTAAATGGTGACCATCAACACATCTTGTGACCGTCAATTCCACAAATCCATTGCATGTTTACTCAGAAGGAAGCCCCACTGAGCTCAGTGGGGTTTTACTCCCAAGTCAGCATGCATAGGGTTGCAGCCGTAATTATCAAAAACATTTTTTATGATTCAAAAATGTATTACATAGAAAATGCAGTTTAATTCTGCATTTAAATTGAGAATGCCAGCCTCTGTATTTTAGAAGCTTGCTTATGCAGTATATTTAAATCCCCACTTAGTGTATATCTACTGTATATGATAGTGTATATCTATAGTGTATATCTATATCTATAGTGTATATCTTAATATCTATATGAAGCCGCTGCGAGAGTTCATCCGGGGGTTTGCGGTAGGGAGTCATCAGTATGCTGATGACACCCAGCTCTTTCTCTCCTTTCCACCTGACTCGGAGGGGGCGGTCAATGTCCTGAATCGTTGTCTGGAGGCAGTTGGGAGCTGGATGGGGGCAAACAAGCTGAAACTAAATCCTGATAAGACAGAGGTTCTTCTGGTCCAGAAGTCTATGACTCAGGTACTGGATCATCGTCCTGCTCTGAATGGGGTTGTACTCCCTCTGAAGGAGCAGGTCCGCAGCTTGGGAGTTCTCCTGGATGCGCAACTGCTCCTGGATTCCCAGGTGGCGGCTGTGGCCAGGGGGGCTTTTGCCCAGCTTCGGCTGGTGCGCCAGCTGCGACCATACTTGGATCGTGCAGACCTGGCCACAGTGACCCATGCCCTAGTGACATCTAAATTAGATTACTGCAGTGCGCTCTACGTGGGACTGCCTTTGAAGACTGTTCGGAAACTGCAACTAGTGCAGAATGCGGCGGCCCGGGTGGTTGCCGGGGGTTGTCGGTTCGACTCAGTCGGGCCGTTGCTTCGGCGGCTACACTGGCTGCCGGTTCTTTTCCGGACACAATTCAAAGTGCTAGTTTTGACTTTTAAAGCCCTTTGTAGCTCAGGTCCAGGGTATTTGAGGGACCGCCTCCTTCCTTATCATCTGACCCGTACTCTGAGGTCATCAGGGGGAGCCCTGTTAACCATGCCACCATTGACGGAGGTGAGGGGGATGGCAGCAAGGAATAAGGCCTTCTCGGCGGTGGGGCCCCAACTATGGAATTCCCTCCCCCTGAAATTAAGAACGGCTCCCTCCTTAGAGACCTTTTGGCGGGGCCTCAAGATGATTTCATTCAGGTTGACATTCGATGGCTGATATGGTGGGCTGGCTTTTTAATAAATGCAATCATAAGGTGACCCACTGGGTTTGTTTGTTTTAATTGTTTTAAATACCTGTTTTAATTGTTTTTATTGTATTGTATTTTATTACGTATGTTAACATGTTTTAATTGTAAGCCGCCTTGATTGCCCTTATCGGGAGAAAGGCGGAGTAAAAATTATTTACATAAATAAATAATCAGTCCTTAAATTGTATTTTTGTATATGGTCTTTTAAAGACAAATTTACTTCCTGGCAACGTGTGTTTAGTTTTAATAGCTGAAGTGGTTGAAAGATTAAAAAAGTGGAAATGTTTTAATTGATTTTTTTATATATATATATTTTAGGTCTCCAAGAAAACCTCGAAGAACAAATGGGCAAGAACGCACCAGCTCTAATTATGGTACCTGTGGTGGATTTACCTGACAACACAATTATTCATGTAGTATGTTGGCTCAGCCAGTAGCGAAGCATCTGTCACGACTGCATACATTCCACTCAGAGCATGAAGAGGTCACACGGTTTTTTTTTTAAGACTATCATCAAGAGTGACTGTACATTATCTGATGCTAACAAGTGGACTTGTACCTGAAATATTCCTTTTTTAAAAAAAAATCTGTTTTCTCTACTTCTTTCTTTTCCTATGGAAGTTCTGGACCATTATCTACCATCTGACAATTCAGTGTAGAAGTAAAATCCGTAACTCCCAAATTCTCCAAACTTGGGGGTGGGGGTATCGGGGCCAGATCATGCTTTGTTGTTCATTTTAATGCAACCTTTGCTGAAAACTGTCACTTAGTTCATGGGCAATTCCTTACCTCCTTTTGTACTTTCTTCAGTAACTTGGGGCCAGATTATCAACATGCACTTGAATATAATACCACCTTCATATTGACATGCCTTCTGAAGATCAAGACTCTTGTGTTATGGGTTTGGGTCACGAATCTTTTGAACTTATTTCAACTGAGCCTCTGTGTTCTTGGTACAATCCCATTTAACTGGTGCTTTCCCATTTAACTAATACTGTTTTAGCAAAAGCAGGCAGCAAACAACCTCACATAGCTCAGGATTCAAACACCTAAACACACATGAGAATTCCATTGCTAGCTATGAGAGGAAAGGAGTTGCAAAGAGTTGAGAAGCTCCTCCAAGTCCCATAGCAGGCAGCGGAAAGCCTCACTGACATCAGACTCACTGGACCATAGTTAATTTGTAGATGGCTAAGAACTGTCAATGGTGAACACTATTGGGAAGCACACCTTACAAAACCAAGTCTATCTCAGTGAACTTGCATGAGCTGCTTATGTGCCCTTACCCACAGATGGCTTATAGAGTCTCCTTTTTCCTGTCCAAAATAGATAGGGCTGGGGAGGGGACACCTGCACAAACACCCTCTCCAATACAGCACGAAAGACCTGAGAGCTCCACACGACAGCAATGGATTGGAATTTCCATGTTGGTGGATCTGGATGCAGATAATTTTTCTTCTCTCCATCCCGGCGGGGGGGGGGGGGAATGCATGCGCGCGCGCACACACACGCACGCACACACACACACACACACACACACACACACACACATTCTTTGCATGAGCATAATCTTTTTCTGGATGTCAGCCATGGAGTTAAAATTGCCTTTTAGCAGCACTTCTTTAAAATATGACAAATTCCCTAAAGTCCTTTCAATAATTGTTGATGGTAATTGGTATAAATGGAGTTGAACTTGGTCCAGTTCTGGAGTGAGAAAGCAGGTATAACATTGTTATACGTAGTTATTACAATACCTTAGTACTTCCATGGCTTGCATGCAACGTATGCTGCTAAGCTGGACTTCATGGTTTACTCTCATTGTCTTAACTGTGTTCTGTCATAATTGTTTTGTAGATCAGGCTGCCATTATATTACTGTACCAACAGTAAATTATAACTGGAGTTATTGGCTGTTTTTAAACAATTCTCCAAACCATTGTTTTAGAGAAGCAGGCATAAGCAGAGGCAAGTCTCAGACTTTTGCATGTCTCTCCTCTCTTCCCCACCCACCCACCTCCCGGCACACGGGGAGAAGATTAAAAGCTTCCACTTCCTATTATCACCAAACCATAGTTTTGCCATTTCTTCCAAATATGGCAAACTATGGTTTATACAAACCATACTTTGCCCTCAATCCAGAATGAAACTATTATCTTCCCCTGTGTGCAGGGGGAAGAGGGAGTACACAAACCCAAGACTCATTCTCATGAAGGGAAAAAAGGCGTTGTCATGTTTGAATTGAACCATTCTCTTTTTTTTCCCTGGAACTTCACTCTACTGCAAATATTTGTCTGAATAAACTCATCTTTTGAACTTATTTCCACTGAGCCTCTGTGTTCTTAACAAACAAAAGAAATATTTCTTTACCCAGTGAGTAATTAATCTGTGGAACTCCTTACCACAGGATGTTGTGAGGGCACCTGGCCTAGGTGCCTTTAAAGAGTTCTGAGTTGTGAGTTCTGAGTTGTCTGTGACAGATCAAGAGAGAGATCTTGGGGTGCTGGTGGACAGGTCGATGAAAGTGTCGACCCAGTGTGCGGCGGCTGTGAAGAAGGCCAATTCCATGCTTGGGATCATTAAAAAAGGGATTGAGAATAAAACGGCCAATATCATTATGCCTTTGTACAAATCGATGGTAAGGCCACATCTGGAGTATTGTGTCCAGTTCTGGTCACCACACCTCAAAAAGGATATAGTTGAATTGGAAAAGGTGCAGAAAAGAGCGACCAGAACGATTCGTGGGCTGGACCACCTCCCTTATGAGGAAAGGCTACAGCGTCTGGGGCTTTTCAGCCTAGAAAAAAGGCGCCTGAGGGGGGACATGATTGAGACGTATAAAATTATGCATGGGATGGAGAGAGTGGATAGAGGGAAATTCTTCTCCCTCTCGCACAACACCAGAACCAGGGGACATGCACTAAAATTGAGTGGAGGGAGAGTTAGAACGGACAAAAGAAAATATTTCTTTACCCAGTGTGTAATTCACCTGTGGAACTCCTTGCCACGATGTGGTGATGGCACCTGGCCTAGATGCCTTTAAAAGGGGTTTGGACAGATTCATGGAAAAGACCATCACAGGTTACAAGCCATAAGCAACCTCCTGGTTTTAGAAGTGGGTTTTCTCTGTGCCAGGTGCAAGGGAGTGTCAACGGGAAACAGGTTATCTTGTTGTCTTGTGCTCCCTGAGGCATCTGGTGGGGCCACTGTGTGATACAGGAAGCTGGACTAGATGGGCTTTTGGCCTGATCCAGCAGGGCTCTTCTTATGTTCTTATGTGTGCGTCAGTAAACATGCAACTTGTTCTTCAAGCACCTTTCCTCACTTCTACTCTGATAGCAGAAAACTATTCAAAACATTGGGGATTGGATGACTTCTAGGTACTTTCTCAGTTCCACAATTCTGGAAGTGGATCATGCTGAAGATGAATTTGCACATACCTGCAGTACTGTGATTGCTCCTGAGACCCACTTTGCAGGAAGGGCTCCTTGCCACTGCCAGGAAGCTGTGAAGAATTTCCACATTGCTCTACCCTTTTCACATGAGATGTCCACAGTAGTGCCACCAAATCTCAAATCTACCATTTCTGAGCAAGTTTTTAGAGCAACGGGTAGTGTCTCAGCTCCAAATGGTTCTATATAATTATTTTAATTTAATTAATTTAATTGTTTTAATTATTTTAATTCTTGATTTTAAATGTATATATGTATTTTAATGTTTTTATTGTAAGCCGCCTTGGTTGCCCTTGTGGGAGAAAGGCGGGGTATAAATTCTATAAATAAATATAAATAAATATGAGAGTGTTTATCTTTTCCAGTCTGACTTCTAGCCTGATTTCTGGACCAAAACCTCCTTATGGCCCAATCCTATTCCCCCACACACACTGGTGCAGCCACACTGAAAAGGTGTGCGCTGTATCCAAAGGGGGCGGAGCAGGAGGCTTGGGAAGCCACTGCTTCCTGCTTCAGAAAAACGTGAGTGCTGTGCAAAATCGGTTTCTTATTGGTTCTATTCACTCATCGAGTGGTCTTGAAACATGAAAGCAGAAATCACTTGAAAACATCCCTGCATGGCCTGAATGCTGGAAGTATATATATTCATAATTTTTACTGAAGAACAATAATTTTCAAAATGATACAAACTTTCTACTGCCAAGACAATTTTAATCTCATGTTTTGATCTTTGATTTGCTGCAGAGCAATGAGTGAGCAGGTGATAAGTTACAAGGCAGTGCATGGAAAGGTCACGCCTGTCAATTGTGAAAGCGCTGGCTTCCTCGCTGATGCTCATGAGTCAGACAAGGCTGTGATGTGTAGGAAGTGCTTTACACATACAGGGCTACCCTGTTCATTTGGGTGCTGGAGAACTGTCTGCTTTAAGAGAAATACCTTCCATTGAAATGAATGGGGCAGCACTAGCTGGTACTGAGTTCAATGACCACAATCCAATTACAGTTAAAGTCCCTTCAATTTTGTAGTTGTCACCCAAATCAAATTACTGTACAGTAGTTGGGTTAAAATCCTATTGAAATGAGTGGGACAAGTCATGACTATTCAATCCTTCTCACCTTAAATGTTTTTGATTCCATAGGTCCAGACTTTTCTTTGTTCATTTTGTACTGAAAAGATGCCTCTAGATCTACAAACAGCTGCTATTACTAACATGCGGGAGCTGTTGCAACAGAACTCCTGCCTGTTACCTGTGCCATTGAAGTACCACGAGGAATCCATAAACTGGCCCCACACCAGCTTGCTCCTCCCAAAGCAATGCTGATGTGGGAAGAAACTTCATGGACAACTTTCACATGGCCTGGGCTTTGGATGTTACCCAGTGGTGCAGGAAGGAGTTGTGCTGCAGTGCAGCATGTCCCACACCACTTGGATGACATCAGAATGGTCCTGGGTTGGGCCGTGGTCCAGATGGGAGCCCAAGCCCCACAGATTCAAGCTGTGGAGTTTGAAAGGAACATGCATTTTCAAGTACATCAAAATATAATTTTGCTACTATCATTTCGTGAAAAGTGTCAACCTACAATTTATATCCATGCATTTATAATATTTGCAGGGAGAATGGAAGAAACTTCATTATGGCAAGGTGTTGAGGGTTTGCTCTCTCTCTCTCTCTCTCTCTCTCTCTCTCTCTCTCTCTCTCTCTCTCTCTCTCTCTCTCTCTCTCTCTCTCATCTAGTCCAACTTTCTGTATCTCACAGTGGCCCACCAGATGCCTCAGGGAGCACTCAAAATACTCGTATCCTGTTGCCACTCCCTTGCATTTCGCATTCAGAGATATGCTACCTCAAAAGCCCGGAGATTACATTTGGTCATCATGGCTTATAAACCTGTGATGGACTTTTCCTCCATAAATCTCTTTTAAAGGCACCTAGGCCAGGTGCCATCACCACATCCTGCAGCAAGGAGTTCCAGAGATTAATTACTCACTAGGTAAAGAAATATGCTGCATCCTGAGTGTTAACACTCTTCCAACAATGTTTTCTTTAAGTACGTTAATAGTTTTGGGTTGAATTCAGAGTTTATTTTGGGGAAAAAAACATATCACTGCAATGCCAGAAATGAGTGAACTTTGCAAGTACCCTATATACTCATGTAGAGGTCTAAATATTATGCCTGGAAGGAAGGTGAAGGAGCTTATGGGAGTTGTAATTTTTGTGAGGGCTGCTGTTATGGAAGTACAAAGCCTTCACTTTTCTTTCTTCCTGTTTGGAGAATAGCTCCATTTCTGTGCTGCTTCAGAACAAGGTAAAATAGCTTCCTTTCTTTCTGTTTGGAGAATTTCTATTGCTGCCCCAGAACAATCACTGGTCATTTTCAAGAATTCAAAGAATTTCATACACTCCTAAGTTTTACCCTCAACTTATCCATGGGCCATAGCGAATTCCATGATTTTTGGCTTTAAAATTCCTCTTGACTTATCCATGAGATCAGCGTATACTCGAGTTTATACAGTGACAGTATAAGGTTAATGCTCTCTGTATTTTTTGCTGTATTTCCAATGTACTGTATATCCATTAAAAAGGTAAAGGTATCCCCTGACAATTAAGTCCAGTTGTGTCCGACTCTAGGGTGTGGTGCTCATCTCCATTTCAAAGCCAAAGAGCAAGCGTTGTCCGAAGACGCCTCCGTGGTCATGTGTCCGGCATGACTCTCCTTGCCGCAGCACGTAGCATGCAGCTGGAACACGGAGCGCTGTTTACCTTCCCGCAAGCGGTACCTATTTATCTACTCGCATTAACATGCTTTGGAACTGCTAGGTTGGCAGGAGCTGGCCAAGCAACAAGCGCTCACCCCGTCGCGGGGATCGAACTGCCGACCTTTCGATCGACAGCTTATGGTTCAGCGGTTTAACCCGCTGCGCCACCCGCTTACCATATCTTAATTAAAGTTAGCTTTTCCAAAAATGAAGACATTCCAACATAAACCAAATACTGTATTCTTGTACTAAGAACCGGTTGTCTGCCCTCCCTAAATCTAAATGTGTTTAACCACATAAAGTAGATTCTAAGTTATGTTAAACCAATAATTAGATTTTGATCACTTATAGTTTTCTGTTGGTTTAAAAAAGCAGGTATTCAACCCACTGGCCCAACAAAGTGACACATACAACTCCACTTCGCTTTCGAATCTGCCTTGCATATGTTGAAGGAATAAGAAGATATTTATAAATAGTTTCCTTTACGGAAAGCCTTCTGATAATAACTGACTTCTTTCTTTGAAATATTTCACACACGTTCCCTGTAGTGTATCAACCACATTTGCTGAGGTTTCAATGCGAACAAGGCAATTTGTTCAATATTGATATGCAAGTTGGTGTCTCTTCGCATTGAGACCCAAGACTTCTGTAACAGAAGGAAATGTCTTAACACCTTTTTATCTTTTCCACACTGTGGTACTTTCATCATAACTACCAAGGCCTACTGCAGGAGAAAAGTTTCACACAGTCTTTTTTCAGTCTCTTTGTACTCAGGGTGTACTTTCTGATGTGGGAGGAGAAATTTATAAACACTAAAGAAAAACAACACAAAAAGCCAAGTTACACAGGATTGACAGCGCAGTGGATTTTACCTAGACAGGTGTTGATCTCAGAAGTGTAAATACATATGCCCCAGTAAGACATTAGTTTTGAGGGCTTTTTTAAATAGATATACAAACAAAGACTTTTTTCCTGATTTTTATTAAACCCTCAGGAAAAATTACAATTTATTCATGTTATGACACACAAGGTATGCCGATGAAGATTCTAGCACTCCACGCGGAAGCTTGAGGATGAGGAAACGTTAATTCAAAAGTGAAGCGGTATTAACTGTCATGTGGAAATGAATTACGGTATATAACCTGGAAACGTATTTTTCTTTTTCTTTTTCAGTGTATCAAGAGAAGAAAATGAGGCCAAAAGATTTAAAATAATTGTAACAGTAACTGGAGATCAATTTATGTAATTTGCAACAGATCTGAGTGAACTTCCTGCATCTTTGAAGGACACTCAGCATGATTAAATCTTTAATTGCAGAGAAGGAGGTTAAATGGAATGACTAAACAGGACTGTAGGAGGAAAATTAATGGGATAGAACTTTGTGTTTCGCTCTTTCTGAAAGCTGGTGAGATGATAGCACTGATGCTCGCGATCCTTTGCAGTACACATGGCTGAGCTGCCATAAAGGCATCTGAGCCAATCTTCCTAGATAGGTTAAAAGATGACACTATGATATTTTAAGCAGGGATTTTTTGAATTCTTTCCTCCAGTTTTATAGGAAGGTGAATCAAAATCTGATTTGTTACACCAGGTATCACAGGTCCATCTTTCTTCCCTGGTTTTGCATGTCTTGCAGGCATTGGAAGTGGAATGCCTCTTGGGTACAAGAGAGGTGATCTGAAGCAAGCTATTCTCCTTCAAGGGTGCGCAGCGCAATCCATTATCTCGCGTTGGGATGCTATCGTCTACTCTATCAAAATACAATGATTGAATAAAACATTTTATCTCAAATAAATGAATGCACTGATTTAATAAAGGTTTCTACTGTGTGGTATTATAGTTCCCCAGGTGAACGCTGAAATTTGAAAATGTGGAAGGAGCTCAAGTGTCCAAGGTGAATCATGACCACCTCTTCCACTGTGAGATTACTTCTTCAAACGCAGATAAAATCAAAACTATTCTGCACTTCCTGATTAGACTTTGGCACTTATTTTTAGGTAACCTGTTTTTACTATTATAACTATGTCTGGCACTGGGGATTCATATTAAGAAGAGTTGACAATTTACTAATTTATGATGTCTTTCCTTGTATTTTAGTGTTTTTGGCAGGCTAGCCAGTGTTGATGTATTAACTGAGCATTCAAACTACAGATTTGAGATCTTGAAAGCATTTTTTTAATAACTTTCTTTCATCTGAACACTGAATATTTTTGACATATTTTAAAATTTAATTTACAACAACAGACTGGATACCTGAGAAATGAACCCTTCTGTTACATGCAAATGCCCCCTCCATTTTTTTTTCTATGACGCATTGGCATTCCTTTGAATGTTTGTCTTCATCTTTATTTCCGATTTGTTTTTGGATGGACGTTTGCCCATTGTAGTGGTGCTGTTTTTTAAGTCATCATCCTTCCTCGCTTTGGTCACCTTTTTGAAAACGGTGTCTTTGAATTGTGCAGAAAAGCTTATGGGCTGCTTTTATTTGAATGAACTCATTTCTGCATCCCATTCAGCAATACCCTCCATACTTTGATCAATCTCCATACTTAGGCTGCCTCATTTATCACAGGGACACTGGCACCTTTCCCCCCCCCCCTCTTTCTTTCTTTTTGAACTGTTTTCCTTCTGCTTCCCTCCCTGCTCCTTATAGTCTATTTCTGCAACATTCCACTTTGTAAGACAAGATTTCACAGGCTTCAGATAATAAAACACCGGCTCCAGGAAATATCTGTTCTCCTTCCATTTTTAGAGACAACATGAAAAGACTGAAAAAGAAATGATCATTCTCCGTAGATACCGCAACGACTCTGTCCTAAGAACAACTACCCTGGGTGGGATGTTTTGTATCTAAGCAGAGGTGTGGGGGACCAGACCAGTCAGGCACAGGCTGAGGTTCCACACCATCAGAGGGCCCACCTGACCATGCTGACCTCCTGGGCCCCCAAGTGCTGGAGGTGATGGTGGTGGGTGGTGATGAGTTGACTGAGATTTGGGCCACTGCTGTAGCTGTCCCCACCATCTTCAAAACAGAGAATTCTCCAGAGGTCCTCTCTATGGGGAGGAGGTGCTACCACTGGTAAGCTTACGGTGGGGGAGCCTTTGCAGGGTTTTGCCCTAGGTCCAGCAACCTCGCACCAGCACAGTATCTAAGGATGAATTCAGATGACCAGATTTCATGCAATGAGTCACCTCATAGATCAATTTGGTTCTGTTTGTATCTAAAACAGTTATGAGCTTTCCTCTGTTGTCGTTATTTGCCAGCTTCACCTCCAACAAAGTGGACCTCCTTACTCCAAAGGATTTGTTGTTTGGACATATTAAAAATTGTGTGCATCATAGGAGTTAATTTTATAGTCAAATTTTAAATTGTGCTTTTGCATTTCCATACTCCTCTGTATTTGGTCTCTGTAACACATCATTTTATTCACTTATATCCTGCTATTCATCCTTCAAGAAGGGACTGAAAACCAACTGGTTCTGTAAAGCCACTATTGCATGATCCGCAAGTAACTATACTTCAATTCCTTCTTCGAACAATATCTTAAGGAATACATGGGAATATTTATCTTCTAGTCAAATATACAGATTATATTAAGTACAAGTAATCACAGACACCTCAAATGACTCATTGGAGGGTTTCCTGCCTTTGAAAAGCTTTCATGCACATGACAAGAACATGTCAGTTGTCTTGCAAGGTGCAAGGCAAACAGCACAATCCAAACCAACTTTCCAGCGCCGCTGTAGCCGTGCCAACAGGGCGCACACAACATTGTTGGTTAGGATTGCGCTGACGGTGTAAATTAGGTCCTCGATGGCAGCCTGAAAATCTCTACAAGCTGGTCCTTACCTGCATCCCCACCTTGATTCAGGTAGAAATAAGAGTGTTTTTCAGGACCAGGCTTTTGACTCTGGCTTGTTTTCAGAGGTAGGTAGTTAGGTAGTTGCGAGTGTGTCTGTCTGTCTCTATATAATTAGTTATTATTTATAAAATATAAGTAAGCATTTCCGTAGCTGAAACTATCCCACCCCCCACCCTGCATTGTGTTTGGTTTCAGCACTGCAAGATGAGACACTCTTTCCAGCACAATCCCCAATGCAGAGAAAAAGCTTTCCTGGGGTTGAGATCCTGCCACTCATGTAATTATTTCAAGACAGACAGCTCCATTACTTCAGTGCCTGCACTTCAGAAGAGGAATGGAAACATTAGGAAAAGTTTTTTTTTCTTTGATGTAGAATATGCTGCCACTTTTTTTGTTATTAAAATAGGAACTAACGTTAAATAAATAAAATTTTGCCTGCAGGCTTCTGAAAACTAATGTTGTGTTTTGACAGTGTCGTTTTTTTTTTTCTTATTCCTGAAAGCATTATGTGAGTTAACTTAGGACTTTGTGTTTTTTGCTCCTTGCTACATACACACAACTCTCTTCTTTTCATCTTCAGCTTCTTTTTGCATCCCAAGTTCACACACAAACTCTCTCAGCACACTTGTCTTCAACAGCCATGACTAAACTCTTTCCACCACCCCTCCACACAGACCTTCCTTGCTTCTCCTATTCAGGGGTCTAAGCACCCATAGACCACCGAGGGGGCTGGGCAAAGTGGCTATCCTTTCCTGGTAGAGAGGAACCCTTGGAAAGAACTGCCCAAATAATATGCCATTGTGTATCATGCGCTGTTGAACTTGTTGAGCCTGATGTATTTGTCAGTGATGGTTATATCTCCAGGAAGCTGAAAGTGACATAGGTAGGATCCCAAGCAGTGCTGGCAGCAGGTTGCAGGAGGTCCTGGTGCAAAGACCTGTACTGGGCCCCCTGAGGACACAATGGGTGCTGTGTCAGGGGTTGTGCCCTGCCAGGTGGGCCCTCTGATGGGTGTGAGTCCCACCCCCTGGTGCCACCTCTGATTTTGGGTCATGGCCCATCCAGGTGCTGACCAGAGCCAAACATGCTCTATCTTCAGCAATGTTGCTGCATTTTGAGCCTTCAGATTACACCCTGGCCCCAGGAGGTATTCATAATCTGCTATTAAAAGGGTATGGTTTTACAAAAAAGAAGAGAATGTAACAGCCAATTTCAGACTCCAAATTTTAATGATGACTTGGACCATTATGTGTGTTTTTCCTCTCTCTCTCTCTCTCTCTCTCTCTCTCTCTCTCTCTCTCTCTCTCTCTCTCTCTCTCTCTCTCTCTCACACACACACACACACACACACACACACACACACACACACCAAGGTTACTTTAGGTACATTCTCAACCAGAAAGTTTGGCAAATGTGAGTCCATTAAGGGAAAGTGAGCGCTAAAAGTGCAGTGATTCCAATTTTGCAAAGGAGATCTGCATGCGCTTGCACATGCCACTTCACCTCTGGATGTTCATCAATGTGACAATGCTCATACAGGCCCTATTGATTTTCCTGGACACACACTAGGATACAGATGGAAATGTGTATCCCCATCTGGGACCAAGAGGTGATATACATGACTAGAGATGAATTTGGACCAATGTTTCTTAAATGTTTTAAATGAACTGTGAACAATTATAGCTTTTAAGTAAGCAGATACACCTTATGTTCTTTTAATGAATATATTGAAGTCTATATTCCACGCTTGAGTTGGTCAAAATTAAATGAAACTTGACAGACAACAAAGACGAGACTGATTCGTTCATCCTTCCTCTATGCATTATCAGTGTAGCACAGAACATGGCATAAGAGGTAATGCATGAAATGGACCAGATTCCAGCTTGTATTCCCCTTGCTTACTTGGCCCATCCCTGGCACCTATGGCTGTGCTACCATTGCTCATTTTGGGCCTGATCTTGCCGACATGGAACTTCTGTCTGGCTTCTGGACCACACAATTGCCTGCTCCTATTGCTGAATCACAGGGTGTCACTAGGGTTGGTGACACCCGAGGCGAGATCTCATGGTGTCATCCCCCCATGGGCCTCCTCCCATACCAGACCACACAATGTGGAGGCCTTCTGGGAAACGCGATCCCCGCATGAGTCGCGGTGGGGATTGGGGAAAAACCATTTTCTACCAGTGGTGCATTTTTGCACCACCGCTAACAAATAGAACAGAAAGTCATTTGGGTGTCCACCCTCCCTTGAGTGTCACCCAGTGAGGTCCACACACCCCTAGTGACACCCCTGCTGAATCATCAGTTTGACTACCATTTCTCAAATTCAAGTCTTGGCTTATCATAAGGTAAAGGTAAAGGTGACCCCTGACAATTAAGTCCAGTCGTGTCCGACTCTAGGGTGTGGTGCTCATCCCCATTTCAAAGCCGAAGAGCCAGCATTGTCTGAAGACGCCTCCGTGGTCATGTGGCCGGCATGACTCTCCTTGCCGCAGCGCGTAGCAAACGGCTGGAACACGGAGCGCTGTTTACCTTCCCGCAAGCGGTACCTATTTATCTACTCACATTAACATGCTTTGGAACTGCTAGGTTGGCAGGAGCTGGCCAAGCAACGAGCGCTCACCCCGTTGTGGATTCGAACTGCCGATTGCTGCTTCTTTCTATAAAATCATACTGGGTTATATTCAGACAAAGTGAATCTTGAATAAACTCTCCTAAAACCAGGAAGACAAATTGGTCATCATGACATGACTGACTTAAGTCCCCATTCATTTCAATGGAACTTACTTAGGATTTACTTTCTTTGAATACAACCTACATAAATCCTACTTCTAGGACGAGCCCCCAATCATTAAAGGCAATGCTTAGTCACAACCCAGTACATATAAAGAGCTATTTCAAAAACCAACTCTGAAAACACCATTGGTTTTAGCTCTGCACCCTCCCCCTTGTCCCCAAAGCTTTTAAAATAACTTCCAAAAGATGCTCAAACTGTGGTGAGTTCAGGTGAAGGAAATTGCAGGCTTGTCACTGACATCCCTAGCTCAGTACCCTTGATATCTGGGTATGTCCAGTATATTCTGGAGACAGTGTTGGTGAGACAGATGTCCTCTCTGTGGTGTAATGGGCCTAACAGCACATACCGGTTTTAGGGAGTAAAAAACCCAGAACTTGTTGGTGAAAAACACAGGAAGCCAATAGGTATCCAACTCCAGTTTTCTGTTTCAGCCAGCAGTCCCAGATGTACTGAGAGAGAATGGAGACAGAACTGGGAAAGCCCTAAGCAGGTGTTAAGCAATCATTTGTCACCCTCCACTGTCACTGCTGAGAATGAACAGAAAGATTGTAAGTGTGGTCTGGCAAAGACCTGTCTGCTCCTGAAGTCACATGTCCAGCACTCTCTAATGAAATTCTTTTCAATGTTACTTGACAAGAGGAGTGTTGGCAGTCATTGGACCTTGCCTGAGGATATAAGGAGTTCGTTCAACATGGATTGATCAACTCCTGCTGCCCCATCAGTTCTTCCCAGGGCCTGCACTACTAAGAGAGTCTGGCCTCCATTTGTAACTGTCCGAGTCCTGACACTTAGTGCTACGTCCTGCTGTCTGACCTCTGCTCCAGATTGCTTCTCTTCATGCTTTCCCCAACACCAGGTGGGCTCTTGGCCTAGCTGACAGACGGTATTATTCAAAGAGTGTTCGGAATGGTTAAGTTACTTCCTTAACATACAGAAAAGTGACCATTGGGTGCTCATGTACTCCAAGCCAAGGCTATCCTGATGGGGTGAGTTCTGCAAATGGAACATGTGCGTATCATGCTCAAAATTTGGTAGGCGAATCTACTTCATGTTCACAACCAGCGAGTCCAGCTCAGTGTCGCACCACAACTGTTATTCTGTTCCAGGGTGGTTGCTCACTCTTGGTCATCTTACTGCTGTGTGACAGGCGGAGTCTTTGACTCCCCTGCCTTACTCACCTCGAAGTGTATAAATCAGTAAAAAAGAGAAGACCTTTATCTTTGCTACTAAGCAGCGTCCACTTCTCCCAGCCAAGTATCAATGTGGCCCAGGGAGGAGCACAAAAAGTCTCCTAAGGAAAGATAAGGACCTATTCCACTAGGACACCTTCCTCCCATCTTGCGTACAGGGCCTCTGAGGGGGGGTTAAGGGGGTACAATTGTACCTGGGCCCAGGGCCAAAAATGGGTCAAAAAGGGGGGCCAGGAGCAAAAAAGGGGGGCCCAGGAGCCAAATCCACATAAAGGGAAAGAATTTTTGTACCCCCTGGTAAAATTCCTCTGAGTAGCCCTGCTTGCATAGACTGCACACCTCTGCTGACCCAGTACAGATTCCTTTTAGCCTTATGAAAGTCTCTAGACTGGATGGATTGGAAATGCTGAAACCGCATAACTGAGTCCTCAAATTAGAGACCGCCAAGCACAATGGATATATATTAAAGAAGCCAGCAGGTATATGTATCTGTTGTGTTTACAAATTGCCATTTTCTAAGGGATTTAACATGTTGAACACTTTAAACTACGGTACTTATCTGGGAGGTCTCTGGCATCAAAACCCTTCTGAGGTTTGGCTCGACTTGTGGATAAGGCATGTGCCATGCAAATGTTGGGCAATTTGACATGACTTGACTTAACAACCACCTTAAAACTTTGTACTGCTCCATTTTGAAAACTGAACTGGTTCTCCTATTCCAGGGAGTAAAATGGGCTAAAACTACCCAAACCATGAAATACTTGGCAAGAGTTGCTTTCCCCCTCTCGTTTGGCCCAATGTCTCCTTCAGGAGAACATATTAAATACCATTTTGAATACATATCAAGGATGGAAAAGGTATACTGAGAAATTGACCCTCTCACAACGTACCTTTTGCCTATATATAGCTTTTGAAAGTTCTATAGCTTCTTGTTTTTCATAATCTTATAATGTCTCAGAATCTTGGTCTTTTTTTTCCCTTTCTCCTTTCCTTTTTCTCAGAATCCTCACTGTTCTGATCTTTTCCTGATACATTCACTGGGTAATGCTGCCTCCAAGTGTTCAAGGAGAAGAAGACCATGCTTAACAATTGCTTAGGAGCATTTACCATATTTCTGCTGTTAAGATTTCATATTTCATTCATTTAAGAATGATTGAAAATACCAGTTTCAAATGTCCATGTTATTCTAAGTATTTAGATTCTGTCCTTGTCATGTACCAGACATGTGATCCATACCGACCACTGGATTGTTTGACGAAATGTCATCCATATTCCATGATCAGAAAAATATTGGCTGTTTTATATTTGGATACTGGAAATATGAAACCAAAGAATAAAATTACTAGTAACATAAACAATTGTATGAATGTTAACGTATCCAGAAAGGGTGGAATTGCCATAATTAAAAAAAGTTTTAAGATGGATTATAGCAGGGGTGGCCAAACTGCGGCTCCTGAGCCACATGCGGCTCTTTGACGTACAATGTGCGGCTCTTGGAAATTTGTTGGCTGAGCTCCTTTTTGCATCACAATGGATATAAAAGGTAAATAAGAAAGTTTCAAGCTTTATAATTATTTACCAGGTATAAACTGAGAGTCTGCTGAATTAAAAAGTAAGTTTAATGTTCATGGTGAGTAAATATATTGAAGAATTTAAATGCTTCTTAAATATTGCGGCTCTCAAACATCTGAAGTTTATCGTATGTGGCTCTTCCATTAAGCAGGTTTGACCACCCCTGGATTATAGTCTATAGCCTGCTTTTTCTAAAGCAGTTTCTTTAATATAGTTTCTCTAGAGTGAATGGCTTGTGGACTGCAGTCTGAAAAAAAGAATCAATATCATCTCATCCCTTTGTGCTGCTTTCCCCTTTCTGTTGCTCCTGTTTGGATAAATGATACGAGTTTTTCAATTGGCGATCAAGGCAATTGGTAAACATCAAATAGTTAGAAGAACTTTAATAGTGCATTTTGCTTAGTGAAATAAAACAATGAGTAGTTTCTCTTTTTATAAACCTACCACAGGTTCTCACTGTGATTGTATAACAAAACACCCAGCCGAAGGTCCAGTCTCTTTTTCCTGCATTTCTGGCTCGGATAGACTTAGAACAGCAGACTTAGAACAGCAGGATGAAGCATAGAAAATTAAATGTGTAGTAAAAGGAATTCATGGCAGGGTACTGGTGAGGGGAGGAGAAGGGACCTTCCGATGATTTTAGAAGGATATGAAAATAGGATTTTTTGACAGCAAATGTTTTCCATCTTCTTCCCTATCTTCCACTGGTGTCTTTCTGTGTATGACAAGAGTATACTGAAGAAACTAGTTATAAGGGGTGATATGGATGGAGGAAGACTGCTGAACTTAACTTGAGTGTTACACTAGAGATTAAATGTACTGATAGAGGGAGAGATAGATGCACAGACAGAAAGATAGATGCACAGAATTTGAAAGTATTTGGATATCCAAAAGGGTGGATATCTGCTAAAGAGTTAAAAATGGCTGCTCCAAACATTGCATCCTCCAAGAGTCACTGAAATATGACTTCTATGTGTTGGCTGGAACAAAGAAGCTGTAGCGTTTCTCGGTTGTGTGGTTGGGGCAATTGGTGCAAACCACCTCCATGTTAGTGCCAATGATTTCTTGGGAAGCACAGCATAGCTGTAGATCAAATGCTCAGCCCCAGTCACATAGTCAGTTGTTTGCAAGCCTTACCATTTTTTTTCTGGCACACTACCATGCTGAAGTGTGTTTGATGGTATTTACAAGTGGCCATAAAGTCTGAACTGGCCTTGAATTTTACATTCATGTTGTGCAGTGGTTAAAAGATGGCCACAGGTGCACATCTTTCATGGAAGAATTTGGTAGATGTAGCCTGTGTTGTACGAATAGTCAAGAATGGAAGGAATTATCTGGAGGAAAACAATGAAAAAAGAAAACTTTTGTAGCAGACAGGAAAGTAAGCAGCAGATAAGTGGGTAACAAGCTCACATGCATGAACAAGGAAAACTCGTTTTTGTACTTTCTGTGTAGAAACCATTGGAGAATGCAGCTTGTGATACAGAGTATTGAAAGGTAGCTTGTAAACAACAACTGCACTGTCAGCTCACTCAAGGACAGAAAAAAGGAAGGTAAAACAAGGCAGAAAAGCAACTGACTTCTGGAGCAGTGGGAGTCATGTTTTGGCAGCCCTGAAGGCTCCGCACTGTGATAAGATGTCTTCCCTCTTAATATTTTAATGAGCTCAGCAACTGACATCCCCTGTTGAGTGCTCGTTTTATTGTTGTTGCCAAGCAAAACGAATGTAAAAATGTTCATCTCTAAATTCTTCTCAGTCATAAAGGTAACCTAATGGTTTTTCAGAAGCCACCCCAAACAAACTTGCTCAACTTGGAAGCTTTTCTTCCCCAAACCCATGGCAACTCTTCTTCATGTGTCCTTTCTGATCTTCCATGTTTTTGAAGGGGCTGGCTTTAAGTCTCAACACTCATGTTGAGTCACGTGAACCCTCACTTTTTTTAAAATTAGGCCATTCCAGGTTCTGGGTTAATCTACACATGTATTTAGCAAAATCGTGTGGCTCTGCCAAATCAGACTGCAGGTAGAAGTTGCCATTTTTATGCTCCTCCATATTATACAAAATTACACACATACCCTGTGCATAGAAAACATGAAGAAGAGAGCTGAACTGGGACTGTTCTCCCTGATATCATAGTTTTCTACATGTAGGGAAGTGTTGTGTTATTACAAGCTGGAAGCATTCAAAAATGCAACTCCCCACTGCTCTCTGAAATCCTACAGTCCACAATAAAAGGCTAACACATTTAGCCTTTTTTAAAATTAGCCTTAAACACATATTAGCCTTTACACACAACACAGCTGAATTCTTTTCCCAAGTTCATATTCTTCTTCTTTGGGGCAAATTCTTGGACCTCCATGTGTCACTTTTGATACTGACAAATATCTTTCAAATCTGGTATATAGTTTGCTCTGTTTATCTGCCCCCCTTTGTGTAGTGTTTTCCACCTGTCATAACTTAGGCTTGGCTAAAAACGTCCCCCTCCCCTCGATATGTGATGTTTTGTCGATGTTGTGTTTTGCTGTGTTATGTTATGCTGGTCTTTGACTGTTAATAAACTATTGGATTGGATTGTTATATGGTCATACCTAGCCCAAAATTCTTATTCCTGGGTGACCTTTGAGGTCATGTTCTATCAATATTTTGTTCTGATGAAAACAAGAACTTGTCACCTGAAGATTATAGTGCTGTCTGGATGATGATGGGCTGTGCCTTAAAGCTATGTTTCATCCCAGTTTTGCACAGTGACACATGTAGGAATGGCAGAATGGATGTCACAAACAGACCTCAGGAAAGTAAGACATCAGGGAACCCTTGTGATGATTCTGACATTGTTAATATAATCACAAGAAAGCGAGAACCTTTGAACCCACATAAATATCCAGTCCTTAGAGAACCTTTGGTAAATCTTCGTAAAATCTCTGCTTTTGCTATTGACAAATATGATAGTGGTGGTCCCACTGTTATTGGAATGATTAAGCCTCAAAATAACCCTTGAAAGACCTTTCCAACATCATAGGAAGTCAAATGATCTTTACTGTTCTGAAATGTTTCACATTGTAGTTATGTCCTCTGGAGAAACAGCTTTATCTCAAACTAGTTTTGAACCTCTTTGGGAGACCTGGTTTCTGTTGAGGACAAACCATAAACATACTTTGTACATGTGTACATGTGCTTGAGGACACATGGTTAATAGGTTATGAAGCTGTGCGCCCTCTGTTTCTTCAGCCACTTCCATTCCCGGCTGGATTCCCAGGGCTTTCGGAGTGCAGTTAATCGCTTGCACAGGAAAAGGGGCTTCATAAATCACAAAGGCAAGCAGTCAAGGATTTTTCATGCATTCCTTTCCTATGTAAATGATCTGTATCTTTTTCATGAATCAGGCCCATCGATTCTCACTCTCTCATTCTTTCCTCCATCCACCCCCCAACCCTCCTCCACCCCTGGATTCTCGGAATTGCAATCTAAATGGCCCTGAAACATTTGAAGACGATTAAAGTTTAGCTTTGCATATCAGTGACCTACCAGCAATTCCCACTAACACTCTGATGTATATACTGCATTTGATCTGCAGCTAGATGATTCAGAAAGAAGTGATTCCAGAAGTGCTTTCTTCCCCCCATAGAGTACTGGAAAAATACCCTCTGGAGACACAGCATAATAGCAGCTATTTCCAATGAGCATCCTACAGGCCGACGACACTACAGCAAGTTGCCAACCAGTGCCTTTTGGCTTCCTTCCTGTTTTGCACAAAGCATAAATCACCAGGACTGATTTCTTCTGTCTTATTAGCAAGATTTAAGAAGCTTAATAAAATATATTTGGCAGGTTGTACAGTTGCTCCTCTTACATCCACTTTTTAGGAAAAGTATAACCCCTATTTCCTCTGGCAGAAAGCAAAGATTTATAACAGGACCTGCTTCACAAGTAATAAAGTTATTTCCTTTGGCTTTATTAATTGGGAAACCATATTGAACCCAACAGAAATGCACTTAAATTGCAATCCTTCTACAGATCCAGATCAGGTGAGTGCTGCATGTTTCATGAGGGCAATCTGTGGTGGGACACACAAAGCCGATTACTGAAGTGCTTGTGGTTGAAATAATACATGTAGATGGAATCCTGGATGTGAAATATAGTGGCAAAAAATGAATGGGACAACCAGCCTTTGTTAGACTGGGAGCAACTTTTTGCATTATTTCGATGTGACTTCATCCCCCTTCTCTCTGGAAAAGTATTTTAAGAGATAGAAAATAAACTTAGAGCCCAATCCTGTCTGGGTCTTATGCTGGCAGATCACCGCTGTAAGGCCCGTGCCACTGGCGTGGCAAATGCTCTGCTGCTCTGTGGCTGCTGCCACCAGCACAAAGCCCTGGACAGTGGCATCGCTCTAGGTGGGGCGGAAAGCTTGGCAATTGGTGGCAAGGACAGATTGGGGTGGGGAGTGGGCCAGGCCGGGGGTGGTTCAGGGTAGGAACTGTTGTGGCACCACAATTGTGGAACTCCCTGCCAGGGGATTTGAGAACAATCCCCTCCCTCATGACTTTTCGGCGGGGGCTCAAAACGTTTCTGTTTCGTCTTGCGTTTGGGTAATGGGTTGTTGTCTGCCCCCAGTGCCTCAGTATGTTCTGCCTTGTTGTTGTTCTGCTCTACATTGTCACCCCCCCCCAGTGGATTTTATTGTTTTTTAATTTATTTTATGTACTGTTTTTAAATTATGTATTTTAACTTGTTGTAAGCCGCCTTGGGCATTTGCCTTGGCATAGGAATAAATAAATAAAATAAATAATAGGAGGCAGTGGATCTTGGCAGCGGCCTTTCATGCTGGATCCTATCCCCCCTTCCTGGCCCAGACCTGCCCCCTGAGTCTCCTCAGGCTTATGCCAGCTAAAAAGATGGCGTAGGTCTAAGGACACCCATTGGAGACCAGGCGGCCAATGGAGAGGTAAAGGTAAAGGTAAAGGTATCCCCTGACAATTAAGTCCAGTCGTGTCCGACTCTAGGGTGTGGTGCTCATCCCCATTTCAAAGCCGAAGAGCCAGCGTTGTCCAAAGACGCCTCCGAGGTCATGTGGCCAGCATGACTCTCCTTGCCGCAGCGCGTAGCATGCGGCTGGAACACGGAGCGCTGCCGTAAGTTATGGAGAGGTACCGTAAGTTAAAATGTTCTTTACTTACCTCTCCTGTGCTATCTGGTCTCCTGCCAGCCCACAGCATGCAGTGTGCACTCTGTCAGTGGCACTGCATGCTCTGGGCTGACAGGGGATAGGATATTGGGTTGTCAGTGGCTCTCCAAGTGTTGCAATCCATGTGAGAAGAGGTTGTTGCTCAGCTGGACGGGAAGGTTTATACTGACTGGCATTGGTTGAGAAGATTGAAATTACTTCAGCACTGCTTGATGAATGAGCCCCAAGCCCTATTCCTGCTTTGATTGGAATTGTTCAACTCTCCAAAACACTGCTTTTGAAATAATTCTAAATAACGAATGGCAAGCTGATCATATTAGATTCCTTTATGGAGCAATTTATCGAGCCAGTATAGTATAGTACCACAGATAGGGAGTTGGGTTTAGGTGCAAGAAATCCTAATTCACACACGCCCCTTTAATGAGAGGCCTTCTCAGAGGCTTCTCGTTGTGGGTGTGAAGGAATGTATCTAGACTTCCTACTCCAGGGCATTTGCTCAAGAAGCCTGAGCACTTTTTGAAAGACGTGTAATGTTTGGGTATGGCTGGCGGTAAACTGGTGAATGAGTCGGGACACACTGAATGGTGGTATACGTAGTTGGAACCACACAATCCATAGTATAGGTTGTGTTCCAGAAGAGGCAGTTTTTAGGAAGCGGAGAGCAGGCGGTCCAGAGAAGCAGAAGAGCATGCTGGGAATACACAACGGCTGGCGTGCCAGGTCAGGAAACCAGACAATGGTAGGAAGGTAGTGAAAGGTGTCGGGAGAAATCCAGGTAGGAACTAATTGCAGGGCAGGAAAGAATGTGTGGCAGGGCAGCTGAAAAAAAGGCAGGCTCCATGGAGCAACTCAGTACACACTTCTTGCATTACTCTTCTTGAGCAGCCATGTGCTCACTAGAGCACCTGTGGAACAGGACCTTTTGTGTTATATAATCCTTGCAATGCATTCGCTGGGTTGGAGTGGGAGGAGGGCCCCGTTATGACTTTTTAGGTAAGACACTGGCCTGAATGGCAGCTGACCATGGCTGAACACCAAAGGCCCTGACTCTTTCAATGCTGTGCTTATGGAGGCTTCGCAAAAGCATTAACAAGAGCCCAGCAAAACTGAAATACTCAGAAATGCACTCTTGGTCTTATGAACTGAAGAAGCGTAAAGAGGAGCTTGTGCTCACAATACCGCAGGATCTAATACCTGACAGGTGGGCTAGAGTCTTGTAAGAAAAAAGAGCATGCAAGGCTACTCTCACCTGTTAGCCTTCCAATAAACCAAGTCCTTAGGGTTCCATATAGGAAAATCCCCTTCACTGCTAGTGCCACACAAGAACCCTTGAACGGGGCATTGACTGGGGCTAGATCGAGTGATACATTTTGCACTGGCAATTGGGATAAGGCAGCGGTGGACAACCTGTGGCCCAAGTGCTTCATGAAGCCCATCAGGGTTCTATGTGTGGCCCATGAGACATTTTGTTTACAGTTGGCCATACTCAAGAGTTGTCAGATTCTTCCATGGGATCATGGTTTGTGCACATACCGTACCTGACTTCAATATTGTGGCTCACTGAAATGAAGACAGCCCATTCATGTGACCCACTCACTAAGCCTAGGTTGTCCATCACTTGTCTAAGGTATGCGCATTGCAGGACATTGCAGCAGAGCCCCCCCCCTACTCCCTCCAACAACCTTCTAACAACCCTCAGGGTTCCGCCATACCTTGTTCTGTCAAAGTGCCCATAAGAAGAAGAAGAAGAAGAAGCAGGTGAGGCACACACAACAGATATTAGTGCTTGCATTTGTTATAATCTTCTACTTCCACTCTTCACCTTGTACTTTTTTTTCTCACCCCTGTTTGAGGAACGTGTAGTTGTCATTGGTCCTTTGGATATTATTACTTTGGACATATTTCCAGCTGTGCAGGTTGCTGGAGCTTTCATGTCAGTCGTGATTAACCAATCTGTATTTGCTTTCTTGTGTGCTAGTAGTAGGTGTAGACAAACCTCTGTCTGTCAAGATACTGCTGCGTATGATAGGTGAAGAGCTATGGTAGTCTGACAACCAGAATTATCACTAAGGCATTTTCCTCTCCTGAAGTCCTCCTGTCTCCCCAGGAGATGGAGAAATGTTATGTTCCTTGTATTGTTTACTTGATTAAAATGGCAAACCTGGCATGAGCAGGTGGCATTCTCACCTTGCTCCAGATAAAGGACTTGATGTGCCACTCTGTTATGGGACTCCACTCCAGTGAGCTTGTTGACACAGAAGTACTCCTTTTCATAGAGGAGCATCTAGAAGAGGAATTTCTCCCCACTTAATAGGTATACAAGAATTAGGCTGCAATCATGCACAGGCTTTCCTGGGAGTGCCCTAAAATAAGACTTACTTCTGAGTAGGCATGCACAGGCTTGCACTGTTACAGCCCAATCCTAGCTCCCTGTGTGGCGATGCAGTGGCGCCAATGTGGCACCTGCTGAATCCCGTGGGGGAGTTTTAGTCTCCAGAGGCCTCCTTGGGGTAAGGGAACATTTGTTCCTTACCCCAGGGCAAGCCTGTGCTGGGTTCTGGGTCTACTCAGACCTGCACCAGCTCCATAGCTCACACAAGTCCACATGGACCCATGAAAGCAGATCGAGGCTGGGAAGGGGGGTTGGATTTGGTGGATGCCGCTGCCACCAAACCCACCCCCTTCCTGGTCCCAACCTGCCCTCCTCCCCACCCTCATTGCTTCATTGTTCCCCCTGCCCTGTTCTGCCCACCCCTGGCCCCCTCATGCCCCCTGCACACACTTACCTGTGCCGGTGGGCATCCGGAAGCTGCTGACGTGCAGAGTTAGCCACTTGCCACTTGCGATGGTGGCCAGGCCGCACTCTCTGGCATGTCATGCTCGTTCCAGCAGCGTATGGCCAATAGGGTTGGGCCGTTAGTCAGGTTCTGTCTCTACAGGGCCAGAATAGCTAATGTATAATTGGACAACCCAGGAGAAAACAATTTATAAGAACTTGTGGGAGAACTTCCCAAGGTCCAATGCAGTTTGGAAGAAAAACAAGGGGAGAAAGCCAGGGGTAAGTGCTTTTGCAAGATATTTCTCTACATGTTACTCATATCTAAAAGTAAATGCATGTGCCCCACTAAATTCAATATAATTACCATTTCCTGGACTTGGGCAGTCATAAGCTGGCTTTGTCAAGTAACTCCTATTAGTGGGCACTCAAGCAAATTTTCAGAATGGCTCCTACATGTGTTTTGTTCCCAACAACAGAAGCAGCTTTTAAGGGACAGATGTTTGCATATAAAACACGTTTGCATGTATCTAGTAACAGAAATCTCCCATGGCTGCTATCTTCAGGACAGAAAACATGTTATACAGAGTGATATCCAAGCTCTCCTCTATCTATAACAAATATCAAATTATATTGTCTCGATTGAATTTATGCCAGACTGTACCAAATTGTACCAGACTGGATCCTTGGTTCTGAAGGTACATTTCTTTGCACAGCAGACAACATTTGAAGTTGATAATTGCAATGCCAAGACCAAATGCCATCCATTGAACCACACCGACCCTTAAGTGGATGGTGAACAGGAAACTGCACTTGTAATAATGTGATTTGCAATAGAACAACAAATGGTGGTTTACTCTGAAGAACATACATGTCACAGTCTTATGGCCCAATTCTATTGGGTCCAGTCTCCAGTGGAATGTGTGTTCTGCTGGTGGCAACTGCTGTAAAGCAGCCATAAAGGGCGCTCCAGCAGTGTGCAGTGTAGTGCGCTGCAGAAGCAGCAGCGCGGAGGCCAGAGCCTTCCAATCCCACCCACGAACAGAGAACAGAGAACAGAGGAGGGCAGCATGGGGGAAGGGAGGGGTGAAACAGCATGGGGAGGGAGGAGGAACGGCGGCAAGGAGGCTGTGGGAGGGGGTGGATCTGGTCACTGGCGTCGCTGGAGGTGGGGCGGAAAGCTAAGTTCTGCAGCTTTCCGCCCCACCGTTACTCTCCGGTACGAGGCACCCCGCCCCCTCGACATAGGAGCCCGTCAGCGGAGAGAAAGCAACGCGAAGGGACTCTCCTGCACGTTGCTTTCTCTCCACTGATGGGCTCCTATGACGAGGGGGCGGGGCGCCTCGTACCAGAGAGTAACGGTGGGGCGGAAAGCTGCAGAACTTAGCTTTCCACCCCACCTCCAGCGACGCCAGTGGATCTGGTGGCGATAGTGTGCGCCGGTTCCTATCCCCTCTGTCAGCAGCCTCCCACCCCCTTTCTCTCCTTGGACCTGAGCGAGCGATTTCTGAGGAGACCCATTACGGAGCAGGAGGATTATGGAGGTATAAGGGGATTTAAATCCCTTTTCCTCTCCCAAGCCTCCCGATCCGCACCCCCCACCCCAGATACAGAGTGCTCCTTTTCAGAGTTCTTGCACCAGTGGGAGGAGAAGAGTAGGATTGGGCTGTTGGAGTGGCATAAAAACATTTGAAACATACAATCTTCATATAGAAGTGTCCTTGTTAGAAAGAAGTCATTGAGTTCCTTTTGGATTCCTCATAGGAATGTAACACTCACGCAAAGCTATGATCCCCTGAGCGTGATTAATGCTACCTGGGCAGTCTAGACAAACGAAATTGTTTAGGTACTAATCAAAACCTGTAACAGAAAGAGAAAACAACGATTAGGGCACCTGGGAAACACGCAAATGGCGCACACAGGTACAGTCAGCCTCAGGTTCAAATCTTGCAGGAAATGGAGGAAATTATGGATTAATTTTCCAATACAGAATGTGAAAGTTCAGTCTGAAATTAAATGTGCTTCCCAACCCCCAACCCCTAATGTAATTAAAGCAAGTGAAACATGGCAAATATGTCACTCCATTTTCAGGCATGGCAGAGCTGTCCATGTACTTGTCACATCACCCCACTCACTTTTTTTTTTTACAATTTTAATATGAAAATCAATCCCTTTAGTCATAAATGTAACCTATAAGTGCCACAATTCCCTTGGGAGTTATCCCTGGTTTTATTTTATGCCCACAAGAAAGGCTGTAAGAGGAACCTTTCTTTTTGTAAAGTGATCTTATAATTCTGTTCAGTATCTATCATTTCCAAGGCCAAGTAATCATATTTAATAGATCCCAAATTACATTCTGTCATGCAAGTACTCCCTTGACAATATTAACCATTGCAGAGACCACAGGGTGGAAAAGAAGAGGGTTTTTTAATTATTTTATTTTATTTTTGCAAAGGAAGCCTGCAAATACTTTTGATGGGTGACACACCAAAAAAATAAATAAAATAATTTAGAAATGCTGGAAACGATCTCTTTCAGTGCTCACGAGCACCCTGCATGAGCTACAGTGCATAGCTGCAGTGGCGACTTCTATACTATCTTGTTGTCTTGCGTGCTCCCTGAGGCATCTGGTGGGGCCACTGTGTGACACAGGAAGCTGGACTAGATGGGCTTTTGGCCTGATCCAGCAGGGCTCTTCTTATGTTCTTATGTTCTTACTATAGAATCTGTCCCTTTAAAAAAAAATGTTCCGCGCTTTCTCTTATGGGCTTTACTTCTGTTTGGGCATGGTTACGCTTTGTGGTATGGAAGAGATCATCACCAAACATATTAAAAAATGTTTCAACTTATGGAAGATGTGATCTTTTCTATTGTAATGGAAGATTCTTCACAAGCAGCTCAGGGAAAACATCTTGCCTGCCCCACTGATTCAGGAGTGGCATCGAGGCAGCCACATCAGGCACTGGCCAAGAGTCCATGCCCATTAGTGGGCCCACCCAACAGGGACAACCCCTGGTATATTGATGGCAGTGTCCAATGCACCATCAGGGAGCAGGGAAGGTGTTCCATGGAGGGCCCAGTACAAGTCTTTGCCCCAGAGACCCCACGGCAACCTGGCAACAGCCCTGCACTAATAAATGAGAACAATGTCCCAGTGTTCTCAGCTGAGTTCCCAAGGAGTCATCTGTGGAATCCTCTTACTTTGGAGTTGCCTGAAAGCTTGAATTGTGTAATCACATTGTTGACAGATGATGATGAACAAAGAGTCTTGTGGCACCTTAAATTGATTGCAGCAGAGGTTTTTCTGAACTACAGTCCACTTCATCTGATGGATTTACATCATCTGATGGACGTACAGAGGAGTAACCATGTCAGTCTGCGGCAGCAAAGACAACAGAACCTTGTGGCACCTTAAAGTCTAACACATTTCACTACAGTTCACTAACGTTTATGCTACAATAACTATGCAATCCTGTGTAACCTTGCACAGTAGTAACCTTGCACAGTAACAGTAGATGCAGTGGTGTAAGTGTACTTATGGCAGTGTAATTGCACTTACACCGGTGCATCTGCTGTTACACCGGTGCAAGGTTACACAGGATTGCACTGTGTATGTGTTAGACTTTAAGGTGCCACAAGGTTCTGTTGTCTTTGCTGCCACAGACTGACATGCCTACTCTGTAAATACTTGAACTGGGTATGTAGTAGCTAAAAGTATTGGATATTTCTACAATTGCATGTGTTTGCGTTGAAACAGCTTAGCAGCAGGGTACCTGAAGAACTGTCTTGTCTTGAATTCGAAGAAACCTGCCAATTTGCTTAGGTCATCATCAGGGGCCCTACTCCAAGTGGTCCAGTGCCAGGCTAGTGACAATAAGAGACAGGTCCTTCTCGGTGATGGCACCTTACATCTGGAATGTCTCCTAGTTGCTCTTAGTTTTTACTTGACATCTTGATACTGCTGGTTTCTTTTGATATTGTTTGATTTCTTTTGCTGCTGGCTATTGATGATATTGAGCTAAGCTGTCTTATGTCAGGCACTTGGGCACTTGGGTAAAAAGGCAGGATAAAACACGTTTAAAATTGTATGTTTAAAACAGTTGTACTGCATGCAAAATGTATTTTAACTTTGCTATAATGTTCAGGATTATATATCATAGGGAGGTGCGTAGTGAATATCTGGGCACCCTAGCAACAATCGGGTAGAACTGGAAGAACCTGGGCTCCCCCCCCCCTTTGCCCGGCTTCTTTAAGTTTAAGCTCAGTTGGAAAAGATGTGCTGCCTTTTCCTAGCTGGAGATCCAGGTTGGTGCTGCAATTAGGCTCCCTGCCGATTTCCCTGAGAATTTCAGCTGATCATCAGTTCAAAGAGGCTTGCAGGGAATCCAGATGTTGGTGGGAGTAATATCTCTTGTTCCCCTAGCTACAGACCTGCCTTTAGTCTTAACGGAGCTGTAGGCATTTTTCTAGTACAGAAACAGATTTTTCACAAAGACCAACACTCCAATGGTCTCTCCTTTCAATGAATCTTGCTTTGGAAAAGCAGCTCTGAATAGAACGGGGGGAAATGTTATAGCAAAGACAAAGGCTCTTTTATGATTACAGTCGCATTCCTACTGCAAATCTGTCATGGGAATTTTCAATATAGCAGTTGTTTCAGGCAGACTTCCTCTGATGAATATACAAAAATATATATATTCTACATAACAAGCGTTATTATGTTATGTAGAATATATCTAGACATGTTGGCAGCTTGTAGGATTTTCTAAAAGAACGCTCAGGTTAAAAATTAGGTACTGTAAACTGAAAAAAAATCATTTTACATATACTATTGAGATCAGCTAACCTGATGATCACTACAACAGTCACAGGCCAGTAGAATTTCCTTCTGTAACGAAAGTCTGCTAAAGGTTTTTAATCTTAATATAATGTTTTATATCAACGGTTCTCCAAGTTGTGAGAACCTACCACTAGAACTGGATGCTGTCCCCTGCCACCTTAAGGGGCGAGGATGGCATGACGACGGCGGTTGTCGCGAAAACTGGAAATGGTCGTAAATCGCCACAGAGCTGCGATCTGAAGCTCGGGGAGGCCTGCGGAGGGGTCCTCAGGCCTCCCTGCACCTCCCAGAAGCCATCAGGACAAAAAAAAAATCACCTTTTTACAAATGTTTTTTTTTTCCTGGCAGCAGCAGGAATCCCCGGGATCGCTGGTGCTGCTGTCCCCACCCCGGCAAAGATTCAGAGTTCTCTCCGCCTTGTGGGGAGAACTTGGAGATCCACTTTCTTATATTATTTTGTATTGGCCATTCAGAGGGGATCCTGTTCATGTAAGAACCCTCTACATAAGTAACACTAAAAGCCGTAGACTATATATTATAATATATTAATGATTGGCAGGGATGTGGATCAAGTCTCTGACTCCAAGTCTCGAGTCAAGTCCCAAGTTTCTGGGTCCAAGTCTCAAGTCAAGTCCCATGTCTTTGTCCTCAAATCCCAAGTCTTTGGTTGCGAGTTGCAAGTCCCTATCTATTTAATGGGGGAAATTGGTATAAACCTGAATAAAATTCGACTTGTCGTAAAAGGCTCCAAGTCTCGAGTCGAGTCTTTCGAGTCTTTTACAATCGCTGAGTCAAGTCCGAGTCAAGTCATTGACGTGACTTGAGTCTGACTCAAGTCCGAGTCAACAGACTCAAGTCTACATCACTGATGATTGGTAATGGTATGAACTCCATCTTTATCAGTCTCTTTGTCTCCCTGACATGACCAAGACACACAGGCTATGTGTCAATCCTATGCACACCTTCCTGTAAGTAAGCCCCACTGAACACAATATGACTTGCTTCTGAGTGCATATGATAGAATTGTGCTGACAGACACCTGTATACAGTATGTGGTGACTATATATAACCCTGATTCTGCAAAGTGCAAAAACCTAAGGGCCAAATTATCCATTATGTTAAACCTATCATTAACACGGTGGGCTTAAAACAGAATGTGGAATGGAAATGCCCCTTGTTTGTCAAAGCAGTCAGTGGGGTGGAGGAGGCAATCTGGCTTGAGACCACAGTGCACAGGAATTAACCGTTTCCTCCTGCACCGTTTTCCCACTCAAAACCACTACACTAGAGTGGATATTTGACTGGGAGGAGCTATTTCAGTATTACGTTCTAAAGTCAATTATTGTTGTCTACACAGACTTCATTCAGTGCTCTCACACTTCGGTTATGAAGGCTGCTTTATCTCACACATCTGGTTTCCTGCACTCAGGAAAGAAACTCATCTTCCTCCTCAACATGCCCTACAGTTATGGTTGAACTCTATAGCATCCAGTGAAAAGTGAGGGATCATCTGAGCAAAGATGCACGAGTCTTCTATCAGACTGATGTACTTGAGGGCCAGCATCTTGCAATGTGAATACAGGTGGGCCCCCATATCCACGGATCCGCTATCCACGGTTTCAGTTATCCACGGATTGCGGGGTCCCCCCCAGGCTTTTATTTTTTTCCCAGTAAGCTTTGTTTCTTTTTTAAACAAACAGGAGAAGCAGCCTCTGGGTGTTTATTGCAGGCAAGTAGAACGAGACTAAGTCCTAGAGAGAAACTCTGCAAAGTTTCTGTTAACCTTGCAGAGTCTCTCTAGGACTTAGTCTCGTTCTGCTTGCCTGCAATGGAGGCTGCTTCTCTGTTTGGTTGCCCTCAGGAAACCATGGAGGGGGTGTTCGCTCCTATCCATGGTTTCAAGTATCCATGGAGGGGCCTGGAACATATCCCCAGCGGATATGGGGGGAGTACTGTATCTCCAAATGATTATTTTCTACCTTTTTATGCCACCTTTCCTCCAAGGAGATGAGAGTGGTGTATACAGTTTCTCCCCTCCTTTTGTCCTCATAACAACCCTGTGAGGTAGGTGAGGCTGAGAGATAGTGACTGGCCCAAGGTCACTGAGGAAGCTTCAAGGCTGAGTGAGGGTTTGAACCTGGATCTTCCAGGTCTAAGTCCAACTCCCGAACCACTACACCATCCTGACACTTGATAAATGCACTGAAAATCTATGTCAAGGATTGTCACAGATGTAGAAAACAACATGACACTACAGATGGTAATTGACATGAAACATCTCTTACAAGTTCTCCCTTCAGACAGCGACCTTGGTTACCAAGACTGAGTTTTACACCAGTGACATAAACCTCTCTCAACAGGAACTTGTAATGGAAATGCTGACATAACCCTAGCACTTCAGGTATGAAGGGTGTAATTGAATTTAGGAACAATGTAACTCCTCCATTAAGTCATTAAGTAGATTGCTTCAGTCTGTCTGACACATTTGGTAAGTATTCTGTGAGAGCAGTTAACAATGTCATGCAAATAAAATCTTTTCCTATGATTAGCAGATTTTTATATTGTGTTTGCCAAAGCTGAACAAAATTATTAAAGCTCCTTGTGTCATTTCCCACATGTTTCTAAACATGAGGCTAAATATGTCTTAGAAAAAGACACCTCCCAGTCACCCCCCAAATTTTGGAACTTGTCCTCATTAGGAGTTAAGTATTTTTGAGGAAAAAAATGGCACTATAAAATACAAGTCTTTGCTCTGACAACTTGCTACCACCAACTAGGAACTTTATATATCTCTTTGTGCCTCAATTTCTACTCTGACCCAGTGTAAACAAGCCCTATCCAATTAATGGACTAGCAGCACAGAAAACCTTGGCAAGTCAGATTCAAGATTCAGAATTGCACAAATCCCACAACCCATTTATCAGGCTGGATAAATGCAACTATTGCCCCAGTCCTGTCCCCGCTGCATCCAATGGGGGGGGGGGAATCAGAAGGCCTCCTCGAGGTAAACCCCTTGATGTCCTATGGGTCTCCTCAGACCTACGTCAGCTCTATAGCTAGCATATGTCCGAAGAGAAAAAAGGGGAGAGACCAGGTGAAGTGACAGGGAAAGGATACTGGAGTGTGCCAGCGCCACCAGGATCCACCCCCTCCCTCCCTGGTCCACCCCTTGCTCAGATCTGCCCTGACCCACTGCCCTCCCCTCCCATGGCATGCCTCTCCCGGCATCTTACTGGGGCCAGCGGAGCTCCAGCAGTCTCTGCCACACGCGCCGCACACGGCAGTGTGTGACAGCGCATTACGTTTCACAACATCGTAAAACATGGTGTGCTGCTGGAAAGCGGCTTCTGGCAGTACACAAAACCCATAGGATCAGGTGGTAAGACTGCAATCCAATGCATTTTTACCGGGGGTAAGCACCACTGAACACAGTGGAACTTACTTTTGAGTAAAGTAGATCTGCAAATAAAAAGGGATAGGGAGACCTTGGGAGGAATATCACCAAGGGCAAGATAACTTGTTTTAAAACAGGACCAACAGCTTCCAGAAGTACAGGGAGGATTGCCTGCACAAACATTATTCTTTCCTGGGTTAGCCAACCCCTCTAAGCAGGCAATAATCCTTGCTTCAGAAGGGTTTTTTGCAGGGGCACTCAGTTAGAAGGAACCTGGGATCCTCTGCATGCAAATCATTTGACTATCACTGAGATATAGCCCCATCACTAAGGGGCTGTACTGTACTGCTATATCCTTTTTGGGGGAGTTCTGAAGTAATATCTGTCTGACCACTGTTGGAGACAGAATGCTAGGCTAGATAGGCCTTGTTTCTTATCCAACAAGGCAACTCTTATGTTCTAGATTCAATTCCTTTGTGCATATTGATGTAATCTCTCCTTGGAAATGAATTGAGCAGTGCACACACGCACACGCCCCTGCCTGGATCCGGGTGCAACACTGTAGAATACAGAACCAAGGTAAGTAACAGGAAGTAAATGGCATAAGGATCAGGGCCATTTGAAATTTCATAGAAACAAGGTCTCAGGGCCCCAAAGCAGTGGTAATTACAAAGCCAAAATACTCCTGAGTACAAGAAATAACATGGGAAATTATCAAAGTGCTGAAGCAAAGTAAATGAAAATATAAAATTATGCAGATTTCATGTAAATGATACACTTCCATTAACAAAAGAAATGAAACACCCTCCTTGCAAGTCAGCTCAGGTATTGTGGTTCTCGGATATAGATCATGGAGAAAAGTCCCTTACACAGACAAATTAGTCTCATTATGAAGTAGGACTGGAACTGATGGCATGAACTAATTAAATTGCTAGAGCTAAGAAAAAAAAAGAATCAGGATGCACAAAGAAAGGTTGGCTTAATTTTTCCGGGGCCAAATTCTGTCTCAGTAGTACGGAAGATGAAATGGGTCTTAGCGCAGTGGAATTTAATTCACAGCAGAAGGTCCCAGGTTCAGTTGCTGTGATATCCAGGTAGGGTTGGGAAAAAGACTCCTGTTTGAAATCTGGAAAGCCACTGCCAGTCAGTGTAGATCATGCTGAGTTGGACGGATCGATGATCTGACTTAGTATAAGGCAGCTACCTACATAAATTCAGGGAAGATCCATCCCCCATACAGCTCGCCTGGGAACGATCCAGCCCTCAACCCCCAGTGGTTGCTGGCCATCCCTAGTATAGATAGCTGTCATTGTCTTCCCAGAGATTAATGCAATAATACATGATGCTATATTACATTGGACTAACTTCTGTTGGTATAAAGGTAAAGGTTCCCCTTGCTCGAAAGCCAGTCGTTACCAACTCTAGGGGCGGTGGTGCTCATCTCTGTTTCAAAGCCAAAGAGCCAGCAATGTCTGAAGACGCTTCCGTGGTCATGTGGCCGGCGTGACTCAACGCCGAGGCGCACGGAACGCTGTTACCTTCCTGCCAAGGCGGTACCTATTAATCTATTTGCAATTTCTTGCTTTCGAACTGCTAGGTTGGCAGGCGTCTGTTGGTATAGGGGTGTGTAATTCTGTTCTGATCAGCACAGAGCTCTTCAGCAAGCAAAATGAGCAGACAGGCATCTTCCATGAATACTTTGGAGACAGGGACAATCCATCTTGGAGCATTAGGTTACCATTCTCACTTCCAGTTCAGTGATTCTGGGAGCATTTTAGTTCTCTATTGCTATTAAACTGGAAACACTGAATGTAGGAGGAGTATGAGACAGAAACTATCAATTTACTGCCAATGGGAGATTAATTCATACACTCATTACATTTGAAAGCCTGTACGTACCTGTCTTCCCCACTGAGATACCCACAGCGCAATCAGTGGTAATTTTAAAATCAATTTCTCTTCTGTAGTAATTAAATGTGTCCATTTAAACAGATATAATTGATAGTGCCTGCAACTAATTTCAAAGTAGGGACCCTTAAGGGATTCTGGAGATTAACGGATATGGGTTCTGCTTTTCTTTTCAAGAACTGAACAGACATGACCAATAAATTGTTGATTGTGGAACGGTAGTTGAACTGTTAGTGACAGATGTCACACCATAGACTATTCTTGAAGGAGACGGCTACTAGAGTCAAATGCAACACATTGAATAGTTAGGAGGTCCACTGCCCCTTCACATCATGAGTAGGCAGATCAATCCTCTCTCCTACTGTATTCCTTGTGGCATTAAAAAAAGGAGCTGTTGTGAGAACTTTTGCAAAGCAAGTCAGATGTAGTTGGGCAGCTTGGCTTGCTTACCATGGGCAGCACGATCCTCTCTAACCATAGAGTGATGGAGCACACGCTCTGCCGCTCTAAGCCGTTTGCGACAACTATAGAGTAAGGGCTGCCGGTGTGGAGGTCGGCAGCCCTCACTACACCACCCTCCGGACCTAGCACCCACCGGTGGAGGTAAATCCTGCACCAGTCAGTGCAGGGGCGGGGGGAGGGCAGGCAGGGGCGGCGAGGGAGGGGGTGGAGATATCGGCGGTACGCTTGTTCCCAGGCCTGGTCAGCCTTACTTCCACACCTTGGATGTACATCAGCTTCATAGCTGGTGTACATCTGAGGAGGCCCATACGGCCTCAGCCGCCTTGCACCTGGGGAAGGGGATGAACGTCCTCTTCTCTCGAGATGCTCCCTGCATAGGATACAGCAGCTGGCCCTTTAGGCCGGCTGCGTATCATTATGTAGGATTGTGCCGTAAAAGTCCCAAACTGCACAGGGCTGCAGTAGTGTTAGAACTGTGGACCGGGCCCACTTCATTCTGCTGACCTCAGCATGGAGAACTAAGCACCAATGGCAGCCATGCCCCCTTCACCCGCTAAGTAAGTCAATGGCTGATGCTCCTTCAGAGCAGGGGCTGGGTTTGCTCCCACCATCAGAACAAGAGTGCAGAAGACCCCTAGGGGCAGCCTTCAGCTTGATCTTGTCCTCGCTCGGAATTGCTAATCAGCAACACTGTTTACAACTGTGTTGTAAATATACTGCATGAAAGTATCAATCTCTATCTTCTCCTGACAATGTTTGCCAGGATTAAGCAGTGTGGGAGATGACTCTATCTGTTTCTAAAGTTTGTTGAATGACAGTCACTGTTGTTTGAAATGACATTATAGTGGGCACTTTTCAAGTGGGAACTGTTCCTTTTTTCTTGCTCCAGTTCTGGTCCTCCAGCGCTGCCTGCATCTCTTCTATGGGGCCATTCAGCGGAGCAAGTGTTGCGAGGAACAGACATGTTTAATTCAAATAGACTAGGCTGTTTGTATATGCAGAATGCCTACGCATGCCCTAGGATTCATTAAATACCCATGTTCCCCTAGGCAATTCATTGTTATGCACCGGAAATTTCCAAGGGGAGGACTTTTACAAAAAAAAAAAAAAAGAGGGGGGGAGGGTGAGCGATGAGGTTTGTACTGATGTACTGTATAACATTTGTGTAGGCAAATTTGTGTTTTAAAGAATATAAAATTTATAGCCACTCTGACGGATCAGGAATCGACCCAAGATGTTTGCCTTACAATTCAGGGGGGAAAATAATACTCGCAGAGTAATGTCATCTTTCAGGACATACAGCATGTATTTATGTGTCAAAATACAGCAAGTCTCTAGAGACAACTGACATAGCAGTTCAAGAGGAATCTTGTGCCCTACTCCATGCACCCAGAAGCATGATGCACATAGGGTTCTTCTGCTGCTCTGTCAGCTCTCAGGGCCACAGAGAGTGGAATGTACCAGTCATTAATGTGGCAGAACTTATATTCATAAAGCATGCAAAGGACTCTTAGAACTTCATCAGAAAAGGGAAGAAAAGGAGACAGGGAGACAATGACAAGCCTTTGCTACACTTTCAGCAATTCTTTGGGGACAGTGTGACCCTTCTGCCTACAGCAGAGGAGCTTAACCCTTTGTGCTTCATGCCACCCCTAGATGGATTTTGAACTGCTCATGTACCACCACCATGCAAATAAATAGAGTTTATTTACCAGTATTTCATTTATATTATTATTATTATTATTATTATTATTATTATTATTATTATTATTATTATTATTATTATTATTATTATTTGCTATTTTCCTGAAATTGCATTGAATATATACTGTATGGCAAAAAGTGGGATTTCAAAAAACAACATTGGATTTTAATCACAAGAAAAAACATTGATTTGCTTAATAGAATTTAAAGACATCAAAAACTCACAAGGAAAATCAATGAGAAGGCTGCTTCAAGTCGGGGAGCAGTTTTTGATAAAATCAGACAAATATCATGCCTTGCATCCAACTGATTCCGAGCTTTTGTCTGAACGACAAGCAATGTTGAAAATCCAGATGCACACATACATACATACATACATACATACATACATACATACAAACAATCCGGTGTTGTTGTTTAGATATATTTTCAATTGTATTTCTAAATCCTGATGAAAAGCCAAAAACAGTAAATATTGTAGCTGATAAAATATGTTGTTGGTTCTTTTTGGCCCAGTGGTCGGGGCCAAATTCAAACCAAATACATTTTTTTAAAAAAAAATTGCCCTAATCTAGTAAAAAAAATTGTGTCAAGGCAAAATGTTTTCTTAATTCTAGAGTACATCACCCATCCATGCCTTGTACTCCTTTCATGCACCCCCAAAGGTGCAGGCCCCACAAGCTAAGAACCTCTGGGCTAGAGTGTCAGCTTCAGATTTTAGAGAACCAAGTTCAATTCCCAGCTAAGCTATGAATTAATTGGGCTGAGTTGCCAGATTCCATCTAAAATGGATTCTCCTATGCAACAAGATGTTTTGCAGATGCATTTTATTATCCTGCTGCAGAAACACCTTACCTACATCAATTTTTTATTTTAAAAAAATGCAATTTTTTAAAAAAATATATTACACTCCACAGAAGGACGAGGCAGAGGAGCCTTTTATATATGATTTTTTTATCTCAGCCCAAGTTAGTTTCCAAGTTAAAATAAATAGAAATAATAATGATCTGCCAACTTGTTTAGGGAATCAATCAAATAAGGAATTGTAGTCACAGGTCCTAAAACTTAGCAGGGCTGCGAATCTAAATTAAGATGTTTTATAGCCCAGTGCAAACACTTCTTATGGCAACAAAGTACAGTACTGAGTGTGGGGCTTGTTTATTTGGCTCTGCGCAGCCAAGATGCTCTGGGAGCACTACCAATGCAGCAGCCCAAACAACCCCCAACCACCGTCCTCCAAACATAAGAGTTAGGGAAGGGGCAAAGATCACCACATGACGGTCAGGATGATGATTTATCTCCACCCATTTCTTCCGCTACAATATTAGGAGGAAGTATGGGGCTTGTCACACTCACCAGATGTTGGCATCACAGTTACCACAGGCTTACCAGATCCCCGCCAGGACGGGAGCAGTCTACCCTTAAGGGGGAGGGGCATGGGGGGGGCTGAACGCATCACGTTCTGGCCCCCCATGCCCCTCCCCCTTAAGGGTAGACTGCTCCCGTCCCGGCAGGGATCTGGTAAACCTGCATACAATATAGAAGCTTGAATTTATTCTCTTTCTCCCTTTACTATCAACCACTTGTAATTGATAGTACAGTTGTCTCCTACTCCTCCGTCTTTTTTAAAAGCAGCTGAAGGGCGGCTTGTGGGAGAATTGGGTATGATGATACCTTTTGCTATAACTTTGTCCACACACTACATAAAATAACCACTAAGGAACTGGGCTATTCCGGTCCCCTGCCTGCAATCACTTAACTGCACCCATCAAGCTCTACACCAAAATGTTTGCCTCCTGGCTGAAGGGGAAGGGCATACGTTTTCCCATAGCAAGCTACAATTCAACACATCAATTCAGTATTTGGGTTGGTCTTCTGGCTCTTGTTGACTTTTTTTTTTAATCCCAAAGCCCTTCTGCCAACCAAAATAAGTAAAGAAATATGTCTGTATTTAAAGTGCTCATAAATATGTTTTTGGCTGTTTTTCTTGCTAATTTAAATTCCTCTGCAAGTAAATTTGGACGGCAGTACTACCACTTGATGAATGTCTCGCTACCTTGCACAAGCCATTATTTAGGACTTTTGCAAACAAGAGCTTCTGACTTGATTTCTAGCACTGTCAAATTAAAGACTGGAGACTATGTACAGGCAGTAAATTTATGCTTTCCAAACACCTATGGAGGACAGTCCTCGAGAGATGGAACTTCTGAATTTTTTTAAGGTGATTATCATATGCTTAGGCCTTTAAATTATGTCTGCAGGTTTTCCTGTTCCCCACGCACTCAACCCCTCCTTACTGTGAATTTTTACACACAAGCTTCTAACAACACATTTGTGGGCCCTGAACAATGGCAAGAGAATAACTGGCACTATACTTGTTCAATCCAGCCGTAGTTTTGTTACAATATACTGTATTTGAGCAAGTTCAGGATACAGCCGTGCACCACTTTATACCACTGAATAACATCATCTCATGGTAATCAAATGCCGTGTGGTTTTGGCTTGTTTCATAATCTGGTGCAGGACAAGATGTAACCCTCTAATACTCCCTGTTTCAGATGTCTGCCGTCTGGGTTCTGGTCACATGTAATAAATAACAAGGAATGTTGAAAAGAGCCAGCAGGAATCCAACACTCCTCTAGTCAGTAGATTATAATCTAACCAGTCTGCACGCTGCAGTGATTAAATTCAACAATTTAGGCACACTTGGATTGTCACAACTCAACGGAAGATTTGTAAATGTTTATACAAACGTTCCTCTTGCATCAATAAAAAAAAAAATGTTTCAGTGACAAATTTCTAGGCATTGAAAATCGTGCCATTGTCCCAATCAAAAAGTAGTTCAAAATTATACACTGGATGTTAGTATTTCCCACATCTCTCCTAGATGCAGCGCCTGTTGCTTTAGCTGCCCTATTGTAACAAGTCACTAGTGCAGCTCAGGTCCACCTCTTGCGGGTGGAGATTAGCCTCATCCAAGTCTGGTTTCCTGCAACTATCGTTTGCTGTTTTGTCGGAATTAGGACACATCCTACAAATCAGGCTCTGGTTTGCAAGTACAAAAACCAGAGGGTGCCTGCTTAGACTAGACAACAAACTATGGTATGATACCACAAGTGGGATCACAAGGTACAGTACTAATCCATGTACCGTGGGAGGAAGCGCGGAAACAGAAACGGCATCTGCTACACTGGTGCTGCAGCTGCACTGAGTTTTCTGGGGAGCTTTGTGCTACAACGGGGCAGGGACCTCAAGCCCAATTCACTATTTACAAGTAAGGTAAAGGTGACCCCTGACAATTAAGTCCAGTCGTGTCCGACTCTAGGGTGTGGTGCTCATCCCCATTTCAAAGCTGAAGAGCCAGCGTTGTCTGAAGACGCCTCCGTGGTCATGTGGCCGGCATGACTCTCCTTGCCGCAGCGCAGTTTACCTTCCTGCAAGCGGTACCTATTTATCTACTCACATTAACATGTTTTGGAACTGCTAGGTTGGCAGGAGCGGGCCAAGCAATGAGCGCTCACCCCGTCGCGGATTCGAACTGCCGACCTTTCGATGGACAGCTCATGGTTCAGCAGTTTAACCCACTGTGCCACCCGCTGGCCTATTTACAAGTACTGAGGTGCTTTTCTGATCCTGAGGCTGCAATCCTACACACACTCCTGGGAGTAAAGCCTGTGACACACTACCCATGCAGCAGCAGCGTGCTGCGTCAGCAAGCGTTGGGAAGTGCCGCGAAGAGTACAGTGTGTCTTGCCTTCTTGTACTTGGCAACGCATGAGAGAAGGTGGAAACATTGAACTTTGGTCAATCAGAGGCCAAGTTCGGTGCAGGGGGGCGGGACGCATAGGGAAGCGAAAAGCCAGTCAGAATCGAGTCTGAAAATTTCAGAATTTCAGAATTTTTTCTGAAAAGACTCGATTCTGATTGGCTGGAAAGCCGACAGAGAGAGCCATGGAGAGATGACAAAGAGAGCCATCCAAGGCCCCCCAAGGCACCTTTCAAAGTGGTATCTCTTATATTTAGCAGGAGGCGAGCAACAGTCCCTCTTCACCCCAGCACGGTGTCTTTTCCAGTGGCTGTTGCTGGTGTCTCTCCTGTATTTTTTTTTAGATTGTGATCCCTTTGGGGACAGGGAACCATTTATTTTACTGTGTAAACCGCTTTGTGAACTACTCCTGGTGAGAAGCGGTATATAAATATGCTTAATATTCTTAATAATAAACAGGCATAGAATCAGGTTGTATGATTTTGAAGACCAAGTACACCTTTAAAAATATTTTTTCTTCTTTTGTACTATTGCAAGAAGACCCGGATTTTAAGGAAACTGCTCTTATAAAAATAATTCTGCTGCCCTATCTGTTTTTCACTGTGTAGCAATGATGGTTCCAACTGAACTGTTTTTTGCTAAAGATTATGACAAACTATGAATGACATAGTTGGCTTTACAATGTGCTAACATTCAGCAGAATGTAGAAACCAACCACGTCCCCAAGAAAAGGACTTATCCGTGTGACATCTGCTACAAACAGTTTGAATCTCCATCCAAACCAGCTAGGCAGTATCTTATACACACTGGCCAAAAGCCACGCAAATGCCATACGTGTTGCAAAACTTTTAGGCAGTTGGTCCATCTGGAAAGACATCAGCTCACCCATAGGCTGCCTTTAAGAGTAACATTTGTCACAAAAACTTCAAAGATGTAGTCACATTCCAAAGGCATCAACAGCTTCATAATGAGAACTATCAGGGTGATACAGAGTGAGCAAAGAGATCAAGGAGTGCCAGGCAAGAGAGATTTGAGCATGGGATGTTTTGTTTGCCAAAAATCCTCTGCAAGGCAACAGCGATGTGTACAGCATCAATGCTGTATTCGGCTGTGTCTGATCATCTGCACCACACCAGAAGGAGAAAGAAACATGCATATGTGTGAGACAATTGGCAAGATGTTTCCTTCACAATCTAAGCAGAAGAGGCGATTGCTGCTCATCCATACCAGCCAGAAGCCTTTGAAGTGCCATGTATGTGGTAAATCTTTCAGGCAGTCAATACACTTGAAAATCCATCCCACTGAAGGGAAGCCTTTTTATTGTCCTCTGTGTCAGAAGGGATTTAAAGTTCAAGCAAACTTCTGACGCACAAACAACTCCACCATGCCTCAAACCAGATTTTTTCCTGGTGTTGTATACCAGAGCAAATCATCCTAAGAACCTTAAGCTACAGACTGTCAGGACAGTGTTGAGACTGTTACTGCATATGCATCTCAAGAGAGGGATCAGCTTTGTTTTCACATTATGTTGTGCCTTGTCAGTGGTGGTGAGTGTGAACAATATTTGAAATGGAACAGATGCTGGCTTTGCACAAGTTGGTGGGAAGCCTGAGAGATGGCAGAGGACCCAAAGCAGGCAAGTAGGCCTACAACCGTATAGCCAATGCCAGGAGAAAGGTCATGAGGGAACTCAGGACATGCTGGAGAAAAGATACCGGCGGTGTCTTCCCTGCCAGATGAGAAAAGTATGAAAATAAAGCATTGTCAAAGTCATATCCTGGTTGCCTCCAAGAAGCGTCGTCCTGATCCTTGCCATGCACAAGGCAGAGAGCAATACAAAGGAACGGACATTGGTAGCATCCAAGCAAGAACATAACAAAACCCACTATTTAGAAATGAATCTGAAAAGGTATGCTTACCTGCGAACATATGTTATACCTGGGTGACTCAATGCATGATAAAGATGACTCACTTTAAGTCTCCTCAGATGATGGTTTCTTTGATAAGCCAGAAGTACTTCAATGCATTTTTCCAGCTTTCAATAAAAATATACATAATAGACATAAAGAGTGCAAATGTGACAGGTGTGGAAAACCCTTCCCTTCTTCTTCCAAGCTTCAAAGACATTATCTTACTCACACAGGACAGAAGCCCTTTGGCTGTACTCTTTGCAGGAAGACATTTAGACAGTCAGCCCACTTAAAAAGACATCCGCTCACCCATACTGAAAAGAGCCCAGGCAAAAGGCCTGCATGCCGGCTGGCACTGGAAAATCTGAATGTGCTTGTCATTCAGCTGGGAGATGGCTTTGAATTTAAATCTTCTCAGCCTTTGGTTTATTCTCAGACATGTTCACAGTCCTCTGACTTTCAGGAATCACAGTCAAACCATGTAGGTGAAATCAAAGTGGAGATAGCATCTGAGCGAGGACTCCATTCTCAGCGCTGATAGTAAAGATGTTCATTGTGTGTGGGGAAATAAAAGGCTGGAAATTTACCCAATCATTCATGGTGACTGCCATGTGATGGTGATTGCCACGGTTTCTCCATGTGTGAAGAGGAAAATAAAAGGTAGTTAACAGGTTTTATCATTGTAGTGTCTGCTTTAAGACATTTAAAGTACCCTCTAAACTTGGAATACACTGTTTTAGTACATACTGGACAGAAGCCGTGCCCGTTTGAGTTTTCCATTTGTGGCAAAACTTTCAGGCAAGCCCCCTACTTGAGAAGGTACCCACTTCAAAAATAGGGATTGTAAAGGGAACTAAAACTATCACCGTTTTAGCAAATAGGGGGAAAAGAGCATTTTCAGGGATTGCAATGTATGAACGATTTGCATGCATGTAGACATGTCTGTGCCATAACTGCTGGGCAATAAGATAAAATAAGTATTGAAAATGTGGATAAGAACCTTCAAGGTGACCTTTTTTGAGTGTCAATCAATCAGAATTTAATTGATCTGTATTCTGAAAAATAGTTTATTTTTCAAACTGTTATGACATTTTACTACGTGGTCTTCTGGATGGATATTTAGAGCACATAGTTTTGGCATTTGCCATGTCTGTCTCAGAGAAAATATCTAGACATTTTCTAGATATAGAAAATAAGTTATGTGATTACTTGTTTGGGTCAGTTGGGTTAGTCCCAGTGTTCTATTGATTTAAATGATGCGTATTCATGTCTAACTTTCTTTGACACAACCCAGAGTCTTCTTGTAGACAAAGACAATGAGGTTAAACTAGGACCTTGGGCTGCTAGTGCTTAGGCTAGACAGGATCTTGAGACTTGGGCTTGGTAGTAATCAGATTAGAACCATTGCCAGGCAAGCTCCCCGAGAAACCAGCTCTTTAGCTGGCACACACCCAGGGAGGCCGTGTAAGGCCGACCTGGCCTGGGAAGGGAACAGGGATATAGCAGAGTGCAGCGCCAATATCCCCACCCCTCCCAGGCTGGCCAATGGCCCCCTCTCCTGCCACCCCTGCCACCTCAGCCCGTCCTCCCCATGCCCTCCTGCCAACCAGCGCAATACTTACCTGGGTTGGCCGGCGTGGGTACTGGACAGCGGCTTTGTAAGCGGTGCTGGCCTCCGTGCTGGTGCCACACTAGAGCCTAGAGGTGTCGCAAAAGCACTTTCACAACACCTCAGACTGGCGGAGTGCATGCTCTGCTGACCTACTCTTGGGCAGGATTGTGCCCTAAATGTCATGGTGAGAGAGAGAGAGAGAGAGAGAGAGATTGTATGAGCGTTCCGCCGTCCGAAGCCATCGCAAACGTGCTTCGCATCACGTGCCATCGCATCACGTTTGCGATGACTCATGAGTAAGGGAGGCCAGCACAAGGCCGGCTGCCCTCACTCTGCTACCAGGATGACCCCATAGCTGCTGGAGGAAAGTAAGGCTCCTGGCGGCATGCGGGGGTGGTCTGGGCGGCGAGGGAGGGGGGCCATTGGCCGAGCCGGCCCGGGAGGGGACGGCCTCCGCCATATCCCCGTCCCCGTCAGGCTGGTTCGGCCGTTACACGGCCTCCTCTTACTTCTGCCAGCTATTTAGCTGGTGGAAATCCGAGGAGGTCCATTGGGCCTGCCCTGGTTTACACCCGGGGAAGGGAACAAATTGTGGCCCGGAACAGGGATATGATCTGGCGAGCGGCCCTGGGCCACTGGCCGGATCATTACAGTGGATTGCGCTGTAATGGAGAGAAGGGATGTCTGTTAATGCCAAAAGTCTGTTAAATCCGAATGCATTGAAGTTAGTGGAGACATGCATGCACAAAACATATATGACTTGTTTCTAATGAAGCAGAAAATGTCCATTCTTTCTGGTTCATTAAATCAAGGTCTGTTAAATCGAGGGTTCACTGTACCTGGCTTGGCAAATCCAGAACTTTTTATTGCCTGTTGCAGATGCTGATATTGGAAGTTCCTGTTGCTCACCGGGCTGGTGGTGTCTGTGTCCCAACTGTATACAATCTCTGATTGGTCGTCTTTGAACTGGAAAGTATGCCAGCAAATCTTAGGGTGGCAGGAAAGGGCATGTGAAGAGAACTGTGTGTACAGGGCAAACATCCTCACCGATGCAACGAACATGAAAATGAGCGAACTCAGGAAGATAGTGGAGGACAGGAAGGCCTGGCAGGATATGGTTCATGGGATCACCAAGAGTCGGACACGACTTAATGACTGAACAACAACAAACCATGTGCTCAAAGTTTATCTCTGGCTCACCTGAGGGAATGGCCTGAAGTATTCAAGGTAAATTTCAGATCAGGTTTAACATGCATTTTACATACAGTCATCAAGGATGGAACATTTTTCAGAAGTTGTCCTGAATAAATATTTATACACAAACCAGAACAGCACAGAAGGCTCCTTTTAAAGTCCTGAATATTTCAGAAAGCATCTGTTACTAAACTGAGGCATCATGTACAGCCAACCATAACTGTTTAATGAGATAAACAAAGAAAAGAACTTCTGCTATTTTTAAAAAATACACACCCATACATTTGACAAATCCCATTCATCTGAGAAGGCTGAATCCAAGAAGCTGAGCCAACTAGCACAAGAGATTGCAACAAAAACATTGAGCATACCCAGTCTTTACCATTAAAAAAACCTCTGTTGATCAGGTGATGCATGTAACTGCCACTAAACTGGTCTGATTTATGTGAGCAAGTGACTTTGTGGCTTGCAAAGGGAACTTTAAGTGAGCATTTCCAATGTGATGCAAGAGAAAATCCATATTGGACATGGCTTTTAGCAACTTTGATAAAAAAAAATACCTTTATGACGATGGATTCATGGGATTCATCCAAGACATTGTTAGGTAGTGCTTATGTCCATTGGTGTGAATGTGCTTAAGCATATTGGTGTTTGCATTCTGGCTGTTGAATGGGAATAAGCAACTCATTTCACGTGATTCATGCAAGGATGAATGGGATGTATTTTATTTTTAAATGTATAAATTGTTTTTATATAGATTGTACCCCAGACATTTTACAACACAAAAATGATCACATAAAACACATAAAGGAAACGGTGCGAGCTACAAATACAGTAGACAGGATCCAAAGTTCACGTGACACACTGTATACCTAACAAGGCTTCTCACCACTCACCTTTCTTTACACAGTCCTCCCACGTATGTCACCCAACAAGCTACTTGGAAGAACTTTAGGAGTAGCTTCCAATATACTATGAGGATTCTAGCAGAAGGGTTCTAGAACTTATGTGTCTCACACTACAGCTAGATTCTGACTATAGACCTAGTACTGGGGGGTACAGTTTTCCTCAGTGCACCTGCATTATCTTTTCTCTCAGCCGCTCATATAACTCAGGCACCGTTGTACTGCTCTGGCACAGGGCTGTCATAAGGCCCATGGGCCAAATATGGCCTGCGGAAGCTCTTTATCCATGTGATAATTGGGTTCTCCCAGTGCTGCCCTTTCAGCAGCGTCGCTTCTGCCGAGGCGTCACTTTGCAGACCACCTCTCAGCTGCTGAGCTTCAAAGTGATGCCTCGGCAGAAGCGGCACGACTGAAAGGGCGGCCTGTGTGATAATTAGGCACTCCCATACCTTGAAAGTCAAGAGTTGCATATTTTCTCTTCTGTCATTTGCAGTTGAGTTCCTATGTGAGTACAAGGTGCTTATTTCTGGCCATCATCTGCTTAATGATGTCACTTCTGGCCCTCAGCTGGTGCCATGTATACTATTCGGCTGGCTGGCTGTAATGAGTTTGACACCCCTGGGCTAGAGTCTCAGCCTCTTCTGCAACACCTGATAAGCCTTCTTGGCACATAGTAGCTACGGAAACTGACAGAAAGAGAGGGAACCTTTTCGGTGCCTGCTGTGCTTTGCACTCATAAAATTGAGCTATTGGGTTCGGTATGAAGGACCGTGCCAGGGGTGCCAGGCCAGCCATGGAATAAAGGTGATTATGGCAACAGCATTCACTTTCTTCAATGAATATGCACAATTCAGAATATAATATTTGTTACATTTGTATCTGTGCCCGTCCCATAAGGAGTTCAAAGTGGTGTTGATGAGTTTCCCAAACTGGGCCTACTACCTCCTACTTAGGTTTAGGGATGGAACTTTTTTGACTGACTTTCAGATCTTTTTCTGTCACTTCCTTTTATTGAAATCCCTTTTGATTATTGCACACTCAATGCAGTCTCTTTTTTCTTAAAATATTGCACAGTGAGAGGCATTTGTTTCAAAATTTTGGCAGCATACATGTCAGAAACTGTCAACTTGTTATCTTATCTGGGCAAGAGCTCTTTGTTTCTCCAGGGTGCTGTCTCAGTCCTTTAAGATGTCTTCTTGTTTGTAAGCATGTTGATTTCATCCACCCCCGGAAGAAAAATGGACAACTAATATGTTTTGTAATTATTTTACCTTTACTATTTACTGCCTATTTTTGTTCAGAACCTTTTACACAAAGTTGATAGCTCTAAGGGCTTTGTTGCCATTAAAATCAGTTATCTAGCCTTAATGTTCTCCCTGGTGAGATGTATCAGACTCTCTCACCGCTGATTTTTCATTGCCAAGTGAAAACCTGGCTTTTCCAGAAACTTTTTTTCTGGATCTGGAAGCCAATTTATTCTGCATTAAATAGTTTGGTTTAAAACAAAGAACGTTTTTACTGGCTCTGTATTAGTGTTCACTGTTCTATGTAGTTATGATTTTACTGTGTATTTTATGTCCTGGTTTGTAACCCTCTTCAGATGCCGTGTGAACAGAGAACAAACATTATTCTTATACATATATATAATCAGTGAAGCCTAAACTCAATATTCTTTTTGATTTTGCATTATAATGCATTATCTGAATTATTAATAGCAGCTTCTTTTTTCAAAAGTCTATGACAAACGCTGTATCTAATATACTCTCTCCTATTTCGTTATTTTCTTTCAAGAATCTAGAACATGTAAATGTATTGCGCAGAAACTAAGTTCAAAGTAGTTTCATAAGAAAGACCTGTGCTGCTTACTGTACTTTTAATTTCTATCTTAGATTTTAGGAATGTTCCCTTAGATCAGGGATGGACATCTTCTTTGGTAAAGCAGGCAGAGAACATGTGCAATACAGCCATTTAAAACACAATTCCTCCCATAAACATATATAAAACAATGTAACATTGTAAGGCTACAATCCTATGCACAATTTCCTAGGAGTAAGCCCCATTGAGGCCGTGGTGACTTAGTGGTTCGAGACCTGAGTGCCGCGTGACGGAGTGAGTTACCGTCTCCTGTCGCAGCTCCTCCCAACCTAGCAGTTCGAAAGCAAGAAATTGCAAATAGATAAATAGGTACCGCTGTGGCAGGAAAGTAACAGCGTTCCGTTAGTCATGCCGGCCACATGACCTTGGAAGTGTCTTCGGACAGCGCTGGCTCTTCGGCCTTAAAAATGGAGTGTTACCAAAATTGCCCTTGAAATTAGGGGAATAGCTTAAATATGGCAATTTGGTATTAGACAGGGACCTTTAGACCAGCTATACCAGAGTTGGGCTTCCAGAGTTCCCTTTTTAAATAATATTGAGGACACACGTAGTTACTTTCCAATATTTACTAAATAATTCAGGCAGATTCATACAAAAATACAATCATATTCACTCACATTCACAGCATACAGATCTATGAAACTTAAGTGGAAGTACAAAGACTTAGCAAGGTTCTTGCTTTATTTACCTCCTGTAGAGTTCACCTTGGCTTGCAATGCTGTAGCATTGAATGAAAAGTAGGACTAGCAGTCTGTAGGAATGACTGAGAAGTCAAGTTAAGAGTGGGGCGGTATGGAGAGAAGGGGGAGAAATAAAATGATTCCAAGGTTCTGAACAAGCTGGGTTCAGGAACCAAATCAGTGATTAACTGAGGAGTAATGCAAAGAGAAGGGATGGGGGTTGCAAGAGAGGGAGGGGGGCAAAAATGGGGGGGAAGGGAACAAGATAGAGATACTGAGAGCTCACCAGTACCAGTTCAAACCACAGGAGGAACAGAAGAGAGGGCCTTCCAGTCTGTTCCAACCTTTTATAGGAAGCTGAGCACATGTCTAAGGAACTCCAGGTACACAGACAAACAGGAAACAGGGGTCCTAGAAGGGACACCTCAGTGGATCTCTGGGTAAACACTGTGACAGGGAAGAGGGTAATCAGGGTTTATGGTCCAGCCGTTACTTGAGACAAAGCAGAGGCTGGGTTGAGTCATCTCAGGTGTTCCAAGAACATATTAGCATAACAGTGGGTTCTCCTTACTGGCAGACTGTCACTTAGCAAGACTTAGCAAGACCTTGCCTATGTCCATTCAGTGGAGAGGGGGAATGTAATGTAATGTGCGTAGTGGTGTGAGCATTTTGGGTCCATGGCGTGCTGAATGCTGATCAGATCCTTCTCCTGGCTTCTCTTGGCCTTCTGGAGTAAATCTGTTACAGCCTGGTCCATGGTGCAGGATCACAAACGGCATGACCTTCGCTTGTGTCATAACACAGTCCAGCTCACAAATTCAGCTCACAAGTTCAAAGTCTTTTTGGCACATTCACATTTTAAAAGCCATTTCCTAACAGGAGATGCGCACCGCACCCTAGAGTCGGACATGGTTGGCTTTCGAGCAGGGGATACCTTTACCTTTACCTTTACTAAGCCCCACTGAACTCAGTGACACTTACTTCTGAGTAGACATGCATATGATTGGGCTGTAACGTACCAACATCTCCACAAATCAAACTGGTTGGTGAATTAATCCAAAAGCTTTGCAAGCAAAAATGAAAACTGATCTTGTGTCAGTTACACCATAAGAACAGAGCAAAACCTCTGCTGGATCAGGCAAAAAGCCCCTGTAGTCCTGTTTCCCATTGTGACCTACCAGCTTCCACTGGGAAGCCCACAAGCAGGAGGGAAAGGGATATCTCTTTCCTGCCATTGCTCCCCTGTGGCTGCTGTTCAGAGGCATACTGAACCTGGAAGTAGCATATATAGCCATCATGAATTGTAGCCATTGATAGACCTGTTCTCCATGAATTGGTCCAATCCCTTGTTAGTCATCCATGTTAGTGTCCAACACCACATCTTAGGACAATTAATTCCACAAATCATGCGCTGTGTAAAGAATGTCCATCTGAAATCTCTCATCAGCCAGTTTCATTGAATGACCCCCAGTTTTAGTACTGTGAGGGAAAAAAGCTTCACTCTATCCACCTTCTCCACACCATGCATCATTTTATAAGTTTTATACGTCTCAGTCATGCCCCTTTTCCTCATAAGGAAGGTGCTTCAGCCTTCTGATAATTTTAGGTGCCCTCTTCTGCACTTTTTCCAGCTCTAGAGTATCTTTTTTGAGGTGTGGCAACCAGAACTGTACATATGCAGCTACACTATTGACTTGCATTGGGGCAATATAATGTTAGCTGTCTTGCTCTCTCTATCTCTGTCCTAATGACCTGTAGCATGGAATTCATCTTTTTCACTGCTGCGGTATGTTGAATCAAACTTTTCAACTAATTATCCACCATGATCCCAAGGTCGCTTTCCTAATTCATCACAGATAGGTCAGTCCCCATCAGTTTATATGTGAGATAGTAATGTTTTACCCCAACATACATCATTTTGTACATTTGCATTGAACTGTATTTGCCATTTGGTTGCCCATTCACTCAGTTTCAAGATGTCCTTTTGGAGGCCTTCACAATCTACTTTGAGTGTTGTTTTTTTACCATGCTGAGGAGTTTTGGTGTCATTTGCAAACCTGTCCACTTCACTGCTTATCCCTAATTATAGATCATTTATGAACAGCTTAAAAAGACAGATCATTTGTGAACCCTACTTCCTACCATGTTGATATTTGAAAATTGCCCATTTATTCCTGTACTTTACCTTGTTACCAATCTATAAAAGGATCTATCCTCTTACGTATTTTATTATTTATTTTCCCCACATTTTTATACCGCCCTTCCTCCAAGGAGTTCAGGGTGGTGTACATAGTTCCTTCCCTCCTTTTTGTCCTCACAACAACCCTGGGAGGTAGGTCAGGCTGAGAGATAGTGACTGACCCAAGGTCACCCAGGAAGCTTCATGGCTGAGCAGGGATTTGAACCTGGATCTTCCTGGTCTAAATCCAATTCCAGAACCACTACACCATCCTGACTGCTATGTTTACTCAAGAATCTTTGGTGAGGGACTTTCTTAAAAATATTTTGAAAGTTCATATACACAGTGTCATATTCAAAGTTCATATACACAGTGTCAGCTAGATCACCTCTCGCTGACATCCCTGTGGACATTTCCAAAGGTTAACTCCAGAAGATTAGTGAGACAGGACTTCTCTTTGCTGAAACCATGCTTGTTCTCCTTCAGTAAGGCTCATTCTTCTATATGCTTAATAGGTTTGGGGGTTTTGCTCAATCCTAATAGGGCCTTACGCTGCTGGAACTAGTGTTGCAAAGCTCAACAAGCTATTCCATGTGGCCTGGCCACCACTGCAAGTGGCCGGGTCTACGCACCAGTAGTCCGTCGGTTTACATCCCCCAGAGTCGGTAAGTCAGCATGGGGGGTGGGAGGCAGGATGGGGAGGGATGGGGCGTGGATCGAGGTGGCAAAGGGGGAAGTATCAGCAGCAGCAGCAGCGCAGCTGATATCCTATCCCCCTTTCCAGTCCTCCTCAACCTGCCTTCCTAAGGGCTTACTCCCGAGCAAGAGAACAAATGTTCCCTTACCCAGAGGAGACCTCTGGGCCTGAAACTCCCCTGCGGGATACAGCGCATGCCCCGTTGGTGCGGCTGCATCACCATGTAGGGAGTTACATAAGATTGGGCTGCCTGATCCCTTTTTAAATATCAGTGTTACATTGGCTACCTTCCAGTTCTCTGGCATGGAGGCTGATTTAAAGGACAAATTATATATTATATTAGAAGATTAGCAACTTCACATTTGAGTTCCTTAAGAACTCTTGAATGATGTCATCCAGACCCAGTGAGTTGTTAATCTTTAATTTGTCAATACAATCTAATTCCCTCTTAAAGCTAGAATAGGAGGGCCTTGTTTAAAGGAAGGGAATGTGACTCACAGCACAATCCTATCCAGCTCCCCCACTGGTGCAGTCAGTGAGGGAGGACAGAACGGGAGGCTTTGGAAGGGAAAGGGGATTCAAATTCCCTTTACACCCCCCTTTAAAAAGGGGATTTAAATCCCCTTTCTCTTCCAAAGCCTCCCATTCTGCCCTCCCCCACTGGCTGCACCAAGGTCAAAACCTTTAATGGCATAAAAGAACTGTAAAAAGCAAATATCAAGACCCAGCCAACCCAACACATACAATTACCAAACAAATACATTAAAAACAACAACACACATACGCATAAAATAACCAAACAAATAAAATGTCTGTAACCCATGTCATTCACTTACACAGGGGCAGTGTTCCAATCAGAGGTGCGTCTGAACCAAATTAGATGAAGATATTTGGCTACCAGCTGAGTGCGGCTCTCATTTTTCCCGTCCAGTAAAAAACAGATAGTGTCACTATCTGACCCAAAAGAAAAGGTCAGAATTGGCAACAGAAACTATTGACGCAGATTGTTGTAATAGGGGTAATAAAGGATCATGTGGGGGTAAAGACTCGGGTGTAAGCGAAAGCGAATCACATGAACTGGCTTGGGTACACTCCGCTGAACTAGGGTCATGGAAGGTCTGCTGAACTAGGGCCTCCCCACCCATCCCCGAAGCCCCGGTGAGTACAAAACCTCCGTTTTTTTCCTGGCAGTGGCGGCAATCCCTGGGATCGCTGGCGCTGCTGGCCCTGCCTCCACAAGCACTCCCAGAAACCAGGACTGTCCCGGCAAATACCGGGACTATGGTAAGGCTACCTAAAGGTAAGGGAACATTTGTTCCCTTACCTCAGGACAGAGGCGCTGGGGGTGGGGGCGGTGGCCCCCCATGCCATGCAAAAAGCAGGGGTGTCAAAGTGGCGGCAGAGAGGCGAGAACCATGCTGTTTTAGCGGGGGACATGGGGCTGGGTTTGGCCCACCCTCCCACCTTGCACCTCTGAAGTGGTTTGCAGCAGCGGTGACGTCACTTCACGCCACTGCCTCAGGGCTGCATTGGCGCTGGAAAGTTGGTTAGGATTGGGCTGTGAATGACCACCACTGCAGAAGCAGACCTGAAAGGCCCACTCTTAGATATTTTTTTAAAGATTACAGTACTAATTTAATAAAACAAAAATAAAAGAACGAGCACTGCACAAGCAGAGCTGTAAGGCCCACATGGGGATATCTGTTAAAGATTGCGATATAATTGAATTTTAAAAAGCAACTGAATGAATACTACACAGAGTTAAAAAAAAACATTCACAGCAACTTCCGGTTTTGTGTTGCAACCAGAAGTCGCTGTGAATCGGGTGTTGTTTGTTTTTTACTCTTTAGAGTCCGCAGTTTAGGCTTCCCAGTGTTTCAGACGACTCTAAAGAGTTAAAAAAACACACAATTCACATTGACTTCTGGTTGCGACGCGAAACCGAAAGTTGCTGTGAATCGCTTTGTTTTATTTTTACTCTTTACAGTACAGTAGTTTGAAGCACTGGGAAGCCGCGCGGGAGTCCATGAGCCGGCGGTGGGCGGCGCACTGCTAAGGTACTGTACTGTGTGGTGCCGCCCAGCCCCCGTCTCCCCCGTGCGGATTTCTTTCAATGCGGTTTTTTGTATTCATGGATACAAAGGATTTGTTGTATATAGACTAGTATAGGCCAGTATAGTATTATCCCCTTCGCTTTCTAATACAAGTTTGGAGAACTGCCACCTGCTCGATCTTTATTGGCAAAATAAAACCTCTCAGAAAAAGGTGATCAATATATACTACTACTATATACACACGTGACACGCATGATCTAAATGCAAATATTTGCGGTACCGAGCTGCAACCCGAGCCTATGCGTGGCTCCTGAGAAGTCCCATTAATTTCAATGGGACTGACTCTCAAGGTCCTTGAGTCAAAGAGCTGCAGCCCCAGGCAAGTACGTGGGATATACGGAGGTTTCCAGCAAAGTCGTTCAGCTAAGAAGCGTCCGCCACTTGAAAGCTTCTCACGGTCACGTTTCAAACCCAACTACACACGCTCACTTCCCAATGCAAACTACAGCTCAGCTTGCAGCAGAAATACATCTCGACTCGTGAAATTCCACACATACTTCTCCAGCCTCTGTTCTTTTGCATGCATGATGCAAACACCCTGGCTGAGTGGCTGTAATACCACGGAGGTCCCAAATGAGAATGGAAACGAGCGAGAGCTACTCTCCTAATCTATGCGCCCCACATTCCCTCTTTTTATTTTAAAGTCGTCATATACGAAAGTGACCGACGGAGGGCGGCTCCAAACTGCGCGGGTAAAACCATTCGCCGGGGAAGGAGGGAAGAACAGAGCAGGCGAGACCACGCGCGCTCCTGAGGAGGGGGGGTACAGCAGAGTCCTCGTGGAGGAGGCTGGTAGAACTGAGCGAAGGCGCTTGCGCAGGAGCAACATGGCCGCCGCCGTGGGTTCCTCGGTGAGAGCTCCGCAGGAGCCGCTGTCGCTGCCTCCTCCCAAGAAGATCGTGGCTCCCACCGTCTCGCAGATCAACGCGGAATTCGTAACGCAGGTAAGGTGGCTTCTGGATCCCTCCCTCCTTAGGCAGTGTGGCCGGAGGGGAGGGTCTCTCAGAGTCAGGACGGGCCTCCAGAGCAACGCCTGGGCGTTCGTACTTTGCAAAAGTCTTTGGGACTCTTCATATATGAAAGCGAATACCTAGATGTCTTTAGGGAAGCCCATAAGATAAGCAGGGCATGTAAGCAATAGCCCTGCCCTCTCCCTCTTGCCTCCCTTGTAACTGGTATTCAGAGGTACACTGCCTCTGAATGTGGAAGTTCTATTTAGCTGTCATGGCTAATCGCTGTTGATCAATTAGTAAGACCGGACACTTGGCCACTTTTTCCATGAAGGCAACATGTCTGTGTCCAAATGAACATCAGCCTTTCCTGTCTTTTAGTTTCAAAAGTATGTGTATTTGTGACTGTAAGGCACCTGAGATGAGTGCAGTTTTTCCACCTCTGCTAAAGATCATGATTATGTTGATCAAGGTTGCAGTTGCAATAAAGGCCTTGTGAAGAGCTTCTCCTTGATGAAATGAGTGGCTGAGTTATCTGCAATCCAGCAGATTAAAAGGGTGGTGCCCTGTGGGTAGCCCTCCTGATGGATCTCCTTACCTGTGCCATCTCCTTTGACCTCTGCAAAAGTCTTGACACTCCTGATGTTCTTAACATTTAGGCCCCAAATCCATACTATTGTGCTTCTGATTTTTTTTATTGCTGTGGCCAGGTACTTTATATTAATCTTTCATTCAGATTATTTCCCCTTAATTTGACCCAGGGTTTAGAGCCAGCATTCGGGTGAAATAGTGGGATTCAACCTTAAAATACATGAAGTCTTGATAAAGAAGAGAGTCTGTGGGCTTGTGCAAATTGCATTTCATCTCTGCTAAATAAACACAGCTTTTTTTCATAAGATTGATTGGGCTGCTCAGCTGGCTGGCGCTGGTGGAAGTGTGGCAGCTGGGCCTGGGGGGCGGACAAGCCTCCCAGCGCCGGCCAGATGAGCAGGCAGGAGTTGCGGCAGCCCGACGGAGACGGCAGAGCATCCTCTGCGCCTCCCCACAATCCACGCTTCTGACCGGTGGCCTGGGTCATGTTCGTGCCTCGGCAAGCACATTGCCATTCGTGTCCACCCGGACGAGCCTCCCAGCATCAGCCAGCCAAGCAGGCAGGAGTCGCGGCAGCCCGACGGGGACGGCGGGGCACCCGCCACGCCTCCCCACAAGGTGACAGAGATCGGCAAGCTCCCCGGGGCTGGGATGGAGCGGCGAGCTCCCCAGGGGGCCCTTGCCAGCTGGGACAGAGCAGCGGCAGCCCAATGCAAAAGGCAACACGCCCGCCGAGGTGCCAATACAACCCAGGCCACCGGCCAGAAGCGCAGCAGCTGGGCCTGGGGGACAGGTTCTTGCGGCCCGGTTCGTAACAGGACACGGACCGTTACTGGGCTGCGGCCCGGTGCTTGGGGACCCCTCCTATAAGGTATTTGCCCCAAATAATTATTTGACCAGGCAAGTGGCTAATAGCAAGGTGGCTCGAGAATGAGTAACTATACTTTTTAATATTTATTCACGTTGACAATTTACAGCACTTGCACTCTTGCATTCAATTCAGGAAGGTTTGGATGGGTACTGTAATCTCATTTTGTCCTGTGAAGAAACTGCTTCCCCTCTATGAAATGGCCTGTTTCTTGAGGTCTGCTGGAGAGGTCTTCTTGTACTTTCCACCACCAGTGGAGATTCGACTGATGGTGATGCAAGAGAGGACCTCATCAGTGGTGGCACCCTGCAGATTGGTACTCTCTGCCTATTGAGATTCTGGCAGCAGTTGAAAACATAGGTGCTCTCCTTGGCCTGTGGGGCCTAGCTTTGAATTGTGCTTTGTTGCTTTCAGTCCCTTTGCTGTTATGCTGTCTCTATAGTTTTCTTTTGTTTCATCTGAATACAGTCTTTATCGATTTTTAACTTATTGTAAGCCACCTTGAGAGTCTCACGTCGGGAATGCCTTGCGTAGGGTAAACATTTTAAAAAAATAAATTGAGGCCAGGTGCTTATAGCAGATCATGCATTTTGACTGCATATTTTAACTAAATGGTCTTTTATCTTACAGTTGGCAAATAAATACTGGGCACCACATGTCAAGAAAAAGCTGCCTTTTGAGTCGAAGGTAACCCCTGAATCCATTGTTCTGTTTTACTGTGTTTAACAATAGTTCTGTTTTAATTTGCCTAGAAATTAGGGGGATTACTTTTCTAATTATTTTTGCTTTAGGGCTTTGGATCATAAAGTTACACATAATATTGATCTGATATTCTCTTTCCATGGCTTGTTTGTGCAGTTTCAAACTAATTTTGATGGCTGTTTTATTTTTATCCTGGATGCTTATGAGTACTTGACTAAACTATTGGATTGAGTTTGTTTTTTTAATCCCTTATATTGTTGCAATCTTTTTTATTCACTTTTTGATTTTTCGATACAAAGAATCTTTATTTCAGGGAAAGTCTTCCAATTTCGGTTGTGGAAAAATATTGGCATGAAGCGTAACAATTTAGGAATCTGCTAATGTTGCTAACTGTAATTACTAATATTCCTCTGTGTAAAGGCATGTTACTAGGAAATAATAGTTTTTTCCCTATCTTGCCCTGCTGGGATCGTAAATGATCTCTAGGCCCAGGAGGGAGTAGATACCATCGAGGCCATTCCATACGTACCAACAGAAGTTACCTCTAACAGAAGAGTGCCTGCTTTTAGTTCCTGGGAAATGGTTTAAATTGTATTTTGCAATGTTGTAAACAGCTTTGAGGATGTGATGGTTGAAAAGCAGGATATAAATCAGCTTGCTTTGGGAACTCCCAAAGCAAGAATCTTAACATTTGTCTAAGAATTTTTATTTTTGTTTTTGTAGGTTATTGAAGATGTGTACGGAAAAGAAATTGTCAGGTCGAAGTACGTATGCTGTGTTTCCTTTATTATATAGTTAGGAAGAAGTTCCTGACAGCACAAACTGTTCGGCAGTGGAACAGTCTCCCATGGAAGGTGGTAGACTCTCCATCATTGAAGGTCTTTGGGCAGAGGCTGGATAGCAGCCTATGAAGGATATTGTAGCTGTGGACAGCCTGCACTGGCAGGGGATTAGACTCAGTGAACTTGTAGGTCCCCTCTAAGTCTATGATTGTATAGTTGTGATAAAGAAACATACCTGTGCCTGTTCTGAAAAGCTAAACTGCACATCAAAAATATTGAAAGAAACATGGTAGCAGCCTTAAACCCTATGATATATACAGTCAACAGTATTCCTTGTAAGCTGTGTAGCTGCACAGCTCAACGCGGAACTCCGCATAACACAGAACTTGGCAACCCGGAACTCTGGTGATGTTGTGTGATATCATCACCAAGTGTCGCAACACAGTTGTGACACAGCCGAGTAAGAGAAGGGGTCTTACAGGGAATGTAGATGGTCAGACAACTCAATATCCTCATACTAAACTAGTGTGTGTGTGGCCTTATTGTGTCTTGCAGTATAGATGCAAGTTATTGCTGGGAATACACAAGCTTCCCCCTGTGGGCCACTGTGCTTCTGCAGGGCAAAGGGATATGTGTGCTGCTTGCATGCATCCGATGCATGCAAGTAAGGCTTGCCTACTCTGTGTACCAATACACACATGCATGTTAGTCATTTGATGGATGCAGCATCCAGTGATGATTTGCATGTATGGATAAGCCAGCCTGTCACAGAGCTTGCATATCCTCACATCTCAAATCCCGTCAACCTCGCCAAGTAAATGTCAAATAGCACTGGAGACAAAATCAAACCCTGGTGCAGAGCAGACAGAAGTCCCCAGCATATGCTGGAATCTGTTAGGGAGATCATAACCGCTGGAGCACCGAGCCACCACTTCTCAACCTTGGCAGACGATTGAGAAGGATAATGTGATTGGGGTGAAACTGGATTCAAACAGGACTCCATAATCCTGATGCCAAGGAATGCCTGGACTTGAGCTGTCATCACCTGCTTAATCACCGGACCCAGAAAGCAAATATTTGCTACTCACTGATAGCTGTCACGACTGTATAAGTCCAGGGAGGTTATCTTGAGGAGTAGTGTCATGGCTGCCTCCTTCAAAGACCTCCCCCTTCTCTACTGTGCTGTTTACAACCTCCTGGACCCAACCAATTTCTACCCTTGTTATTAGCCAAGAAGGACAAGGCTTGAACAAATAGATCGTTGGTCACACCTCTCAGAGAACTCTGTCAGCATCTTTAGGGTGCAATAACTGGAACTCATCTAATAGCAGCAAGAAGCTGGTTGCTGTCCTTCAGCAGTGAATTGCGCATGACTTCAGGCCTTAATGGAATGGGGTGATTAAGATTGGACAGCCTTCTGGGTCCAAAGGAAAAAGACAAAACTGAAGCTTATGACTTTGCAACGGTGAGGTGTATGGATACCCTGGACACACGATGTCGACCTGTTTTATTTACGATCGAGGCCTGAGACTTGCTGCTCCATCTTCTGTGCAGTTGAGCGGGTGTCCCAACTATGCTCGTGTCGTGTATAAGATAATGTTGTGCCAGTGTTTCAGGGGAGATGTAAATACAGCAGTTTAGAGTAGAAGTGCCAGTCTCTTCTTGAGCAAGATTTAAATCAAACGGCTTCTATGTTTGAAGATGCAACCTGTGGAAATCCGATTCAGCTGAGGGTCAAGTTTTAATCCATTTTTTTTTCTCTTTGGTTTCAGATTTGCCATTAGAAAAATAATGCTTTTAGAATTTAGGTAAGTGCTCTTTGAGTTGGAGATGCATTTTTAAAGAAAATCTGTGACTATACCTCGAGGGCTGCATGCGGACTTCGACATGGAACCAGGGGGCCGCACAATAAATTAATTTCCATATCGTAAATTAAAGCGTTTGCAGTATATTTAATTTAATATACACAATACACACACAGGGCAGGAGGATTGCGGTACTAATTGAATAAAAAAAAGCAACTGAATGAACATTGCACAAGCAGAGCTGTAAGACCCACACTGGGATATTTTTTAAAGATGGGTAGAGTACTAATTAGTATCTTCATAGATTTAATATTCACAGGTTTAAAAGCCATGTCAAAAATTCCACCACAAGGTTAAAACTACACAATAAAAATCGCCTTAAAACTACACCTTGTGTAGTTTTAACCTTGTGGTAGAATTTTTGACATGGCTTTTAAACCTGTGAATATTAAATCTATGAAGATTGTAGCTGGCCATGAAAGTTTTCGCTCAATACTAATTAGTAATAGAGGATAAAAAGAATGCTTTGTGGGCCTATGATCTCTGCAGAGATCACAGGCAGCTCCTGTTCCTTCTGAAGCCCAAGCGCAGCTCCTCTGTGGTGGCCCATACCCTTTTCCCATTTCTCTCTCCCAGAAACCCTCTCATGTAACCCCCGTCCCCCCCCTTCCTTGAATTTGCCCGCTCTGCAACAACTCTCCCCAGCATGCCCCGCGCTCCACTGACGATCCAAAAAGCGCTCAGGAGCCAAGTGCCTTTGCGCTCGTCAGCAATGGCGCGTGGGGCAGGCTGCAGAGAGTTCGTCTGCTGAAGTGCAGGCCCCGCCCATGCTCCAGCTGACAATCAGAAAGGCCCTTCCAATTGTCAGCTGGAGCGAGGACGGGACTTGCACTTCAGTGGATGAACACTCCGCAGCCTGCCCCACGTGCCCTCGCTGACGAGCGCAAAGGGACTCAGCTCCTGAGTATGATTATCAGCTAAAGCGCGGGGCATGCTGGGGTGAGCTTTTGTCGCCATCCTGACCCGCTCTCTTATTGAGCCTCCGGAATTGAGTGGGATGGGACAGCAGCCTCGAGAGAGATTGCCGCAGCATGGCCTGCGCTCCAACTGACAATCACGCTCAGGAGCTGTGAGTGTCTTTGCTGTGATCAGGACGGGGCGGGGGAAAGGGGGGATAGGGATTGGTGGGGCTCCGAGCGGCAAGAGGGCTGCAGAAGGCGTGTTGGACCACCATGCTGGTCTAGAGTGACTGAGTGTGGATTAGGAGGTCTTTGGTTCGAAACTCTCCACCGGCTTGCAAAGTGGCTTTTGGAATGTTTCTGTCTCCTAGCCTCAATCCTCCATCTTCCATCTGTAATATGAGAAAGATAATACAGGCCTCCCGTGCAGGATAATTTGTGTGAAGCACTTTGACTGTTCTGAAGTTAGGTACAAATGATTTACTATTATTTACTAATCAAGTGCAGTCCAGGAACTGAGTTGTGCAAGATTGTAATTCATTATTTAACGCGTGTATCCCAAATTGCAGTGCACAATTGAATCTACAGGAAATGTAACATAATAGTGTTTAAGCTTTTTTAAAAGATACATAAATTCATGAAAATGAGACGCCATATGGGATAAAGGGAGAGGGAAAAACTGCTTAACATTTTTAATGTCATGCAAATGTAACCAACAGCAATGTAGAAGGTCTTATTTCACTTTTTCTGAATCTGTAGGAGAAATTCAGATTAGACCTCCTTTTTATTGCTGTCAGCAGTGGTGAATTATAGGTAGGCTTACCATCATCCTGGAATCGACGCTGGCTTCAGCCTAGAGCGGATCCGAGCCGCTCCCAAGGGTGCCCTGCGGCTGTCCAATGGGCTTCCGGAACTTCCGGTCAACGACGTGACAGAAGCCGGAACCCTCATTGGGCAGCCGCAGTGCACCCTTGGGAGCGGCTCGGGTCTGCTCTAGGCCGAAGCCAGCGTCGATTCCGGGACGATGGTAAGCCTAATTATAGGACATTATGAGGAGACATGCATAGGATTGGATTGTCCCACTACAGCTGTATCCTTTTCTAATACTTTCCAAAATAGTCTTCTGGAAGCATGAAGTGCTTTTAATTGTTGGGGTGGGTGTGGTTTATGGACATTTGAAGCTGCATTATGCCAGGATGCCAGGTCAGACCATCAGTCCACCTAGCTTAGTGTTGACGGCACTGGCTATAGCAGATCTTCTGGGTTCCAGAGGAAGGTCTTTCCCAGATTTATCTGGAGATGCCAGGCATAACCTGGGACCTTCTGTATGCAGAACATGGGCTCTGCCTGCAAACCACAACCACATCACCATGCGAGCCACATGTGGGTGTGTGGACTTTCTCATACTGTAGTTGTTTGTATATACTATAGTAAATAAGTTGCCTGATCCTGTTATGCTGTGATGGGCTAGAAGTCTGACAGCACAATCCTATACCTGTCTACTCAGAAATAAGTCCCACTGTGTTCAGTGGGGCTTACTCTCAGGTAAGTGTGTATAGGATTGCAGCTTTAACTATATAAGAAACAAATTCCTTGGTACTTTTACAAGCATATTGCAAATGGTTCTAACCATTTGTAGCATACTGACAAGATGGGCTAAAACACCAACTGAATTACAATTTGGTCTTTATAATATTTATCTTTTAATTTTTTACAGTATGAATGTATAAATTTATCAGTGGTGAATCAGTCATGTTTGGATGTTGCTGGCAGGGAAACTGATAGAACAGTGTTTCTCAAAATTATCCTCCTGAGTAGGGGGAGTTGTAAGTGGTAGCGGGGGTGGGCTGACGGCAGCACTTCCGGGATTGTGCCGCCGACGGGATATTTTTTTTACCTTACTGGGGGTTGCACTGGAGGGTGTGGGGAGGCCCGTGGCCCCCTCTGCGGGTCTCCCTGTGCCCTCCAGAGGGTCAGTGCAACCCCCAGTAAGGTTAAAAAAAACCCTTTTTCCTTTGGCGATGGCGGGATGTCACCATCACCGCACGTCGCCACCCCCCTTTAGGAGGTAGCGACATCTTCCGTTTCTCATGGTGAGTCACAACCCACTGCTTTGAGAACCACTGTGATAGATCAATCCTGTGCAGGTTTACTCAGAAGTAAATCCCATTGTGTTTAATGGGGTTTACTCCCAGGAAAGTGTACCGGAGTGCAGGCTCAGGCAGGAAGTAGGGCATTCCTAAGAGCTAAAGCCTGCACTGATGCTTTTTGTAGACTTTTTTCCTCGTGGTTTAGAAATCATTTCTGTTTGTTAGTTCAGCCCCATGGGTCATCAAGCTGTGGGATTTTGAGTGTTACACATCTACTTTGATTACCGTATTCTGAAGGCCCTTTTCATCCTCTGGAAAGGGGACAGGGGTGGAGAATTCTGTGCTGCCTTGGTCAGCTACCTCACCTACACGGCCTCCTCCTTGAAGGAGTAGTGGGTCTGAAAGGAGCCACAGGCAGAGGGTTACACTGGTGCAAGGGTAGGACTTAACAGATGTATGAGGCAGAGAGACTTGTCTTGTGTAAAAACATGGATAGATCATGACATCTGGAATACATTGTATCACTGGCGTCACTCTAGGTGGGGCGGAAAGCTAAGTTCTGCAGCGTTCCGCCCCACCGTTACTCTCCAGTACGAGGTGCCCCACTCCCTCGTCGTAGGAGCCCGTCAGCGGAGAGAAAGCAACGCGCAGGGACTTTCCTGCGAGTTGCCTTCGATCCCCCGACAGGCTCCGATGACGAGGGGGCGGGGCACCTCGTATCGGAGAGTAACGGTAGCGCGGAACGCTGCAGAACCTAGCTTTCCGCCCCACCTAGAGCGACGCCAGTGCATTGTATATTCCTTGAGGTTTGGTGCCATGCAGCATTTTCTGGTGTGTAACCTTGACTGTACATGCCCTTTGCATCCTTTTGCCAGTTACTTTTGTGGTCCACACTTTAGCCCTAGGCAGACATTACCCTGCCCTCATTCATTGAATACACAGAAGGAGAATCTACCAGCTGGCTGCACCTGTTGCACTTACCAGCAGAGTTGGCATTAGGTTGCTGGAGGTCCTGCACGGTTCCATCATAACACCTTCTGCCCAACCCCTTATGATGCATTGGGCACCGGAGCTGAGAATTCACGGCTTGGCCTGGCCAAGTCGACTCTTTGGTAAGCATAGATTATCAGCCAGTGCCCAACCTGACCAGCCTCTGATAGCCCTGCCTCAGTAGGAAGAGAGGGTATCTGGCATGCTCCAGTTACTTGTGAGCATATGGATGGGGGAAGAGAACAGTCTGCATAGGGCTTTAGCGTATACATTATACAGGAATGAGTGAGAGATGCATCTAAAGAAACAAAAAAAGAGAATACTTTGGCCAACTCTAGGTTGAATATTGCTAGCTTCTTAATATGTTTAAGAATTTAGATTGCCATTATGGAGCTCAGCCATCTTGTTGACTTTCTGGTGCATTTTGAAATCTCTGTGCTGTTGAATTGAGTTTCTTCATTCATGTTTTATTTGGCATAATAAAGACTTCTTCAAGGCTTTCTATGTTGTGCTGATTGCTTAGTCCCTGGAGGAGGCAGCAGGCATTTGTTTCCAAGTACTACAGCAAGTGTCCATTGAAGAGTGTGTCACAAGTAGGAGAGACGGTTATTCTTTTGCTCCTCAAAATCAACGTGAATCAATGTTCAGCCTTATGATAATGTAGTGCTTGTACCAAGTGCGTGCAAAATCCTTTTAAAAAACAGCATATTCCCATTGGTGATTCATTTGCCATGCATATTCAGGCTAGCTTAAATGACGCTGGTACGTTTTACTGCAGTGAACTGCTTAGAGGTGCTTTTGGAAGTTACAAATCATATAGATGGGTTTTAAGAAATGGTAGATAATTATGTTTCTTTTCTCCTGATGAGGGATATTAGTGATAACGCTTTGTCTTTTTCCACTGTTCACAGCCAGTACCTTGAAAATTACTTGTGGCTGAATTATTCTCCGGAGGTGTCCAGCAAAGCATATTTGATGTCAATCTGTTGTATGGTGAATGAAAAGTTCAGAGAGAATGTTCCAGCGTGGGAGGTAATAGACGTCAATTAGAGCCAGCAGTAACTTTGATCCCCTATTTGCAACTTTCACTTTGCCCACTTAAAGTGTCAGAAGATGTCAGGATGTACAATACTGGCTGTCATTGTGCCTTGTCTGCCACAGCCCTTCAAACAATAGCATGTCCCAGTTAGAGAACAGCAGTGGACAGTTGGAAGGCTTCACAATGGAAGCAGGAGTAGTATGAAAAAGAAGTAATTGTTGCAGTGATTATTTTAGGTATTTCCTCTTGACAAAGTCAGGCACTTAATGGTGCATTTTTTGTGTGTTTCGAATGATAACAGTAAGAGGAATGTTCATTTCTATAAAAAGACTACATGGGAAATGGGAGAGCAATTTCTTCTGGGAGTCATTTTTACATTAAAGAAGTGGTGTGGTTGCCACTCCCCGTGGCTTCATCCCCTGCCACTCCAGTAATATCGGAAGACTGAAAAACATGGGAAGAGGTGTGGGGTGCAGGGACGATGACCACATTAGGAGCGGGAGCAGCAGGCACAGTATTCTGTAAGAATGAACCATTGGTTTTGACGCATGCCGTAAAAATATAGATCCATTCTAGAACTGGCAGCTTTCACTCACAGCTTGGTTTTTACCTTGACTTTGACAATTTTATTTCTGTGGTATCTGAGTAGATCTCTTGAGAGTTGGTAACTTCTGTTTGCTGGTTTGCCTCCGATAGCACACTGAAAAGAATGTTGTACTTATCCTGTAATCGAGTGCATAGGTCTGGTGGGATCTGCGTTGTCTAGTTGGGGCTCTAGAAGACGCAAGTAATTTGTCTGACTCCTGCTTCTGTCCCTACTGCCCTCCTTAATGCTCGTCAGTGGTATAGGCCCTGTCTCCTGACATGTCTGAGAGTACAGCTGAATCTTCTGTTGGTGCTAAAAGCATATACATGAACTGGCAGTGAACTCAGGTAGTTGAGTGCTTGTTGCTCCGGAGACATTTTGGGGTGACTCCTTTCAAGTTAAAGGCTTCTGTGTACTTGGGGGAGTCCATAGGGATGCAAAAGTATATAAATTTGCAAATTAAAAGACCCCCCCAAAAAAGGAAATTTAAACATGGAAGCCATTTTAGAGCTTTAAAAGTAATAACCAGCACTCTGAATCTGCACAGCCAGTGAAGCTGGTGTGACGATGGAGTATCCGGCTCTGGTCAGCATTTTTGCTGCTGCATCTTGACCAGCTGGAGTTTCCAAATATTCTTCGAAGGCTGTTCCACATAGAGGACATTACTCTTGCCCAGTATTGATGTCACTAGACATGTGTAACATGGCCAGAAAATGGTCTTGACAAGAGCATGGTGTTCAGCCAGAGACAGGCCACCTCTTGTGGGTTTTCCGTGACCACATTTCCACTCCCCCCTCTGCTAAGGGCTACTCTGAATCCATCACATTGTTGTTTCACAGAGTTCTGCTGCTTAGGGTGCTATTCTTAGCATTCCTTCTTGGAAGTCAGTCACATTGCAACCAAAGGGACTGGCTTCTGAGAAATTAATTTCAGATCAAGGGTGTTAATGAAACCCTTTGTTGGCAACAGCCCTACAAGCAATTGCAAACTGATTATGGAATCCAAAGGCATAGTTAATGTAACCTTTTTCTATGCTGTTCTAATGTGGGAGAGGTTTTGGTAAAACGGCTTACCACCTATGTCCTTTATATATATTGTTCCATGTTATGAAACTATTATCTGTTGCTCATCTTACATTAAAAAAGTGTTCCTGATTATACTGAGTGTGTAAAGGGCCAGAGAATGAGCACATCTGTTTTTCCCATGAAAACCTGTGAAAAAGTTTTGAAAAACCTTGTAGATCTAATCTCATTTTCATACCCTCAGAAAGTGAAATAGGATTGCCTCTGTTGGGCCAACTTTGTATACTCAGTGTATGGGGTCTCAACACATGTACACTTACACGCATGTAGGGTCTGCACATGTCTTCAGGACCCCAGGCACCCGTAGTGTTCCCATTTGCAGATATCGTTGTATTATGTGTAGAGCCCAATCTCATCCTCCCCCTGAATGGTTGGGACCAGTGGTACAATCCTGCTCCTATTCTGTGAGTTCACTCAATGTGTGGATATGAAAATGAGAACAGAGCTTGTATTTCTTCCTGTCTCTCAGTTTTCCAGAAAGATAGTCCACTTGAGGTCCCTGGCAGTCTCATTTTCTCCTTTTGTCCATAGACATTCAAAAAGAAGCCTGAGCACTTTCCGTTCTTTTTCCAACGTGTGCTGGAAGCATCCTTGGCAGAGAGTGACAGTGAATTCTCTCTGCAAGAGCAGACAATACTGCTGCTCTTCCTTGATCACTGCTTCAACAGTTTGGTAAGCTTCATTGCTTTTGTCCTTTCAAATTTCTCATCATGACCCATCAAATCCTGAGTTTGATAATGTCCTGCAGATTTTGCAAGATCTTCTTTATTGGACAAGTGCTTAGTCACCATGGTCCAAGGATAAGCAAGAGGGAGTTTAACAATATGCGAGTATAGTGTAAATGTTCTTTTTGTATTTTCTTTCTGGTAGCATTTGGTAGTATAAGGATGATACCTGCCCTGGGACTCTCCACAAAGAGTGAGCTGTAAATAACACTAAATTACTCTTGCAATGTGTGAGTCACTTTGTACAAGTGGACACTCCATATGAATAGATTGGGGGATATTCCTTTAGATCAGACTTGCAGAACTTGTGAAACCCCCACCCCACACTGATGATGATGATGATGATGATGATTCTGCCTTTTCATAATAAATAACCTGAGACAGCTAGCTATGCCTACTACCTATGTATGGTTGTCCAACAAACAAAACAAACACACACACCCTTTTTCATGTTCAGCTTGTCAGAATGCTAGCAAGCCACAATGCATGGTTGATGTGAGCTGGCTTGGTTGGTCACCAGTTGTTGATCGCTTGGAACTTTAGTGGGCGAACGTCTGCTCATGGAATGAGCTTTCCCACTTCTTTCTACTACAGTCCCCCAAGTCACTCATAAGGGTTGAAGGACACACTTGAGTGGCATGGGGCTGGGAGGGATAATGAGGTGGTCTATAAAGAGGTGACCTCTCCTAATGAGATGATCTATAAAGAAAACCAGGGACACCTTCCCCTCCCACTGCATACACAACTCATTGCAAGTGGAAGTGCCCTCTGCTTTTCCAGCGCACCTTTGGATCCAAGCTTGTATAAGTATCTTAATTGCTCATTTTAACTTCTTGTGACAGGAGGTGGATTTGATTAGAGGACAAGTTCAACAGCTCATCTCCCTGCCGATGTGGATGGGCCTGCAGTCTGTAAGTATTTCATGGTAAAGAGGAATCTCTGAAGAGTCGTACAGGTTGAGGGTTCACATCCACTTCCAACATGTGAGGATGACCAAAAAAATCACTCGACCCAAAAAATCACTCCACACTAAGAATATTTGCTGTACTCCAAATTTGCTGTCTTCAGTGTAGATCACTGAAACAGTGTTGGACAGTCTTTTTGGCAGGTGTCTTGCAAGTCAAGTCCAAAGCATGAGAGAGTGCTGCTAGTACTCATTATATAACATATGCTGTACCCATTGCCTTGATGCGCCTTTGCTTCTAGCATACTGGGTTGGAGAGCAGGCCCACAGCAGTGGAGAGACAGGCAGAAGTTTACTTTATGCCATTGCCAAGCTGCAGGCCCTCCTGCTTCTTACATGCCCCAAACTCCTACTGCTTATGCCGCCTCTGTCCTTCAGTTTCTTACATCCAAATACTCCAGCTTAATTGAAGTGGACATTGAGCTTTGAGCGTGTTGGTATATATTCCTTCAAAATATAAAACAAAATGCCCATTTCATTCCTGTCATTCTTATGAAAAGCTTTTTTATCCATTCAAATAAGCCCATTGAAAATTTGGTGTGCTTGCGGGGGGATTTAATGTCATTTCAGTGGAGGAAGCCAAGCCCCGCACATGACGGAAAGGTGTGGGCAGATTCTCTATTTCTGTTGAATAAAGGAGGAAGCTCTACTGGATGGAGGAAATTCCCTGGTCATGTTTAAGTTCCAATGCTTGGAACAGATTGCACAGTGGGATTACAGGCATATTTTAATTCATTGGTGCAATTCTCCTGTGTTCAATGAATGTCATTTCATGACCGTTTATGTTGTCAAGATTGTTTCTTTCTGTTCATTGTTTGCAGTTTGGGAACTTCTTGTAAATGAAGTTTTATTCCCTCACTCTCTTGACTGATAGTCAAGATGGACAAGCATAAGTTATTGATTTGTGTTTTGTTTTGCGTTTAAATGGCTACATCTGTTTTTGTGATGAGAATAATTGTGTTATGTTAGCTGAGTAAAATGCAAGTGAGCATTTCAATGTCATCTCATCATTTTAGGCTCGCCTGGAACTCGAACTGAAAAAAACACCAAAGCTTCGAAAATTTTGGAATTTGATCAAGAAGAATGATGAAAAAATGGATGAAAATACACGGATACAGTAAGTGTGACATAGGATCCACTTGGGATAGAAGTCTTCTCTCTGGTCTGGACAACACCAACACCCCCCCGGCCTGATCCATTGCATGATGTCAGCCTAAGGAACAGGGCAAAGTTGTGCGTATTCATGACTTGTCATGATCATCCTAGATCAGTGGTTCCCAAACTTTTTAGCACCAGGACCCACTTTTTAACACAACACTATCAGGACCCACCTACGTAGCTTTACGAAATTTTTTAAAAAGGTGATCTATAAAGAAATATTTATTTACAAGTCATATTTTATTTATTTGCAAAAAAGTCTCTATCCATTTCTCATAATGAGGCAACTCTAATGAATATCCGCAAGGCTTGAGGGACTTAGTTATGTGACCCATGTGACCCAGCCTTCAACTTCCCCTACAACCTATCATTGATGGACTTGGAAAAAAAAAGCTCAAACATTTATCTCCCTATATTTACACAAGCTTACAAACTGATTTACACAAGCTCAGCTTCTTGCAGGGCAATTAGCAGCTATCTAATTTTTGAATAGCCTCAGGACTTGAGGCAGTTATCTGATCTTTCTATCACCCGTGTTTTCATTGGAGGCTCTGCGGGACCCACCAGAAATCAGGTCGCAACCCACTAAGTGGGTCCCAACCCATAGTTTGAGAAATGCTGTCCTAGATGATCGGACAGATATGGGTGTTATACTTGGCCCAGCTCTTGCTCTCCCTCATCACTTCAGGGGAGCAGAAGAGCCACCCAAGAGCTTGCAAGATCTGTTGTTCCTCTCAAAACATCCAGCAGCTTGCAAGCCCTGCACGGCTCATTTTAAAATGTAATACGTGGTTTCTGTTACATTTAACAGTCTAGCCTAGAGAGAAGACTTCTTGCTTTTAGCTGGTCATAAGCTAAAGCCTCCCATTTGACAAATTAGCCCAGAGAGATTCCAGAAGTAATTCTGACCTTTGTCCTTTAGCTGGCTCCATGTTTATGCATCTTCTTTGTAATGCTTGCCTTTCTCTTCATGTTGATGATAGGCAAAAGACAGCCGTCCATATCTATTGTTGTTTCCAACGTAATGTAGAAATTGTTCTTCTACACCCACTTTGCAGAAGTTGCAAAACTTGACTGCTAATGGAAGACGTATTTCAATATGCAATTTTATCAACCGTTGATAAAACAAATCTTGTGTCGTCTGTCTGATTTTTACAAAAAAATACAGTCACCCCTTGTCTTATGTGAGGGTTACGTTCCAGAGTCAGTGTGTAAAGCCGATATCGTATATACTCAAAATTACATTGAAAATCCCTTACATCCATTAAATGCATACTGTCTTTAAAAATTATAAGAGACAGATGGGGACTGAGGGAACAGCAGCTTCATTTTAAGATCTCAGGCTCACCCTGAGGCATGTATTTTGTAAGTGAAATCACCTTCACTGTTTAAATTGTTGTTTTTCTCTGGGTGTTTTTTTTTTTTTTGCCGACTGTGTGTAGTTGAATTTGCCCAAGTCAGCTGCGCGTAAGATGAGGGGTGACTGTAGTTGTGACCACAGTGGGGACCAACAAAGTGAAGGAAGAAGAAATGAGAGACACATTCATGTGGGTTATAAACCGACCAAACTTAACTAGCTTGCTAGTGCTTATAAACGCACAAGACAATGGATATAATAGAGCAGGGGTAGCCAAACTTGCTTAAAATAAGAGCCACCTATGATAAACTTCAGGTGTTTGAGAGCCGCAAGAGAGATGTTTGAGAGTCGCAATATTTAAGAAGCATTTAAATTCTTAACATTAAACTTATGTTTTAATCCAGTGTACTCTCAGTTTATACCTGGTAAATAATTATAAAACTTGAACATTTCTTATTTACCTTTTATATTACTTGTGGTGCAAAAAGGAGCTCAACCAACATATTTCTGAGAGCCGCACATTATATGTCAAAGAGCCGCATGTGGCTCTTTGATCACAGTTTGGCCACCCCTGTAATAGAGGGTGCTGATCCCCTTGAAATATTGGTCTGACTGCTGCTAGCATAAACCCCTCTCAACCTTCCTGCTTGGGGGGGGGGGAGTGACTCCAAGGTGGAGTCATCCCAAGAAAGCTGCCAACATAAGTCCATCAGTTCTTTCCACACCCACCCTAGTGAGGGGTGGAGAACTAACCCAAGAGCTGGCCTCTGCCACAAGAACCCATTTTTAGGACAGGGGAAGCCTCCCCTTATCTGTGGTCCTTGTCCTATTGCCACTGCCCATATCCTTGTTCGGAACACACACAAGTCAGCTGGGACAGCCACAGTGAAATCATAGCACATACAGATGTGAAAACATTCCATCAATATGAACAAACTGAATATCCACTATGAGGAAGGCAAAAACCCTGTGGCCCTACCCACCCGGGCCAGTCGAAGAATTCAGGTGCCATTCCTTTCCAGCCCCATCAATTGAGGTCTGACAATGTCCACACATCACAAAGGGGACACATCATTAAATACACATCACAAAGTGGCGGGGGAGACGGGTTGATCAAAAGAAGAGAGGCTGGCCTGTGGGATGGTTTGCCCCAAATCCCTGGATGACCTGGATGAGGAAAATCACTCCTCTGGCCTGACCGTTCCCAGCGACATGCCGCCCCCCCCAGCTGTGCACAAGACTAGGAATCCTCTTGCCATATGGCTGCCCTCCCATAGGACAAACTAGCCCCATTCCCCTCACTTCTTGCCATGCCATGCAGGCACAAGAAGCCCACCCGGTGAGTTGGGGGAGGCCTTTTAATTCAAAGAGCTAAGCAGTATCAAATGGTTGCCAGGGAATATAAGTTGAATTACAACCTTTGTGCATATAAAACTGACTTCATTGTAGAATCACTGATGTAATAGGAATGTAATCTTTGAAAAATCACTATTTATGCAGATTATCAATGGATCAGTCTAACTGACTTTTTTGTTTTGTTTTAGAGCATACAAAGAAAGAAGATTTCTTTCACAGTTGATCCAGAAATTCATCTCTGTATTAAAATCAATACCCATTTCAGGTATGTGGGATGTGTATATCTGGGCATAGACCTTCTGCCCTACCCTCTAAAATAGCCATTTAGTTATTTGATTTTTCTCTGTAAACCGCTTTGAGAACTTTTTTTTTTTGTTAGAAAGCAGTATATAACTATTCTTGATGATAATAATAATATCCTTGCTGTTCAATTAAAGTATCTGAAATGTAAATAGCTAAATATATTGGGTTGTTTCGTAAGAAGCATGAGCACATGTGCACTCACATGTGAGCACAACCTCTTCCATCATCCTTCCCCCCCTCCCCCCGTTCCATAGGGCAGCTCCCTGAAAGCTACTTCTAATGGGATGCAGGGCAGACTACAGCGGGATCTCCCAGAACCAAGGTCCAGGCACCTTCCACTACTGGAGAAGACCAACCATTGGAATCTGATGCTTTGGTCCCAGCACTGTAGGGATACAACTTCAGCCTCTACAGAGTCCTCTTGCCTGATGGCAAAGCAGGAAGACCCTGGAGAAGTCCATCACAGCAGCCCAAGAGTTCTTGGGGTGTGGTGATGATGTGCAGCAATGGCCTTCCTGTTGTTATCCTGGCCAGCAGCTCCTTCTATTGGCTGAGTGGGGAACATCCATGTTCAATCCTTTCCCAGGCTGGTTTTAGGTAGAGGTGGGGTGGGTGGCTACGAACCCCCCAGTACAGAGCCTCTGATTGAAGAAACCCTCTCCTACCCTGTCTTCCACTCCTCATCCCCATTTAGGATATAAATAAATGAATATAATGTATGAAGCTGTTAAAGGTTCTGTATAGAAGCACTACATACTCTTCTGATTCGCCTGTGGTAAAGAGAGTGCCTTCTGATATACTCAAGTTCCGTGGTGATGATGAATCTCTGGTCTGAAACCCTAGGGTGTTGTTGTTTTTCCCAGTTTTGAGTACATTTCTCTGCAGTCTTCAATGGACTCTGTGCATGTGTGCGCGTTGTGTGGACTTTACTAGCCTGAGGGAAGGATGCGGTTTTGCTCTTGAAAAGATTCCATTCAAATGAAACTTTGATCGAATTGTTAAATATCTAAAAGGAGGCATGTTGAATTGACTTCAGCTCTCTCATTGATTCTTTTGGTTGTAAACTCTCTGCAAATTCCTTCTGAACTCAGCATCAAGTTCTCTCCAGTTTGGGGTAATGGCAAGTCATGGTCATACATAGTTTAAGAGACTGTAATTACCCAAATACAAACTTGCTCTTTCCATTAAATTTGAGGCTAAGTATGCTTTTTTAAAAAAAGTACGGGGTGGTTATTTTTTAATGTCTGCCAGTGTTTATCTCTCCTGAGTGAAAGGAAAATGTGACACCTCCAGATATCTCAATTGAGAGTTTATTTTTAGAACGAACACACTTGGCCTGATATTAAATTACCTCATACAACCTCCTCTTTGTTTGCAGTTTTTCCTACTCACAGAGACCATAATTCTTTGGATTTTGGATTTAAAACATGTTGTTTGAAAGAGAAGTGTACACATTATTATTATTTTTTAAATAATAACAGTAGTGTGTCCTACACTGTTAGGTTTTTTTTTTTTTTGTATGCCATTTTGTCATTTGGTCTTCTTCGATAGCACACCCCCTTCATCTCCAAAATAAGTTTATGATTTAGAAATTAAGACGTGCATTTTGTTCACATTAGGCATATTTTAAAATACTGTTTAGCTTCTTTAAAGCAGTCAAAGAATATGTAATCATGGGAACAGAGTCAGTGCATAGTTCAGAGGGTCCAGGAGCAAAATCCTCCTATGGGCCCCTCCATGGGATGGTTGGCTTCTTGTCCCTGTAATGCATGTTTCCTAGAAAAGGTTAAAGGGGGGCAGGATGGATGCTGCTTCTTGAGCACTGCAGGGGAGCAGACGTATGAATTGGTGCTGCAGTTAAGAGGAGTGTCTGCCTCTGCTGCTACCTAGTAAGTCAGGATCTACCAGTGATGAGACTTACCAGGAGTCAGTCAGTGGGCATCAGCACTGAATTTTTCTGGGGTCATTGAATGGGACCTTCAATGGCCATGGGCCCTTAGATTCGTGCCCAGCCTGGCCAACCCCTGATGCTGCCCTACTGGACGATTTTGTATGAATGTAAAATATTGCACTTGCATATGACGACCACTTTGATGAACTTAATGCACAGTGCAGATGTTTACAGAAAGAGTCAAGCTGCACGTATGCTTTTCTTTCTGTTTGTATTGAAACAATCTGCACCACCAAGCCCAAAGTATACATTGAGGACACTCCATTCCAAGTCTGTACTCAGAGTGAATTGTGCTAATTGGTACAATGTATCTAAATATGCTTATGTTGTGCACACATAATACTGTTGTAAATGTATATTCTTCATTCTAAACTCATTTGAAGTGTGACAAAGAGAGTGTGTTAGGGTTAAACAGTGTGGTTGTAGGCAGAAAGCATAGATAAATGATTAGCAGTAAAGTTCAAGAGGTTGAACCATCATGGTAGGCCACAGGTTCCACCCCTGAACACGGCAGACGTTGTCTGTGTGCAGTCGGTCCTTGTTGTAGGCGCAGACGACGTGCACAAATTGAACTACACGTGCTCAGCACCCTCCCCTCAACCCCCCCCCCAGAGAAAAACAACAGTTTAGTGTAGGCGATTCCACCTGCTATTCTACTTATTAAATACATGCTCCAAAGTGAGCTTGAGATCGGAGAATGAAGCTGCTGTTCTCTCCGTCAGTCTCCGTTCCTGCCTGTCTCTTGTACTTTTTAAAGAGACAGTACTTATTTTTCCAATGTAAGGGGTGTTCAAGGTAATTTTGAGTCTAGACAGTTTTAGCTTTATGCACTAACTCTGGAATGTCAACCTCGCGTAGGACACTCATTTGAAGTGTGTATTTCTGCGGAAATATAAACGACTGTATTTCCAAGCTATCCCTGACAACAGGAAGATGCGATGATAGGAAGTGCTAGTATCATGGGGATAGAGTATTTCTGTTTCTTAAATATCAACAGCTGGAGAAAAGCAAAGTGATTCTGTTTTTACTGTTGGCTGGTTTTTTTAATTTACACCACCTTGAGCATCTGGAAAGGTGACGTGTAATGGGCAGTAATGCAGTGCTTTTCCTCAGACTTTACCGTTGCACAAGTACTAGTCAACACATGGCTGCGATAGTATCACTATATGGTAGTGTACCTCCCACCATACCAATGAGGATCACACCCATAATTTTTCACTGTGATGATCTCCTGCATGTTGTGCTGCAGTGCTTAGGACCCAGAGTCCCGAAATAATTATTAAGTGGCAGCAGTTTGAGACAATGATAAGTTCCTGGATTAGTTTTTAATTATCTGTGTTTGCGTCTAGGTTCTCTCTTGATGGATAAAGCGCACTACTGTGAAAGATTCATTGAACTGATGATAGATCTAGAGGTATGTTGATTTTAAGACCAACGTATCACCCTTTAAGGTTCCTTCTGGATTTCTCCAAACCTGCAATTTTGAATACTGTGGAGTAGTTCGTGCATCCATAATTTTGTTTTGTCTCCCCCCATAATGGAGGGAGAGTTAGAACAGACAAAAGAAAATATTTCTTTACCCAGCGTGTAATTCATCTGTGGAACTCCTTGCCACAGGATGTGGAGATGGCACCTGGCCTAGATGCCTTTAAAAGGGGTTTGGACAGATTCATGGAGGAAAAGACCATCACAGGTTACAAGCCATAAGCAACCTCCTGGTTTTTAGAAGTGGGTTTTCTCTGTGCCAGGTGCAAGGGAGTGGCAACGGGAAACAGGTTATCTTGTTGTCTTGTGCTCCCTGAGGCATCTGGTGGGGCCACTGTGTGACACAGGAAGCTGGACTAGATGGGCTTTTGGCCTGATCCAGCAGGGCTCTTCTTATGTTCTTATGTTCTTATAATTGGCAGATGTTGTTTCACACATGACTTGACTGTTTGTTTTAGTTTACAACAGTCTGAATTATTTCACCTTCAGAAACCCTGTTAAAAATGCAACACCTGTTGTAGAAGCGGTTAGGTACAAAGCATAGATGTATTGATCTTGTAGATTGTGTTCTAGTGTGTGTTGGCTGTGCTTGAAATGATACATTTCTAGAGCACTTTGTAGCTGATGTATCATTGAGCCCTTCCGCTTTGAACAGCAGGATTTGGTCCCTGGAGAGAGGGTATGTTAGGTATTCAGCTGGGACGCTGCTGGATCATTGCCAAAATGGCAAGCAGCAAAACATTTCATGTTGGCTCTTTCTGCGCTGAGGGCATTACAGGAGAGTTAAAAGAGTTCAGATAGTTTCTGAAGCCTGTTGTGCTGATTGGAACTGGCAAACCAGAAATCGGCTATAAAAAGCCATCACATTTGTTCTTCTCCTGTAGCTTGTCCCATCTCAACAAAGTGTCTTTACATATACTTAAGATCCCTTTTCTCCCCCAGGGCGTTTCGGTGTTTCGTATTAGGTTACGTCTATGTTACGATTGAAGCTAAACTGCTTGAGCATTTTACCTCTTAGTAGTGATGTGAATTGGACGAGAGCAGATCCGTGTGCTCTGACCAGTTCGTTTTCTCTTCGCAATTTTATGCAGCAAAAATATTTATATTCTTCACCTTTGCTCCTTTTTTAATCAGTTCTGCTTGCTTAGTGCTGGTAACTGTATTCTATATACATGTAGACTTTCATGGCTTTTTACTATGTACACAGAAGCAATGTTTATGGGATTTCCAGCCATGTGATATCAGCTCTTAAATTGAAGAAATAAAGAATATTCTTACAACTTCTTTGTTGAGATTCCTGTCCTCTGATCCTACCGGTATGCAGAAGCGGGCGACCAGAGCGGATTATCCAGATCAGACGCAGCAATAAAAAAGTCTTGAGTCTTCCTTGCTTAACGTTTCATCCCCAAACACTTGGGATTTTTTCAAAAGCAGAAAAATTGGAGAACTCAGCCACAGGCTGAAAGATGTTGTTAACCTTGTCCTGGAGCACTAGACTGATATAGTGAGCAGGCATCTGAAGCACAGAATAACTGTATTCTGTCTAAAGTTGCTGTCAGATGTGGCCCTTTCTTATTTCATGGTTCTTATCACCTCAAGTGTTCCTATAACATATAGCTGTAAGAGCTGTAATATTTTATGACCAAAGTGGTTGCATTACAACATTCTGTGTTTAAATGATCCCTAGTTTTCCTCTGACAGCCTAGTCCTAGCCAAATTTCTAGTGCTGATGCAGCCACAATGCAGCCCCTAGGAGACCGCCATGACCGTCCCCTCACTGCGGAATGCAGTGCGCATCCCATTGGCATGGCTGCATCGGCACTAGAAATTTAGTTAGGATTGGGCTGTAAGTACCAAAGAGTGGTTTATGAATCAATAATCTTGGTTTTGGTGTTATGACATCTGTCAAGGAGCTGCTTCAGAAGTAGCTGCCCTTTTCAAAAAGGGTTCGTTGCATCATCTTGTAAGAATATTTTCTTCATGGGAAATTCTTCATGATAGTAGTTTTAAAATTAGCAGAAGGGAAAGGGGGCACATACCGTATTTCTTCGAGTCTAAGGCATCATCGATTCTAAGACGCACCTTTACTTTCAGTACCACAAGGAGGGGAAAAAAATCCATCGATTGTAAGACTCACCTCCCTTCATTGAATCTACCTGCTCAGCACCAACTCTCCCCAGCATGTCCAGCGCTGTAGCTGACGATGACTGAATGCCTTTGCTTAGCATTTCTGGCCCCACCAGAAAGTGCCATTTCCTTTGTTACCTGGGCTTGGGGGAGCTTCAGGGAGACCTGCGCGACCCTCTGCGAATCTTCAGTTCAGCGAAAAACGGTGATTTTTGGCCATTTCCGTTTTTCGTGAAAACCGGAAATGCCCAGAAATTGCCGTTTTTGCCAAACTGAAGATCGGGGAGGCCTGCAGAGGGTCGCGCAGGCCTCCCTGAAGCTCCCCCAAGCCCCGGTAAGTAAGAAGATAGCATTTTGGTGTGCTTTTTAGAGACCTTCGATTCTAAGACGCACCCCATTTTTTGAAATGCTTAATTGGGAAAAAACATGCGTCTTAGAATTGAAGAAATACAGTATTAACTGATGGGAGGTACCATATTTCAGTTGACGTATGAATGTCATAGTCTTGCTCTTTCAGCAAGACTCTATGTTGTAACCCAAGCACGTACATGTACAAAATCGTGTGAGTATAGACTGTGGTGTCAGCAATTTAGTTTTGGGTTTTTTCCGCCATCCCTCTTCTTCCACAGTCCCATACACTCCTCAAAAATCCTCTTCTGGGGATTGGAGGACCCTCTTGAACAGATTGTCATATGCTACGGAGAGTGTGGGGGCTGCAGGAGGAAGAGCGAATTGCTAAAAATCAGCCTCTCATCCCTGCATGTGTGGATTCAAGCCACAGTTAGAGTGGGCTTCATGGTAACGGATCTCCAACAACTTTTGATAAACATTGAATCTTAAACGGTCTTCTAGTTGGAAAGAAAACCTCAAACCATGTGTCAGATTATGTATAACGTGATATTATCTATTCTAGGCCCTGCTCCCAACAAGGCGCTGGTTTAATACCATACTAGATGATTCCCACCTAGTCGTACATTGTTATTTATCCAGTCTGGCTAAAAGAGACAAAGAGGGTCATCTTTTTTGCCAGGTGAGTCTTCTTATTATTTTGGAGAGGCTTCTTGGAGCTCATCAAAATGCTTGTTTGCCTGTAGAGACCTACATTATTACCTACATATGGTAACTGGAAAGCTATAGCCGGTGATTTATCTCTTATTGTTGGGGAATTTGGTACTTCACGGGAAGCACACAGCACAGGCGCTCAACTAAGCTCGCCAAATGCTTCCTGTCGTAGACTACTTCAGTGATACTGTGCAGGAAGAAGTATGGCTTTCTGCATTGCATCAATTCGGCTAAGCGTAATTTGTCAGCTTGTATTTGGGTTGCTTTTCTTTTTAAAATTAGGGGTGTGCTGTCTGGAACTCACATTTGTCTCAAAGACATATGGAATTGTAATCTCAGGATATACCCATATTGTCCCGAGTATAAGATGCACCTGATTATAAGACGCACCCTTAAAGTTTGGTGCTATTAAAAAAAATTAATTAAATCACTGGCATTAAATTGCAACAGCCTGATTATAAGACGCACCCCCTAGTTTAAAAACTTAAATTAGGAGAAAAAAGTGAGTCTTATACTCAGACCAATACGGTATTTCAAGTTTATGTATTGTTTACTTTTACAATTTAGCAGTTACCTTGAATGTACTGAACGATGTCGGAGTTCAGCTGGAATGATTTATATGTTACAGTGAACATCCAGAGCTTGGTGAATGATGACATTTGTGTGAAAATGCTGACAATTCCAGTCAAATCGTATGAATCTCAGGATTTGCTGGAATATTTTACTTCTTGTTGGGCATATTTGCTTTATTTTTGTTAAGCAATTTCTACCTTTTGGTTTGAGGCAGATCACTATTTACTAGTAATCTAATGAATTTAGATTTAAGAACAAATTAAACTACATTTTCTTTGAGAATGTGAAACCACTTCTATTTTTCAGTTCATTATAGGCCAATTATAAGGTCGTGCAAATGTCTCCTCAGATAGGGCTTCTAAAGGGACCCCCTCACATCTTCTGTCTCTCCCTTCTTCTATTATGTATTTTCTTCCCTCAAATGGGAACGGGAAAAAAAAAACAATGTGCTTTCTGTATACCTAACTTATCATGAATTTGTTCCAGCTTTTGGACATGCTAAAATTCTACACTGGCTTTGAAATAAATGATCAAACTGGAAATGCATTGACTGAGAACGAGATGACTACAATTCACTATGACAGAATTACTTCCCTCCAGGTGCGTAATGCTCTCCATTTCAGCACTTACAATTGTCAGGATTTCTCTTAGTGTATCTTTATTAAAGCTGTTTTGCAATAATTGCAGAACATTCTTTCCTTTCCATACTATTGCTCAGAAAGCCACAACATAGGCTTAATATTGCAGTCTCTCTAAGAAATAAATTAACCGCCATCTCTGGCTTTTCATTTGGGCTGTTCTGATGTTAACACCGTGCTCTGACGTGTTAATGGTTATCTGGAAGTCCTCCCCCCCCCCAAAAAAAAACCAGTATTGAGGTTTGATGTAATTATCTTGTGGTCACTCAAAAGAGCTGAAGTCACAAGACGTTTCCCCCCTCATTTGATTGTCTTCACTCTGTATTGGGTGTTGCCGCCTTATTCGACTGTTCTTGGAGGTCTGCGCTTGTCATGTTAACTTGTAGAACTTTGTACAAGTCAAGTTGTTGGGCAGAGATAGTTTTTGATCTTCATTGTGGTTCTTGGTTGATTTCTAGAGAGCAGCTTTTGCACACTTCCCGGAGCTTTACAATTTTGCTCTCTCAAATGTATCGGCTGTGGACACACATGACTCCCTAGTAAAACTTTTTGGGCCTCTGAGGTACGTTTCTTTTCAGATAATGCTTTAATTCTATTATATTAAATTTATTATATTTGTATCCCACCCTTCCTCAAAGGAGGTCAGAATGGCTTACATGGCTTCTCCCCTTCATCCTCACAACTACCCTGTGAGGTAGGTTAGATTGGGAGAGTTCAAAGTCACCAATTGAGCTTTACAGCTAAGCAGGAATTTGAACCCAGGTTCCCGCAGTCCTAGTATAACAATTTAGCTACCACACTGGTTCTCCAGTGAATATTGTTTTTCTGTTCAGTATCTTAGCTGAAGTGGTTGCTCAGTGGTAGCTGGCCAGTAGGTAATTATTAATGGCCCATGATGAAGAGAGAATCATGAAGATAGAGCTCTTGTTTATTCTTTCCAAACTGCAACTCCCCAGTGGAGTTTAAAGAGCAGGGAGCAGTTCCTGTGTTTTTGGTGTTTGTATGTCAACAGGAGTTGTCTGGGAATTTTGTGCACTTCGTCCCATCATTGTAGGTAAAAATCTGGATCAGAATCTGCTCAAAATGCATACAGTACTGTATTGGGTTCCAACAGAGATGTTGGTTAGAATACCATTCTGTCTAGGTCAAAATCTTGCCCAGCAAGTTAGAATATTCTTTGACCATTTCCATCTTTTTTTTTCAAGCCACACAGTTAGAAATTCAAAATCAGCAGCTGTATTTCTTCCTTGCCACAGCAATACGACTCTCTTACTTTTGTTTTATTTCTAGTCCAAACACACTCCACCAGGTGGCATCATATCTCTGCTTATTGCCAGCCCTACCCGAAGGGGAAGATACAAGCTACGAACATGAGTTTCTCCTAGAACTATTGGTAGATGTTTCTTGTACTCTTTTTTTTTTTTTTTGCTCAGACAAGGTTTGGGGGGATTTTTTTTCTTTTTTTTGCACAATGATAATCTCTGTTGAATAGCACATGGGGACATTTCTTATTAATGAAGGAGCTAAAGAAAGATGAATGAACAGATGAGCCACACATTTATTTGTACCTATTACATGCCGTTCTTGGGTTACAGCAGCGGTTCTCAAATAGTGGGGTGCGCCCCCCAGGGGGGGCGCGAGGCCCCACAAAGGGGGGCTCGACCACCACAGTCTCCCTCCGCACGTTCCGAGGCCGGCCCAGGAGCTGGCCTCGGAGCGTCCGGAACGGCCGGCGCTCCAGGGCCTTCTGAAGGCCCAAGTGTCAATCCGGGTATTTTTGATGTTTTCGCTCATGCGCAGAGACGAAAACGGGTCTGCGCATGAGCGAAAACATCAAAAATACCTGGATTGACGCTTGTGTCTTCAGAAGGCCCTGGAGCGCCGGCCGTTCCGGACGCTCCGAGGCCGGCTCCCGGGCCGGCCTCGGAGCGTGCGGAGGGCGACGCGAAGGGGGGGCGCCACCCCCCAAAATCGGGTGACGGGGGGGCGCGGGGAAATTTTTTTGAGAACCACTGGGTTACAGGAATATTTACAAGCTCACGTTAAAAAGGGGAAACTCATTAACTCTGTGTAAATTATCTGTATGGGCGAAGAAGGTGGCAGGTTAAGCAGGGAAACCAAACAATTATACGAATGGTTCCAAATCACCGTTAGTACACTCTTAAAAACTGTTTTTTTAAGTCGTTTGTCTTTATTGTGTCTACTCCAATATCTGTGGCTATATAACATGATTCAACCATTGAAGGGGGGGAGGCAGCTGAGAACGTGGCTTTTGAGAGCAGGTAGTGGTTTCTAAGATTTCAATCCTATTCACACTTACCTGAGTAAGGCTACAATCCTATGCACAGTTTCTTGGGAGTAGGCCCCATTGAACACAGTGGGACTTACTTCTGAGCAGACATGTGTAGGATTGCACTGTAACAGCGCAATCCGACTTAACTGTTGTGCCGGTGTAACCAGCGGCGCAGCGAGAACGGGAGGCCCCAGAACGGAAAAGGGATTCAAACCCCCTCCAAAAGAGGAATTCAAAGGGGATTTAATCCCTTTTCCATTCTGGGACCTCCCGTTCTCGCTGCGCCGCTGTTCAAACCGGCACAAAAGTTAAGTCAGATTGCGCTGTAAATTGCTTTAACAGATTTTCATTCAAAAGAAATGTTTTTATTGGGTGGAAGATCTAGGCCAGGGTCCAAAGAGGCATGCAGGTACACATCCAGGGGGGAGGGGAGTTTTTCTTGCTGCACTGCTTTGTGGAATCTTGACTGCTGCTCCTGAAGGGCCTCCTGGAGTGGCTGAGTCTGGAGGCGGCAGCAGCAGCAGCAGCAGCAAGGGACCATGGCAGAAAGACCATGGCCTGAAAAGGCCTGGTGGTGTGGCTACCTTGTAAACATCTTGACGCTACTACAAAGCGTTTTCAGAGATGATAGAAGATTATTTTGGATATCCATTTTCAGTAACATTTAGGAAGGATCTGAATACTGTACTAATTTTCTTTCAAGGACAGCTTCCCCCCCCCCCCACGTCTTTTTCAAATGTAATTAAAGCATTTTAATTCACAGTAGTGAGGTCTGTTAGGACCTGCATATCTGTTTTCCTGGGCTATGACTTTTTTTTTGTCTTTAAACTTGCTTGTTTCATTGATTAAAATTCAGTAAAGCATAAGTGTAGGTCAGATTTGCAGTTGGGAGGGGGACGACTTATTCCAAGTACCGGTATCGCTTTTTAAAAAAAAATGTCTTGGATTTTTCTAGCCATATACCTTAACCAGGTGAATTACTACAGGCCTTCAGAATATCCATAGAGATCTCCCACTCAAGGGCTTCCCATTGACTCCATGGCGAGAGCGCATTGGCATGCGTGCGTGGAACTGCCACTTTCATTGCCACGTAGGGGCTTTATATCTGCAGCAGAGCACATACAGGACTTTGGCACAGAGACTAGATGGCATGTAGATTTTCATGACTTGTTACATGTGTAGACATCGAGTTTATGGGATTTTCAGTCGTGTTGAATGTAGAAGATTGAAAAATAAAGAAATACAAATACTAAAACTTGCCTGGAGAGATTCCTTTCAAACTCGGTTCAAAGATATTATAGTAACCGCTTCTCAGGATTGTCCAAAAGAGTCAAGCACAAATACTTCTTTAAAAATCTGCTTTACGTTTCATCCCAACTTGGGACCTTATCAAAAGCTAAAAGAACACTCAGCGGCATGCTGGTAGCTGGACCTGAACCTCGAGAGCACTACTACCTTTTTAACAAGAGAGAAGTCCAGAAAATTTGCGATTTCTTTAAAAACGGAAGCCAAATGCGATTAACAAAGGACAGTTCCTGCTGACGGTTTAAAAGTAATCCTGATTTTCTTTGGGAGATAGAGATAGCCTCCAAGTTTAAACGTTGTCTATTTTTTGCCTCTGTAAAAAGGGAACGGGTTTCTTGGAAGGCAATCTCATGTCCTGTGGATGCTACGTGAGCAGCAATTGCAGATTTTTCTTCTTGAAGTGTCTTTACTGCGCGAAAATGCTCCTGTACTCTAGTTTTTATGGGTCGCCCCGAATTACCCACATAGGTACGGTTACAGTTTTGTTAATCGCATTTGGCTTCCGTTTTTAAAGAAATCGCACCTTCAGCGCTGCAACACAGAAAGATTGCATTTGTCTAATGTAGAGTTTGAGACCTCTATTTTACAGTAGCTTGTTCCAGTTGTTAAAGAATTTTAATGTTTGGGTTTTATCTTTAATTTTAACGTGTTTGAACTCCTGTTCGCTGCAGCAGATACACTGACAGCGCGCAGCACTAGGGGTTACGATCGGTCAATGCGGAAGTAGCTTGTTCCGCTCTCAATTATCCAATCAGGCTGTCCTTTGAACTTCCTTAGGTGTACTAAGATTTTTACTTTTAGTTCTAATTGTGTTTGTGTTTTAACTTTAGTTTTAACCTGTCTAAACTCCCTTACGCTGCAGCAGATACACTGACACCACGCAGCGCTAGGGGTTATGTTTGGTCAATGCGGAAGTACTTTTGTTCCGCTCTCAATCACCTAACTAAGCTGTTCCTCTCAATTGTACTAGGATATTCTTAATGTTTGTGTGTTTTTTGCTTACATTTTCAACGTTCTCTGATTCCTGTGCTTGGGGCAAACACACTGACAGCCTGAGCGCTAAAGGTTATGTTCGGTTAATGCGGAAGCAGTCTCTCCGCTTCCGATTACCCAATTAAGGTGTTCCCGCGCATTTTCTGGACTTCTCTCTTGTTAAAAAGGTAGTAGTGCTCTTGAGGTTCAGGTCCAGCTACCAGCATGCCGCTGAGTGTTCTTTTAGCTTTTGATAAGGTCCCAAGTTGGGATGAAACATAAAGCAGATTTTTAAAGAAGTATTTGTGCTTGACTGTTTTGGACAATCCAGAGAAGCGGTTACTATAATATCTTTGAACCGAGTTTGAAAGGAATCTCTCCAGTCAAGTTTTAGTATTTGTATTTCTTTATTTTTCAATCTTCTATATTCAACATGACTGAAAATCCCATAAACTCGATGTCTACAGAGACTAGATGCTTAATCTATTTTAATGGTCATTCTATTAGGAATAGATTAATAGCTATTAAATTATAAAATAGTTTATGTGGAAGGGTGTCCTAATGAGGATATAATAAGTTAATTTAACATTTTAAAAATCAGTCTTGCATATCTCTCAACGCATTTACATAGAAAAAGTGTCTGATTTTAGTTAAATTTACTTGATGCAGTTGTGCTTAAGACCAGTTATTGTTTTTTTAAATATACTGTAGTGCTAATTTTGTCTTCAAAGTACTAATCCAGGAAAATGGGGCATTTAATTTATAACAATCTCAGGGTGCAGTCCTGACTAAGAATCCAGCAGGCAGCCCTGGGCCGCCCGCCAGATCCTGTGCACCGGCTGCCTGACGCGTGCCGGGCCAGAGGTCTACTTGGGGAAGGGGACGCTTGTCCCCTTCCCTGAGTGTAAACCCGGGCCAGCCCTACCAGCCTCCTCGAATTTACACCAGCTAAATAGCTGGCAGAAGTAGAGGAGGCCGTGTAACGGCGTAGCCGGCCCAGCAGGGACGGGGATATGGCCAACGCCATCCCCTGCCCCCTCCCGGGCCAGCTAGGCCAATGACCCCCCCTCCCTCGCCCGGCTGGACCGCCCACATGGCCGTGATGGAGCACTTTCCGCCGCCGTCCGCATGGGGATCTGGCGCAGGAGTGAGAGAGGCCAGCCTTGCGCTGGCCTTCCTTACTCCCAAGTCATCGCGAACGTGCTTTACAGCACGTTTGTGACGGCTTCCGGCGACGGACTGCTTGTTCCGTCGCCAGTTGGATTTTCAGGATTGCACTGTGAGTCAAGTATCTTTCTCATACATTGCCAGTATGCAATGTTTGAACTGTACATGGGTCATGATAACTATTGTGCGATAATGTCGCCATGAAGTTTTGCCTTATATTTGGTGGCAGTTGAATCTCTTTGCAATGTTGCTAATGCGTCACTGGACACCTGCCATGCAATCTGAGACCGCACTAATGCCCTGTTGAAATCGGGGTAAGTTTTCTGCTGACTAGCGTACTAGTAAAGTACAGTTTCTTTTGACTAGGAACTTTAGCCCCCCCCCCCCACTCCCCGGAAATTCACAGTCCAAGCTGGCACACTTTCCATATTCTTGATTATTCTTCTATAAAGATTTGCCATTTCATTTAGCACACATTATAAAGACTCTTCTCTTTTCTAGGTATCTCGGCATGAACGTCGAATTTCTCAAATTCAGCAACTCAATCAAATGCCCCTGTATCCTACAGAAAAGATTATTTGGGATGAAAACATCGTACCAACGGAATATTATTCTGGGGAAGGTATATTTGCTGCAAGTTATTTAGATTTGAAATAAGTTCTGATTTACCACTGGGCAAACCCATGTGTGGACTGTTCTCATGAAGGGGAAAGTAGCTGTGCCGATCAACCTTTTGTGGGTTATTGAAATATTCAGGGTGCTTCCCTGCTCCAGTTTTAAACATGTGTGTGTGTACACAGTGCAATCCTGTGCAAGTTTAATCCTGTGTAAGTATCCTAAGCCCATTGCGGGCTGCCAGGTCGCACCCCAGTGTTCGTCCCCTTTCCTGGGTGTAGGCAAGTCCGCAATACTTATGGCCTATGGGCCTCCTCGGATGCACGCCAGGTCCAGACCTGGAGTACATCCAGAGAGGTGGTGTAATGCTGGCGCGGGCCGGGAAGGTGCTTAGGATATCGCCGCCTGCCCTCCCCGGCCCCACCCTTGCCGCCCCACCTGCCCTTCCACCAACCGGACTTACCTGTGGTGGCCAGAGTCGGGTGAGTTCCGCGGCCCAGTAAGCATTGCCGGCATCGCTTACTCCTGAGTCGTTGCAACACTTTAGGCCAGTGGAACACGCGCTCTGCCGCTCTAAAGTTACGCTGGATTGTGCTGCCCCAGTGTGTCCTCTGCTTTTATTATATACGAAGAAAGTCTGTGAGAAAGCAATCTCTTCTCTGTGTTACTAGTTACTAAAATAAAAAGGTAACTTAAACACAAAGCTGAAATGAGCCTTGAATTGATTCAGTACTGGATCATCTCATACCTCTCCAGCCACATGGCAAACGGTTGACACAGGTGTGACATTGTGATGGACCTGGATGAGAAAAATGGCGGGGGGATGGAACAGGGAACAGTTGTCACGTTCATTGACTATCATCTTGGGCTTCTTTTTATGGTGGCGAGTGAAAACAGAAAATTGACGGAGTGGCTCATGAAAGTACAGTGAAGTAAAGTGTGTGCGTGTGCGCGCGTGCGCACACATGCACATGTATATGCATGTACACATGCAAATATGCATATTTAGTGTTTAAAGAAAAAATGTATAATTCATAGACCAAACTAAAGAGATGAATGTTTTGTTTATTTCCCTCCCTTAGGCTGCCTTGCCCTCCCCAAATTGAACTTGCAATTCCTGACTCTCCATGACTATCTCCTGAGAAATTTCAACCTCTTTCGCCTTGAGTCTACATATGAGATCCGGCAGGACATTGAGGATAGTGTCAGTAGGATGAAACCATGGTAATTAATGCTGCTCCTCTACAAAAGCTGTGAGCTTAAGCAAGACTTCGTCCCCCATGTATGATTTTGTGTGTTTCCTCCTCCCCTCCTCCTTTCTGTCTGGTGCTCTGAAACTGCCACCGCTTGCTGAGTGTTGGGTGGAATGGAATTCTCCTCAGCATGATTTTCACTCTTAAGCAGGGTCTAGAAAGGAATTTTGCATGAGTCACAGTGTCTGGAGAAATTGTGGGGAAGGCTCGACTGTCCTCTACTGTGTGTGTTGGTTTAAAAGCCAAGCTGTCCCTTTCAATTCTGTGATTTTATACATATTTTCAAATGACTTTCTCAACAAGTCTATAACGAAGGGTGCTTTGATGTGTTAAAAAGACATCTGAATGCATAAGTAATGGTCTCTGTCTATCCTTGCTCTTTAGGCAGTCTGAATACGGAGGTGTTGTCTTTGGTGGATGGGCTCGAATGGCACAGCCGATTGTCTCTTTCACCGTAGTAGAGGTGGCGAAACCCAACATAGGTGAAAACTGGCCCATGAGAGTCCGAGCTGATGTTACAGTTAATTTGAACATTAGAGACAACATCAAAGATGAATGGGAAGGTACGCATGTGTAGCTACAGCAGTATAAGGTCGCATCTCCAACATGGGGCATTTACTGTATGCCATCTGGAGTGAATCTTAAGAATTCATATATTTATCATATTTAAATGCACCCCTTTCATATTATATATCGCTGTTTTGATAGGGAATGATAGTGCTCACAATCACTAAAACAGATTAATATTTCCCCAACTCCACCCATTTGCAAAATACTTGGAGGTGGAGTCACCAGTAAGGTGGTGACAAACTCTTACTGCTTTGGAGTGTATCGCAGACTATTGTGAGACAAAAAACTGACCCTTTTCCTCAGGGGAGGAGCAAGAGTGTTTTCCCACCTGAACCCAGACTGGAGGATTCTCTGAAGAGGCAAAAATCTTTCTGTTGGCTTCTGAATATGTACCAACCTGGTGTGAGGCCTTCCTCTCCACTGATAATAAGGATTGACCTCTCACCTTATGCCATGTGAGAGATAACATGTCTTCTGAAACATGGCCCAGTCTGAAGTGAGGCTTACTCTTGTCTCCACTGCACATGCCAGAAGCTGGGGGGGGGGGGGGGAGTAGTCGGGGGAGAGGTGATCACAGAAGATGGGCTGGCTATTGAAGCTGACTAAAATTTGTGGGCACCTACCTAATGCTGCATTCTGCATTCCTAGCTAGGATCTTAGGCACGGAAACAGTCTATATATTTACCTAAATTAAATATAACTATATTTGATGAGAGCCAAAACCCAGAAACAAATCTTTTACTATGTAACTTTTGAAATGTCTTTTGAAATCAGTACAAACCCTAATATCTGCAAAATGAGTCAGATGTTTTCTTTTTCATCCAGGTCTGCGCAAGCATGATGTTTGCTTTTTAATTACTGTCCGGCCCACGCAGCCTTATGGCACAAAGTTTGATAGAAGGCAAGCTTTTGTTGAGCAGACTGGCCTGGTCTATGTGAGAGGATGTGAAATCCAGGGCATGCTGGATGATAAAGGACGTGTCATTGAAGAGGGTATGATATCACTACAGACTTTAGCATGACATTACACTCTATACTGTGTATGTGTCAGTGAACCCTTTCTGGAGAAAGCTGACGGTGTGATCCTGTACATCAGCGGTGGGGAACCTCCGGCCTGCGGGCCGTTTCCGGCCCCCGGGGCGATCCCAGTCCGGCCCCACGCGAGACCGGACCCGATTCCATCACGTCCAGCCTGTGCGAGACCAGACCGGAGGCCCTGGAGGCTCCATGCTCACCTCGGCGCGACTAAAACTCAAAACTAAAACTCAAAACTCAATCTCTCTTGCCCTTTCTTAGCCTCTTAGCGGCGTTCTGCACATGTACAGAACAGCCGGTTTGAGTTTTAGTCTCGCCGAGGTGAGCGCGGGGCCGGCGGCAGTGACCCGGTCAGAGGCTGAAGGCAAGGAGAGCGATGGGGGCACGGGCGGGTGCGCGCGATGGGGGGCTCCCGTTTGCGGTGGAGGGGCGCACGGCCTGCGACACATTTTCCCCATGGGAAAATGACCCTCCACCACAAATAGATTCCCCACCTTTGCTGTACATGTTTACTTGTAAATAAACCGGAGTTCAGTGGGATGTGCTCCAAGTAACTGCATAGGATTGTAGCCTGAATTGCCTTGGAACTTACCAGCAAACTCTTTGGCTGCAGACCTCTAGTGGAAATAATTATCTTTTTGATAGCAAACTGTATTACAATTCAGGGTGCATTCCATGGATTTTTTTTTAATTTGAAACATCTGAATACTTATAAACACAATCACCATGAGTGAACGTAACTTGATGCAATTCCATGTATTGGTACGTATTGGTCTATTTGTGATATCCCTAGTTCATCCTTATTGTTAAGGAGGAAAAAAAGCAGTTGTCTGAAAAATGTTTAATTCTTTCCCAAAAAGTTTAATTTGAAGGTGGTAGTGGCTGCACTTTTTTTTTACCATGTTTGTAACAGCAGTGGTGGCTTTGGTAGCGCTTGATAGTGGGCTACTGGGCTTTTTTTCTTTCTTAAACATCCGTGTTGCCACACCTCTGTGGCTGAAGCGCTGAGAAGATTTCAGGCAGCCACCTGCTGTCAATCACCCCTTTTTTCTTTAGACTGCTCTAAAGTGCCCCTGTGGCATGTTGCTGAAGGCACTGCTTCCAGCAGAGGCGCAGCAGCAAAAAAGGTTTAAGAAAAAGAAGAAAAACCCTTCCTAACTGCCCAACTACAAGTTCCAGCTTGCCAGTGATTACCAGATGAATGGCTAAAGTTCACAAAAATATTAAAGGCAAGATTACACACTATTACCGTACATTTTTAGCACATGGTTAACTCTCCTTGTGAAACCATTGCCTCCGGCTGCAATTCGTGCCCTTCCGTATCAGGATGCTGATAGAGTGATGGGTGATGAGCACGGGAGGACGGGTGATAGTGTGATGAGCAGCGGATGAGCAACAGAGAAGGATCAGAGCAGCAGTGCAAATGGTTCATATAGCTTCTTCCTTTTCTCCACCCTCCTCACGCTCTCAGATACTCTCTTCCACAGGCTCGGGAACAACCCGTGACTGATGCACTCTTTCCTTGGACGTACCAGTGACAAAGGTACTTGGATCACTGAATGAGTCCAGAGAAGGAGTACACTTGTCAGGGTGTGAGAGAGGAGAGGAGAGAAGGGGGAATTAGTAGGAAAGGGCTGACCATAGCTTGAACTGTCTTCTCCGGCGTGATGTTTCCGAGCTCATAGTGTGTTGCGTGCATATGTGTTAACAGCGCAATCTGACTTAACTTTTTTGCCGGTTTAACCAGTGGCGCAGCGAGAACGGGAGGCCCCAGAACGGAAAAGGGATTCAAATCTCCTCGAAAAGAGGAATTCAAAGGGGATTTGAATCCCTTTTCCGTTCTGGGGCCTCCCATTCTTGCTGCGCAGCTGGTTAAACCGGCACAAAAGTCGGATTGCGCTGTAAATAACTTTAAATTGGAATTGTCTTTTGACACAAACAGGGCCAGAACCCAAACCAAGACTGAAAGGTGACTCAAGAACATTTAGAGTATTCTTGGACCCTAACCAGTATCAACAGGACATGACCAATACCATCCAAAATGGAACAGAAGATGTCTACGAAACATTTAATATAATCATGAGAAGAAAGCCAAAAGAAAACAACTTTAAAGTAAGTTACACAACAGCTTCTCTTTTGCAAATACAGTGTCCCCCTTTTCCCCACAGATTTGGAACCCACCGATTTGACTAACCGCGTGTTCCAAATCCATGGAAAAAAGGCACTTCCGGTTTTTCCGAGAAACCAGAAGTGCTCTTCAGAAGCCCCCAGGAGGCCTTCTGAGATGCGTGGAGGCTGCGCATGACCTTCCTGCGTCTCAGAAGTTCTCCCGGGGGCTTCTGAAGGGCACTTCCAGTTTTTTTTAATTGCCCCCCCCCCCAGGTTTCATTATCCCAGGGGATCCCCATCAAGATGGGGATCTTGTTATCCATGGGGGATCCTGGAGCGGATCACCTGTGGACAACGAGGGCAAACTGTACAGTAGTTACTGAAAATGCTTGACCAAAAAGATGACTTGAAAATAAATGAAGTCCTTGCATGGTTAACTTCAAGTCCAATAATACCATTTGGGGTGAAAACTTAATATCAGTGTCTCAAAGATACAAACGTCTAAGTAAATCTATTAAGTATTATTTTGTGGTGTCAAAATAATATAATATTAGGATTTGCCTAGTGATGGGCAGAATCCATTATAACTGTACAGGGCACCTTTACAGAATCACATTCATTTTGGACAATGGCCTGTTGCTGAATCGCAGCTTCCAGGGATGCAGGCTGCCTCTGGATCATGCCAATTGTGTTCTTATACCCTTCAAGATAGCAGTGGTTAAATTTAAAGTATACGCACCAGAAGGTCTGGTTCTCCTGCTAGCATTGTAGTAGCCAAAATGTATGCTGGCATTTGCTTTTCCCCAACAAACTAGTTTTATACCGCAGCAAATACTTGGCAGAGTGCTACTATAGATAGAAGTTTGGCCTTCACATTTTTGAAAGGTTATTTGCAAGCAACATACAGTCAGACAACCCGATTGTACAGAAATGATTTGACAGTGTCTCTTTAATTTCACATTTTTCTCATGTTAAAAGTTAAAACAATTGATTAGGCTCAGCCTGCTTCTCGGGATTGCTGTATGCTGGAGGGTAGGTTATCCCTATCTGCTCTGTGCCTCATTGCTCATATAATAGGAAACAAGGTAAGCCATTCTCCCTAATGACAAATGTTGGTAGTGTGTCAAGCAGATAGCAGACAGCTTGATTTCTTTGCTGAGCCTGTAGGGAGAAAGATGCGAAAATCTTATGTAGTCTCCTAAATTAAGCAAACATGACAGCTGTAGAAGCACAAACATAATGTGATAGCTAAATATGACAGTCGGCACTTTTCTGTGGTAGGTCAGCCCTCTTGCCTGACGTTGCTTGTGGCCAGAAAGATTAGTATTTTGGAGTTTGTTTGCTTCTATCCTAGTCATCTGTTGAATGAATGTATTTTTAAAATCCAGAATGTTGCCATTTTTAAGGGGTTGCCTCGAAAAACCTTGTGTCATAAATAGTCACAGTTATTTCCTCATCCACTGGTATGATTGAATATTAGGGAAATCCATGCAAATCTGTCCTTTTCCTCACTGATGATGCAGTAGTCTCCATCAGATACAGCATTCAGAGTCCGGAGAATGCTAGAGGCTGGCATGTTCTGCTTTTAGAGTTGTCCATTGTCCTGAATCAGTGAAATTAATCTTAATTTTGCCTTGGGAAAAAAATCACTCTTGGCAAATGCAACTTTGAGCATCTTATGTGATTTGGCTTCCTTGTGCTTAAACTGAATGTATTTATAAGTACTCAAAAATATTTTAAGTAGCTTATTATTGGCAGAAATTGCAAAACTCATTATAATTGGCACCTGGCTGTTTTTGCCAGAAGGCCTTACAACTTCAGGATCATAAGAGCACCAATTTTCAGAAACCACAGGGTCTGCTTTTACCCAAATTCCTTGTCTGGAATTTGGAAGGGCTGGGCTTTCCTGAAATATTCCCATGAGATGTTGCAAATTTGGTTCAGGGACTCCAGCGGTCCATCTGTTTCCTGTACTGTACCACGATTCCTGATACAGTGGGGTACTGCGCTGCAGAAAGTCACTAATGCTGGTGCAAGAGGAATAGCACTTCTCTTTTGCTCACAGTTCTTTAGATCATGTCACTGTTTCTTGGCCAGACATGTCCAGAAGAACCTTACTTTCACATCTTCACATGATACAGTTCTTGGGATAGAATATACAGTGAACTCTTGATTTAACAGGAAATAGCTGACATTTTCTCCTTCACTAAAAACTAGTCAAATATGTTTTGTTCATGTGCGTGTCCATTGACATAAAAGCATTAGGATTTAATGGACATTTGGCATTAATGGACACCCCTCCCCCCTTATTAGTCCATTAAATCGAAAGTTCACTGTTGTCTTGACCATCCATGGTCACAGAATAGTCGCTCTGTAGTGTTGCTTACAAATAGCATGTTGGTTGATGAATGCATGTTTACTGCAAAATCCTATTTTCTAGCTAATGTTCCTTTGCTTCAATGTAGAGAACTCTGCAGATGATATAAAGAACAGCATCATCAAATCTTGTCAACGGAACTGAATTTGCTCTAGCTAATGGGGCTGTTTGGTAGTTATAGGCTGTTCACAACTACTGCTTTTTTTTTTTTTGCTGAACAAGCTTTTTCCTGGCTGACGTCAGCAGAAAATATAGTCAGTGATTCAGTCTGACCAAACCAAATGCCTCTCAGTGGAAGAGAGCATATTTTCTCTGAAATACGCTGGAATGCTGAAACAGCTCATTGAATTAATCTTGTGTGCTTAAAGCCCAGGGACAAATCTATCACTTATTCATGTTCCATTTTATTACAGGCTGTTCTGGAGACTATAAGAAATTTGATGAACACAGACTGCGTGGTTCCTGGTTGGTTACATGACATCATCCTTGGTTATGGAGACCCAAGCAGTGCTCACTATTCAAAAATGCCAAATCAAATTGCCTCCCTAGATTTTAATGATACCTTCCTCTCCATTGATCACTTAAAAGCCAGCTTTCCTGGATACAACATTAAAGTAACTACTGACAACCCTGCATTACAGATTCCTCCATTCAGGTGACTTGAAAAATCTCAAATATTGCTTTCGTTGCTCCTTTCTATACTGTAATGCTCTGTAGTGTATTCAAGCCTGCTACCATATCATTCTCATTCTTCTTAGTCTTAGTCTGGAGTAGAATGAGATAGTAGAATGTTGAAGGGAAAGAATGGGCTATACCATCTCAGACTACAGATGGGGCATGCCAATTTTTACTGCTTAAGGGATTCTTCGCAAATAGAAAACTAGCACTTCAGGGGGAAATGTTGGAGCCCAGCCCTTTACCTTCTGTGCTGATTTTCTTTTTGCAGGGAATTATTTTCATAAGGGAACATTCAGAAGTGTGACCACCTGCCTGCAATTTAAAGTGGTAGTCTATTCTACTGCATGTGTAGACTAGGCTTGAGTGTGAATACGTCTGTTGTAGAAAACCAGGCTAATGTTCAGCTGCATGGCAGGTTTTGGTTCCATGTAACTTACCTATGTCGGCATTCCAAAATATGGAACAGAGACTGGGTGATCCCTGAAATAATAGTGCTTTCTCACTGCTAATTCACATAGGATGCCATCTTCTTTTGGCTGGATTCATGAACACAGTATGCAAGCACTGCTGAAATGTTACAGCTTCTGATTTGGGGGATTCAAAGGAGCCCTTGCATTGTTGTGGACAGGATATGGCTCATGAGCTGGACTGTAGCACTTTAGACTGCAAGTGGAGGATACCATTTTTGAATGCTCCCCTGTGTGGGAAAACTCTGTTTGTAGAAAACTAGCACAGCTGTGAGGAAACTTAGCTAGAACCTTTCTGTTTGCGGCACTAGGTCTCTTTCCTTTTTTTCTCATGGGGACAATTCCAGAATACCCTGTCTCCCCGAAAATAAGACCGGGTCTTATATTAATTTTGGCTCCAAAAACGCAGTAGGTCTTATTTTCAGGGGATGTCTTGTTTTTTTTAATGTACCGGTACAGCCATTTACATTTATCCAGATGCAATCATGTCATCTTCTTCTGGAATATCGTCATAACTCTTATAATTCCGGCCTGAATTTCTTGCGACTCCATTGCCTGTAGTCCCATTGGCCCAATCTCTTATGTCCAGCAATAGAGAAGACAAGTATTGGCAGGCGAGTTCCAAACTACCGGTAGGACTTATTTTCAGGGTAGGTCTTATATTTAGCAGAACCCTTTAAAATCCTGCTAGGTCTTATTTTCAGGGTAGGTCTTATTTTCGAGGAAACAGGGTAGTACCTCCCATCTGCCTTCTGAAGCGATACAGTACACTCTACCACCTCATTCTGCTGCACAGGTAGACCAGACCTGCAAGAAGAGTGTTTGACAGCCATTTTCTCCTTTGCATTGTTTAAAACTGTCTGCAATCTATATTCTCAGTTTTCCCCACCCCTCTGTCTCTGCTCCAGCAGTTTGCTTTATTGATACCTTGTGTTGCCACTACCTCCAGCAATCTCTGCCTGTATATGACTGTCTCTTAATCCCAGTCTCTCTAACCAACCCTTTTTAAAAAAATAAGAGAGAGATGTATATTTTTTTGCAAACTCCAGTCTTCTCAGATTGCATCTCTCACACACTATACTATTGCCTATGTTTTGTTATAAAAGTCACAAGGTTTTGAGGGTACAGAGGCTAGTCATATGAAAATTCTTTGTTGGAAGACAAATTTCACTGTAGAAAAATCTGAACTTGAGAAACACTTGTGTCCTTCATTAGGATAACATTTCCAGTCAGAAGTGATGCAGGAAAGAAACGGAAAGAGAGTGAGCTAGAAGAAAAAGTGGAAAACTCAAAAACATTGATTGTTGAGCCTCATGTCATCCCAAACAGAGGACCTTACCCATATAATCAGCCCAAACGGTAAGCTGGAGTTGTTTTTTGGACAGCACACACAGCTTTGCATGCTTTCTCAGACGTAAGCCCCACTGAGTTTAATGGGACTTACTCCCAGGTAAGTCTGTATAGGATTACAACTTGTGTAAATACTGTAGTAAGTTTATTTGAACCTGTTGGCGCAGAGAACTAAAAGATGTTTGTTTTATGCATTTGAGTGGATATATCACTTTAAAAAAAACCTGTTTAATCATAGTTGCATTTTTTAGTAGCAACCGGTTTGGATATGTTGTTGGGGTTATTCTGTTTTTGCATGTATTCATGCATGCTAAAATGACATTTGGCAGGAAATCTCCAATCCTTTCAAGCCTGGTGATAAAATATGACTTCTGACGTTGATCAAATTAGCTGCTTTGGTCAGTGGCTTTGCGGTATCCTAATTACATACGGTGAACTGTAACTAAATAATTTCAGAAGGGTCATGTAATGACTTGGAGTAGTGTTGTGTCATCTCAACCCTAAAGGGTAGAATTGATTTCTCTTGCTATTTGTGAATCCCTTCATCTACCCAAATCCTGCAAAAGACCAGTTTTGTATTGGCAAGTGCAATTTTCCTGGACTGAAAAGATGAACAACTTTTTGAGGGGAAAAAATGTTCACGAGACTGTCTTGAAGAAATGCATGCAACCCTGGCCTAGGGTGCAGTAGATTAACTGAATTATTATTTTAATTCCATTTGCAGCAATACAATTCAGTTTACTCATACACAGATTGAAGCGATACGTGCAGGAATGCAGCCTGGTTTGACAATGGTATGTTGCTGCATGTTTACTCTATTTATTGAGAAATTACACTCTTTATTATTTGCCAGTCGTGATGTACTGGATATGTAACTTGGCCTTCTTCTGTTCACTGTTTAAGTTTAAACAGACTCTTGAGCATCAAACGCTTGGTATGCTTTTTAACACTTATATATCTTCACCACAGACTGAAAAAGGGCAGAGGCAAATTTGGGAGTTTTTCCTATTAAAAAAGGCAGTGTCAGCTGACTAAAAACTTAGTGTTCATAGATTTGGAGGCCTCTCTTTCTTGACTGATAGAATAAAAATGTGCTTGTAATAACCTTTTTATAGCTGAACATGTGACCTCTTTATTGCTTTTACTGCAGCAAATTCCCTTTTTTACTACTTTTTCTTTGTCATTACAGTAGGCCCTTGCCATCCACAGATTAGTCATCCACAGAGGGGACCAGGATTTTTTTTTAAATGGTTTTAAAATCTTGTTTTTACCTTAGCATGCCAAACCGTTCCGTTTTCAGGCTTTAATAAGGCTTTAGAAGGAGAAATAGCACTCCTGAAACCTCTTCCGGGTTACGCAACTCCCCCCTCCCTTCTCCCAGGTTCACCCAGAATGCATTGCAATGCTTTCTGGGCAAACTTGGTAGAAGGGAGGGGGGAGTTGCGCAACCCAGAAGAGACTTCCGGAGCATGATTTCCCCTTCTAAAGTGTGAAAATGGAGCAGTTTGGCACGCGACGGTAAAAGCAAATGTTTAGCTTTTCTTACTTTTTAAAGGGCCAATCCGTGGATTTAAACATCCGCAGGTTTGCCTTATCCGCAGGGAGCCACTGGGGGGGTAACAATGTGAAGCAGAAAAACAGCAAGGCAGAACATACTGAGGCACTGGAGACAGACAACCACCCAAACGCAAGACGAAACAGAAACGTTTTGAGCCCCCGCCGAAAAGTCATGAGGGAGGGGGTTGTTCTCAAATCCCCTGGCAAGGAGTTCTACAATTGTGGACCTTGAGTTCCATACAAGGTCTTCTTGTCTGCTGGTTTCTTGTCACCTTACATGTGTATTTATATCCTGTTCCCTCCACAAATGCTTGTGTAAACACCTCCCCCATTGGTTTCCATATATGTAGACGTATATCTGTGCTTGTACAGATAGCTTAATTTAAAAACAAAAACCATTATCTTACTCTGACTGTTCTGTTCTTGCCCAACTTGTGCTTTTTCTACCCAGGTTCTTTTTCTCCCAAAATGAGTAAAAATAACGTGTCATTAATTTTCTTGTTGTAGGTAGTGGGGCCTCCTGGTACAGGGAAAACTGATGTGGCAGTGCAGATAATATCTAACCTCTATCACAACTTCCCTGAACAGAGGACACTTATTGTTACACATTCCAATCAGGTGAGTGCATATTATTCTTGTGAGTGTCCCTCATTTCATTTCAAAACAAGGCTTGCAGATGGGCCAGCAAGGAAGGGAACAGTTTGTATTGCCTCTGCTGATGTACAGCTTGGGGTGGGAGGGTTAATGTGAGTAATTAATGTGAGTAACCACCATTAATGTGAGTAACCTGGATCAAGCAGTTAATTGATTACATTAAAAAAAAAAAAGCCCAGACAACACAGAAGCCAAAGAACAGTAACCACAGCCCAATCCTATGTAACTCTCCATGTGGCGATGCAGTGGCACCAATGCTGTATCTCGTGGGGGAGTTTGGGTGTGTTGAGACCTCCTCAAGGCAAGGAAGCATTTGTTCTCTTGCTCCAGAGTAAGCCCCAGCAGCCGCCATGGGTCAACTTGGACCTGCGCCAGCTCTATAGCTGATGCAAATCCGCGTTGACCCATTAAGGTGGGTCAGGCCCAGGAAGAGGTTAGTTTTTTCCACCCCCATTCCACATCATTGGCTTATGGAAGCAGAGAGATACAATTCCTTCATGCCCTGCTTATGTAGTTCGTGGACCCATCTGGTTGCATGCTACTGGCAGGAGGATGCTGTACTCAATAGATCCTTGGTCTGATCCAGTAGTTTAAGTTTTATCGCATACATATATACCCTTGGTGCAAAGTAAATGGACTTATATATATATATATATATATATAGCGTTGGGTTCTTTGGAATCACCAAACACGTTGAATCTACAGTATATCATGACGGAATTACTAAGCAGACTTTCCTTATGGTGGATAAAATGCTAATGTAAATATCTCCTACATGCTTGCCCTGGTTTCAGTTCCCACCAAAATAGGAATGATTTTTCTAGCATGCTGCATTTCCCAGTAATGGCATCTGAATTTCTAAAATCTACCCTTTCGGTTGCTCTTGTCAATCTTTAGGCCTTGAACCAGCTGTTTGAGAAAATCATGGCTCTAGACATTGATGAGCGCCACCTCCTGCGTCTCGGTCATGGAGAGGAAGAATTGGAGACAGAAAAAGATTTCAGCAGGTGATCTGATCTAATAAAAAAATTAATCTTGTGCAAACCGTGAAAAGTACCATTAAAAAAACAGCAACCTCTCATACACAAGTAAGAGGCTGGTTGAGAAGACTTGTTAATCTTTGTGTTCATCGTGGTAATTTTCTCTTGGATCATGGCTCAATTGCTATTCATAGTTAAGACCACCTTATTTCTAAGAGGTGGTATAGCATACAGACTATAAGCCTGAGCTGCAAATCCGAACTTCACCAGTTCAAATCTCACCTCCAACTCACTAAGCCTTAAGGCGGTGACAGACCAAGCACGTCTTCCGTCCGGCACGGAGGTGCGTCCGTGCCGTGCGCGCATTTTGTTAGTCTGACATGCCTTCGTTTCTGCTCCTGGCATCCGCCGGCAGACGTCGTCAGCCACGGGCACGTTGACGCCTCAGCTGCCCAAAGCCCAGCTCTGGGAACGTTTGTCCCGTTCCGTCCGTGTCCCAGCCCCTTGGGGGCAGGACACAGAGCAGCCAGGGCCAATCAAAGGGAAGGAAGCCAAAGTCAATCAAAGGGAAAGAGGGGCAGAATGTTGTAGAAAAGCAGCCATTTTTCTCCTTGCTTGGAGTAACTGCGAGGAGCGCGCTGTTTTCAAACCTTTGTCACTTGGAAGGGTTTTTGACAAATGACAATCCAGAAACATACAGTGTTGAAACATGTGCCTGGGGCAGCCAGCAAGCTCCATCCTTTTCTCCAATACGTCTAGCGGTGCTTCCTTTCATTTGCTGATTCGGTGATCCCTCCCCCCCTCTGCTGGTTTTATTTTGTAGTTCTGGCCGTTTAATATTGTGGCTTAGTAGTGAACAAACAAACACACATGAGTACAGATCGTTTCTCTTCTGTGCAGGTCCACTCACTAGTCCTAGCCTCTCCCCTCCCCTCCTCGCTCGCTCGTTCCTCCGCCACCTCGGCGCCTCCTGCAACAAACGGCACGGCTTGCGATAGTTGCTGCTGCCATTTATATGGTGGCTTTTAAACACACACACACACACACGAAGCAGATGTGTTTCTCTTCTGTGCAGGTCCCCACTAGTCCTGGCCTCTTCTCTCCCCCCTCTCCCTCGCTCGATCCTCGGCTGCTTCCCTCACGGCAGGCGCCGATCTGGTGTGACATGCAAATGTCCCATCCAGCCCCCTAGCATGCGTCCGGTGCGGCAACGCAGCCGGAGCGACGTGCGCACCGGACGGAAGCCGTGCTTGGTCTGTCACCGGCGCCTCCTGCAACAAACGGCACGGCTTGCGATAGTTGCTGCTGCCATTTATATGGTGGCTTTTACACACACACACACACACACACACACACACACACACACGAAGCAGATGTGTTTCTCTTCTGTGCAGGTCCCCACTAGTCCTGGCCTCTTCTCTCCCCCCTCTCCCTCGCTCGATCCTCGGCTGCTTCCCTCACGGCAGGCGCCGATCTGGTGTGACATGCAAATGTCCCATCCAGCCCCCTAGCATGCGTCCGGTGCGGCAACGCAGCCGGAGCGACGTGCGCACCGGACGGAAGCCGTGCTTGGTCTGTCACCGCCTTTAGGCAAGAGATTTTCTCTGAGCCTCAGATCCTCAGCTGCAGAATGAGGATAATATTTATGTAACTTACAACGCAATCCGACTTAACTTTTGTGCCGGTGTAACCAGCGGCGCAGCGAGAACGGGAGGCCCAAGAATGGAAAAGGGATTCAAATCCCCTCCAAAAGAGGAATTCAGAGTGGATTTTAATCCCTTTTCTGTTCTGGGGCCTCCCGTTCTCGCTGCGCCGCTGGTTACACCAGCACAAAAGTTAAGTCGGATTGCGCTGTAACTGAGTTGTGGAGATTCATCAAGATAATTCATGTCAACTGCTTTTCACACCCAGAAAATGCTATACCAAATGCAAAGTGTAATTATTTTTATTAGTATTAAATAATGATGGTCTGTAATAGATCTGTAGTCTTTGGGAGCTTGAGCAGGAATGGCACAGAAAGATACCTGTAGGAATGTTTTTTCTTGAGTTGAAAGGAAATATATTGTTGATTTTCTACAGCCTACATGGAAACACACCTGGATCTGGAGCATAGAAATATTCAGCTCAGCTTTTAGCTGTGCTGTCTTTGTCACTTCATTTGGACATTTTTCTTTGTCAGGTCCAAGTCCTTTTAGGTTCAGAACCCGATCTCTTGCTTCTTCAGTTCTTGGCCTTAGTCTTGATTCATGTAGCTTATTTCATAACGCTGACTTAGGTTGGCAGTCAGCAAAACTGGCTTTAACCACAGACCTCATTCTTCTTACTCCTGTTCTGCAGATATGGAAGAGTAAACTATGTTCTAGCTCGGAGGCTGGAGCTTCTGCGGGAAGTCGGGCGACTGCAAGAGAGTTTGGGGGTCCCAGGAGATGTTTCCTATACTTGTGAAACAGCTGGTCACTTCTTCTTATACCAAGTAAGAGATTATAGAGCCATTTGGCCACAGAACATTAAAGAACCCAGTATGGCAATCGACATCAGGTTCTCAGAATTGGAATTGAAGAACTGGTTGTGTTTCACTTCCAAAGACAAGTGGCAACTGAAGCTATAATTATGCTGTTTCTTGTTTTGGTTGCTATTGTTTCCACTCCGTATGCGATGAGTCATAATGAGGCCAGTGTTCTTGCTTTTGTATGATTATTGGCAAGCAGTCTGAATGGGATCATCCTCTCCAGCTCTCTGCCTTGATTATATACTTCAGAGCCGTAACCCACCTTGAATTTTATGAGACACATTCTAAAAAGAAACGAAACGCTTGGTTTCCTTGTGATTTGCAGGGAATCCCAGTTAAATAGTTCTCACCTCTTAAAAAAATATTATTTCAGTATATTTGTAGATATCATAATGAAACGTCATAATAGTAACTAACAATGGATATTTTTGTTCAAATGGGAAATGCTTCCACACGTATGGTGGAGTTGCCTATTTTCTCTTCCAGCTGCATCCCCTTGTGCATGCTGAATTCCGTTCCAGGGAATCCTGACCTTCAGAAGTGGCGGGCGGGGGGGGGGGGGGAGGGACAGTGGAAACAGAGGTGCAGCCCAGGGGTGTGCACAGTGTTCCATTCATAGCCCTCTAGATATTCACTGTGGAAAATGAGAGAAAAATATATTGAGAGGGGCTGTAGCTCCATGGTAGAGTGCTTATTTTGTGTGAAGAAGGTCCCAGGTTCAGTCCCTGGCATCTCCAGGTAGGGTCGGGAAACCCCATCTGAAACCCTGGACAACTCCAGCTAATTAGCATTGACTGTACTGATCCCAGGTGGACCAGTGATTTGACTCCATGTTGGGCAGCTGCCTATGTTACCCAGTGTAAGTGTGGTCATGTTATTGTGTCATAATTGCTTTTTTTTTTCTCCAGGTAATGTCTCGTTGGGAGGAGTACATAAGCAAAGTGAAAGCTAAGGGCAGCAAGCCTCCTGAGGTTGCTGATGTCTGCAGCTTGTTCCCTTTTCACCAGTATTTTGCAAATGCCCCTCAGCCAATTTTTAAAGGCAAAACTTACAATGAAGACATGGAAATCGCCGAAGGATGTTTTAGACATATCAAGAAAATATTCACTCAGCTTGAGGTAAGGTTTCTAACAGTGCAAGCCTAGGCATGTCTACTCAGAAGGAAGCCTCATTGAGACATACTCCCAGTTAAATGGGTGTAGGATTGCAGCCGGGGGTTGTCCCCACCAATCATTTTTAGCGATTGGAGAGGGGGGGAGATATTCTAATAACGTAATTGATAATGCAACTGAACATAGTACATTTTCCTGTCCTGTAATTTCGATCTTGTTGAGCACCGAATTAAAAAAATGTTTGGGCAATAAGTTTACAATAAGATGGGAAATTGCCTTGGAAACACAATCATCTGAAGAAAAATATTTCTGTACAAGCTGTATACATCTGCATGTGTAAATTTTAAAGAGAATTACTATAAATTTGTATCCAGGTTATTAAATATCTGAAAGGATAAGGTTTATAGAACTAAAAATGAACATTGTGCACAATCTGTGGAGCTCTACCACTGATTTTTAAAGGAGAGGGCAACTTTGCACACAACCTTTACACTGTGACATTGAAATCAACAGGGAGATTTCTATATCGGAGAGCTCTATGTGTGTGTTGGAGCATCCACAAACCTATAGACCACAGATGCTCTTTTTGGATTCGGGATGATGGTTCTGTGGTTTGATTGCAAACGTTCATATTCTGCATTCTCTTCTATTCTCTGTAGGAATTCAGAGCATTTGAACTGCTGCGTAGCGGACTGGACAGATCCAAGTATCTGCTCGTGAAAGAAGCAAAGATAATTGCAATGACGTGTACACATGCTGCTTTGAAGCGACACGATCTCGTTGAGTTGGGTTTCAAGGTAATTCCACAGTGAGCAAAGCGTTAATCGGCAATACTTCTCTGCTTTAAAGTTGTGTTGTTTTTATTGTCACATATTATTGTGTAGTGTTGTCTCTTTATACATACCTGAAATTGACATCAGGACTTCTCAAAAAGTCTCCATGCTTGTGTTTGCTCTTCAGTCGCTACAAAATTATTCTTGTCTACTGATTATAGAGACAATAAACAGGACATGTAAATCTGTTCAGCCAATCCCATGCATAATGTGAAGTATACTGTAATTGGGTGATGCTAGCTAGGCTAAGAGCAATAACGTCAATCAAGATACTGATAATTAGAAACACCATTGAAATAATAATTGAGGGCAGCATCCTGTCAGGTCTGAGAGATGGTTGTTTAATTCTGGTTCAGATTGGATATATCCACTTCTTTCAAGGGAGCACTTTTGTTTATGCCACTCAAAAATGAGGTTTCTGTTTCTCAGAAAGTCAAAGTTTGCACACTTGGTGTGAGGAAAAATGCATTATGCAAGTAATGTTTATTTAATAAATTATTGTGTGCACATGGCATACGTTAATAAGGAATTATGATTTTGAATTAATTATTTCAACATTAAAAAATATCTCTCCACAGTTTATGATCTTTGGATGACTTAATCTATTTTTTAATTTCCCAGTATGATAACATCTTAATGGAAGAGTCTGCTCAGATATTGGAGATCGAAACTTTTATACCACTCCTCTTACAGGTGAGAATGCTGTTGTCACTTTCGTTTGTGGCCCCTTGTTGTTGTTGTTTTTATTCATTGCGATTCAGGTTGCTTCTGTGAATAACTCAAGCTCAGCCTGATACTTAAAGACAAAATAAATAAATAAGCACTGTTGTTTGTATGTATATGTAAAACATGAAAAGTATTACATATCTGTTTGTTGTTTAGGGACTGTAACAGTTTATTTGGTCTCACAGAGTTGGGCAGCACAATCCTATCCATCAGCGTGGGTGCCAGACCCACGCTGTATCCTGTGCTGGAGAGGAGTGGGCTTTGGGGTCTCCTTGGAATAAGGGGATATTCATCCCCTTACCCTGAGAAATGCCCCAGCCTTCACTATGGGGCTACTCGGATCAGCGCCACCTAATTTGGCGGTGCTGACCCGAGAAGCCCCTTGTCGGGCCTGGAGGCCTGGGAGGGTGGATAAGATATGGCATCCGACAAGGACACTGATCCCACCCAATCCCAGGCCTGATCCTCTCCCTCTCTGCCCTTCCCCCACCCACCCCGTTACACCCCCTCCCCATACTCCCTCAGCTCCAGCACCGCTCGGAGCAGGACTTATCCGCTGCACAGCGCTGGCCTCTGGTATCTTTGACCAGCAAGCAGCAGAGGCCTTGGCGCCAGTGAAGACTAGGATTGAGCCGTAAAGTGAGATTCCCTAGCACGAATCTGCTTTAAGCGTGAGTCATTTGCAGAGCAAAGGAGAGTGGGCATTGCCTGCTTCCTTACACACAACTGTGTTGAACAAAACTCTCTTGTTCAGAATGTGGAACTAGAGAAGTATCTGTCCTTAGTGCATATTTTTATTAGCCTGGTTATTTTAGAAATACAGAATAAAGGTAAAACCATCCACTTTTTTTTTAAGCTGTGAGATGATATTGAATCCATAGTGCAGTGTTTCTCAAAGTGGTTGGCCAGCCCAAACATTGGAGGCGGCACTCCAGGATTCTGCCCGCCCCCAACTCAGAAACGCTTGTTTTAATGTACCTGGTTGTCCTGTCAGCTCCGGAAAGGGTCCGGGAGGGGGCTGCCACCACCTCTGCAGCCCTCCCCAAGTCTCCAAATAGTGTCTATCACGTCACTAAGCCCACTTTCAGTTTTTGCCTCTGACATCGCCCCGCCCCCACAATGACTTACAGGGCAGTAAACTTCAGGGGAGTAGCTTAACTGCAGGGAAGTAAACTTAACGCAGTTCAGGGTATGAGGGATGATCATGTAGGCAAAAAAATCATTATATATGATAAGTGCGGCAAGAATTTTATACGCACAATATTGGAAGAATTCAGAGATACCTTTGCTGGAAGATTGGTGGTTGAAAATTTTAGATTATGCTGAAATGGATAAACTTACAAACCATTTATTGATTTTTTTAAGAGAGAGAGAGAGAAGAACGATGTGATGATTTGCGGATTTAATGAATAGAATGTTGGTGATATTTTGGCTTAGTTGGATATTATATGTAGAAAATAGTGAATAGTATGCTAGGCGGATGTATTGCTTCTCACGTGCTATAACCTTACGAAATATGTATTGTTTTTATGTTTTAATATATTAATAAAATATAAATATATACTAGAAAAAAAACCAACGCAGTTCAGCTGCGTTAAATACACTATGGCAGCATTTCTTAAAGTTGAAGACTTGAGAAACGCTACCATAGTGTATTTAACACAGCTGAACTGTAGAACTGAAAGGAATTAAAACAGGTCAGGTCAGTCCTTACAGGTCGAGGTCAGTGTTTGTTCTGTGATGGCAGTGCTTCTCATTATAGCGCTTCATTCCTATTCCATAGAATCCCCAAGATGGGTTCAGCCGACTGAAACGGTGGATTATGATTGGGGACCATCATCAGTTGCCCCCAGTCATTAAGAATATGGCTTTTCAAAAATATTCCAACATGGAGCAGTCTCTTTTTACGAGGTTTGTTCGTGTGGGGGTTCCAACCGTCGACTTGGATGCTCAGGGAAGAGCAAGAGCAAGGTAAGCCCCCCCCCCCAAAAGCATCATTGTGCGACTTAGCCGATATATTGTGTTGGTGTTTTTTTATTTTTTTAAATACACTTTCTCTAGACTGGAGCATAGAGATGCACTTTCATTTATATATTGTCAGATTCTTAATAGTTTTGCATGTTCATCTTTTGCACTTCAGATCGTTAGCACGCTATTCTTTTGTGATCTGAAAATCTAGGAATGAAATGGTTCACAGTGAGACCCTTTTTCATGCTGCAATATGTTGCAACAGCTTTTTGGAAGAACTTGGCTAAGAATGCTTGCAGTGTTGAGGTGACTGAACTATTTCAAGACATTGCTGGAAGTGAAAGCAAAGGCCTTTTCAGATCATACATTAATCTGTCAGCTTTTAACGCTAAAAGGGAGGCATGCTGTGGCTTCTGCTCACGTGATCACTTTGTGATAGCGTTATCAGCAAGGACAACCTGGGCTTTGCAGTGTGGGCCTGGTACTTATTATACTGCATAATGGACCTGAGGTCTAGTTTTTAAAGGAGCCTGAAACATTGAGAGGAATTTTGTGCTAATATACAAATGCCACGTTGCTCACGTTTTGCTCATTTCATCATGTGTCAAGAAATGCTGCAGTAGATTCCTACCTTTGCTGTCCCATTCTTCCTGCTCCGAGCTGCTGTCAAATGCCGCTCAAAGCACTTGCCCTTATCTTTCCTCTCCTTGAAGACTCTTGCTTTCCTTTACTCATGGCCACCAAACTGCCACACTGTCTCTGACGTGTTCTCTATACGCCATGTCCCATGACATCTTAAGCCCGACCCAGACCGCACGAATTGCGGCGCGTCGAGGCACTTTGCTGAGCTTTGCCGAGCTGTGCTGAGGTATCAGGCGAGCTGAGCTGATGCGATCTCCCGAGTTTTGTCGCATACATCAAGTCCTTTGCCCATGTTGCACGGGGGTTGCTTTGCTGAGCTACTGCAGTCACCAATCAAATGAGAGGGGGAGGAGATGGGTTGCCTGCCACTCTGAACTACTTCCAATCACTATGCGCTTTCTTAAGAAGGCGGGACAAAAGGAGGGGGACTATTTGCGGGAAGACACTCCTACAGAGTGTGGAGGAGAGCGGCCAGCCTCGCTCGCTTGGCAAAGCTCAGCAAAGCACCTCGACGCACCGCAATTCGTGCAGTCTGGGTTGGGCTTTAGAGATGGATGCATGCAGCCAGCGTCCAAACAAGGGTTTCGAGCAACCACTCGTCTCATATCGCGACAGGATTAATAAAACTGAGTAAAAGTGAGCGGAAATGAGCAAATGGGTGTATTTTGGTTTGCTTCTTTTTTGTGGTCTGTGGAGTTGTGCATTCTAGAGCTCTGTGCATGCGCAAAGCTGACCTTGGAAGCCTGTGAAATGTTCTGCCCTGCTCTTGAGTGGGAAAAACCACTTGCGCCCTGAGTGAGTTTGGGCATAATGACTAGTTCCTGGATTTTATCCATCGGGTTTCTGTAAGTAGGGACCTGAGCTTGTTTCTACTTAGTGCACCAGTACTGTTTTGTCTGCAAGTAATAGACTGAATAGCAATGTTTAGCAAAAACCAATTTGATTATAGAAGAGTCACCATTGCCACCTCTAGCTCCTGGTCCCTTTTTAAATTAGAACGGTGCCCTCCCCACACTTTTCCACTATTGTGTCCCAAACGTCCTGTACTGTCCTCTTTCCCACCTTGGCAGATGTAGTCCTAAGCCCACTCCAGGTATCACAGTGCTGCTCACTCAGGCAAGCAGCTTGCAGTTTTGGGGGCTTGGAGGTCTTTTCCCCACCCTAAGAGAGTCTTAGTAGTACCTACATGCTTCCCTGTGATTGCTCTGTCCTGGTATCTTCATTTGTAAAGCCTTGACTTGCAGAACCATCAGGAGTCTGTCAATGTTACAGACCTCCCCCCTTTGCTGAATGTATGATGAAGTCTTCTGTGGAATTTATCACCAAATTAGTAGGATTGCAGCTAGTTTTCAGAGGAAACTGTTTAGCCTTACAGCTGTATTAAGCTAAAAAATGACTGCCGACATTGGCCCCCTCCCCACAGCCTTGGGTGGGGCAGTTGTGATGTCCCACAGAGTTTACCGCTAAATGCTGAAGCAGGCAAAGGGTCAGTGCAATCAGTATTGACAAACAGTGCAGCCTTTGAAAAGGAATTGAAAGGTAAGTTCAGTTTTGGGGGAAAAGGATATTAGGGACTGTTCGATATTGGCAGAAAGGGAAGGGACATCCAGGATCTGGCATTTTTTGTGGGGGACGTTGTAGTGCTTTGGCCTATGGAGCTGAGGAGAAAGGGGTGCAGACTTTCACATGTCTTTGAACTAAACAGCCACATCAAGGCTGAGGATCCCTAACCTTGTGAGTCTATAAGCTGCTCAACTGCTTTACAATAAAACCTGCCTAACTACAATAATTTCTAATGCCTTTCTGGGTTTAAGTGCCCTGTATTTCACAGGCAAGAAGTTACTACACTAGTTACCAAACTACAGAACCTACAAGTTCTGGTCCAATCACTTTTGTAAGCAGTAGGACTGTTACTTGAAAGTGTTGAACACATCTCTGAAGTAACCTTATCAGACTCGAGAAACCCTTTAGCAATGTTGTGGCAATCCTTCTCAACCTAGCATTTTTTAAAAAGTGTGTCGAAGCGAATGTAAAATACAGAGGGACACGGCTCACTCAGGATATTCAGGGTTGTAACCTGGAGCAAGGTACCAGCTGCTATAAAGGGAATGTTTTAAAAAGTGACCGGTCATCTATCAACAGATTTTCAAAAGTTCTGCTAGCTTGACCTTCATTCGTTGGCTGGAAGGTATTCTAAACACTAGTTCCAAAATAGATTAAAGATATTCATTGTACAGAATGAGGGACATTCTTCTTCTATCCTCTCACTCTTTTAAGAGAAAAGAATTTGTCTTTGTTTGCTCTAGGGTAGTGATGGGTCACGATTACAAAATTTGTTTGTAATCGCACAATTTGTTTCCCTTTTAGCAATCAGCTGTTTAAATGTCTTGGCAATTGTGAAGCTCTTTAATACCAGTCCTGCGTTCTATTTTTTTTTCTTTCAAGGTTCACATATAAGTGCATCGATCAGAAAATATGTCACTTAAATTGAATGTATAAGAATTTAATTTGTCATGCATGCTTGCAGTAGGATTCTTTGCAGAGCAAGAGACTAAAACAGCCCAGATCTCAGCTGTATAAATTTCTTTTCATGTAGTGAAAGAGAGTGTATTAAGCAACTAGTTCTGGTCAAATAGTCATATGCTTAGTCACTTCACACGATTTTTTGAGCTCAACTTAGTACAGAAGATAGCCATGTTCGTATAGCGAAATATACACAGGCAGTGCCATAATTGGTGAATGGTGCATGTGTGCTTGAATGACCAAGTCCTTGAAATGTTTGGCCTTCTCTAGTAATGCAGGTTTGCAGTTCAGGAATAGTGCTGGCTCGTCAGAGGCATGCCTGGACCCTCTAGGTTGCAGCAGAGGTTAGAAGTGCAGGCTTTTGCTAATTCTATTTGGAAAGGAGGCTCTACCCATTTCTATATTGGTTCAGACCACTGCAAATCAGTTGTCATTTGTGTACTTTGCCACATTGAGAGTAGATTACAGTAGATTCCTTGAGAATAGATAAATAGGTTACTGAAAATAGACTGCCGTGTATTCTATAGGAAACTGTCCCTGGAGCATGTTTGGGGATTCAGCTGGAACAGAAGATGGAGCTAGCCTCTTAAAATGAAGGGATTATTGTACATTTACACCAGTGTTTGCAGTCTGTGTTGCCTGTCAGTGTGGTTCTCGGTAAAATTGAAGTACTGACTTTTCCTGTGTAGCCTTAAATGACACTGGTATTTGAAAGCTACATATTTGCCAATGGCCCCTACAGATTTCTCCCATGCATCCTTCCAGTGTGAGATCCAGTGGAAATTCTCCCTAAGTTGTACTCTGCATTTATTGTGGCATGTTGGTATATGTGTGTGGGTAGCGTATTTATAATGTTCATGTTTTGTTTTCTACGCATCACTTTGTGATACAGAATTGTGGTTTTTTGCGCGGGTGGGGGTTATGCCACCAACGTAATTCACTGGCAACATGGAAAACTTGTAAGCATCGCCAAAGAGTTGAAATCAACTATTTTCCACTATGTTTCCCATAAAGCTTATGTAACCTCTACAACTGGCGTTACAAGAACCTGGGTAATTTGCCGCATGTACAACTCTTGCCAGAATTCAGAACAGCAAATGCTGGTTTCCTGTATGACTTTCAGCTGATAAATGTAGAAGATTTCCATGGTGTAGGAGAATCTGAACCCAACCCTTATTTCTATCAGGTGAGAGAAACAACCTGTATTGGTGTTTGTTCTTTGCTTGCCATCCTGTTTTCACAGAGAGTTCTCTGAATGTATGCCCTTATGACGTCCTTAAATTACAAGCAGTTTAAGCAACAGAACTTCTTCTTGCCTCCTCCCCACAGCCTATAGGAAAAATTACTTTGGAGGTTGGAGGTCGTGGGGAGTGGTTGCAGTTAATGCTGTTTGGCTGGAAGTAAGGCGGAGAAGTTTTTTTTTTTTCCTGGGAGTGTTCTGCACAAGGCAGCTATAATTCTGTTGACCTGTCATGGCATTAGCTTCCTTTACCCTTGCAAGAGGGAGCTGACTTCCCTGATTCAAACATTTGTCTAAAAAGCAATCGTTACCTATGAATTTTAGCACAATGTGCCAAATGACTATTGATAAACTATTGTTTGGGAGACAGTCAAACTGCTGCTAAGACATGCATACACGTGCATGCGTAGTAGCTAGCAAATTGAAGAGAGATTCACAGACCAGTTCAGCTGGTGAATTGAATGCAACTGCATAAATGCCAACTGTAGTTGAATTTCCCTTTTTTTAACACAGAAATGCATTATGAAATCACATCAGAGAAGGCAGGGACCACTGTGCCCTTTAAGGGGCCTGTGCTAGGGCGCGGATCCCTTCTGTAGCTGGGCAGCACCGCGACTTGTCGCAATGGCTCCTCCAGATGTCCGGCAATGACATCATTATGTCATCACTGAAACGCTAGCAAGGTCCCAACTTCTCACTCATGGTGTTGGACCTTTGTTTCAGCATAACTCTATGAATATTTCTTAATGGTGAGATGCATAATGACAAATTCACGTGTTTTCTACAACATTGCAGAATCTTGGAGAGGCAGAATATGTTGTCGCACTCTTCATGTACATGTGCCTGCTCGGTTACCCTGCAGAGAAGATAAGTATTTTGACAACGTATAACGGGCAAAAGCACCTGATTCGGGACATTATTAATCAGCGTTGTGGAAATAACCCAATGATTGGAAGACCAAACAAGGTAACATTCCAAATATCACCAGCATTTTCTTTCCTTTCAACAAACATCATAAATGTATAGTGTGACCTGCATCTACTAGGACGGTTCTGAGAATTTGTGCATAGGTTGTATTGGCTGTTGCCTGTGGATTCGATGTCACTACGGTACTTTTGTATGGTGGAATTCATTTATTGCTTTGTCTGTTTCACGATAAGCCTAATGAGGCACAGAGATCCTAGTTGATGAATTGTAGCAAATTATAATTAGACATCAGATTTATATGGAAATATCTTTCTGAGTCATTAGTGCACAAAAGGCATATATTTGCATTCTCAAGGAAAATATTTTCATTTTTCAAGATTTGCTCAGAAGAAAAAAAAAGCCCTGAAGCAGCACACAAAATGTAGTAATTGCTAATTAAGTTGCTTAGATTTTCTAGTTAGTTTCTTCCACATTCAGCTCCCCGTCAGATATTTACAAGCAACATCAATTAACACTAGAAAACTGTAACAATTAGTAGTTGCATTTCAAATTACTACGCAAGTAAGAACAACATGATATATGGCACATCCTAAATTTCACACAAATTTTTTTGATGAAGATGTTACATTTTAAATAAGCAAATAAATGAGTGTGTATCGTGTTGACATTCTGGATATTGTATAGAAAGCATATATTGTGAATGCACATTTCACCATGTATTTATGGTTTTGGGGTAGAGGAGTGTGAGTGTGAGTGTGAGTGTGAGTGTAATCTCCATCCTATGATCAAAAAATATAGAGACCATAACACTGTATAACACACAAATTGTTTATTTCTAAATGTTTCTTATACAATTCAGAGGCGCTGATTCCAACAGTACTCTTGGGTTTTTGGTATCATCAAAACTTTTTTAGTTACCTTAAATTTTGTGTTGATTTTGAAACACTGTCACCTTGTTGCTTTTACACAAGGGTAAGCATGGCCATGACGAGGTGGTAAGCTCTTCCCGAGTAGCGTAAATTGTGACTGAACTATTGATGCTATTCCAAAAATAGAGGCATTTTTGAAATCCTCTCATCAGAATGTGATAGAAACGTTGGCAATGCAGGGGACCATTATGGGAACAAGGCGTTCTGTGCACTCCTCCCCAGGCTCCTCTTTTTTTTTTTCTGAAAGCCGCCGTCTTTAGCAACTACGTTTTTGAATCCTGTCAATTTCCAAAGCCACAGATTAAATAGGGCACATGGCTACTTTTAAAGGAGAAAAACATTCAAAGGTGCTGCTGTACCTGTGGAGTCCTTTGGATTTGCATTCAGTGTTTTTTTTTTCTTATTAATAGCATGCTTGCTGTTGCCTAATTCTGTTCCTAATGGAATAAATCACCAGCATTTGTTCAGAGTGAAACGTTTAGCACCATAAGGCCAGCTTGCTTTCCTGAAATCCAAGAAGCGCACGACTTGGCAGTTCCATTTCTCAAGTGTTCTTTTGAAATATCATTGAGATGCCAATGAATCAACTTTTTCCATTTTGCTGCTAGGTGACAACTGTGGACAGGTTTCAAGGTCAGCAAAACGACTACATCATCCTTTCACTTGTGCGAACTAAAGCGGTTGGACACTTGAGGTATGAAATAAAGGATCCTCACGAAGGGCGTTGTCCAGTCCTGCTGTGGGTGCAGTGCGCATGTATGGTAGATTCGCATAGAGCTCAATGGAACCCTGTTTTCCTCTCAGCCACTCAGAATGCATGTAAGCAGTGCAGGGGGGGGGGGGCATTATGGGGCCTTCTCCCCATGCTCCTCTCCTTGTCCAGCAATGCTCTTGAGGAAAAGAGGGCTCTGTTGCGTCCTGTGGGAATTTTCTATGCTGGGCGTTGCACCTGCAATAGAACTAGATCATGCCCCAAAACGTTCAAAGCTGTGGTTTAACTGGTTGGGTTCTTGTTTTCCATGCACACTTAAGTGCTACAGTTTGTTTGTTTATTTATTTATTTATTTATGTATTTATTTATTTATTTATTTTTATGTATTTATATCCCGCCTTTCTCATCATCAGATTTCTCATCAGATTGATTCAAGGCGGCTTATATAGGCAGGCTATCTTTAGACCTGATAAGGGTCTTTACAATATTGTTCTATTCCCATATAGAACTGTCCATACTCGAGATGTTTTCCCTTCCGAGTGCAGCCCTCCTTCTGGCTTGTGCTTTGCACTTCCAAGCTTCACAGTCCACTGCAGTTCACCCTCGGACGGTTGTCTTAGATGTTCTCTCTCTAGCTGACTCCTCCGCATTCCACCCTCTCACAATGCCTTCTCAGTGTCTTTGCGAGGTTCGTCAGCAGCTTCCGTCTCCTATCCAAGCGGGAACCGAGGTTGACCCTGCTTAGCTTCTTCAGGCAGGGCACCGGCTCAAACCTCCAGGCCACACCTCCTGCAACTGTGTGAATTATATCACAAGTTGGGAGTAACAAAGCATTTATTGAAAGACGTTCTAAATTTGATTCCATTCATGAATTTTTCAGCAACCTTTTTCATGGCCACTTTGCTGCTGTTTAATTAGTTATCTATTATAGTTATCTATAAGTGGCAGTATCCTTTAGGAGAAACCTTTGAATCAAGACAAGTAGCTAAAATAGTAGTAGTAATCAGTGATGATTTTTGTTGGAAGTGGGTAGATGACCAAGCACCAAAGCTGTGGTGCATTTGGCAAGCATCTTTAAGATAATTGCCACTAGTTGTAAATGTCTAGAACCATATATATTGAACGGATACTACTGATGTTCTACACCAGGGGTGGCCAACCTTCCACCATTAGGGCCTCTGTTCTTAAGAGTTGTGTAGAAGACAGAATCTTGGCAGCTGCAATTGCTAATGGTGCTGCTAAAGCAGCTGCACCTGCTGAAATGCCCTCACCTATACAGCCATTAAAGGGCCAGGAGTATTCATGTTGAAAGGTTGGCTGCCCCTGTTCTACACATCTGGTATTAACTGGTATTAGCCGCCTTGGGCATTTGCCTCGGCATAGGATAAGGCAGGATATAATTTTTAAAAAAATAAATAAATAAACTCTTGCAAGAGTGACTGTTCAATTCGCACTTTAGTGATATGTGAATAATTGTAATCTTACTATGATGTATGAGAGCTGTTCTCAAATGAAATATCAAATAATTTGAATTGTCCATCTCTTGTCTACAAGTACAGGTGATGGTCATTGTACAGTACTCCCCTCATATCCGCTGGGGATATGTTCCAGGCCCCTCCGTGGATAGGAGCAAACACTATCGTGAAAGGATGAAACCGTGGATAGGAGCGAACACTGCCTCCCCTGCGGGCAGGTGTGCACGCCCCCCCTCCCCGCTCTTATTTTTCTTTCAGCAAGCTTTGTTTCTTCCTTAAAACAGAGAAGTAGCCTCCATTGCAGGCAAGTAGAATGAGACTAAGTCCTAGAGAGGCTCTGCAAGGTTTCTGTTAACCTTGCAGAGCCTCTCTAGGACTTAGTCTCATTCTACTTGCCTGCAATAAGCAGCCAGAGGCTGCTTCTCCTGTTTGTTTAAGGAAGAAACAAAGCTTACTGGGAAAAAACTAAAAGCCTGGGAGGTGTCCCCGCAATCCGTGGATAACTGAAACCATGGATAGCGAATCTGTGGATATGGGGGCCCACCTGTACTTGGTAACTTCCAGAGTTTCACAGCCAAAAACTAAATCCCTGCCACCAAAGACCTTACATTCTTTTAGGGGGGGGGGGGCAGAGAATTAGACATCTTTAGCAGTTGAAGGTGACTCAAGAGAATGTTTCAAAGGTTTTCTTATATCAGAGCAATCATTAGCCCTAGAGCTTCTTAATTGTTTGTAAAATATAACTTTAGACATATTCTTTGGGCATAACTCTGGACATATTCCTCACCCTTCCTTCCTTTCTTACTTTAAAAATAGTGAGGACTAGTAATTCTTGCGTTCCAAGTGAAGTATGCCTTTCTAGATATTTAGTTCTTGATACAGCTTTGCGTGTGACTAAGATTACTCTTTTAATTAGGGTATTCCAGTTATAAATGAAATATTGTAGTTGGTTTTAACAGTGTGCCTATTTCATTTTTACTTCTTGAAGGGATGTTCGGCGTTTGGTTGTTGCTATGTCAAGAGCCAGACTTGGGCTTTATATATTTGCAAGAGTCTCGCTATTCCAGAACTGCTTTGAACTGACTCCAGCTTTCAGCCAGCTCACTGCCCGCCCTCTTCAACTGCATATAATCCCCACAGAGTATTTTCCAGCACACCGACAGGTATGAATAGCTGTTTTGAATGGCATATACAGTGAGTATATAGTGTGTTTGTATTGCAAAATGTGAATACAGCATTTCAATACAGCATGGCCGGTTCACAATTTTATAAACTCAGATTTGTGGGTGGATATTATTATGTGATTATTATACTGTATGGTGCTGTTCAGCAAAAAACATTCACAAAGCAGTTTACATAGAAAATGAATAAACAAATGGTTCCCTCTTCTAAAAGGGCCCCAAAAAAAGATACAGAAGAAATACCAGTCACTGGAAGGGATGCTATGCTGGGGTGAATAGGGACAGTTGCTCTACCCCTGCTATGTATAAGAGGAGTGCCCCTCTAAAAAGTGCCTCGTTGCCCAGTTTGCGGGGTAGTATTGTCCTCACAGTGACAGATGTGGAATGCCAGGGGCTATTGATGTTATTGAACAAGGGTACCGTGTGGCTCCTGGCTGTGCTCCCCTGAAAGGCGATGGCAAAAGGGGACACAGGCTGGGAGTGAGATCTTCTCCCCAAGCCCCCAAGTGGTTCTAGTGCCACTACTGTTGCTGTTCCTGCTCTGAGCAGGTGGTGTCAGTGGCTTCTAATCCTTGGAAGAGGCAACGACTGCTGGAGGTGCTGCAAGGATGATGATGTATAAAGTTCTCCTACTGGTGTTGCCAGTCCTTCCCCTTTTTCCTTTTTAAGGGAATAACTTTCAATTGTAAGATTTTGAATCTTTCATCTGAATGCAAAAATGTTCTGTGTGTGTGTGTGTGTGTGTGTGTGTGTGTGTGTGTGTGTGTGTGTGTGTGTGTGTGTGTGTGTGTGTGTGTGTGTGTGTGTGTGTGTGTGTGTGTGTTAAACTGTTCTTAACAGTAATCGTTTCCCTTCACCCTTTAGAATGGAGAACATCCACCTCACCAAGTACACGTGATAAAGAATATGCCTCAGATGGCCAACTTCGTGTACAACATGTACATGCATATGATTCAAAATACTCGCCAGCAGAGACAGGTAAAGAACATTGCATTTTGTGAAAAATGTATTGTTCGTTGTGAGTGCTTCTGCTCAGAGCATTTGTACGAAACAATCGTTGATAGCAACAGGAGCATATATGAAGTTGAGAAACAATAAGCTAGTAAACTGTCCTCGTGTCTCTTACTCTAGAAGTGACTTGCTGAAGCAGTACTGAAGTCTAGCATGTGATCGGCTTAAGGGCCGGCCGTTCATGAGGCCGGCTGAGGTGGCTGCCTCAGGCAGCGGATTGGCAGAGGGCACCCACCTCCATGCATCCGTTGCTCTTTCCACTCTGTGTATTGAAAAAGAAGAGCATAGAGGACCACTCTCCTCTCCTCCACACTTTCTCTTCCATTCTGTCCCCTCTTCCTTTTCCAATCCAGGGAGTGGGAGGAGCAGAGGCTGGGGCATCATCGGGTAAGGGGGCAGCATTTGGCATGTCACCTTAGGTGTAAGGAGGCCTTGGCCTGGCCCTGTTGGCTTAACACCTTTTTTCCAGCTGCTAAAGACTCTGCTTTCGACGTGTTCTATAAAAATAGCTTTGAAATTAAGACGATGAAGGAAAGATGGAAGGTGCAGAAGACTGGATAAAAATGGGGCAGTTTCTTTGGTGCCTAAAGTTTTCCTTAGCAAGAATTAAGTCACTGGATGCCATACATCATCTTATGACAGGAGTAATTATTTGTGCCAGTTGGCTTTAGACCACTGCTAGAAGAGGGTTGCTGATATGAAAGGGGCCCATTTTTTACGTGACACCAGCTAACATTGTTGTTGTTCAGTCGTTAAGTCGTGTCCGACCCTTCGTGATCCCATGAACCATATCCCGCCAGGCCTTCCTATCCTCCACTATCTTCCTGAGTTCGCTCATTTTCATGTTCGTTGCATCGGTGATGCTGTCTAACCATCTCATCCTTGGCCTTCCCCTTCTCCTTTTGCCTTCAGTCTTTCCCAGCATCAGAGTCTTCTCCAGAGAGTCCTCTCTTCGCATTAGGTGGCCAAAATATTTGAGTTTCAGCCTTAGTACCTGTCCTTCCAGGGAACAGTCAGGGTTGACTTCATTTAGGATTGACTGATTTGATCTCCTAGCAGTCCAAGGGACTCTCAGGAGTCTTCTCCAGCACCACAGTTCAAAAGCATCTATTCTTCGGCGCTCAGCCTTCCTTATGGTCCAGCTCTCGCAACCATACATTGCTACTGGGAACACCATCGCCCTGACTATACGAACTTTTGTTGGTATGGTGATATCTTTGCTTTTTATTATGCTATCTAAATTTGCCATAGCTTTCCTTCCAAGGAGTAAGCGTCTTTTAATTTCATGGCTGCTGTCTCCGTCTGCAGTGATCTTGGAACCCAAAAAAGTAAAATCTGTTACTGCTTCCATTTCTGCCCCTTCTATTTGCCAGGAATTGATGGGACCAGATGCCATGATCTTAGTTTTATTAATGTTGAGTTTCAAGCCAACTTTTGCACTCTCCTCTTTCACTCTCATCAAGAGGCTCTTTAGTTCTTCTTCACTTTCTGCCATTAGAGTGGTATCGTCTGCATATCTGAGGTTGTTGATGTTTCTCCCGGCAATCTTGATTCCGGCTTGCGATTCATTCAGCCCTGCATTTCTCATAATGTACTCTGCATATAAGTTAAATAGGCAGGGTGACAATATACAGCCTTGCCGTACTCCCTTCCCAATTTTGAACCAATCAGTTGTTCCATGGCCGGTTCGAACTGTTGCTTCTTGACCCGCATACAGGTTTCTCAGGAGACAGGTAAGGTGGTCTGGTATCCCCATCTCTTTAAGAACTTGCCACAGTTTGTTGTGATCCACACAATCAAAGGCTTTTGCGTAGTCAATGAAGCAGAAGTAGGTGTTTTTTTGGAACTCTCGTGCTTTCTCCATGATCCAGCGCATGTTGGCAATTTGATCTCTAGTTCCTCTGCCTCTTCGAAACCCAGCTTGTACATCCGGTAGTTCTCGGTCCACGTACTGCTGAAGCCTAGCTTGTAGAATTTTGAGCATAACCTTGCTAGCATGTGAAATGAGTGCAATTGTGCGATAGTTTGAACACTCTTTGGCACTGCCCTTCTTTGGAATTGGAACGTAAACTGACCTTTTCCAATCCTTTGGCCACTGCTGAGTTTTCCAAATTTGTTGGCATATTGAGTGCAGCACTTTCACAGCATCATCATTTAGGATTTTAAGTAGCTCAGCTGGGATATTATCATCTCCGCTAGCTTTGTTGTTAGTAATGCTATCTAAGGCCCACTTGACTTCGCTCTCTAGGATGTCCGGCTCTGGGTCAGTGACCACACCAGCGTGGTCATCAGGAACATTAAGATCTTTCTTGTATAGTTCTTCTGTGTATTCTTGCCATCTCTTCTTAATCTCTTCTGCTTCTGTCAGGTCTCTGCCTTTTTTATCCTTTATCATGCCCATCTTTGCACAAAATGTTCCCTTGATATCTCCAATTTTCTTGAAGAGATCTCTAGTCCTCCCCATTCTGTTGTTTTCCTCGATTTCCTTGCATTGTTCATTTAAGAAGGCCTTCTTATCTCTCCTTGCTATTCTCTGGAAATCTGCATTCAGTTGTTTATATCTTTCCCTTTCACCTTTGCTTTTCGCATTCCTTCTTTCCACAGCTATTTGTAAAGCCTCATCTGACAGCCACTTTGCTTTCTTGCATTTCTTTTTCTTTGGGATGGTTTTAGTTGCTGCCTCCTGTACAATGTTACGAACTTCCGTCCATAGTTCTTCAGGCACTCTGTCTACCAGGTCTAATGCCCTAAACCTATTCTTCACCTCCACTGTATACTCATAAGGGATATGGTTTAGGTCATATCTGACTGGTCTAGTGGTGTTCCCTACATTCTTCAATTTAAGCCTGAATTTTGCAAGAAGAAGCTCATGATCTGAACCACAGTCAGCTCCAGGTCTTGTTTTTACTGATTGTATAGAGCTTCTCCATCTTTGGCTGCAAAGCACATAATCTATCTGGTTTCGGTATTGACCATCTGGTGATGTCCATGTGTAGAGTCGCCTCTTGTGTTGTTGGAAAAGAGTGTTTGCTATGACCAGCGTGTTCTCTTGACAGAACTCCGTTAGCCTTCGCCCTGCTTCATTTTGCACTCCAAGGCCAAACTTGCCTGTTGTTCCGTTTATTTCTTCATTTCCTACTTTAGCATTCCAGTCTCCTATGATGTAAAGGACATCTTTTTTGGGTGCTAGTTCTAGAAGGTGTTGTAGGTCTTCATAGAACCGGTCAACTTCATCTTCTTCGGCATCAGTGGTTGGGGCATACACTTGGATTACTGTAATGTTGAATGGTTTGCCTTGGATTCGAACTGAAATCATTCTGTCGTTTTTGAGGTTGCACCCCAGTACTGCCTTTCCCACTCTTTTATTGACTATGAGGGCTACTCCATTTCTTCTAAGGGATTCATGCCCACAGTAGTAGATATGATGGTCACCTGAATTAAATTCGCCCATGCCCGTCCATTTTAGTTCGCTGATTCCCAAGATGTCAATGTTCAATCTTATCATCTCATCTTTGACCACATCCAGCTTGCCTTGATTCATAGACCTCACATTCCATGTTCCTAAGCAATATTGCTCCTTGCAGCATTGGATTTTCCTTTCAACCTCAGACACATCCACAACTGGACGTCCTATTGGCTTTGGCCCAGCCGCTTCACTCTTTCTGGGTCTACTTGGAATAGTCCTCCGCTCTTCCTCAGTAGCATATTGGACACCTTCCGACCTGAGGGGCTCATCTTCCGGCGTCATATCTTGTAGCCTTTTGGAACTGTTCATGGGATTTTCTTGGCAAGGTTACTGGAGTGGGTTGCCATTTCCTTCTCCAGTGGATCACTTTTAGTCAGAACTCTCTGCTACGACCTGTCCGTCTTGGGTGTCCCTGCACAGCATAGCTCATGGCTTCATTGAGTTACGCAAGCCCCTTCGCCACGACAAGGCAATGATCCATGAAGGGGATTACATTATGGGGGATTACATTATGGGATTACAATCCCCATGAAGGGGATTACCAGCTAACATTAGGGACTGGTTAAAAACCTTGTCTGTAAATCATGCTTATTCCCACAGACTTCAAAAACACTCTGTGTTATCTATAGAACTATTAAGGAGTTATTTTTAACACCATATTAGTCCATACTTAAAAAAAGAATTGAATGATAGTAATCATGCATGGATAAAAATTGTACCAGCTGCATCACAGAAGGGGTCCTAGTTTGTATCCGGCAGTATGAAATACATATTTTGCCAAGGACAAAGGAATCCCTAATTTGAGAGATTCAGCTTTTCTGAATGCCTGTAATTAGTCTTCCAAAAAGAACTGTTTTGGCCACATATTATGAGATTCAGATGTAGCAATTTCAAAGTTCGAGTGTCATTCTCTCACTTGGCTAATGCAACATCAGATCTCTCCATGGCTGTCAGAAACATGTGTTAATAGTAGATAAAATGTCTTATCTAATTACAGACTTAAATTCTAGAAACCACGGAATGGAATAGTGTTGGAGATGCAGAGGGGGTTCTCTTCCTTTACGGTCTTCCTATGAGACCACTTCTTTCTATAAAAACATTTTTTTTATATTGACATATTTTACTTGATTACTTAACAGTCTCACAGTATAATCCTATGCATGTTTACTCAGAAGTAAATCCCACTGGGTTCAATGGGGTTTACACCCAAGAAAAAGGATTTCAGCCTCAATAATTGTGAAATGGAATACAGTACTGTATTTAGTTTCTTCTTTGAAGTACTGGTGGGACCTGTTTGAATGTTACTTTCCCTTCTCCTATGAGCAATGAGTTGGATATCGGTTCTTGGGCTTGTGGGCTTTCTCCCCCTTCCCCTGCACTCTTTGTTTTCCATAGAAGGTAAAATCTGAATTGGGAGACCTGCATTGATTTTCCCAATTCTGATGTTAGTTTCTACCCAGGAGGGGAGTGAGAGAAGAAGTGTGTGATCAGAAGTTTACCCACAGTCTCAGTGTGTTGAATTGGGGGATGGGTCATATCCTATCCCAAGAAGCTCACAACAGTGGGATTCCTGCAAGAAAAGTACGACTCAGTACAATTAAGCATCCAGGTCATGCCTTCTCTTTTCAGAAGCTATCATAGCTACATGAATTCAAACTATTAACGTTTGGTCATTCTCGCGCGCGCACACACACGCACACACACACACACACACACACACACACAATCAAAGGAACTCACATGGAAGTGAGAGGAGAGGCTAGGACACGCATGTGTCATGAGCATGCACATCCTTTATCACATGGGGCTAGTTTGGGGTTAAAAATATCATCTGAACTTCCTGCAGTTAAATTTAATGTGATAACTTTAAGTGAGCTGACTGCAATAACTTGCTGAGAAGCAAATTTTAATTGTCAAGTATATTCGGTGGCTGGAAACACTGGGTTGTCTCCAAACTAGAAGGAGTTTAAGGAAGCTTGTGAAAGGGGACTTTCCAATCCCTTCTCCCTACAGCACCCCCTACAAAAAAAATCAGGGGAACTCTAGAACAGGATGGTCATGAGTTTTTAAAATGTGAGCCTTTTCATAAATAAAAAGCAGAAATCTTCATAGTGTTTTTTTTTCTCTTTCATTAGCAGGATTTATTGCCCCCTCCAGCTCTTATTGAAGAAAGTGAAACACTTCAGGCTCAGGGAAGTGAACTAGTTCACAGACAGGACTCTGAAATGGAAACAGAAAGTGAAATCAAAATCACACCAGAAAAGACTGTGGAAGAGAAAATGTTGGATGGGAAGCAAAAGGTAACCGAGGAAGAAGAGGAACATCGGAAGATGCCTGAACATCCTGGAAGAGACAGTGACAGTGAAGACAGTGAGACTGAGGAGGACGCAAAGAAAGGATCTTTGCCATCGGAAGCACCAGTTTGAAAAACAAATCTCTGAAAAGAGAACCAATGCTGCGTATATCCTCAGACTACTTTCGTGGGCCAAACAAACAAAACAGAAGTACACAGGAATGATACTGAATGCCTGAACAATCATTTCTCTATGGCAAGTGAACCATTAGCATGGCTGTAATTAAAGGACTGCAGGCAGAATTGCAGTTCATGTTTTGACTCATATTATGCATTTAGTAAAGCTTTTTGTGGTTGGTTTTTTAACAATTGCGTTGAGTCCTTTTTTGTGCTGTGAACATTTGTGCAGAGTTTGTTAAGTTATGCATCCCAAACAGGCGATGAGTACCGAAGATTGTGCTTCGCTTTCTGACTGTTTCACAAAAGGAAGGTTCTGCTGACAAGCTGCTGCGACAGGCACAAGCTGTGCCTGTCAGAGGAGAAAGGTCAGATGGCCAAATCAGTTTGTCTCCCTCCCCTATTTTTCTTTGTGTGCCAGGTCCACGTTCTAGCAGATACCTTAGTATATATGTCTAAAGCCTAGTCTTCACAAATATTAGATCATGTAGTAGCACTTTTCCTTGACTGTACCAACATAAAAACATAAGAAAAGCCCTGCTGGATCAGGTGGAAGGCCTATCTAGACCAGCATCCTGTTTTCCCAGAGTGGCCCACCAGCTGCCTCTGAGAAGACCGCAAGTAGGATACTTCTCTCCCACCTTTGCCTCCCTGTAGTTGGTATTCAGAGCATACTGCTGCTGAACCGAAAGGTAGTGTATAGTCTTGATAGGCCTGTCTTCCCTGACTTTGTCCAATCTGCAGTTCAGACTTCAGGTGACAGAACTGCATGTTTGAATGTTCCTTTGTAAGTTTGTTTGTTTTAGAACCCTTCTGATATCTTGTCTTCTATGGGCGAAGGAGTCTAAGCGTTCACTCAGATTATACTGCACCTATAGTCTGAAATAGTGGAATACAGGAACGCTTTAATTAATGTGTTTGTTTATTATTTTTACCCCACCTTTCCCCCAGCAAAGAGGCACCCAGGGTGGCTTACAGTAAAATCATAATAAATACAGTACATTACAATCGTAGTAAAAACAACACCAACAGTGTAATAAAAAACAAGCAGTCAAACAGCAGCATAAATATAAAGCAGGGCAGATAAAAATGGCAATCAAAGGCAAATAAGATGACAATATTCAAGACAGCAACATAGCCCCCCCCCCAAAAAAAAACCCCACAATAAACCATACTACAATGAAAAGGCCAAATGAAAAAGAAAAGTTTTCAAATCCTGCTGGAAAACCATCAGGGAGGGCACAAATCTCAATTGAAACGGGAAGGAATTCCATAGTTGTGGTGCCATCACAGAGAAGTCCCTACCTCTTGTTTCTGCCCACTGGGCTTCAGTCACTGGTGGCACACGTAGGAGAGCCCTCTCAGATTATCTCGGGGCAAGCCTGAATATATGAAAGAATATGGTCCCTCAGATACCCTAGTCCCAAGCTATAAAGTGCTTTAAAAGTCAAAATTAGCACCTGGAATTGTGCACAGAAATGAACTGGCAGCCAGCGTAGCCACTGGAGCAGTAACCCAACAGAATCAAACCACCAAGCCCACATGACCACAAAGTCTGCCTCATTCTGCACTAATTGCAATTTCCAGATAGATTTCAAGGGCAGCCCCATGTAGAGTTAATTGCAGTAATCAAGTGCTGATGCCACCAGGACACGGACCATCATGGTCAGGTCCAAGCTGCTCAGGTATGGCCGTAACTGGCACTCCAGCTGAAGCCAAGCAAAAGCTCCTCCGGTCACTGCTGCCCCCTGGTGATTTAGGACCAGTAGTGAATTTTATATCATGGTCTGCTGTTTGTGACTCAAGACATAAGAATTGTGTCATTCCCCTTAGTAGGAAGAAGACATGGTTATGTGGTTTTCTGATGCAGAACTACAAATCAAAAAGAAAATGGCAAGCCTTACTTACTGTTTTTATACTGAACTTCCTCAGAGAAAGGTATTACCCTGAAATGCCTAAAAACTGAAATGAAAAAACCACAAATTCATTTGAAGAAGAGACATTTATCTAGAGTTAGCAAAGTACACAGAGAAACCTGCAGAGCTTTGCCTTGCAGCTATCCGGACTAACGGTGCTGTAAAGGTGGGAACCCCCCCCCCCAAAAAAGTTTGCTTTTCATTCTGACTTTGCATGCAATTCACAGACCATTGTAATAAAACCGACAAAATATTATTACGTAGAGCAGAAAAATGCTACCTGAATAGATGTCCTAGGTTATCTTCCAAACATCCATCAATTGATAAACTTCTAGATTTACAATTGACAGAAGACAACTTGGCAAACGATTTAATGGCTAGAAATCTAAAAGAGTATGATCCAAAGTTAGTCATCAGCCAAGCTTCATCTGCTTTACTGCCAAGGGTGCTTTTGCTTCCAAAATTGCCACAGAATTTCTCTGCAGAAAATATAAGTGCGTTCAAAGGACATTAAATCTTCCAGCTCTATTAATTATACAATATTTTGTTACACTTGTCTTCACTAATGTGACTTGCTTGCAATTTCATGTGAATTCACAAATGAGAAGCAAAATAAGTTTTCCTAACGATACCAGTTGTAAGATAAAGGTTTCTGTTAATTTTCTGCCTATAAATTGTGCAGTAACTGCACTTGGTAATTAAATTCAACCATTTGTGAATGTATATTCTTGAATTTTCTTGCTAAAGTAAACAAAAATTGCCTTATAAATAGGAGACTCCATAAGTTCTATAATGCAAGAAATGAAATCCTAGCTTTTTTCACCTCTCGCTGAGAGAGGCCTAGTGATGAGGAGCTTAGAGACAGGGTGATACAGTTTCATAAACTAACATTCATATGCTTAATCAGGGATGAATGGTACAAGGCCTTCAGGCAACATGTGACAAGCTCAACTAAGGATCGTCTGCTTTCTAACCTATTTTCTAAAAATATTCCCCTATCAAACAACTTATTTCTGTGTATTTAATAAATCCAAACACTGGCAGAAGCAGCTGCTGGTACTTTTATGTATTTAATGAAGCAATTTGGGATATATTTGCTGACACACTTTTCACACGGAGCCAGGATAAGAGTCTTGCTAACAAGGGCACATGGTCCAAATTGGCTACACATGGCTGCAAATTGACAGAAACGTTTTGGACTTAAGTGTCTAGTGAGGCTCGCTCTATGATTGTACAGAGTGGGGGCCCTTAAAGTGAGGGGGGAAGTGGGACTCTGGGGCCACCAGCAACTGGGGAAATACCTGTGGTATTATCTGCCAAGATGACAAGGCAGAGGAATCTGAAACAAGGACCCATGGACACTGCTGGAAAACAAGCACTTGGTGAAGTGTATTTATACTGTATGGGCATTTCTTAGCCATATCATCTGCTGAATATGGATCCTAAAACTGTAAAAGGAATAGGACTGGGTGTTCTGCCCCCCTGGCATTTGGAAAACTATGCAGCATCCAGGTGGAGAACTCTCTAATAAAAGTCTGGCACTTCAGCCCTTACTGGAGATAAATGGGCAGACCCTGCCACGTTTATCAGCTCTGGATTCCTAAATTACAAGGCTGCAGTGTTGGAGTAGTTCTGTTCTGCATCGTGAGACGCTTTGCTATCCTGTGGTTTAAATTTAACATCTCTTTGTTGTCAAAACTATTATTAGGTTGATTGTCTGGGAACATGGAAGGAAGCCTGATTAATTACTGTAAAGGGGAAAGAATGGTGTATATGGGGTAGGAGGCAGTGTCTTGTTACTTTTTCGAATACTTTTCTGGAGACAGGACAAACTTACCCAGTTAAAGGGGCTGTTTCCGTACATTAACAGCGTAATCCTAACCAACTTTCCAGTGCCAACAGGGTGCCAACTGCATTTTGCAGTGTAGAGGCAATCATGGAGGCCTCTTCAAGGTGAGGGAACATTTGTTCCCTTACCTCGGGGCTGCATCGCGGCTGCACCGGCGCTGGAAAGTTGGTTAAGATTGCGCTGTAAGTGTAATAGTAGTAACAAGTACCCTTGCTAGAGTTGCCATGTTGGTATGGGATGTCAGGATGCTGGGCAAAGAAGTTTTAAATAAAGTATGTGCATATACTGTATAAAAATTGTTTGCAAGTTTCTGTCACACCACTATGAACAAGAAACAGAACTAGGGGTGAGGGCACGTTTTGCTCTCATTTCAATGGGGTTTCCAAGTGATTCCCCCCCTTTACTGTCATATCGTGAATGCCCTTAGGCATTCTCTGTCCTAGGAAAGAGGGAAAATGCTGTAATTTGGAGGGGGGGGGCGCACACTGTTATAAGGCAAAACTGGTCTCGACTGAGAGGAATCCCGTGTGTGTCCATGCAGACCATTGCTGGGCTACCTGCAAGGTCACATACAAGCATGTGTGCGCGCACGCACATACGCCTCCTCACTTTCAGATATTTTGCTACCCAATAATGATAAAGTGTCATTGGCTTTTTGGCTCCATTTACTACCTTTTGAACACATTTAGAGGTACCGGTATGTATGCAAATTACTTGTACTGTAGACATTGCCAAGTAAGTTGAAGACACTGGTCTGTGATAGTGGTTCATGGCAGCCATTTCAATGTTCTTTCTGTCCACTGTAGAAAGAAGAAGCATCACTGCTGTGTGGTTTAATCAAAGATGATTAGGAGAAATGTGCTCTCTTAATCCTTCTAGATCTTTAATATCACTGCTCATAAGGTAACGGTGTTTCGGCAACAGAATCTGGCAAAGATTGACTTTTCAGAATAATTCTGTTCGGTTTTAGTCTAGTAGGTGGTCTAGTCTAAGATTTTCACGGACTGACTACAGCCTTCTGGGTACAGTTGAACATTCTGGTTTGAACTGATTTACAAAAGCCTAAAGTGCTACTGCAAGTTGAAGACACTTCTGCTTGTATGGGGATGGGGTGCTTTCTGATTTCTGCAAGTTCTTCCCCCACTCCACTGAAGCCACCTACAGCAAGCTGTTCAAGAAGCCCCCCCCCCCCCCGGGCGTCAGGAATGGCTTTGGAGCAGGTGCGGAGGGTGGCAGCAGGAAAGAAAAACAAAAATTCCTCACTGGCCCAGCCCATGAACTTGCCTGAGGTGGTGTGTCAAATACTGTACAGCCCCCTAACCTGGTAGTGTGTTGGCTGCTGTTCTTCCTCCTCTCTCCCTGGATGAAGAGGGGCATGGAACAGAAAAGGAAGTGTGGAGGCAAGGAGCTAGTGTGGGAGACTCTCTAGCCCACCACTCTTCTCCACACTTCCTCTTCTGCTCTATTCCCCTGCTCCTTTTCAAATCCGGAGGAGGTGGGGGGGAGCAGTGGCCTGAAGCAATTCGTTGGCTTCATGGGTGACCCAGCCCAGAGAACTCTGCTTGCAGTTCTTTGAATACAATGTTCTCAAGGGACAGCTTCCTCTGTCTCTCCCCCCCCCTCCATTGTGAAAGATAAAATCAACCAAATGTATCCTATATACCTACCTTTCTCCCCACCCTTGTTAGCACAACCAGGGAGACATTCTTAGTGGCTATTCCTAGAATTTTTTATAGCTCAATATCATAAACACTTAATATGGGCAAATTGGCAGCTGGGAATAACTATGATTCTGTGTCAGTTGCACATTTGAATATGACTTGATATATATGTAATATTGCTTTTGGTTTGTAGATTATATAATCTTAGAGTAGATAATAAATCCCCCTGCCTGTAAACTGTGATCTGCCATAATGTATTCCTATGGAATGATCCACATTCATTGAGTTTATTTTTTCCCAGAGTTCTCATCACTAAAATGGCAGAAAAGCTTCAGTGACCTTCTGCTTGACCTTTGGCTAGAGCAGTAGTCTTAGTTTCATGATCCTGGTGCTCCGTGTGTAACTTACAGCTGGCTGAAAATCAAGGGACTGGAAAAATGGTTTAATCACTGTTCATTCTGCTTTTGACCCTTTCGAGAGAAGTCAATTCGTCACAGTGGGAGGACTGACCTTTTAACTGCTGCCATGATACATTAGAACCTGAAAAAGCACAGCCAGGTTGACAATAACCTCTGCCTTTTTCTAGGAGGGACAGGGCACTATAAGACTTATCCTTGCAAGCGAGTCAGTTGCATTTTCCTTGATCTCTACCCATTCAGTTCGAGGCAGTAAAGGCCCTAAATCTTGAAGACATTTTTGGATTCTGATATTCTCTCTTTTTATCGCCACCTTCCCTTATGTATTTTTAGCACTGTGTATACTATGCCTTCATCTCTTTTTCATTATAAATTCAGGTCTGATTTCATTGGTGAGCCATTTGTCCTAAATTACTCCCTCCTCACACAACATTCACCCACTGGCACCCTGTCAGCCTAAACTATGCGAGAAAAGGAGGCGTTGGGGACAGCTGTTCCTTCTTCTGACTCATCTCTTCTTCCAGTCTTACTATAAAACATGTTACTATAATTTTCAGCTGAAGCAAGTCAGGTTACTGATGCACAATTAGCAAGAAAACTCGAGGAACTGTGGGTTGTTTTGCATGGGCGGGCAAGCGTACACGCATTGTGCACTGTGAGCGCCTACTCCTTTTAAAGGAACGGATGGGATCGCGGGAGTTGCTGTGGAAGTATTTTGTACTTACATGCACCCTTGCAGACAGCAATACGGAACACAGCCAGTTGGTGACTTAAAATCTGTATTTTCCTCAAATTGGAAAAAAAATGCAATCTTATTTTGGGGAAATAGATGAGAAACTCATGGCATTGTTGTCCCCATATGATATGGCATTGTTATGGCATTGTTGTAGAACTCCCTGCCTCAGTGATTTTCAGAAGCCTCTTCCTTTCTCTACCTTTAAAAAGATTCTTAAGAGCCACCTGGTCCACCAAACGTTTGTTTGAACTGCTGTTGAAGCATTTTATTTTCTATTTTAATTACTATTTTAAATCTGGTTTTATTGTAAACTTTTAAAAATGTGGTGGTGGTGGTGGTTGGTGTTGTTATGAATATTTATATATCACTTTTCATCCAAAAACGTTCACAAAGCGATTTACAGACAAAATCAAATAATTAAATGACTCCCTGTCCCAAAAGGGCTCACAATCTAAAAAGATGCAGAACATCCCCAGCAAACAGCCACTAAGAAAGACCTATTTAGATTTTGTTATCCACCTTGGGAATACTTGTGAAAGGCAAGGAATGAATGAATGAATTCAAGGCAAGAGCTTTCAGCTACACTCAAGTTCCAGCACCACTGTTTGGAAATAAACCAGTGTACGTAGGCCAGGGACCAGGCAGCGATGGAGAGGTACATGCAGAACTTTTATACCACTTGCCCATTCCTCCGCTCCCTGGTCCACAGTGGACCTACTCAGATCTGGACCAGCTCTTTTGCTGACTTAAATCCGAGTAAGTCCAGGGGGGTATGCTGGGCCCTGGCCGAGGGCATAGGATATCAGTGCTGCCGCTGTCACCAAGACCTACCCCCTGGCCTGGCACAGCTTGATCTGCACCCTGATCCTCTCATCAACCACCCCCTCTGCCATCTTACCTTCACCAGCAGAGTGTCTGGGCAGTTCTGGAGTGCAGGCTGGGCCACTAGCCATTTGTGCTGGTGACTCTGAAGCACGTGACGGCGGTGCAGCTTCTGCGCCACCGCAGAGAGGCCAATAGCTGCGGATTGCAAGAGCTGCTGCTGTAGGCCCTTGAGAGGACTGGGCCGTTAGAATTTGCAGGATGAGAAGGCATGTAGTTGGTAACACCTAGCAGCTTGGAAAGTGTTGATTACATCTCCTTTCTCTGCTTGTGCATATTTTCACCAAAGAGAAGGGAGTCTGCAAACCAACCATCTTTAAAGCAGGAATTCTTTTTAGTGCAAAAAATAGAAGACGGATAATAGAGTTGACAGTGTAAAAATGTAAAAGTGAAGTCCTGTGACCTACATTGTCTTGGAATCAAGAACACGGCTGATGTTCTATGATATTATTATGACATGCCTACTAGAATAAGGGGCATCTGGGAATTCTGGTGGGCATCTATGAACTTTATTTTTGTTTTTAGATGTGAGTGCTGGTTGACCTTAATGGGACTTAACTTTTGAGTAGACTGGCATAGGATTGCATGTAAGGCTGCAATCCTATACATCAGCGGTTCTCAAACTGGTGGGTCGCAACCCACCAGGAGAACCAGAAGCTGTCCCCTGCCACTTTAGGGACAGTGCAACAGTGGTGGCAGCGTTCCCAGGGATTGCGTCACCGCAGGGGAAAAGTGATCTTTTTTAACTTAGTGGGGGTCCTGGTGGCCCTCCAGAGGATGTGGGGAGGCCCAAGGCCCCCTCTGTGGGCCTCCCAGTGCTGTAGATCGCTGCTTCAACACGTTTGCGACCATTTCTGGTTTTTGCCCCTTAAGGTGGCAGGGAACCTCTTGGTGGGTTGCAACCCACCAGTTTGAAAACCGCTGATGTATAGGATTGCATCTCTAGGAGCGCCGCTACTGCTGTCCCTACCCCTGGAGAACTCAAATTTCTCCCCTACTTGTGGGGAGAACTTTGAGAAACCCTGCTATACATACGGTACTTTCATGGGAGTAAGCTCAACTGACTACAATGAGTACTTTTGAGTAGACATGCCTAGGAATGTGCTGTAAAAGTGGAATCCTATGCATGTTTTCTCAGAAGAAAGTCCCACTGTATTCACTGGGGCTTACTTCTAGTGTGCATAGGATTGTATTATTATTATTATTATTATTATTATTATTATTATTATTATTTATTAAGAGTATTCATATACTGCTTTTCAACAAAAAGTTCACAAAGTGGTTTACAGAGCAATCATTGTAGCCTACTATATTGAAGTGTCCAATCTACATTTTAGAGGAATTGTTAAGGAAGTCATTTTTGCATTTTGTTGCACCATTTATTGGACATTAATTTTAATAACTGATCTGAAGGCAATGTGTACAATTGTGTGTTGTATAGGGTTCCTGGAAGAGAGGCACTTGCTTGAATGAAAGAAGTTCGTTTTGAAACAAATGCACAGTTATCTCTTCCCCTCTTTTTGGACTGACAGGAAGCTGCTCCATTGCTACTTCTCCCATGCCTCTGACATGTGGCCTAGTGCAAAGATAAAACATCTTGGAAATTGCACAAGAGATAATTAGCCTGCCTAATTTGCATATTCACAAATCACTTTGCAAAACAAATTTGACTGTAAAGATGTGGAGCTGAAATATGGACCCCTTGCTAATGTATCCATAAGACTTTTTTTTAAAAAAAAGGAAAACGTTTCCCTTTAAGAATAACGTTTAGGGTCAAGACTTTGTCAATGACATTGCAGCAAAATCTTCCTGGAACTCAGCCATGCTGACAAGTACAAAGAGCATTCTACAATCCTTAAAAAAAAAAAAAAAGCTACAATATCACCCTAAAGTACTTTCTCATTCCACCTTCTTTGAGATAGAAATTAGAGAACATTTACAGTGCAGTCCTATACATGTCTACTCAGAAGTAAGTCCCACTGAGTTTTATGGGATTTACAGCGCAATCCTGAGGATTGCGTCGGCAACGGAACAAGCATTCCGTCACTGGAAGCAGTCGTAAATGTGCCGTAAAGCATGTTCGCAACTACTCTGGAGCAAGGGAGGCCGGCGCAGAGGCCAGCCTCCCTTGCTCTGTTGCCGGAACGCCTGAGTGGCCACTGAAGGCAGGTAAGGATCCAGTGGGTGCAGGGGCGGTTCAGCGGGCGAGGGAGGGGAGCCATTGGCCTAGCCGACCCGGGAGAGGACAGGGAATGGCGTTACATGGCCTCCTCTACTGAAATCCGAGGAGGCCGATCGGGCCAGCCTGGAGTTACACCCGGGGAAGGGGACAAGTGTCCCCTTCCCTGAGTAGACCTCCGACCCGGCGGCAGACTGGCCGCCGGATCCTTACATAGGATTGTGCTGCCCATCTCAGGTAGGTGTGTATAGGGTAATTGCAGACTTGCTACAGCAAACTGGAAGTTATCACAATTATCAGATTGTCAGACAATTAGATTGTCAGACAATTTGTCCAACAATTATAATTAAAACACACGAAGGAACTCTGAAATTCGTCTTCCTCCTTTTCCTAAACTGTAATACCATCAGTCTTACATATGTTGATCTGGAAGTAGGTTCCATGGGTTTCATATACATGTTTACTCGGAAGGAACTCCCATTGAGTTTAGTAGGGGTAACTCCCAACACAAGTGTGCCTACAATTGTAGTCTGAGGCCCCCACCAGAGATGTAGTTATTCCATGGGAAAATAAGTGATCTGTGAGTCACTTTCATGAGTTTCAACCCATGTGGGATTTGCAACCACACTTTGCTCCAATCTGAGGGTTTCTTCCCGGCCACTCCTTATGGCGTGTTTCTAAACAAGTGGGCCCATCATACCCATCATGGGAAGTGGGGTGGTGGTAGCAGGATTTGTCAGAATTAGAATTAAAATGCCACCATTTTTCAATGCATAATCAGTGTATGCTATAAACTTAATGTTATGACATTAACCAAAGTGCTGCCATTGTTGTGAACCCAGAACTCTGATTTTCTGTTAACCAGCTTTTGGTAGAATTTGTTTTGCTGAAATGCAGCATTGCAAGATGCCTATGTGTGTGAGACTATGCCAGAAGTACAATGGTTCTCCCTAGAGTCTAGAAAAGAGGAAGCCATAAGAGGAAACTGGCAGATGTTGAGACAGTGATATTACAAAACTCCTTGTAAACTCGGCAGATCTGGAATGCATCATGACAAAGCAAGACCCACAAATTATTTTCATGATACCATGGAAGAGATCTAGTTTAGACCAGTTCAAAAGATCTCCTCTCTAGAGACCACTGAAACCGATGAGAAAGTTACAGCAAAAGGCATCATCCAAAGGTTTAAAAGACAAAGAACTGAAAGCAGCAGGCAGAGATCCCAAGTAGCTGGCGTTCTCCCTGGACAGCAGCTCCATCATGTGCACAACCATCAGCTAGCCTCGGTAAATATAAGTGAGAGAGTGAAAGAGAGAGTGGATGAATGGACAGAGAGTGCTTTTCCATCCTGCTGTTCTCCCAGTTTAAGTTGTATGATTATCCCAGCGTTGCACCTGGGATTGTTTGGCTAGGAGGTATGTATGAGTGAATGGATGAGATATTAGAGTAGGATTTTATTAATCGCTTAGTTTGCCAAACCTTGTTTGTCGAAGATTACTGGAGTTCGAAGGCTCTGACTTGAGATTTGGTTGGCATGGGTATTTGTGGTATGACAAAGTGAAAGAAAATTTGCCTGGAATATTTCCTATTCAGGCTCAAAAGAGCCCACGCTTGTGGGAAACTGGGCCCCTGGAACCTGCACAACCCTTTTGGTCCCATTTCCCTGGGGGCAGAATCTATTGAGGTCAAAGCCAGTTTGCCCTCTAACAGAGGCACAATTTTCCGACGTCTTCCCCCTTCTCCATTGTTCGCTATAGGTTTACTCCTACCTATGCCAGCTCTATCATTGGCATCACATTTTTCTGGCATCAAGGGCATAACCGTCATTCGGATATGGCGTATGTCAACTCCACATTGTCCTGCCCATGTCCACCCCATGTCCCTTCTGTGTTACGTCCCAATCTCCTCCCTGATTGGCCTCTTAGTTGGCGGCATCTGAGGTACACCAGCATGGCATTTTTCCGACATTGTACTTGTGTCTGTGGCGTGTCTGCCAGCAGGCGGACTTCTGTGCTGGCTGGGCCATTGTTGTGCCAATGTACGTGGCAATACGATTGGGCTGTAAATGTCTGCTGGGATCTGCTTTGGAATTGTGTGTGTGGGGGGGAGGGGATACCTGTATTTGTATCAGCTGCCTCATGTGTTCCCCTGAGCATTCCTGAGAGGCTTGGCTAACGGCAGGAGCCTCTTGAGAGCAAAAATGCACCGCCGAAAGCACCACATCAGAGCAGGGTTCCAGTGGTCCGAGTATCGCCAGCAGTCGGCTGAAGTACCACTGGTGATACTAGTACCACTGGTTGAGAACCCCTGGTCTATGAGACAACAAGATGGCTGGATAGAGTGAATGTGTGGACAGTGGTGCAAATAAAGACACAATTTTTGAAGCAATGGTTGCCAGCAGGATTGTAGTGAGAGATGAAAGCAAGCTAATAAGAGCAGAGATGATATCAAGCTAAGCTGCTGTGGAACAATGGCAGGAGAGGAATATACCTTAATCTTTCCTGCTTGGTGGGCCACTGTTGAAAACAGAATCCTGGACTAGATAGACCCTTGGTCTGATCCAGCAGGTCTGTTCTAATGTTCTTAAGACAGGAACAAACCAAAGAAGTGGACTAAGAACCAAGAAGAGAGTAGAGATCAATGTAGTTTTCTTTTCTTTTTGTAGCTACATACAACGCATAAATGCAAGAAAATAAGAGGGGGGGAATCATATATTTTAGCATTTTAGTTTGTTATATACCTAATTTTTACTTGGCCATTAGCACACTTTCATGTTGGCTCACACAACTAGATATGTTTAAATGAGGACCCTTATATATTTAATGAATCCAGTCTTTCAGTTGTCTAGTACAGTATGACCTTATTTTACTGAGCATGTGGCTGCCTTTCTCTTAGATCATTTTGTTATATCAGCTGATTTGCATGAGCAGAAACAAAGGCATGTTTGTAAGATACGTGTCATGGAATTTAGCTTGTGGGTGTTATATTAGCTTGTTTGTTTGCTGTATATTTCAGTGAATGGCTGGAAAATAAGTCGGATCTTCCAAAGGCTATTCAAACACATTGTACACCATAAAGGTACGTTCCATAAGTTGATTTCTTGCAATTTTATTTTATTTTTGAGCCATTTAAATTAATTGTGCCATTCAGCTACTGAAACAAACACACCCATATGCAGCATATAGCCAAAAATTCAGTAAAAGGTCAGGAAAGCAGCAAAATTTGGCATTACCAGATATATGTCCAGGTGCATTTGTATATGTATTAGCAAAATTCTGCAGCTTTAAAAATGCAGATCACATTTTTTTAAAAAATAATTGAATTACAGTTTGCTTATTAGGCGCAAATTCCAGTCCTCACTGGCAGTATTGGTCTAGTTTATATGAGACGGTGCCATCTGTGCTAAACCAGATTTTCTGTCCTAATTATTGTAAAATCCTGGAATTGTCTAGGAGGTGAAGGAGGTGGTGGTGAGTTGGTAGAGGCAGGGGAAAGATTTCTCATAGTGACCATTGGAAGTCCACTTCCATTTATGCGTTCTTGCAACAAACATTTAATGTCCTTTAATAAATATTTTCTAAATGATTGATCTCACCTGAGAGATTTTTCACCGCCTGATTGATCTTTATGAAATCACCCTGCCGATAATTCCAGAATAAATTGGGCTGTTGGGACTGCTGCTTTGTCGTAACTGAGATGTAGAGTCATATGTGCTGATCATTCCAGTGCATGTCTCGTGGACTGCATCGTTTTGCATCTGGCTCTGCCCTGTACCACTACTTTGCAACTGGTTCTTTGTGGCTTTCAGGATTCTAGCTAAGGGTGTGGTCGAGGGGGAGCAGGGAGGAGCAGAGCTCCAGGACTTCTGTTTCAGCAGGAGTGGTGATGTCCTCAGCAAGAGCAATGAAGTGCTGCTTTTGAAACCTTTTTCAAAGAACAAGTAGCCAAGAAGCATCAGGCTCAGCAGAAGGCAAACTGAGAAATCTGACTAGGGGCATATGCTCATATTTTACAGCAGGGCTTCTCAAAGTGTGAGTCGCAACCCACTTGATGGGTCACAGCCCAAAGTGGAGGTGGGTCACCAGTTGGGCCTACCCACCTGCCCTTGGCTCCATTTTGCTCCAAATTGGAGCCAAATGGAAGCAACCGGAAGCCACTTCCAGGGCCCAACTCACCTTAGCCAGCCACTCCCACATCACTCTGTCCCAGGGACAGACTCTGGAGGCCTCCGCAGGCCTTGGAAAGCCTCCAGAAGTGACCTAAAGGTCACTTCCCATTTCGCCAATTCAACTTCCGGTTGCATTGGGAGTCCTTTCTGAGGTCTCCAGAGGCCGTCCCGCTAGAGCGACACAGGAATAGCTGGCTCAGGTGGGTCGCGACGTGGGAGCAGCCGGCCAAGGTGGGTCACGGCAGTGGGGACTTTGGGAACCACTCTTCTACAGGATACATGAGAGACAGTATGTCACCCATCAAGGCTATGCAAATTTTCCTGGAAGTAAGACCTATTAAGCTCAATGGGACTTATTTCTGAGTAATATACCTAATACTGTACAACTTTTACATTTATCTGGGATATTTTTAATCCTACGTTTCAATTTGTACACATTTGTTTTAAAACTGTTGCAACCCACTGCAAGAGTATGGTATGAAATGAGCTAGATCTTTACAGGAAGCATGGTAAATTCAGCAGTGTCGTTACGCCCCTGCGGACTAGGGGCTGTCGCCCCAGCCCCGCGTCGCCGCCCCATGTGGACGGGTGCGTGATGTCACGCCCCGGCTCCGGACACACACCCCTGCGACTTTCACTTCCTTTTGGGGCCGTTTGGACACGTGGGCAGGCAGGAGGGCCGAAACGCGGCCCTCCCGGCTGCCAGGAAGGTAAGTTTCCGCCCTCCAGCCCGCGATTCCACCCCTTCAGGGGTCCGCGCCCAGGGGCACCCCCCTGTATGACACCTCTGGGTAAATTTCAGGAGAAGAAAGCATTCTAATGAAGAAATGTAAAGTTGATATTTTGTGGCATAGTCTTGGTGGGGTGTGGCGATGGGGGTTGTCATGATGTGTTCCTGCACCCCAGAATTTACTACTACACCACTGGTTCTAATAATGAGCCCAGCATATCCCACAAGCTTGAGAGTCTGCCCATGTGGAGTTACAGTCAAAGCCTGCTTCAGATATACTGGGCCCTTTTAGGGCTTTAGAAGTTAAAAAGAAAACAACAACTAGAAACAGCAGTTTGAATTGGGCCTGGAAATTAATTGGGAGTGATTGAATGAAAGTGGTGTAATATTGGTGTTATATGATCAGAAAATTGGACTCCTGTCAGCCGTCTTTTTGCACTGCCTTTTGCACCATCTGAAGTTTCTGGTCACTTTTCAAAGGCAGAACACATTACAGTAGCTTAATGTAGATGTAACCAAAGTATGAGTAAACATGGAAAGACCTGCTTTCTTCTCTGATTTTTGTTAGTAGATACAAAACCTGCCCCAGGTGGAATTGGTTTAGTCGTCTAGAAAAGGTGATTACAGTGAACTCCAGGAAAAGGTATGGTTTTCTTTATTTAATAGTCTAATTCTAATATTCCATCCCCTGTCTCCCCCCACCCCCAGCTCTTTAGCTGGCACAAGTCCGAGGAGAGAAAGAGGGCAGGGAGGCTTGAAAAAGAGGGTATAGGATCTGAAACGTGCCATTGCCGCCGGATCTACCCCCTTCTGCAGCTTCCTGCTTAACATTTAGGAGTTTCCCTAGTAGGCGTCGCTGGAGGTGGGGCGGAAAGCTAAGTTCTGCAGCTTTCCGCCCCACTGTTACTCTCCGGTACGAGGCGCCCCGCCCCCTCGTCATAGGAGCCCATCAGCGGAGAGAAAGCAACGCGCAGGAGAGTCCCTGTGCGTTGCTTTTTCTCCGCTGATGGGCTGCTACGACGAGGGGGCGGGGTGCCTCGTACCGGAGAGTAATGGTGGGGCGGAAAGCTGCAGAACTTAGCTTTCCGCCCCACCTCCAGCGACGCCAGTGCTCAGCAAAGCTTGTTCTTCTATATGTTTTAAGATTTTATCCTTGATGAGGCTTTCCACCATCTTCCCTGGAACAGATGTTAGGCTGACCAAAGATTAGCAGCCTTTGCAGAAGTGTTTGTTCTGTGTGTGTTGAGTGAGTGAGTGAGTGCTGGGGTGTGTTTGCTTTCAGAAGGTCAAAAGAGGAAGTGCAAGGGAAGCTGTGTGTTCATGGCTTGAAACAGCATGACCCAGGGAGATGTCAGGGAAAGAGGAACTTTCTTAATATAGAGCAGGGGTGACCAAACTTTCTTAACGTAAGAGCCACATACAATAAACTTCAGATGTTTGAGAGCCACAATATTTAAGAAGCATTTAAATTCTTAAATATATTTACTCACTATGAATAGGCTTATGAACATTAAACTTATGTTTTAATCCAGTAGACTCTGTTTATACCTGGTAAATAATTATAAAGCTTGAAAATTTACCTTTTATATTAATTGTGATGCAAAAAGGAGCTCAGCCAACATATTTCCAAGAGCTACACATTATATGTCAAAGAGCCATATGTGGCTCAGGAGCCGCAGTTTGGCCACCCCTGATATAGAGAAATAGCTGGGACAGTGGGACTAATAGATAAAGATATACCTGAAGTTGGGGATTTGCTACGCAAGAGGCCTTGCCCAAGTGTAGACTCATGTAGAAACAATGGTTGTAGAGTCGGGCATGGTCCAGCTAGGTGAAAAGGGTAGGTATAACCTTATCCAGAAATCTTAGTAAGTCCCTGTTCCTCCAGATGACATCAAAAGAACAATAAAGATAACAAGCATGCAAATAAGATACAGATTTCATATGCATGATTTTATCCAACATAAATGTGGGTGTTTGAATCACAGTTGATTCTGTTCACCTATCAGAAGCCAGGGCTGCTGAGAGCTGGCATTGGGCCCCAGGGCAAGATGCCTGATTGCCCCCCTCTCCTAAATTTTATTTATTTCTGTATTTATTTTATTTCTGTATTTATATACCACCTTTCTTATCCTCAGATTGCTCTTCAGAAGTTATTCAAGGCGGTTTACATAGGCAGGCTTATCTAGATCCGATAAGGATCTTTACAATATTGTTCTGTATAGAACCCTACAATTCCAGCTGGTTTCCTATGGTGTAGTCATCTTCACTAGCTGCTGAACACAAGCCTCAAGCTCTTTGCAGGACGCCAAAGATCATGCTGAACAGGGAAACATTTTTCCAGTTGTCATTGCTCTGTCACTGACATTCTTAGCATTCCAGTCTGTTCTCTCACCGCACCACGCAACAGCGACTCCTCTCTGCCACCGAGGGTCATGACAGCTTATCAGTGACTTCCTGGTCTCCTTTCCAGCACAAAAACTGACTGTTCCTGCTTAGCTTCCGGCAGTCTTCAGGCAGTTCAACCTTGGGGACCACACCTTACAAACTTTCTTTCAAACCTGACGTTTTTCTTACAAACAAACTTACAAATTTCTTACAAAATTTCTGACAAATTTTCTTACAAACCTGACGTTACTACATTTTACATTTAATATGTCATTTGAAAAACTGGCCATCTAGGTTACAGTAGGCTGTCTGAAAGACTGTACTGTCCCATATAAGCCTGTGAGAGAGGGCCTTCTCTCATCCCCACCTCCCTCTGACATCCTTACTTTGAGTAGTTCTACTGAATTTCTTTTCTTCTACCTCAGCAAAGTCCTCCTCATTTGCTTTTTCTTCTAATAATAATTCCTTGGCATCCAAGGACAGGCTTTCACTACTTCCTCATTACTATGTGTGATTTTGAAACAAAGCCCAGTTGAAATAAAACTTGCCTGGCCTTTTTATTTTTCAATTTTTTCTCCCCCCCCCCCTTCTGGGTTCCAGACTTATGTTTGTACTCCATATACTGTTAATTTCACCTTCAGACAATGCCAGAACACATGTAGACTTGACCCAATGTCACTTGTTCTAGACATACACTAAACAAAAAGGGGTGGAGCTTACTGTTGGGGCCTTGAAATTCTGTGAACTGAACGGGGTGACCTACTACTGGGAACTAGTAGTTCTGGTCTGAAGGTGTAAGATTCACTTTCCCGTGTTTGACGTGTACTAATGTTGGTGCTTATGGAGAAGACCTGGGCTGCATTTCCACTACAGCTTTAATCCACTTTCTACTATGCACTTCTATTCCCCCAATGCATTATGGGGGGACTGTAGTTTGCTAAGGAATCTGAGAACTGTTAGAGCTACCTTTAACAAACTACAGTCTCCAGAATGCATTGGGGTAGTTGAAGAACATTGAAATCGAGTTAAAAGCTGTAGTGGAAACGCAGTCCTGGTTCTGCTGAGATTGGGGTACCCAAAATATTTTGGTAATGAATTTGTTTTGTATAGTTTCTTTTGGCATGGCCTGGGCCCCCTGGACAGCCCAGGCCCCAGGAATTTCCCCCTCCCTCTCACCCTTTCTCTCCTCAGACCTGTCACAGAAGCTTTTTTTTTTTTTGCACGTTCAAGCTGCTCATTTTAGCTGCTTTAGCTGTGGAACATTTTTCTGTGCTGCTGTGTATTTCTGATGGAATGCTAAAATAAGAAAAAAAAATCTAATTTATTTAGATATTCATAAAAAAAATGCCAATAAATAAAATGCCTTTGTGGGCTGACCGCCTCTCTCTGCCTCTTCCCTAGCGGGGAGATTGACATCATACACGGTAGGAAAGGACATTTTGGGGTGCTGGCTTGCAATAAATGTCTGAACGCTCAAGTCTGCTGCTGTACAGGGTTTATTTACAATACATATGGACCAAACTAGGGGGAAGGGCCGGGGTTCTTCTTGGGCAAAGCTTCTCTGAATCTCGGGTTGGTCATTACTTCACGCCAGCAGATCAGGTAAGGAACCATCGGTTCTTCCCTGGGGTCTGTAACTTTGACCTAGTGTAGCTCATCCCCAGTGGGGATCTTTAACACAGTCCATGGTGATGTATGGGGTCAGCCCTCAGTTATGGGTTCTGGGCATTCCAGGAAGCTTTTCCCAATCCTCTTTCTGCCACATCTCTGGTCCCCTCTTCAGGCTCCTCTTCTTGGTCCCTCTGATCATTCTCACTCTGCCTCTCCTGGTAGATCTTTGTTCACTCACCCCCCCCCCCCTTCACATTTCCCACCTTTCTCTAGTTCTACCCTTGGGATCTTACTTTGCTCTTTCCTTCCTCCTCAGCTCCTGTCTCTTGAGCTGTTCCCACATTTCTTTCTCCATCTTTCCTCTGCTTTTCTCCTTGTCCCCATCCTTCCTCTTGTCTGCCTTCTTTTCCCTTTTTTAATCCTTTTTTAATCCTTCTTTTAATCTGCCTCCACACTCCCTTGTGCTCCTCAAAACTACTGTTCGCCATAGAACTGCTGGCATTCCCAGATCGCTCAGCAATGACATAATCACCGAGTGCAGGTTTAGGAAGTCACCACCTCCAAAGGGTGCTGGTTGCAACAAGTGGTCACAGCCTTTATCAAATGTCTGAATTAACTTCTCTATTTCTATTACTAGGTTGAAGATGAATTTCATGTGTGTCTTATGGGGTTTATTTTGGCTGCTCGTACTGTTCTTTCTTGGATGGCCCATAAGCATATTCTTAGGCGGAATATACGGATTCCTCTCTCCTTTGACTACTTTGTTGGGACTAGATGACTTCAGTGAAATATTATTAAAGGGAGTGAATTTGGGGAAACTCTGTGCCACGAATGTACGCGCTGGACAGCCTGCCTGTTAACAACAAAGACTACCACAGCTAGCCAGCAAGCATTCTCTGCATCAAGTATTGGCTTTTACAGCTATTTAGTTATACTGAAAATATTGTATTCCCACTTCTATCAAAAAGCTGTTCAGGTCTTTGCAAATATATGGCATTCTGCCATAGATTTGGCATTCTGCGACAAAGTAAATGTAGCAAAAAATTTATTGGGAAATGCCATCCTATTTATGTCACTTTCCCCTGCATGTTAATGTAATGATTAGAGCTGTTCTACCTAGATCTCACCCTTCAGATCTGAGTTATGATTAGGACTGCCATATTTTCCCCACCCCCAACTGGGACACCCCCCGTTAATTAATTAATTAATAATTTAATAAAAAATAATTTTAAAACTTAAAGGGGGTGCGAAAGCGCGGCCGGATTTTTAATTATTTAATTAATTTTCCCATTAAAAAATTAAATACATTAACTTACCCCATCCGTCATGCTGGTTGCCCTCGCGCTGCACCTCGCCCTGCTCCACAGGCAAGCAGACTGCGGCCCGGTCTCCCACTGGCACCGCATGGAGCTGGTGGGAGACCGGGCAAAACACAGCCTGCTTGCCCGTGCCGCGCGTGCCTGCTGGAGGCTCGCGCAGCACAGGCAAGCAGGCTGGCCCGGTCTCCCACCGGCATCGCACTGAGCCGGTAGGAGACCGGGCGAATGACAGCCTGCTGCCCGTGCTGTGCGAGCCTGCCGGAGGCGCGCGCGGCATGGGCAGCAGGCTGTCGTTTGCCCGCTCCCTCGTTGGCTCCGTGCCGGTGAGAGAGCGGTCGGACGACACCTGTTCGCCGCCGCCACCATCTTCTTCGTTTTGAAGAACCCGGGCACCGGCATCATGGATCACGAAATCTCATGTGATCCAAGATGTTGGCGCCCAAATCTCGTGAGGGCATCATGCCCTCACGAGATTTGGGTGCCGACATCTTGGATCTCGCGAGATTTCGTGATCCATGATGCCAGCGCCCGGGTAAGTTCTTCAAAAACAAAGATGGAGGCGGAGGCGCTGCCATTCGCACCGGAAAACTGGCCCGGGACTTTCCTGGGAATGGAGGGCCAATTTCTAGGACTATCCTGGTTTTTCCGGTACGGATGGCAGCCCTAGTTATGATAGAAGGGCAAATTCTCAACCCTTCAGGATTGAAGAAATAAATATATTTGCTATGTCTGCTGATCATATTTGTCTAACTTGGACCCTTCCTCAGACAGAAAAACAGGGATGAACTTGGAATCCCTATGATGAGAAAAGTTGGTTTTCTGGGTATGTGCTTTGTTATATCATGTAACTACAATTCAGAGATGAGTCATTAATTGAAGCTAATGTTTCATCACTGATTACAGTTGCTAATGTATAAATTTATGTTAATAACTTTACTGTGAATGATAGTTACCTGTGTTATTTTGCTGGCAATATGCTTTAAAAGGCATTCCTTGATGGGTTCTCTATAAATATCCTTGTTTAGGTTATGTTTGTGCATCAGTCATAATAAATAATAATATTATAAGCTGATTTGCTTCGACTTGCCTTTTGTATACACTGTCTTAAATTCTTGTTGAGTAATTCCCCCTAACTATATGGAAATTCTAGATTTTGCTGCTATTTGTCTTAGAGAGGAATATTATACATGTCTACACAGAAGTAAGGCCCAGTAAATTCAATGGTACTTACTGCCAGGTAAATGTGTGTAGGACTGCAGTTTTAGAGGATCATATTTACAGATAGTCAGTCCAGAGACTCTTTAAGTATTCATCCACTTCCATTTCTGGGTAAAGTTTCCATGTTGTTTCTCTTATTGCTATAGGTGGGCTTCCTGAACACTCCATTTTCTGTGTTAAGCTAGTGTATGAACAGAGGAGGGGTAGTTTTGTCCTCTCTGTTGCAGTATGGTATGCAGACCTCTTTAGACCAAACAATGGCTTACAGTTACAATGGCTTTCATGGTCCAGTTACAATTTCTGGGATAATTCTGAGTCGACTTATCTATTTATTTTAAAGTCTTTCTAACCTTGCCTTTGCCTCAAAGTGCATACAATCTAATTTAAAAAGTTACACAAATACAGTAATAAAATATTATTTAAACCTAGAATAAAAAACCAGAGCAACAGAAACTAGAACCCGAGGCTGCGAGGCAGTTTGTTCACACTGTCTTTTTCTTGTTCCCTGATCTACCACAGCTTGGCTTTGGCAGCCCCTTTAAGCTATTGTCAGTCTCAGCCAGGCAAATTCTAGATCAATGCAGGTGTTAACAAACACGGTCATTAACATTGGCCTGTTAGCCAAATTGCTTTTATTATTAGGCAGGGGAATAGCTTAACTATGGCAATTTGGTATATACAGGGATCTTTAGACCAGCTATACCAGAGTTGGGCTTCACAGAATTCTGTTTTAAATACTGAGGACACACATGGGTTGTTTTCCAATATTTACTAGATAGTTAGTCAGATTCATACGAAAATACAATCATACAGAGAACTAGGAACCTTAGATAGAACAACAGAGAATTAGGAGGTTTCCTTGATTTATAACCTGGGTGATATTTACCTATCCTGGAAAGTTGTCCTGGGATTGCAGTACTGGGTGTATTAATAGAGAAAGTGCAGAGAGGGGGAGAGAGACCTGAGGAGAAGGGGGAGAAACAAAATGGTTCTAAGGTTCTGAACAAGCTGGGTGCAGGAACCAACCGAGTGGGTAACTGATAAGTAATGCAAAGAGAAGGGGGGTTGCAAGAGAGAGGGGGGCAAAAAAGTGGGGAAGGGAGAACAGGATAGAACAGAGAGCGCTCACCAGTATTCCAAAACGCGAGAGGAAGAGAGAGACTCCCAGGCAGTCTTTACCTTTTATATGTAGGCTTACCATATCGCCGACCGGGACATTCCGTTTTGCCCTTAAGGGAGGCGGGGGGAGGGGCGATAGAAGCCGGAGCAACGCTCCGGCTTCTATCGCCCCTCCCCCCGCCTCCCTTAAGGGCAAAACGGAACGTCCCGGTCGGCGATATGGTAAGCCTATTTATAGGGAACAGAGCACATGGCCAAGAAAGGGGAGGATACCTTGAGTGGACCAGGCACATATAAAAAGGAAGGAGGGCTCCTAGAGAGGACTTTCTGTACACCTCTGGGTAAAAACTACACATAAACAATAGGAAGGTGGGAGGAGGGTGATGGGTTGATGGTCCAGTCGTTAAGGAGACAAAGCAGAGGCTGATCAGGTGGTCTGTCTGTTGTCTTCCCCCAGGAACATATTTAGCATATTAGTGAGGGGGGGAATGCAGAGTAGAGTTTGTGAGAGCTTCTTGGACACATGGCGAAATGGAGGCTGCTGCTCAGGATTTCTTTCCCTCTTTGTTTCTTGGCTTTGGGGACATCCTTTTACAGCAGGACATCATGGCACAGGAACACACAATCATGGCACAGGAACATAACCGCAGCATGGCCCCCTCACGTTGTGTCAAAATACAGTCCGGTCTGGCACATGTTCCATTTTAGCTCACAAGTCATTGGCATTCAAAGTCTCTTGGCAACATTCTCATTTTAAAAAGGTCATGTGGCAACAGGCCCCTGTGCCAGTGATTTTGCTGGCTCGAGCTACTGGGTGCTAGAGCAAGGCGAGAAGCAGAGACAGCTACATTTCTCCTTTTCTTGCCATGTCACTCAGAAAGGAGAGGAAGAGGTTGCAGGAGGAAGGCATGCTGCAAGTATCCCAGAGATGCTAACACTCTCTTGAAGACTTTCTAACTAGTGTTTCTTTAGAGGACACATGCAACTGGCCGACACCCCCCCCCCTCAAATCCCTGGTGGTTTTTCTTTTTCTATAGCACCTAATTTAAGTGTTTTTAGAAACTGTGATGAGTATTTAGACATGCATTGTGTTCCCCATCTAGTGGACACTGTAAGGATCCAGGCTAGTAAATCTAGAGATGATGAATCCATTCAACAGCATTGAGGCTGTTTTACTCCTTGTTCAGCAAGCACAATTGTTGCAGGTACTCGGGTCCCTCTTTCACATTGCTGCAAGCACCTGCCACAAATGCAACTGCCATTTACCCTGCAAGTGCGTACATTATTTTGGTTTAACTTTGAATGTATTTCTTTCGATTTGGATTAAAGTTTCACTTTGTTGTTACATTTTATAACTTCCATAATAGTATATTGATGGCCAAATCCTATCCCTCTCCCCACCAGAATTCCAACTGTGGGCCAGGCTTTATGGCTGTCGTAAGTAGCCTTCCAAAAGTACGTGGAGCCGCCCGCTTCTGGCCCAGTGCCGGAGACGCCTCGAAGGCCTCGCATGCAATTTCAAAAAAGAAGGGTAGGATCCAGTGCCACCAGATCCACTCCCTCCTGCCGCCTTCCCGATCCATTCCTCCCCCTCTCTGCCCAGTTATGCCCCCAGTCCGCTTTTGCACCTTTTCCAGCTCTACAATATCCTTCTGGAGGTGTGGTGACCAGAACTGTACACAAGATTTCAAATATAGCTGCACCATAGACTTGTAATATCACTGTAATGACACTGTAATATCAGCACTCCTATTCTCGATTCCTTTCCACTTCTCTAGTAAAGCTATATTGTCTTTTAGATTTGGCTTGTTCAAAACGTTCCTCTCCAACTGCAAAACATTACAACAGTGAGATCTTTATTAATAGTTCTCCTACTCTCCATCCACAATCCTCATATTATGTCATGGTCCCTATGTATGACATCATATTGGTTACTTGGAAACAGTTATGCTTGAAGTCACCTGGAAGCATCAAGCCATTTTCATGTGGAGACACATGGATTTTTTGCCAAGTCCTGTTGTCCAAAAGCCTGCTCATGCCTTCGGGTTACTGTGAACACACAAAAACTTAATTAACCATTTTGAAATAGAATTGCAAGAATATATATATACACACAAGGTAAGTCATTGAGTGGCTGTGAACCTTAAGTTAAATGGGGTAAGTTAAGAAAAATCACAGTAGCTGAGTCTTTTGCATGTCTGCTGTGCCTTTTGCACCAGAAACAGCATCTCCATTGCCAGAGCCCGCCCAACCATGAGGCCACCTGAAGTGGTCACCTCAGGCAGCAGATTGGTGGGTTTTTGTTTTTTTTAATAATCTCCTCATTGCTTCCATTGCTCCTTTTCTCCTTCTCCCTGGATTGAAAAAAGCAGAGGGGGATGGAGAGGAAGAAGAAATGTGGAGGGGAGGGGAATGCCGAGCTAGAACATTGGAGTGGGAGGAGCAGAGACTGGCTCTACTGGCATTTGGCATGCTGCCTCAGGTGTCAGGAGGTGCCCTGCCCATTTCTAACAGTTGTCTAGCAAGATTTAGCAGCTCAGTAAACTGTGAAGATGAAGTCAGGCTAGACATTACTTTAAGCATGTGTGCTGAAGGGCATGCTCGTTTTATAATGTTACATAGCCAATTGGTTTTCCCCATGGATTGGGACCATTGCCAGGGAGGAGTTTTGACCCCAGCCTCTAGCATGGACCAAATCCAAGCATGGCCCCCACAGTTATTTGCCAAGGAAAAGCTTCCAATAGGTGCCAAAGAGGGCCCAGTCTAGTCAGCAACAAAGGGGGGGGGTAGGAATAAAACTCCCTTCCCCTGCCATTATCCCAGTGTGGGGTGTCGCACCCCCCCAATCCACCAGTTATCCCCGGTTAGCATCAGGACAACTCACCCTACAGTAGGTGCCACCACTCCTTTTAACAGCCAGTTCTTAAGGGGAAGTTGAAGACCTACAGGCTAGCTCCCCAGCCCTTGCAAGCTCTGACATCCCCACTCTCCAGGGTCTCAAGCCTCATGGCTCTGGTTCACTTTAGTGCTTTGGTATTTCGGTAGAATGACTAAGTGGCCAAGGCAGGATGTAGCTGGACCAATTCCTTCACACACAGACTCAAGCCTGTAAATATAGATTGAGGTCACAATCCCTATGCACACTTTCCTGGGAGTAATCCCCAGTGAACACAGTGGGACTTGCTTCCAAAGAAACATGCATAGGATTGCACTGTAAGTTTGTTAAAGAAGTATGTATGGTTACACACACTCAGACAAGGCATTTAGTTACTTAACATACTCAGTACATAATGGGAGAGAATAAATATTACTAGTTCCCGCACAGTGCTAAAACAATAAAGCTAAGCTCCTAGACCAGGGGTTCTCAACCAGTGGTACTAGTACTTTGTGCTCAGTGCGAAGGCTGTCTTATGACTTCTAAGTCTGGCCGCTACTGGGAAGACCAATAAGGTTCTTCACACTGTCTCCAAATAGCACAGCTTTCCCAGAGTAGTCAAAATGGCTTCTGGTCTAGCAAGATGGAATCCAGCCTAACAGTGATTCAATTTACGCTGTTAGTGTGTGTGTGTGTGTGTAAGTGTAAGTAATTGGGATATTTGATTTAAAAAAAAAAAAAAAAACAAGCAACCACTTGCAAAACACATGTTTAAAGTAACATAGCCTGACCAGTTGTAATAGCCTAAGCTAGGCTTACCAGATCTCCAACCGGGACAAAGTGCTAGACCTTTAGGAGACGGAATGTGGGCAGGTGTAGCTTGTTAAACCTTGCCTCACAATCCTAGGCATGTCTACTCAGAAGCAAGCCCCATTGTGTTCAGTGGGGCTTGCTTCTGAGTAGACATGCCTAGGATTGTGCTCTAATGTTTAACAAGCTACACCTGCCCACATTCCTTCTCCTAAAGGTCTAGCACTCTGTCCTGGTTGGAGACCTGGTAAGCTTAGCCTAAGCAATCACATGCATAAAGTAGAATTTCATTCTTGATATTTAATTCCTAAATTAAGTGGCTCATATCATAAGGAGAGGTGAGGGCCTGGAGGGAAAGAAAGGATTTTTTTTTGGGGGGGGGGGAGGCCTTTTTCTTTTCTTTCCCAAGATCTGAAATGGAAAAATTGGAACATTTAGAAAATGCTTATGAAATATTTCTCCCTATTGAAGGAAATGAACAGTCATGTTTTAAAATCATAGTTTTGCAGTGGGAACAAGGTTGAAGCTGGGGGGGGGGGAGCACTGCCCCTCGGCTCATTCTACCCTCTCGATTCTTCCCCTCGTATGCAAAGCATCAATGTATTGCCCTCCCAAACTTGTTCAACTGGTTTATTCTCATCCAGCACCAGATATTGATGCTGGAGTGGGCAGGCTAGAGAAGAAAGAGGTGGGGGTCAGAAGGCAGGCATTCCTCTCCCTCCTTCCTGCTGGCAGGCACCACGTTGGCCTTTGGGGAGGGAATGGAAGTGATTACCTGGGCATTTCAGTCTCCCTTCCGCCCCCAGAGACCGATTGGGATTGCTCCTAGAGGCTTAGCTCCTGCCACAGGATTTACATCCCATTGGCTGCCACAGCCTAGAAGTTAGTTGATTTAGGAAAATCAAATAGCTGGCACAGGTTTGCTGTAGGATCAGATCCAGAAAGGGGGTTAGGATTTGGCGACTGCTGCAGAACCCGCCCCCTTCCCAGACCTGATCTGCCCATCCCTGCCCACGTCGCTGCCCTGTTCCGCCCTCCCTGCACCTGCTGTTGCCTTGTTCCACCCTCCCCACCCTGTTCCACCCTCCCATCACCCCTCCCACCTCCCCCACCAACTCACCTGGATCGACTGGCGGCTCCTGATCCAGAGGCGCCGACGGGAAGATTCCAGCCATCCCGTCACCATCCCTGGCAGCATGCTGAGTAGCATGCTACTGGAACACGTTTTATGACTGGCGCTGACTGCTTTCTGGCAGTCAGCGCCAGCAGAAGAGGCATGACGACGATGGCCAGAGCAGGTAGGTTTGGCCCGTACTTAACATATTTTCCTTGTATGTGTCTGACTCTGAAACTGTGGTGCTTTTTTTTGTTTTTACTGTCACGAAGAGCTGAACCTGTTTGAGAATCAATGTCTGACTATTCTGACGTTGAGGCTACTAGTGTAAAATCTGCAGCAGCGGCACCACCACCACCACCGCCGCCACCACCAGCAGAAGCAGCAGCAGCAGCACCACCACCACCACCACCACCACCAGGAGCAGCAGGAGATGCGGCTAAACCAGTTCCACCTAAGTCTGAATCTACTGTCGGGTAAAAGCATTTCTTGGTTGAGAAATATCTCCAGAATGCAACCATTCTGTTTCATATATGTGAAGATGTTTGACCTTTTTAAAGTTCGTGAACCACTTTGGGACAGAAAACAACTATCTTCTCATGTATGTAAACCACTTTGAGCACTGGCGTAGCTAAGGGGGGTTCTGAGGGTTACAGGGCCCCAGGTGCCAAGCTGGGTGTGGTGCCACAACCCCCTAGAATTTGTCAGTGGCAGTGTGGCGACAAGGGTGAATAGGACTTAACCTTCTGCTGTGGGGTGGGAGGCTGGGCTGGGGGCTGGACTGGGGGTAGTGACTGGGGGGGCAACAGGCAGCAGAGCAAGGGGGTGACAAGGAGTGATGTACCTTTTTCGCTGCCTGAATCTCTAGCAAAAAGAAAATGGTGCATTTGCCACTTTTTTTTTTTGCTGGAGTCAGGTGGCATCGGCAAAAAAGGTAGTCTACTCTCTGCCCCCTTGCTCCTCGGCTGGTGGGGCAGCAACCAGTGGGCTTGGGGGCAGCGACTGGGAGCGACAGGGAGCAAGGGGGGTGGGAGCCACTAGTGGGCTGGGGGTCAACTGGGAAGGGTGAACCAGTCTGTCAGGGTGTGATGTCACTTCCAGGGGAAGTGACGTCACTGAAGAAGTGACACCGTCACACAGGGCCTGGATACCTTCTGGCCTACCTACGCCAGCTTTGCTTTATTTAAAGGGGGAATGCATTCAAAAAAACAGGTATCCCCCAGTTAACGACTGTCCTGTTAACGACGTTCCGGATATACGACGGCAGTCCCCTAAAGTTAAAAAAGTTTTTAAAAAATAATATTGCTTAACTTATCTCTGAAACTGTTCCATTTTCAGGGCTGGAATCATCTTGCTTAACTTGCTGCAGAGAGGGAAATTGTGCGCTCTCTCTCTCTCTCTCCTTCTGTGTGTGTGTGTGTGTGTGTGTGTGTGTGTGTGAGTGTGAGAGAGAGAGAGAGAGAGAGAGAGAGAGAGAGAGAGAGAGAGAGAGAGAGAGAGAGAGAGGCTGTTTCTTGGGTGGAGTGGTGGCTGCAGTGGGGGGGTTGCATCTCATCTCGCTCCATTTCAAGCCTTCTTTCCACCTCTAGAGCTCAGCCCATCAAGCTGCTCTGCCCCCCCGTCTCTCACACACACACACACACACACACACACACACACACACTGCAAAATGTGAGCCAAACGGGAGCCTTGCAGGAGAGCAGCTGGCAGACGCTCTTAGCAGCTGCCGCTCTGCCCACCCTCCCTCACTCAGAGCCCAATCCTATTCATCACCACCCTGCCCAACATTGCAGTGGCGCCAAAATGGCAGCCACTGCATCCAATGGGGGGACGGGACCGGGAGGCTTCTGCAGGGATAGGGGATGTTTAATCACCTTACCCCTGCGTAAGCCTCATGGCCAGCAATGGATCTCCTCAGACCTACGCTAGCAAGTTTGCTAGTGTAGGTCCAAGGAGAGAAAAGGGTTGGGGAGGCTGCAGGGAAGGGGGATAGGATTCGGCGCAGGGATCCAGTGCAAGAGTGCTTGCTCTCTTGGCCTGTCCCTCTCTTTCTCAGTGTTGCTGCTCACTCTTACCCTTGGCCATTTGGGAGAGCAAGGGGGCAGCCAGGTAGAGGCAGCAGCAAGGATGGGGTACATGCAGGGCACTTCCACCAGCCCATTGCCTAAGGTGGCTGCTTTATCGCACCTTGTGAGTGGACTGGCCCTGCCTGAGGACAAGGCTTTGAAGATGCCCATTATCATCATGAGCAGATCAGATTCTGAGCTGGAAACTGTGGGACTTATTACAGTCACTACAGAAGTCACTACATTATAGAAATGTCATTCAAAACTGGACATTCTGGAAACCTGGGATACACTCAGGCAGAATTCAGATGTAATGCTAAACCATGGTTTAGTGTTATGAAGCTGAGTGAGAAGTCACTTATCATGCTCATACTATCCCCCCTTCCTCATCGGCAGTGCTCAAACACTTCTGTTCTTGATTTAGTTGCAAAACTCAGTTTGTGATTTCATCTGAAGCTAGCAAACTACAGTTTGCAGAACCCATTTTTCACCTGCAAACCAGGATGAAACCATGGTTTGCAGAAAAACTATAGTTTTAACAAACCAGCATATGGTTTGCCACTAAATTAGAAAAGGTAGTATTCAATTGCCGCTGGTGAAGGGACGAAAGAGGGAATAAAGAGGAGGGTGCATATAAGACTGTGGCTTGTGACTAGTTCTGTCTATCCATGAGCATAGTGCTAAACCATAGTTTAGTGCTACATCTGAACATTTCATTGGTGTAGCTCTCTTCAGATGTTCTGCAGGCTATCATTGAGCAAGACCTGACTGGCACACATACCAGTTGTGGAACTCCCTGATAGCTCCCATGGTTGTGGAACTCCCTGTTTCAGTGATTTGGAGAATCAACCTCTGTTTACTTTTAAATAATTAACTTTATTAAACATTTTAATAAAAAAAAACTTGTTTATTAAAAGTAGAGAGAGGGGAGGCTTCTCCAACTCGCTCACTCCACAGACCCACCTGTTCTACCAAACCTTTTAGTTGTGAGCTGCTGTTGAAGCATTTTCTTTCTTTTCGTCTGTTTTCATTACTATTTAAATCTTTTATTGTAAATGTTAAAAATGTTTTCAGACTTTGTTAACTGTCTTGGGAGTACTTGTGAAATGTGAGATAAAAATGAATGAATGAATTGTATAGTTTTGTATAGATTAGGCTAGTCCTTTTACATTTACGGGTAGACAGCTTTTCTGTGTTGTTTCTAGAGAATATGGAAAATCAATGGGGGTAAGCAATACCTTTTATTTGATTGCCTTCTCTTAGTGCCCTGGCCAATGATGTTTTTGTAAGGGTCCTTACTACTGAGTAAGTCATTTCTTCTTTCCAACAGAAAGGATGTGGGCAATGGCTTTGCTAGATTCAGGTTCCAGCACCTCTGTTTAGAAAGAAACCACTGCACATAGGCAGAGTTGACACCAGGTTGCTGGGAACTCTGAGCCACTGGGCACTACAGAGCACCCCTCCCTTTCCTCTTCTGGTGGTGTATTGGGCACTGCACCAGTACTGAGGCTTCAGGGGTTAGCCAGACCAGGTGGACCTTCTGATGGGCATAGATCCTTGGTCAGTGCCCAACCTAACTGTCTTCTGGCACCACTCCTGTCAAACAGTAACAATAATAAAAAACCCAGTATTTACCATATGTACTCACATATAAGACGATCTCACTGATAAGACAAGGGCAAGGTTTGAGCCAAAAATCCTGGAATTTGCTATGATCCTTTGATAAGACAAGGGTAAAACTTAAGGACTTGTGGGGTAAGATCCTGGAAAAGCTCAAATGACTTTACCAGTAATCGTAACCTAAGAACTCTACATTCAAATATCTTGAATAGTAAAAGAGTGGGAAATGTTTGGTAGAAGTTGAGTGATGTCATTTTACTACTGTAAATAAATTACTCTTTTTAGGAAATTACAGGTTTTATTAAAAATCAGGAATCCTAAATATTTATGATGTGAGGTGATTCTAACATTGCAACTCATATCTGGGATGAGGCACAGGCACAGTAGCCATAAAAATAAACAACCCCCAACAGACCATAGTAACAGAGATGCATTGAGGTGGATTGAACATTGCAACTGCGGACCATATGAAGAGAGCTTGTTAATATGGCAGAGCATGTGACCGAGCACCATTAAAAAAAATTACTCAGAACCACTAAAAAAAGTCACCACTTAAAAAAAAACAGGCAGAGAACCAAGGGGGGGGGGGGAAATGCAGACATTGTACCTGCTGACAAAATGTTGATTCAGAAGATGATCAAAAGAAATCAGGCTGCAGGACGGAAGATGAGAGCCAAAACACTGCAAGCTCTGCAGTCTCCCACCAAATACTGTATTAACTGCTGTGAGCAGGACCTGCTCAGGTGTCACCATTTTCAACACTGCAGTTTCGCAAATTGGTAAAATATTTTCTTGTTGTTGAATGGTTTTAAGAAAGCAAACACAAAACAAAAAGGATCTTTTAAAGGTAGAGAAATACCCCTCAGTGCTTCAGCCTGGAATTCCCAGCTCAAGGCTTGACTTTTTTCCTTCTCTGCAAAGTTTGCTAAGTGCTTATCTCTTAACCATTTATGTGTTAATTGCCTGACATTTTGTTGTTCTTTGACTAAGATAAACAAGGCTCTGCTCAGTTCTGTTAAAGAGAAAACAAGTTCTTGAAGTTAGCAGTACAGTACTGCATAATGGTTTGGGCAGGGGGGGGGAAACGAGAGAATGAGTAAGAGAAGGGGGAGGGGAAGCAGGGACACATCTGGCTCAGTAAGCTGACTGCAAACCTGCAGTCTTTTTAAGTGAAATGTGAGTGACCCAATGTAAAGATGAGTGAGGCAGCATTTCCAGGTCTTTGTTTTTGCCTAAATTTCTCATCTTGCAGGCGAGTATATACTGTATATACCACTTTTTCTTTGGTCATCAGATTTCTCCTCTTACTTTAATTCAAAGGCGGTTTAAATGGGCAGGCTTTATAAACCCCAAGGTTATTTTTCATACAATAATGTTCTAATCTTTCGTAGAACCCTTCATTCTAGATGGTTTCTTTCACAGTCCATCTCTCTCTCTCTCTCTCTCTCTCTCTCTCTCTCTTTCTCTCTCTGGTGTTCACCTCACCATGCTTCAGCTGACAGGGCAACCTTGACTCTCACTCAAGTGCAGCTGCAGCTTCTCTCCCCCACAGAGACTCTGCAACTTATCAGCTCAGTGTGCCGGCAGCTCTCTGACAGACACGGTCACTTCCGGCCATCCCGAACTGCCGTCCTTCAGATCTTCAGGCATATAAGATGGTCACTCTACCAACTGAACCAGACCTCCTGCCCAATTCCAAATCTACTTCCATATCATAAATAAGAATATATGATTACAGAAAAAGCATTCTAATCCATGCATTGCCACAAGTGGCTGCTTTGAGAGCAAAGTGCCCACTTGGGGGAGTGATGTCTGCAGCAAAAACTTCAAATGCGGAAGCATCCAACCCCCTCCCCCCATGGCACACCACACTCCCATGCCAAATCAACACCCACTCCATGGGTGCGTGGGAACCTAAAAGGACCACTTCCAGTTTACATCTTCATTTAAATTCATCCCTTAGAGACAGGGAATGTCTAGTTGCAACTAGCAATGTCTCGATTAGCCCTAAAATAAATGGAATTGACTACATTTTAACCAGTACTGTGTTGAAAGATGAAATGCTAGATTTCAGCAATTGCATATAAAGGTCAGGAAGCAATGACACTCCCAAGAGGAAAAAGGGAGTGCTTTTTAACTATTTCTAGAAAGCTTCACACCAACTGTGTAGTATCTGCTTGATTCAGTGAAAAACTCAATTCATGGGTTAAAACTGAAGCAGACTGCAACGAAACTTTTCCTTTCCTACAATTTTACACAATCGGCCCAGGATCTTTTTTTGTTAGCCAGAAACATGACTGAGGTGAACAGGCTGAGTAATTGCCATTGAAATGTGATGTTGGGTCTTAACACAAGAACATAGGTGATTTGCATCCCAAATCCTATATTTACCCTGAGATGTCGCTGATCCTCTTCCGCTGGTGCCGACTGCCATAAAGCAGTCAGTGTCAGTTGTAAAAGGTGCTCTGAAAGCGTGCCAATCAGCCTGTGCCTTCCTGCCCCTGCATTGCCTCACCCGCTGCTCGTAGCAGCGTAAGGAGCAGGTAAGTCAGCAGGAGAGGCGGGAGGGCGGAAGGCCACCAGAGCAGGGATGGACAGATTGGGTCTGGAAAGGGGCTGGGTTTGGCAGCAGTGGTGGCCATCAAATCCTAACCCCCTTCCCAGTCCCGATCCTGTGGCGTTGGTCCATGTGCACCTGTGTAAGCTATTTAGGCAGCATAGGTCCTAGTAGACCCCCCCCCCACGACATGGAGGCTTACCCCCAGGAGGAGACCTCTGCAACTGCCCCCCACCATAGGATGCAGTGGTCGCCATTTTGGCGCCACTACATCATGGGGGGGGGAGGAGAAGAATAGGATTAGACTGTAAGGCTGCAATCCTATGCACACTTACCTGGGAGTAAGGCCCACAGAATATAGCGGGACTTAGTTCTGTGTATAGGATTGCACTGTAAGCTTATTTATTTTTCACATTATTATCCCACCCTTCCTTCAAGGAGCACAAGGTGGCATGCATGGTTCTTCCCCCTCCTCCTTCGTCCTCACAAAAAGCTCCTTGAGGTAGGTTAGGCTGGAAGAAGGTGACTGGCCCCAAGTCATCCAGTGAAATTCATGACTGAGTAGAGATTTGATCCCAGGTCTCCCTAGCCTCAGATTGGTTTGGGTAAATTAATACGCCTATTTTAATGAAATGAACCGGGAACATAAGTGGACTTCTTCATTGGATGTACCCAACCATGCCTCATGTGTCCAGGTGTAGTGACTCCCTCTGCTGGTGATGATCTCTGGCCCATAGTTTTCATATGAGCCAGTCTGGAGTAGTTGGAGTAGTAGAGTGCTGGACTAGAGCCAAGGAAATCTGGTATTCACTCCCCGCTCAGCCATCCAGTTCATGGGCCAAGGAAGCCTTAGACCAGTTTCTATTTCCCACCTGGCCCATCTCACAGGGTTCTTGTGAGGATAACATTGTTAACATAGCTGATAAACCATGTGCACCAGCTTGAGAGGAAGGGTGGGGGGTGGGGCCAACCTCTGACAGAAATTTGCTCCTGTCCACGAGGGTCTTGTGGACAATGAAGGAACACTACCTTTGAATCATCTTTATTTTAAAAGCAATTTAGCTGTGTAATTTGGCACTCATGGTTTGTCGGTTTGCTGGAACACTGAAAAAGAATCAGTAAATACAGGAGTTCACGAAGGGCTAGTCCAAGATCTCCTGATGCCTGAGAGGGCATACCAAATGCTATCCCCCTTAACTGGCATCCCCCCAGCTTCTGCCTCTGCCACTGTCTGGATTTGAAAATGAAGAAGGGAACAGGACGGAAGAGGAATGTGGAGGTCAGAAGAGTCTTCCTCTCTTCCATCCCTCCTCTTCTCCTCTGTTTCTTGTCTTCCTTTACAAATCCAGGGAGTGAGAGGAGGAGGACCAGTGTGAAAGGGCCGACACATGTGGGTAACATACAATACAACCCAACAATGCACTACCTACTTCAATCGACTTCAAGGGTGAGCCAGCCCTGTAGAAATAGAATTCAAAGTGCTTCTAATGGAAATCTTTGTTTGTTTCTTTGTTTCTCTACTGTGTCAGGGATTCATCACAAATGGACTGCTTCTGCATCATGTGGAGTTTCGTCTGGCTGGGCGTGCTGGTCCTTTTTGCTTGGCCCTTCAGTGTGGGTATGGCAGCCCTTTACGGATTTGTATCGCCCATGATTTCCCTGATAGGAATTGAGGATATCAGTGACTCCCTGCTGGAAGGCGTAAACGTGGGAAGGCAGTGTGCTCGGAACGTCAGAGATGGGGTGCCCATGCTTTGAAGAAAAGATGATTTAGCATTTAATTCCTTCAAATAATGTCATTCCATTCCTTTATATAAATTTATTGCTATGATCTCTAAGCTGACACCGCCTGAAAAATTCTTAGAAGCACACATACCAGCTGAGAGGTGATTTGTTTATGGGCTGTCAATGTCACAATTTCACAGTGGACTATAGTGCGTGCATACTGAAAAAAGGGGGCAGGGTTGATATCTTTGTACAGGGTCAACTTCTGATAGAGGTATGAGTGGTTCTTCATTTGTAGAATGGGGCTTTGTTCTATATTTCTCTCTGATCCTGAGCAGCAGCAGTCCCTTGGGAATAATTTCATTCCAATCCTTTATATACAGATTTATTGCTATGATCTCTAAGCTGACACTGCCTGAAAATTTCTCTGGTTCACATGGTTTTTTTTGGGGGGGAGGGGGCTGCCAATGGAGTGGGGATATGGTGGAAAACATGCCCCCTCCCCATGCAACCAAAAGTACTATTCCACTTAGGCAAACTCTCCCAGGGATCTGACCCATTGATTGCAAGTCACTCCACATGTATTATGCTGAGGGATGGCCAAGCAGAAGACACCACTTGTGGCCGCCACAGAAATCACACCCCCACTGAGAAAAAAACCCACAGAACTACTTACCTAGCTCCTTCCTGCATGATCCTCTTGATAAAACAGAAAGTGAAGGTGATACTGGGACGTCCCAGCATCTCCTGCACTTTCTTATTTATTTAAAAGACAGCAAGGAAGGAACCCGGTAAGTGGCTGATTTCTTCACCTCATTCCTTTCTCCACACAAAGAAGGAACAAGGTGAGGGAGTAGGGAATGCTGCCTACGCTGAAAAAACCCATGCGGACAGCAGCGACCAGCTTCCCTACCTCCTCACATCGCTCCTTCCTCGCACGGTCCTTTGAAGTTTAAAGGGTGAACTGGACATGAACTGGACAGAAGAGAAGAATGTGCACAATCCTGATTCCAATCATGTGAAGAGGAGGCGGATCGAAATGTTTTGTCCAAACTGACCTCTTGCCTTCTTTAACTATGGCTGACTCATGTGGACACAGAAACTGGGATTTCATTCTGCCAGGGTGTGAAGCCAACTTCTGGTTTCACATCTGGTGAAATTCTGGTTTTACAGCTTAGGACATCTTACTTCCCGATTCGTTTCCATAAACGTTTTGATGTGGGCAAGTTTCAAAATTAGGAAACATATCTCTTTTCTAATTTTCAGCATGGCAACTCCATCCTACACCAAAATTATACGGAATCACATATGTCAGTACAGACAATCTATTGTAACGGACTTGGAATCTGGTGGTGTGAATGGGCTTGGCTGGCCTGAGACAATGCATGACCAGTGTTCCTGGGAATTTGACAAAAGAGGTAATAATTGTTGACAAAAAATCTAGCAACCCTTAGGATGCAATCACAGTTACCTGGGAGTAAATCCTATGGATCTCAGTGGGGCTTACTTCAGAGTAAACATGTCTAGGATTTTGCTGTTAATTATCCCGGATATGTTCCTGAATAGAAGACTCCATCTCCACTGGGAGCCCAATCGTATCCTTCTCACTCCCTCTGCCGATGCAGTGGCGCCAAAATGGCAGCCTTCCGTTTGGCAAGACTTCCATATACGAAAAGAAGCTTCCTTGCCCTTTATAGCCTCTTATAAAGGAAAAAAACTAGTCCAAAAAAGTCCAAAATATACAGGTCAATTACAAACAGATTACAAAGGTTCCACAGTTAAAAGAAATTTTGCCACTCTATAACTTCAGGGGGGCCCTCATTAAGGAGGAAAACCTTAACCTCTAACTCTCCCTGTTAGCCATGCTGCCGCCCTCCTGGACTTAGTCGAGTCTTTCCTCCTTTGCGGTATGCACTCCAGCTAGGCCTCTATTACTGTTCTTTTAAATGACCTTTTACTTTCCCTTTCCGCTTCCTTCTAACTAGCATCCTCATTTGAGGGAAATCCGCCCTTTAGAAGTCAAGGGTTTTGTGTCAGGTTTGCATCCCCCCCCCCCCGACATGCATGGCGAAACAGATCGCAGCATGGTCACTGTTCCCCAATGGCTCGGTAACATTTACATCCTTGACCTGGTCCTAAGTACCACACAGAATCAAATCCAGGGGTGCCTGTCCTCTGGTCGGCTCCGTGACTAAGCTGCTCTAAGGCATAGTCATTTAGCATATCCAGAAATCCAGTCTCTCTTTCAAGACCAGAGCTTGAATTGACCCAGTCGATATGAGGATAATTGAAGTCCCCCATGATTACAACCCTGTCTCTCATTGACACCTCCCTGATTTGTTTCTTCATCTCAAGGTCCCTTCAGGTTTTTGATCAGGAGGACAATAGCATACCCCCACTATGACATCCTTCCTTGAGCTTGGTAATTTGATCCACAGTGATTTGATCCACAGTGATCCACTCCCCCCACAGGGGGAGTTGGACCCCCCCTTCAATCTCTGCTGGATTCTACCCCTTCTTTGACATAGGTGGCCACCCCACCTCTAACACATCCCTCTCTGTCCCTCCTATAGAGTTTATAGCCTGGAATTGCGGTGTCCCACTGGTTCTCTGCATTCCACCAGGTTTCCGTTATGCCCACTATATTAAAGTTTTCCCTAGCCACCAAACATTCAAAGGTCTCCCATCTTCGCTCTGAGACTTCCGGCATTCGCGTAAAAGCACCTATATATCAGGTCCCCTGAGAAGGACTGCTTGTTTGTGCATTTATCCCGACACCCTCTCATCCTGACAGACCAGCTGTCACATCCCAGTACTCTTGTCTTACAAAATGGTTCTGTGCAGAGTCTCTAATGGCTGCTTCTTATTGGATTTGGGTATGGATAGCTGGGTATGTTATACATGTGCTGACCATCAAGTAAAGGTGTGCATGTGCGTTGCTTTTTAAAATACAGTATATGCAAGCCGAGCCTTGATCTCAAGCCAATGGCTACTTGCACATATTTCAAGGTGGAATGCAGCAAAAATACATGCGCCTTTCATCCGAGATGGGTGGTGCATGTATTTTGTGCTTGTGTATCTAAATCCAAGTGCAAATGCCTAGAAGCATTCCTTGGAGACGAAAATCTCATACCCCCTTTTTTCTATTCATGAATACAGACATGTCAAAGCAGTTGGTTTGAATATGTATGTCATCAACTTTCTTTTGCTTGTCATGGAAAAGAAAATATTTCCTTCTGGTAGCACCTGAGGCCCTATGGCTCCATAAATAAAATAACTGTCTTTGTGGATATCTGTCACTGTAGAGCTCAGAAGAAGAACTGAAGCTGTACATCAGCTGTACAACGTAGTCTCAAACTCTTCTTGGGAATGTTCCAGATAGTTTTGATTTCCAATAATTATTCTGTTTATTAACAGATTAATTCCTTCTGTCTGTGTACTGAATTGGCAAGTGATAAGGCATTATTTCAAAACAAAAATGCCAAAAGTCAACAGGTGAATTTAGAGAAGCATCACAAATGAACCTTAGAGACCCACAACCTCTTGCATTCCAAAAGACAGGACTCTAGGAGAAGTGACAGCTTTCACATTTTAACTAATCAATGCTTTATGTGTTGTCACAACATGGGGAACTGTGGTTAGTTTTAACTATGGTTTCCACACAAACCAGGATAAGAAACAACAGTTTTATCCTGGTTTGTTTGGACAAAGCATAGTTAAACTGACCACAGTTCTTCACATTTGGATGACACTTGGAACTGTGTTTAGTCTAAAATCAAAAGCTTTCGGTGTCCTCTGGTGCATAGAGGAGGAGGGAACGACAGCACAATCCTGCCTAATGCTGTAAGGAGGGAGCAAGTGCTCTGCTGCCGCAGGGCATCGCAAACGTGCCATAAGGCACATTCGCAGCAGTGGTGGAGTAAACAGCACTGGTGCCGGCGCCGCTCACTCTGCCGCCAGAGGAAGGCCGTGCCGCCAGACACAGGTAAGTCCTGAGCTGGGTGTGAGGAGGGCAGGCCAGGGTGGCGGGGGAGGGGGTTATTGGACTGCCGGGCTTGGGACAGGGGTGGGGATATCGGTGGCACACTTCACCAATATCCAAAGCCCCTTCCTGGGTCAGGGTGGCCTTATACGGCCTCCCTAGATGTGCGCTGGCCGCTTTGCTGGAGCACATCTGAGGAGGCCCATTGGGGTCACTGGGACTGACACTAGGGGAAGGGGACAAACCCAGCTGCCAACTCTGTTCCTACATGTACTCAGCCACCAATAATATCAGGAGCTTATCCTCCAGTGCTATCACCTGCTAAAAACGCCCTGCTGCTGTCCCCACCGGACAACTAGGCCAATGTCTCTACAATAGAATAAATGGACACAACTGCATTTTGTCAAATCTGACATAAAACATGGTAACCTCCAGAAACCAGTGGGAGAACATTTCAGTCTCTCAGGACACCCTGCTGCTGAGCTGAATGTCACTATTTAACACAAACAAATTGAAAAAGGAGACTCGGCAAGAAACCGTTGAACAGGAATTCATCAGGAAATCTGTCTCTATTTGATTTGGCCTGAACAAAGACAAAGTTCTGCCAGAGAGACTATGCTATCAACTATCATTGGTGGTGTGAAATGAATTATCATTGTACTTAGGTCATGCATTTAGGTTCACGTAAGGTGTTCTACTGCAGCGGCGTAGCTCACCCCTGTACCTGGTGTGGGGTCTGTAGTGGAAATCGCGGAAGATTGGCGAGGAGTTAGTGGTGTTAGCAGTGGTCCCGTTTTGACAGGTCCGGGAAGGAAGGGGTTAAAAGATTGCATGTTTGACAGGACTGGGACACAAAGGGTTACCACCCAGGACTGCGTGGGTGGAAGCACACCTGCAAGCAATTGGGCGTGGCCCACAGGTGTTGCTGTTAATTGGGATGAAGCTGGGACTTTGAATGCAGTGGGTATGGCTCGCAGCTGCACTCCATTAGCATTGATTGGAACTCTCACAGCTGTGGGCAATAATGAGGGCACTGATTGTAAGCCCACAGCTGTAGCCAGTAGAGAGTTGATGGGGACTAACAGTATAAAAGCAGCAGCAGTAGGAGCAGGAAGGAGCCTCGCCAGCTCGCCACGCGGACATGCTGCCGAGCAACGACGCCGACTCTGCTCCAGATGGGGATACTCTGCCGGACTGACTGCTCACCTGGATGGACTACCCACCTGGATTGACTGGTATTGGGAGACGCTCTGTCTGATTGGAAGGTCGGAGAGACCGGGATTGATTGGACTTTGTGCTACAAGACTCTTTGCTGGACAGGAGAAAGGCAACCAGGAGATTCTACTGCCATGAAGTAATGAGCTGGACTTCTCTACAGAAATGGACCCTCGTTAGCTAAGTAGAATCTTATCTGCCCAGGAAGGGCTAATGGACATTTATTGCTGGGAAAGTAATAAATCTTGTAAATAGTTGCCTTGGAGTTCAGTGTTTTCTTTGACACACAATTGCAATTAAAGGGGAAAAGAGCTAACTTTGCCTAAAGTGGACATTGGAGTTAATTAAAGGGAATATTAGTTTGCTCCCCCAGGAGTAAAGTCTGGGGTGCAACATTTGGGACAAAACAGGGTCCTTGCCACAAACTAGAAGTAAAATCACTATACCGCTGTGAATTACCGTATTTATTGGCGTATAAGACGCACTTTTGTCTAAATGTGTGACCCAAAATAGTAGGATGCGTCTTATACGCCAATACTAAAAAAATCCCTCCCTCCCCCGCCTGTTTTAAAGCATTTTTGGGCTTACCGGGGTTTTTCCGGAGCAGGAGAGCTCCCTTGTGCTTTCTTCCCTGGCTAATCTATCCGATCTACAGCTGTTTGTCTGGTTTAATTTATGCAGGAGCTTGAGTTGAGCTTCTCAGCAGCCAGCAGAGGGCGCTGTGCTCAGTTCAGTTCAGCTGAGCTGCAGAAGGCCTTTACTCTGATGCTGAATCAGCTTTGGTAAGCTTCTGAACTGGGCCTAGTTGGGGAGGCTTTGGAAACTGTGCTTAGGTTAGGTTAGGTGGGGTGGGGGAAAAGAATTGGGGTGGGGGAAAAGAGTTCAGCTGAGCTGCAGAGGGCGTGGTCTTCCCAGCTCTCCTCGGAAGGGTAAGCTTCTGAACTGGGCCTAGTTTGGAGACTTTGGAAACTTTGCATAGGTGGGGTGGGGTAAGGGTCGAGTCTGGGTTTTTTTTTTGTACTTTTATGTTTTTTACTTTGGAAACTGTGCATGGTTGGGGTGGGGTGGGGTGAAAGAGTTTAGTCTGGGGTTTTTTTTTGTAATTGTACATTTATGTTCTGGTGCATTTTGTTCATGTGTCTTATTGCTGTGTTTTAAAAGAGATCCTGGTATTTTTGTGCAATTTATGTAAATTAGCTAATTAAGCAGCCAAGCAGTAAGTGGCCAAATGGCCCAAAAATGCTTTAAATCTTTTTTTCTTGAAACCCAGGGCCAAAAGGAAAGTGCGTCTTATACGCAGGTGCGTCTTATACGCCAATAAATATGGGGTACTTCCAGTTTGCAGCTGGCTCCATCTCCAACCCGAAGCCACCAGAGTTGAAAAGAAACAGCTTGGGTGGCTTTGGGTTGGAGGCGAAGCCGGCTGCAAACCGGAAGAGCCGGAGGGGGGTGTCACCCACCTCTCTCTGCAGCGAGCTCAGCTTGGCTGTCCTCATGGCTCTGCCTCCGAGCTGAAGTCAAGCTGACAACCAAGTCACGCCTTCGTGAAAACAAAGACCCGGCTGTCAGTTTCACTTCAACTTGGAGGCGGAGCCACGCTAAACCGAGCTCCCTGCAGGCTGCAGGGAGGGTTGGTGTGGGTGACACACGCCCTTGCTTGACCGTTTTTGGCTGCTCAGAGAGGAGTCGCTTTTTAGCGACTCCTCTCCAAGTGGCTGAAAACAAAATGGTGGTGAGGTGGCCATGGTGTCACCCCAAAGAATTTGGTGCCACCTGGTGCACCCTGCACTTAGCACACACACACACACCCCACAAACAATGCCTCTGCTCTACTGCATTTCTCAAACTGCATGGCCAGCCAGTCCTCTTGTTCACAGGTAGAAAACCATTGTTCTTACCTCAAACCCATTTCCCTGGCTAATTAAGTATTATCTACCACACTGTTGCTGCGAATCGTCACTGTACTGTACATAGTAATGGTCATTGACTGCACCTATTCCATTCCATAACTCCCTGATGCCACGTTTTGCACTTTTTAAATTTTTTCTCTATATCCCTATACATGTATGTCTGCTCACTGAAGATTTTATTCATGTATAAGGACTATAGTCCATGGAAGTTCATGCTGAAATAAACTGTTAAGTATTTTAAGGTGCATACTATACTCTTCATTGCTATTCATAACATGTGAATAACTCAGAAAGGAATTATGGTTGGTGTGTGTGTGTGTGTGTGTGTGTGTGTGTGTGTGTGAGAGAGAGAGAGAGAATAAAAGATCTTGCTTTTTTACTGTTTTCTGCTCAGATGTTTGCTATTAACCCGCCCCCACAGATTAGTAATTTTTTGATTATTTATAAATTTATTTTCCAAAAATTTAGGCAATAGTTAGATATAGCAGGAATCATGTACTGTGATTTCCTAATGTAGAATCTGATTTATGTTCTGTAAAAGTAATGAATGGAAAAGCATTGAGTTGTCAAGGAAAAAGTGTTTCAGCTTAGTTCTCTCCAGTGGCGTGGTAGCATATTCTTTGAGTGCAGGAGCTTGTCACGACACTCCCCAAAGCCATGCCACCACCATAGACTTGCCCCTCAAAGACTATACTGTACAATGAAAAATAAAAATCAATTTTACATTTCTTCATTAGAGTGTTTCCTTCTCCTTCCACTTATTCCTACTTTGAAACTTTTCAATCTTCATATAAAGATCTAGCTCATTTCATCCCAAAAACTCATGGGTTGCAATAGTTCCAAAGATATAAAAGTTTAAAAGTGGAATTAAAAATACTGTATGTCAGATAAATGTAAGAGAGATTAGAGTGCTAGTCTATGCATGTTTACTCAGAAGTAAGTCTCACTGCATTCAGCAGGAATTCCTCTCAGGTAAATTTGCATTGGTTTGTAGCTTTACTGTAACATGAACTACATACTTTCTCTCAAGGAAAGACCCTTGGGAAAGAAGATGGTCTAAACCAGAGGTTTCCAAGCGTACCACTACTGGTACACGGACCACAGGCTGGTGGTACATGGGCTGCCAGTAGCCAAGATGGCAGCTGCCATCTTAGCCATGCGGCGCTGTGTTGGAGCCCGAAAAATGGCGGCTTGAGCTCTGCCGAGCCACAGCACGCGGGCTTTAAGCACAGGGAATCGCCCTCCCTTTTGCCTTACCTTGTCTTTCTGCTCTCTGCCGTGGCTGCGAATCCAGAAGTAAGTGGATCATCAGCACTCACTTCCAGTGGTACGTGGCGAGCCGGTGGTACTCGCAAGGAAAAGGTCGGGAACCTCTGGTCTAAACATTTGCCCCTGGGCAAAGTTGTCAGTTTGCCTCCTGCTGAGCCTGATGCTTCTTCTCAGCCAAACTCCTTTTGAAAGAAGTTTCAAAAGGCAACATCTAAGTGCACCTGCAAACGACATCACTGCTCCTGCTGTAGGAGAAGTCTGCTTCCCTCCCCTTCAGCTGCATCTCTGATTCTCTCCTACTATAACATCCTTTCCATATTGCAACATCCTGCTTTGTATACCTGGCTCTTACACACCTGCTCCCCCCCCCCCCCCGTTAACTGTATCAATATACTACTGTGCTGTGTATGTAAGTTTTCTCTAGACAATTTAGTTTTAGGGGGACTGAAAGCAGTCAGATTTGTATTGCAACTTTTTGAATTCTGACAAAAATTAGGACTATGTTTTTTTTTGGGGGGGGGAACCTGTATTTATTTTCACAAGTGGAAAAGTTGCAGCTTTTGTTTGTTCTCTTCCCTTCCTGCCCACATTTTTGGTAGTATGCAACAAACTGGCAGCATCCCTTGCTTTGTAGCTTCTAGGCACAGGATGATTTGTGTCTGCAATGCTGATAAAACAGCAAACATTAACAAATGTTTTGTGGCATAAGCCTTTAATTAGCTGTAACAAACAGAGCCCTTACCTCCCCCCCCTCCCCTTCTAGTGCTCTCTTCTTGCTTTTCTGATGTCTCACACAGACATGCACATGTCTGGATAATTTACAAGCTGAGTTCCCAAAGGACACTGCACTCTGCCATATAATGAAGTTCCTCAAGGATACACATTGACAATCTGGGCCATCGCATACCAGGCCAAGCCCACTCAACAACTGCCTCTCCCGTCTGTCTATTTTTAACTCAAGAACAACAACAAAAAAGCCTTAAATTGCTGGGATGGATCTTTGCGATTCCACCGCTGGAGCAAATTATGAATGTGGATGTTTCAACAACCGAGCAGCAATACAACTGCCACATTTCATTAATACCAGGGCTGGGTTTTGTTTGTTTGTTTTTGTTATTGGCCCAAGCTGTTTCCGTCTCCCCTGTGCGTATTACTCTGCCTTACTAACTGAACGTGGACTAAATCTGACAAAGACGGGGGAGCATAAATATACACGTGTTCCTGTAAATGAACAGCCTCTCTTCCCATCTCTGCCACAATCCAAGAGAGAACAATTTTGCTTCCTGTCTTCATCAAAGTTTAAAGAGACTTCAAGTGTGCACGGCTTCAGAAACATATGCTGCCTTCTCACTTACTCAAAGTCCTTTGCATGACAACCTCAGTAATCATCAACCGGCTCACCTGCTTTTTCTGAATAAGGGCTTACCTGGGAAAGAAAGAGGGGGGGGGGAGAGAGAAAAGAAAAGGATTAACTCAACACAGATTTTTTGTTAAAAAAATCTATTTTTAAATGAAAGGGTCCTCCCTCCCAGCTTGCGGAATGTTATTTGATGTTGATAGCACTGCTGTGAACAGTCTAAGTAAATGGCTGAATAACAGAACTACACTTTATTTGTTTCTTTATTCATTAGATTTATACAAGAAGGGTCCTGCAACAAAACGTTGCAGGCAGTATGTACATTTTTCTGAAAGTACCCGTAAGTTACACCGGGCACGTACTCTGTAATGTAAGCATGTCCTAGATAACACTGTTAGACTGCAGGGGTATGTGGGAAAACAACCTGTGTGTTACCTCAATGTCTCTCTTGTTTTGTCTGCTTCAAATCTTCCTAGTTTGTTCTCTTTCTGTGAATGTGTGCATTTCCAATCTCTCATCCATCACCACCACCACCACCACCACCACCACCACCACCTCTCTCTCTCTCTCTCTCTCTCTCTGCAAGAAGACTGATGCCTTTCTAGGAAACTTCCCTTTGCTCTCTCTTTTTAACCCTTAAACCCCCTGGAAGCAAAACATTTGGGTTTTGTTCATTATTATTTTTTTTGGCTCCTCGCATTTTTGTTTCTTTTACACTTTAATCTACAACCCTCTGGAGAACTGCAAGTACCATCAACCTGCATCCTTTTTGTGGTCATCTCCATCTGTCTTGGCGATCCTATGTTCTTATCGGCACGAGGCTGGGGATTTTAGAAATAAAGACCCAGCTCCATTCTGTGAAGTCAGAGCAACTTACGCCAGTTTTGCAAAATGCTAACCTTTATGTCCCTGAAGAATATGACCTTAGACAAAATGCCCTACAGGTTCTTCACTGTCTATGGGGGCAAGGCCCTGCACTAGTCTGGTCCCATCCGGTCCCCCCCCCCCGCTTTAGGTCCCCACACTCCGCAAGACTGCAGTCATATACAAGTTTCCTGTGAGTTAGTCTCATTGACATCAGCGGGGTTATTTCTAAGCAGATATGCAGAAATTGTGCTGCAAGTATACAGGCAGTGGGCAACAGCTCCCTCTCCCATCCATGGAGAGTAAGAGGAGTCGTTGCTATGTCCTGCCCCCATTTGCTGATGGAGGCAGAGGATGGAAAGAAGAGTCATTGCTGCTGAGTCCCTCTGCACTGTAGCAGCTCCTCCTTCTCCCAGCATCCCTGCCAGCCAATGCAAGCATTCCCTACATGCCTCACAATTTTACTGGGGCAGCTGAGGGATGCTCTCATTTGCAGCTGGTGCCAGGTATCTGGTGCAGCAGTGGCATGAGATTCACATCACTGCTACCACCAGTTCAACCACCAGCTGTGGGCCTTCAGCTGGTGCCCAACCTCTGACAGCACCCCTGCTGTAAGAAACTTAGTGTTAATTATTATTATAATAAATTAGGTGAACTTCACCAATTCGGTTACGGCCAAATTTACACGTGTTCATTCATCACAGGCAACAAAGTACATGCAGCCTCCCAGATGATCATGACTTTTGCACAGGAAATTTGTTTAGAATGTAAAGTTGAAAATGCTGAGAATTAAAATGCTGACAAAATACTTAGTACCAAATCTTGCATTTTTCCCTACATGAACTACACATGCACATGATCTCAATAATCCTTACAAGAGCCGTTTACGGTAGGATGACATTATTGTTGTTGTTGTTGTTGTTGTTGTTGTTATTGTTGCCCTCAGCTTACAGGTGGGAGGCTGAGATGAAGACTTCAATGGAGGCAATAGTGGGCCGGGGAGCCTTCTGGAGCCTATTCAGCAATCCCATCTCTGTCCTTTGAAATTTCAGCTCTGCTTTGTCCAGTTGCTTATTTCCCACTCTGCAATGACACATGCCAGACACTGTGGCAGCTAGAGCTTAATATGCATTGATCTGGCTGCAGCATTGAGATTCTTTAGATCACCAAGATGGGGAAAGTCCCAGCCATTCATTGACATTAGGGGAAAAAAAAAAAACCAAAGCTCACCTCCCACAGTGGGCACACATTATTTATTTATTTTTCCCTTTTACACGATGGGTTCCCCTATTTGGCCATCCCCTTTTGCTGTCTGGATGCAACCCCTTTGCTCTCCTTACATGGACTTGGGGGGCCCAAGTGCTTCAGCCGGCTGTGACTTTTGCCTTCCCTACTCCATTAATGGCCTCACTGAGACTCAATGGCGTGAAGCCGACCAAATAAGGACAAGGTGCCTGGCTTGTCCCTCAGGAGCCCGAGAGTGACACGGCCTCTCAGCCCAGCATAAATTGGTGGAGGGAGCTCCCTATGAGGCAGTAGCCAGCTTGTTCTCAGGACCCCGCGCACTCCGTGCTGAGCTGGTGAGTAACACAGCTGACAAGCCTCATCCATCAAGCCTCGGCTCCTGATGTTGTGGAATCTTTACCAGAAGCAGAGCCTGGGAAGGACAGTGGCATTTCAATCTGGCCAACAGCTCTTGTGCATTTAATTTGTGTGTGTGTGGGGGGGGGGCATGTTTATTTCCACAAGCACTTAGTTAAGTTGAAGCATTAGGTTTTAGGCCAGTTCAAGGTAGTGCGACTACTAGATCAGCTCTCACATTCTTTGTGAGCTGGAGCTGTGGGGGTGAGATGGCTGACAACATACTTGCTCAAGTGCAATGCTTGTGTGTGTTATTGTTATTGTGTGTGTGTGTGTGTGTTTGAGAGAGAGAGAGAGAGAGAGAGAGATGGCTAATTCAGATGTTATTGAAGTAGTCAAAGGAAATACTTTACCAGAAGCAAGGAAGAGCCTTGTGACATCTTCAAGAAGAGGACGTTTAATTTGGGCATAAGTTTTCGTGAGCACCGGATGCAGTGGGCTCTACTCATTGAAAGCTTCTGCTAGATTAAACGTGGTTGTCCTAAAGGTGCCCCAAGGCTTCTTTGTTGTTGCTTCCTCCACCCCACCCCCCACCCCGTAAATGGGTATTTAAGGTTGAGAGGATTGGGAGGAGATGTGTTGTTTTTTTTCATTCATTGAAGTTTTGTTCGCTCGCTAAGCATTTGCTCCGTCGGGGAAGAAAGACGACTAGGGGCGACAAAGGTGTCCCGTTATTATCATTGTTGCGTCTGCGCTCAACCGAGGAATTAGCTGTATTGTAACTCATTTCTCTTCCCCTTTAAAAACATCCCAAGAAATAACTACTGTACGCTGATGGTACCAACACGAAAGCCTTCTGTGGGGAAACTATGCTCAGCAAAAGTATGGGGTTAAAAGCAGGGAGGGGCGTGGGGGGGGGCCGACGCAACAAAAAAAAGCATGTGGGGCGTTCAGCTTTGCGATCCACAAATCGTTTGGAGTTCGAGGCGACCTGATCCCGGCTAGTCTAGTAAAGCCCATGCGAACACACACCTGCTCCTAAGCAATGCATGTCGGCGTCGCGGTTGGGGCTGCAGTCTTCGGAGGCGCGGTGGGTTTTCGTCCCGCGTAACCGGAGCCACGGGAGGAACTGACACGGATGAATCCAGGAGCCGCCTCGTCCAGGTGCCGACCCTGGAGCGACCCCTCGTGAGGGCGGGACAACGGTCGGTCTTTGATTGATTGATTGATTGATCGATCGAATTTGGCGACAGGGCGGGGCTAGCAGTGCGGGGATCATTAGAGAGCGGGAATTCCAGTCTCAGCGACTCTACAGGGTAGGCGATACTGCTGGTGCCGCTTTCTCTCGGGTCATGAGTCTGTCTTGCTGCTGATCTTGTCTTTCAGCTCCCTGCTTCCTTCCCAGGATGTGTGACGACGAGGAGACCACCGCTCTCGTGTGCGACAATGGCTCGGGCTTGGTCAAAGCAGGCTTTGCTGGAGACGACGCCCCCCGAGCCGTCTTCCCTTCCATCGTCGGCCGTCCCAGGCACCAGGTAACTTCTGCTTGAGCCTCCCGGTGCTCCTCGCAAGATCTGGGAGGGAGCGCGCAGTCCCATTCCCCTCCCCCCTTTTCTTCTTCTCCAGAATCTCATCTGGCTCCAACTCCAAGTACTGTTCTCCTCTTTCCTGGATTGGATTCCTCTTCTTTAACCTTCACCACCTCCTCCTTTGCTGCAAGAACTTTTGTATTTCTTATCAGCTTTTGCTGCACTTCTCTCACCCCCCCCCTTTCCCCCAATCATAAACTTCTGGCGCTGGGCTGGGCAGCGCAGAGAGACACAAACAGCCCCCAAATTCTTCTGCTCAAATAACCTTAACATTCCCTCCCTTTAAATCTCCACTTTAAAAGAACATATAAGGCAGGAGTAGGGTTTTATAACAATTTTAGATTTGTCCTAGATAAAAAGGTTGGAATTGGGAAAAACACTAGATGAAAAGGGGGGGCAGTTTGTTAAAGTTATTAGCATATAACAAACTGCCCCCCCCTTTCATCTGGTTTTTCCCAGTTCCAGCCTTCTTATCTGGGACAAATCTAAAGCTGCTATAAAGCCTTACTCCTGCCTTATACTGTGGGTTTCTTTTATCTATCCACAAATCTTCTAAGTTAGGCCTGTGTAGCTTTTATGTTCAGCACAGTGCCAAGGATGTTGGAGGTAGTGGTACTAAATACAGTCTTATACAGTATGTGTTCACTAGTAGTACATTTTCGCCTTTCACACTCAGACATTTTGCAACTGCAAAGCACTTTGAGTCTTTTGCAATCCCACAAAGGCTAATAGAGTTCAGCTCCTTGGGCATCCTTGCAACCCCCAGCAGTCTAGATCAGTGGTTCTCAAACGTTTTAGCACTGGGACCCACTTTTTAAAATGATACTCTATCGGTACCCACCTAGCTTTACGAGACACTCAAACATTTATTTCCCTATATTTACACAAGCTTGCAAACTGCGGGAGCTCGGCTTGTTGAAGGGCAATTTAGTAGCTATCTGATTTTTGAATAGCTTCAGGGGTTGTGGCAATTACTTATCTGATCTTTCCATTGACTGGGACCCACCAGAAATCAAGTCGCAACCCACCAAGTGGGTCCCGACCCACAGTTTGAGAAACACTGGTCTAGATCGATGAGCCTATTACTGATGATTGTAACCTGCCCTAACTTATCCCTATCTCAGATAATAATAGATCTCCCTCATTTGTATCGCATATGTGAAGAAGCTGAGACGTGGGTTTTTTCCATTATATCTTCACAACAACCCTGTGAGGTGGGTTAGGCTTACAAATGATAACTTGCTCAAGGTCCGCCAGCAAGCTTCATCGTTGAGCATGTTCATAAAATGCTAGTTGGTGACCACACCAGTTATTCTCTACCTCCTTACACTTCCCACCTTTTTAATGTTCCCTTCTCCTTTCTCTCATATTTCTTCTGTCCGTTTCTCTCAGTTTTTGCAATCATCATTTACCGTATTGCCCCGAGTATAGGACGCTCCTGATTATAAATCGCACCCTTAAAGTTTGGTGCTATTTTTTAAAAAATACATTTTTAACTTAAAGAAAATATACACATTGGTAGAACAGTAAAACAGTACAGCTTTAGTACAGTTAAAGGCATAGGCACCCTGTCCCTTCTGGGCACCCTAGTATAAGTAACCTTCCCAGATCCAAAGGGCCTACCTCTAACCTTTGGAATTTGGGCAGGTGCAGCTTGTTGCACCCTTCCATGATGATGAGCTGCACCTGCCTAAATTTCAATGGTTAACAGCAGAATCCTATGCATGTCTACTCAGAAGTAAGTCATAAGAACATAAGAAGAGCCCTGCTGGATCAGGCCAAAGGCCCATCTAGTCCATCTTCCTGTATCGCATAGTGGCCCCACCAGATGCCTCTGGGAGCACACAAGACAACAAGATAACCTGTTTCCTGCTGCCACTCCCCTGCACCTGGCACAGAGAAAACCCACTTCTAAAACCAGGAAGTTGCTTATGGCTTGTAACCTGTGATGGTCTTTTCCTCCATGAATCTGTCCAAACCCCTTTTAAAGGCATCTAGGCCAGGTGCCATCACCGCATCCTGTGGCAAGGAGTTCCACAGATGAATTACACGCTGGGTAAAGAAATATTTTCTTTTGTCTGTTCTAACTCTCCCTCCACTCAATTTTAGTGCATGTCCCCTGGTTCTGGTGTTGTGCGAGAGGGAGAAGAATTTCCCTCTATCCACTCTCTCCATCCCATGCATAATTTTATACGTCTCAATCATGTCCCCCCTCAGGCGCCTTTTTTCTAGACTGAAAAGCCCCAAACGCTGTAGCCTTTCCTCATAAGGGAGGTGTTCCAGCCCACGAATCATTCTGGTCACTCTTTTCTGCACCTAACTATATCCTTTCTGAGGTGTGGTGACCAGAACTGGACACAATACCCCAGATGTGGCCTTACCATCGTTTTGTACAAAGGCATAATGATATTGGCTGTTTTATTCTCAATCCCTTTTTAATGATCCCGAGCATGGAATTGGCCTTCTTCACAGCCGCCGCACACTGGGTCGACACTTCAATGGGCTTACTCCCAGGAAAGTGTGCATAGGATTGCAGCCTTAAGGTTGGCACTCTGTCCCCCTTTGTATGAGCCTATGCAGGAGCTCTTGCTCTCAACTTTCAAACTGCAGGATCAATTAATATCTTAGTTTCCACAGAGTCCTGGGGCTGGAACTTAAGGGTTAATTTTTTCAAATGCTTCTGAGGCTAGAGCCTGCTAGAGAGATTGTGGCCATTCAGCAAGTGATTACGAGATGAAAACACAGCTTTGCAGTTTTAAAAAAAGGAAGTGTTTTACCTTTTGAAAGAGACTTGGAAAGGCTTGAAAATGGGACCCTTTGCAGAAAACTCTAGGCAGAAAATGCCAGACTTTGATTGTAGGCTGCACCCCTACTTTAAAGACTTGCCTTAGGGCAAAAAAGTGAGTCTTATACTCAGGTCAATATGGTATTTTGTTTCCTGTATCTTATTTCCTTCTATTGTTTATGTTCCCTCCCTACCCCCTACTTTATCCCATCCTCTTTTCACTGAGAAATCACTTCTGATGACCCAAGTTACGGGCTATAATAGCTATGATTGATCTAGGATATTTGAGGTCCTATGAATAGATAATAGTACCAGTTATTGTAATTGTTTACATATGTTCATATGTAAATACTTCAGTATCTTCTATGACCAGGGGAAAAATCTTCAACTTTTTTATTATAAATATCACTGAACAGGATTTCTGGAATGCAACAGTTGGTGCCCTTTGCTAGCTGTGCAGAAAGTGACCCTGTTGCAAAGACAAAGGCACCATGATCCAGCTATTGAGTTCAAGTAAAAGAAATGACAGCATGCACACATGCCAACTCTTCCCTTTAAATCAATGGGGCTTTAAAATGCCCAACTTTGTCTGGATTGCCTCTAATCTACTTTCACAAACAGCTGTAGTTTCCTGCAGCAGTAATTTTAGCAGTAATCTACTTATCTTGGTCCTAAAGTGAACAGGAAAAGTGCATTCTCCAGAATACAGAAGAACTTTACTACTGAGATTACTGTTGGAGTAAACTGCTGCACTCTAAATGTTACAGGTCTTTGTTTTTCCTCCTCCGCATTTTACACCTGTCAAATAACCACACGAAAGAGAAATGCCTTCCTTTTTAGAAAATAAATGGGAACTTAAGAAGAAGCTACCAATGAACTTCATTAACACTAGACATTAAGAAAGGCAGATTTTCATATTTAACCTGTCTCTCTGGCATAGTTTCTCATTTTTTTCTCTGCTTGTCTTATGTCCAAACCAGTTATTCTGTCCGCTGTACAACGTTGGCTGACAATGTGGGGCCATGGTGCTATGTTTGCTTGTCTCTCCTGCCCTCTAGGGTGTTATGGTTGGTATGGGCCAGAAAGACTCCTATGTGGGTGATGAAGCTCAGAGCAAGAGAGGTATCCTGACTTTGAAATACCCCATTGAACATGGCATCATCACTAACTGGGATGACATGGAGAAGATCTGGCACCATACGTTCTATAATGAACTGCGTGTTGCTCCTGAGGAACACCCCACCCTGCTCACAGAGGCTCCTCTGAACCCCAAAGCAAATCGTGAAAAGATGACCCAAATCATGTTTGAGACCTTCAATGTGCCTGCCATGTATGTGGCCATCCAAGCTGTTCTGTCCCTCTACGCGTCTGGACGTACTACAGGTAAAAAGCCAATTGGCTGTTCTCCTAAGCAATCTTTCCCTGCCTTTTGATACTGTAAAACCGGATAGCTCATACACATTCATGTAGATTCTAGAAAAGTTCTACCTCTCGTTTCTGTATTCGTAGTCGCTATTGCAGATTAGAATCCTCCATGCCTTCCCATTTTTTTTGAACGGTAAAGGAAATCGACTGCTTAACCACACTTTGGCACCTGCATTTTTGCCCTTAAGATATTACAGCAGTTGTATGGGAACTGCTTGTCCATGGCTTTGCCCCATGCCCTGCAGTAATGTTTAAAGATTTTGTACCCTGTGTTTGGCCAGTTGCATGGACCCTAGTCTCCTTCCCACCCAGACAAAATCAAAGACAATGATCAAGAGGGTCGTACCAGCGTGCTTGGTTCCATATGGTGTGGTCTTTAAACATTATGACAGCACCATGGGATCAAGCCACAAACATGTGGCCCCCATGCCACTGCTGTAAAGAATGAAAGGCACCATTGTGAATGCAACATGGTTGGATAGAAGGGTGTTAATGGTTCATAACTTGAGTATGCATCCCAGTATAAAAATAAAACACATTAACACAATCCTAGTAAGTGAATGAACCAAGAATCCGACAGCTTTTACCAACACAGCCTCTGTTTATCACCATGACTGTTAAAATAGATTAGTATCCAACTGCTTTTCATCTCATGCAAGGTGATGTAAGTTAGAAAGAAATGCTGTAAATCCATGAAACCCAATGAGCATACAATTGACTCAAGAAGGAAATTGTGTTGGAGAGTTGAAGTTGAATTTAAGGCAGCTTCACCTTGGAGGTGGTGAGAAATGAGAACCTAAGTAGAGCCCTGCTGAATCGGACCAAGGGCCCATCTAGTCCAGCTTCCTGTATCCCACAGTGGCCAACAAGATGCCTCGGGGAGCACATAAGACAACAAGATACATGTATCCTGTTGTCACTCCCTTGCACCTGGCACTCAAAGATTGCCTACTTCTAAAACCAGGAGGTTTTAATTGAAAGACCACCTGGCGTCTGAGATTAATGTGCTGGCAAGCTGATGTGACCTCGGTCATTTCTGTCTCACAGGTATTGTCCTCGATTCTGGGGATGGCGTTACGCACAACGTCCCTATCTATGAAGGCTATGCTCTGCCTCATGCCATCATGCGTCTGGATTTGGCTGGCAGGGATCTAACTGACTACCTCATGAAGATCCTGACTGAACGTGGCTATTCCTTTGTGACAACCGGTAAGCGTGTTTCAAACTCGCTCTGAAATGGAGGAGCCAAACAGCCTCTGCTGTTGCCAGGTATTCCTCTTGAGGATGGGGCTGTAAGTTAGTCATAAAACATGTACTTTGCCTGCAGTAGATCCCAGGTTCATGAACGTGTAAGACCCCTGCCTGAAATCCTGGAGAGCTGCTACCAGTCAGTGAAGTAGGCAACACTGAGATAGATGGACATGTTGTTCTGTCCATCAAAATATCAAGCTAGATGGACAACAGCACTGAGCTAGATGGATGAGATGGAAAAGGCTCTGAGCTTTTTTTTTAAGGCTATGTTGATTATGTTGTCAAGGCTGCATAGTACATTCCCGTAGTTTTAAGGTTATGTAGTACATGCCCATCCAGGAGCATAGGAGACATCTTGAGGAATGGATGGTGCCTTTCCCCAGAACGTTTCTGTCCTCCCTCTTCCTGCTTGTCTCCCCCCTTAATGCCATGAATTTGGTTTCTCTCTTCAGCTGAACGTGAGATTGTCCGTGACATAAAGGAGAAGTTGTGCTATGTTGCTCTGGACTTTGAAAATGAAATGGCTACTGCAGCCTCCTCCTCTTCTCTGGAGAAGAGCTATGAGTTGCCTGATGGCCAGGTCATCACAATTGGGAATGAACGTTTCCGCTGCCCAGAAACTCTTTTCCAGCCATCTTTTATCGGTAAGTGTTCTTGCGCTTTGTAATGTTTAGGCCCAAGTTCAAATTTTCTTAAACTCACAGAACCCCTCACAAATCTTTAGAACATGGCTTCTGACCAAGAACGATTCCGGGGTGCCTTTACATGGCCACTGTGTATGAAGGGGACATTAGTAAGTGATGATTAAGCCTTTAGGATAGGGACCACCTCATTTCTGGGCTTCACACTATGTCTAGCATACAGTTGGCCCTAAAGTACTAAATAGTAATATTTTAATTTAAGTTTTCTGAAGGAACAAGTAAAGAAATTTAGCATCTGAGCTAGCTGTCATCCACACTGCAGTATGCACTTTTTCAATAATGATATATTCCACTTTTTCTGCAAAGATGTATTCCATTAAAAAGCGGAAAAAAAACCACAAAAACACCAACCCATTGCACCAGCTGTTTTTTTTTTTTTAAAGGTTGCATTTATAACTAGGAGAGTGACTGGGTCTACTCTGACAATCGTATATATCTGGGGCCTAATTGATTTATCCTCTTGGTCCTTAGTTAATTATCCAGCTATGTGAGGCATCTCATCATCAGCAAATTTATGAATTGCACCAGGGACTGGGGAAAGGCAGCCAGCCCAGGTTTGCGTTTCAGGTCCTGTATGACTATTCCTTAGGAGCACCTACGTCTCTGGCCAGCTTACTGGTTCCTACACACTGAGCAGCCATTGCCATAACCACTGAAATGGGCCTGTCCCCCACCCCAATGGTATGCATGCCCTTTGGGGGACAGTCAAGTTTGACTGTACTATGTTGATGATACTGCAATAGATATTATATAATGATAAACATAAACTGAAGCAACAGCTCTACGAATAGACTTTTTCTCTTTTGTAATTTAACCCTGAGCGTATTAAAGAGCAGGTCTTCTGGCCTTGCAGAAAGTTGCCCTGCTGCTAAAACCAGTTTGCTCCCCCACTATTGAATTCAAAATGGCACCTCTGGGAATGTGGAATCCATTCTGCTGGTAATGTCAAAGTGGCAGGTTTCAAATAAAATGGAATATCCTTGGAGAAAGATGAGCTTGTTGTGCTTTCCATTAACGTCTGTGTCCGTGTCTTCATTTATGTGTTTGTCAATTCAGCCATTGCTGTTAACCTTAACACACCTGAGACAAAACACAGTGTGCCAGGTAATGTTGGTGCATTATGCCCTTTAATTTTGCTAAGGGTAGCATTGGCAATTCTGCCCAAGATCCACTGAAATAAATTGAGGTGATGCTGCTGTTGCTGCAGCAGCAGCAGCGTCTGAGAAATGGGATTTGTACCCTGTAAGTTTTTCAGTATAGACTTGAAACTCCAAAAGGCTTGGGTAGCATTACCCAAAACAAACCACTGATGACTGAGATGGTAATCTTCTGTCTTTGCTCTGTCAAATAAGTCTCTGATGGATGCAGCAAGTGTTTATAATATAAGCCCTGTGTATTTATATGCAGCTGTTCATCAGCTGCTGTCTTGTTATAGATCAAGTTTCCATTCCCTTTAAGAAGCCACCTGTCAACGAATACCCTGGAATGTAACCCATGAATACTTCTGATGCATTTTTCTCCCTATGCTCACAGTTAAGCCCTTGTTCATACCTTCTTCATCTGTTGCCTTCATAATGTGACCTCTGCATTTCTCCCTTTTTCAAATGCAATTGCTGACATTACTCGCTGTGTCTTGGAAGTTCTCGCCATTCAAGCTCCCATTCTGAATGCTATGCCTGTCTTAAATTGTATCATGTCAAATCGTATTGAGCCAGTTCTGAAACCTGTGCTGTTCCAGCAAATGTATAAATTTGTACATTTCCAGCAGTGTGTAAATTTATGTACATGTGTGTAGTACGCGCGTGCATCCAAAGTGTCAACACATGACCAGTTCATACCACACATTTTTAGTCCATGCAAACAGATCCAACGTTTCCATAGAAGTTGTGGTGAGAAATGTAGTACAAGAACCAGTGCATTCGAGTCGGCAGCAACTTCTGTGGTCACAGTGGTTGTATCTCCATGATCTCCACCTGTACAGGTATTGCATAGCTACACCTGTGTACCTGTTGCAAAGTTCTTTCTATGGTACAACCAGAGAAGCCAGACCAGAAAGGGGAAGAGCAAGCTGATAGTGTTCCACATTCTCTGGGCATTCTTTTCTCTAAGACACGGTCTTTCCACATAAACTCAATCATAGATTTGGCTTTTCCTCCTTTATGGTGAGCTCTTCATGACAAAACATGTTTTCTTATGCTTTTATCCTTCTTCGTAGTATTATGGTTATTGCTTTTTAGTTGTTAAAATATTGACACCACTTCTCTATCCCACGTCTTTCAATTGCTTATCAACTTTTCTTTCCAAGGTATGGAATCTGCTGGCATTCATGAAACTACCTATAACAGCATCATGAAATGTGACATTGATATCCGTAAAGATCTGTATGCCAACAATGTACTCTCGGGTGGAACCACCATGTACCCTGGTATTGCTGATCGTATGCAGAAAGAAATCACTGCTTTAGCTCCCAGCACTATGAAAATCAAGGTGAGAGGAACGCTTTCCAATGAGAGTGACAGAGTAAAGTTACAGTTGTGACAGAGTTACTTTAACTTTAGTGAAATGTGTATGAACATTGGCACAGAAACGTCTCTCAAACGGAAGGCCATTGTTAAGATAGTAATAACATAAAGAGAGGTTATATTGACTAGAAAGGTAATTTGGGTCTAGCTCCAGCTGAGAGTCTTGTTGTTTTTTCCTCCCTTTTAGATCATTGCCCCTCCTGAGCGGAAGTACTCAGTTTGGATCGGTGGCTCCATCTTAGCATCTCTTTCAACCTTCCAGCAGATGTGGATCAGCAAACAGGAATATGATGAGGCTGGTCCTTCGATTGTCCACCGCAAATGCTTCTAAGCATCTTCTCCCTACCCACCCCCACTTATCTCCCACTCAGGATGATGACATTGTGCTTCTTGAAGTCTTTTCAGCTATCCTTCCTGAACTTGGCTCGGTTATTGTACAGTTTGTTTACACACACCCGTGCAATTTATTTGTGCTTCTTTGAATATTTATTGCTTTATAAATAAACAAGATCTGGGACTTGCAACCTAAAGATCCTATTTAGTTTGATTTATTTTGTGTGGATGTTCTTGATGTGTTAAAGCCTTATTAGTAATAAATCTTTGCAATTGATAGTATAAAAGACATCAATTCCCTTTGGAGTGATCCTGTTTGATGGAACAAGGGCCTCAGCTCCTTAGTATGTATTCATCCTGCTTCCATATTTTTACTGTTCTTTTGAAACTCAAATTGAGAGAAATATACAAGGCTAATATTTGAAAAGCAGTACCCTGGGGGTAAATAAAATAGATAGGACAAGAGTGACAATCTGTTTTGCATTAAGTTATGAGATTTAGAAGTTTTTGTCTTGCAGTGGAGTTCAGTGTAATCTAAGCATTGAAAGCTTTAAGTGCTGCTCACCAAATCCAATTCTGTTATGTTAATATGATCAGAGTTATTTATAACAAATTAGCTTGATTCCTTAATCCTTCAAATACTCATCAATTATTTTCTTAGGGCTAGACAGAGTAAAGAAAAACCATGAATCTGTTCTGACATCTTACCCACCCTTACCTTCTCAAGCTTACCCTAAACCCTGAACGAAACAAATGGAAGGCTTTGATGTGCCAAAGCAAATGTCTGAAGAAATTATTTTTAAAAGAATACTTTAATAGCTGCTGTTTTACAGTTCTTATCTTTGTCTGACATTAGGCCAAGAAACTTCTGCATACATATTAAAACCACAGGCAGCAGTGCTAGTTGGTAAAAGAGCTGGCTCCATTTTCTTCCAGAGCTCCATATGTGTGTTGACAACCAGTGAGATCAGCAGCAGAACTTCCAGGGGGTTACGAATGTGCACCTACCCTTTATGTTTAGTACAGGAAGCACCAATGTATCAACACAATTATCACATAGTAGGTACAATTTCCATGTAAAGTGTGAAGAAGTCAGGGCTGAGTCAACATGCTACCACCCCTTACTGATGATATACCAGCCTCTGCTCCTCCCACTCTCCAGTGTTCTACCTTCGTACTCTCTTCCTCTCTGCCCCCCCTCTTCCTTTTCCAATCCAGGGAGTGGACAGAGAAAGAGAAGCAGTGGAAGCAAGTAGGTGGACAGAGATGTGTCTCCCACCAACCTGCTGCCGGATGTGATTAATTGCCCTCATGGAATGGGCAGGCCCTGGACGTAGTCCTTAAACTACTTAAAGCCAGGATGGTGTAGTGGTTTGGGAGTCGGACTTAGACCTGGAAGATCCAGGTTCAAATCCCCCCTCAGCCATGAAGCTTCCTGGGTTACCTTGGGCCAGTCACTATCTCTCAGCCCCACCTACCTCACAGGGTTGTTGTGAGGACAAAAAAGGAGGGGACGAAATATGTACACCACTCTGAGCTCCTTGGAGGAAGGGTGGTATAAAAATGTGAAAAATAAATAAAATAAACTGATTGTAATGGCATAAAGACCCCCCAGATCCCGCTAGAACAACTACCAGAGGTGAGAATGGTCTGAAGGCATTTGAGGTGGCAGTTTAGCTTTTAAATCTGATAAAGGTAGAAATTCACTCTCACTTGATCTCTTTTGTCATTTTGATCCATGCTATTTCTATGCCCAAGGATGCAGCTTAGAATTTTTCCTAGCTCAGAAAAACATTTTGTATCACTGAACTTTTTTGTTAAAATCATTGCTGTGTTTTTTTGGGCTTTTGTTTTTGTATTCTTGTTCCTCCTCCTATTAGCAAAGATCCAGCTGGCTCTTTAATTTAAATAAATCTAGAAAGAGGATTTTCTATGGTGGTTCTGGAAAAGTTCATCACAGTTTTAATGAATAAACACTAATATGATGGAGGTTCCTCAGGCCCCATACCAGAAAGAGAAATAAGAAATGATGAATACATTTCTAAACCGGGCATTTGTTTAGGTGCCTGCCTGAATAAGAACAGGCATATCTTTTACTTTTTTAGTGATTGGAGCCATCCCATATTGTTCATCATCATCATCACACATCAGTGAATCAAATTATTACAATTAATAACATTTGGATTTGCCTAACAGAGTTTACAAGCAGGGACTACTCTTATTTCACAAGCATTTCCATAAGTCAGCAGGTTTGTGATATGTGACTTCTGTGATCAAGGATCATATAGCCTGTATGATGACATCATGGTACCATATAGCCAATCAGATTTGACTATGTGCTAATACCATGAAGCCAAACAAGTATGGGCCAATGTTTCCTACCTCCATTTTGAGAAAGTATTGCCTCAGTTAGGAGGACATGGCAGGCTGACAACTCTGCCGATCGCTCTGTACCGACGGAGTACATCTGATGGACTTAATTACTTTACCCCTGGATTGAAAGGGAGTACAAAGAGACAAACCACATTTCTTTCAATCGCCCTCATACTGACACTTCAAGGCAAAGGCTCTGAAGTTTTGGGTTGTCGGTGAGAAAGAATGGATGACCATCGAAGCTCCGGCCGCAGAAGAATCGTAAGCCAAGCCACCTCCCACACGCTTTGCTTTACTTAGGCAAGAGGCGTAGAAATGATTTATGAGTTGAAGAAATTAGCCGAGATAAGAGTTAACGTTAAAAATAATTAATACGTTGCGATAAGGCGAAGTGAACATTCGAAAGTGAAAGTTGGAAAAGACGAAGTTAAAGTTTTAAAGTGGAGAGCTTTATCTATTTTTTTCTGTACTTATGGAAGATTAAAACAGTAAGAGAAGGAGAAGGAAAGATATGAAGAAGCTTTTTTAAATAGACTGTTCCGGCAAGAGAAATTTGTTTGGGATTTGTGTGTGTGTGTTTCCTTCTACGTATTGACATTCCTGACATTTTTGCTAAAAGAATATGAGCCCTTCCGTGTCAGAGTTCATGGATTTTGGCAATTAATCTTTCTGTTTCACGTCGGCGACTGCAGAAGCTTTTTATTTTTACCTCTCTTTTTTTTTAAGAGAAAAGAGATTGGCACCTGATGAAAAAATTGCAGCATGACTACACAATTGGAGTATTGTTTTGGAAAGGAGATTTGATGCAAAAATGGCAATTTTGCAGGAAGAATTTCAGAATACGAAAGCAGAACTGAAACAAGCAGTGAAGGAAAAGGACGAAAAGGCTACGATGGAAATAGAGGAAGATAAAGAGAAAGATAATGACAAAGATAAAGATTTAGTGGAAGAGATTGTAGCAGAGGAAGTACCAAGAGTTAAATCAAGACTTGGTTATATATTTTTCGTGGAGGTGCTGAAGAAAAAGTCTGTCTTTCGGGGGAGGAATTTAGAAGACGTGAAGGATCCTGTGGAAAAAATTGCAAAGTGGATACAATTCAAAAAGCAAGGGACTTTCGGGGAAGATTTAAGGACGAAGAAGAGAAAGGAAGAAGAAGAGGAAGGAGGAGGAGGGGAAGGGATGGAAGGTGTAATGGGCAACTGTCAAAATTAAAAAGGGATTATAATTTTTTTTGTGGGGAATATTATTGGAGTTAGTTATACAAAAAGAAAAAATGTTTTATTATTAAAAATAAATAAGATGACTTGTTTTTAAGAAACTCATATAAAGAGTGATGGAAAATTTTTGATGATGGAAAATTAACAAAATTGAAGACGAAAAAATGGGTTGACTTAATAAATTTAAAATATTTGAAGTGGAAATTAAGACTTTTAGATGATAAAGGAAAAGTTAGTTAACGCTTTTGTGAATAAAAGAAAAAGAATGCTTTATTATTTGAAAAGACTTAAATAAGATGTGATTTGTTTTCAAGAATCTTATATAAAAAGGGGATATAGACTTTTTTTAAAAAAAACAAAAATTTGGAAGGTTTTTATTTTAATACATTTGGAGAAAAATGGGGTGGCTTTATATATTAAAATATTTGAAGTGGGAATTAAGATTTTTAGATAAAGTAAAAGTTAGTTAATCTTTTTGTGAATATTTGGATACCACTTATAGATTCTTTAAGGGAGAGAGAGAGAGAGAAGAAGTGATGAAATGTGGATTTAATGAACAGTATATTAGAGATATAGGCTTAGTTAGATATTATAAGTAGAAAATATATAATAGTATACAAGTAGGATTTACTGCTTCGCGCTTGCTGTAATCTTTCGTAGTATGTTGTATTGTATTGTTTTGTTTTGTTTTGTTTTGTTTAGTAGTTTATTAATAAAATAAATATATATTGAGAAAGCATTGCCTCACATCTCTCGATCTCGCTGGTAGTGAATTGGTTTTGAAATGTGCAGATTTCACTTTATATCTGGTGATGAACAAAATATGAAGTTGTAATTGTATGGGAGTGCACTGCCAGTCTGTAGGCGAATGGTTGGGAGCACCCAATGTCTTGGTGAAACTAAGTGGCCATAAGAACCTAAGAAGAGCCCTGCTGGATCAGGCCAAAGGCCCATTTAGTCCAGCTTCCTGTATCTCACAGTGGACCACCAGATGCCTCAGGGAGCACACAAGACATGAAACTAATCAACATCTGGAAGACCCAATCAGGCCCCTGTGCACCCTCCAAAAGAAGAGTGGGATACATGAATGAATGAACAAGGGTCACAGCAGTTTCTTGAGTGAGGCAAGCGGGGCAGGTTCACAGCACAATCCTGTGCAAAGTTGGGTTGGCGGAGGAAGCGCTCCACAGGCCTAGGGTGTCGTGAAAGTGCCGTGAAGCACTTTTGTGGCACCCTTGGAGTAAGCAGCACCAGCACCGAGGCCAGCACCACTCACTCCGCCGCTATCCATCACCTGTGCTGCTGGACAGAGGTAAGTGCTGCACCAGATGGCAGGAGGGTGTAGGGATGGTAGGCCGGGGTGGCGTGAGAGGGGGCAATTGGCTAGCCAGGCCAGGGATGGAGGAGGAATTATCAGCAGCATGCTTCACCATATCACCCCCCTTCCCAGGCCTGACCAGCCTTACATAGTCTCCCTGGATGTGCGCCAGCAAAATAGCTGGTCCGCATCCAAGGAGGCCCATTGGCTAGCCCTGATATTTGGGCAGCATCCTGTGTAGGTTGCAGTGGCTGGCCATTTAGGCATGTTACGCAGGATTGGACTGTTAGTCTGGTCTGCTGTAAGTCATTTACAATTCCATTCTACGTTTATTCTAATTACAGTTCCGATGCATTTGCACCCTAATAGGTACACAGAGCTCTGGCACGTGTGGGCTGTCCCAGTCGTTTGAACAGTAGCAGACAATCCATGTACATGAAAAGAAGGGGCAGCCCTTGTAGGTGAGGAAGATCCACAGGTGCCTTAGAATTCCCATCACAAAATAGCAGGATCCAGACACCGCAAATTTGAGCTGGTGTAGTTAGCTTGGTGATGGCTGAAAAGTCTTCAGGACAGTGGTCAGAAGTTGGAAGAGAAAGTTCACTAGGGAATGGTTGGCTTCCTTGAAAGAAGATTAGTACTGGCACAGAGTCTCAATAGCATGTAGAAAGTATCATGTGTCACTCAAATTTTTAGGACCCTTTCTGAAGTGACCTCAGTGGTTGGGGGTTGCTGCAGTTCCAGGAAGCACCAGGCCATGCGGAACGAGTCTGGAGCAATGCTAGAACATCGTCAAGGATGACCATGTGACCTGGAACTTTTGCTATTATTGGAACAGTACAGGAAGGGGGTTTCTATGCCACTGAGGTCCTAAAATGCGAAGATTATTTCCTTTACATACTTTATTTTAGATCAATATTTTTACAGTGTTCCTAATTACTCTGTATTTGCTTCTTATTTACAAAATAAGAATTATTTTATTCCGTTCCAAAATGCTCATTCCTTAATTCACATACAAGGAGCATATTATCCTTCCCTCTTACTCAATATTTAATAGAACTAACGCTTCAGTTACTATGACTCTGAGCTGGGAGTTTGTTTTTGGGTGTGTGTGTTTGCGGTTTGTAGAACAGGGTATTTATTAGCCTGCGATGAAGCATAAATAATTGAAAAGTAATGACTCTTGCCAATTAAATTCACAAATTGCATATTACCATGCATAATTCCTGTTTTCATCTTGCTAGTCTTTGTACTTGCTCATTTGTAAGATTGAGTTGCTCAGCAAGATGCTCTGCTCCAAGGCATTCCTGTGACTAGGCTAGGGTGTTAATAGTCTCTGGTGGAACAGCTATCATTAGGTAAGTGGTGTGTCAAGTGGTGAGGTAGTGGTAAATTTCAACATGTAGGAGTTCATCAAGACACTCCCCCATAGCCAATCCCACATCCCTATAAGACTATACAACTACAGCAACAATAACAATTTTAAATGTCTTCATTCAAGGGTTGTCTTCTCCTCCCACTTACTCCTACTTAGAAACTGAGAACACTTCATTTAAAAAGATCTCTAGCTCATTCATCCCAAACTCCTGGAGTGGTTTGCAATAGTATAAAACAAATGCCTCAATACTGAAATTTAAAACAAACAAACAGATAACTATAAAAGGTATATTGCAGTGCAATCTTATACAGTGGACCCTCTTTATCCAGGTTAGCCTATCTGTGGATTTGACTCAACGCAGATGGCAAATCCCAGATGTAGGAGTCCAACTGGCGATGGCGTCACAATACCTTATTTTTCAGCTGCGTCAAAACTGCTGCATGCAGTTAAAAAAAGTGGTCAAAAGTGACTTTTGGTTTTGCGTCATGACTGGAAGTAGCTTTTGATCATGTTTTTTAAACTGCTTGCAGCAGTTTGGGCTACTTAGAAGGCACACGGGAGTCGAGAAGTGGCGGAGGGCCTGACACAGCTGAAAAATAAGATACTGTGGTGCTGCCACTCTACCACAGATGTGATTGTATGCGGTTTTCAGTAACCACGGAGGTTCCAGGAACAGAACACACACACACACCCCAGATACCGAGGGACGACTGTACATGTTTACTCAGAAGTCCCACTACACACCCAGGCAAGTGTATGTAGGAGTGCAGCCTTAGAATGTGAGCTTATGCATGGTAAAGGTAAAGGTGACCCCTGACAATTAAGTCCAGTCGTGTCCGACTCTAGGGTGTGGTGCTCATCCCCATTTCAAAGCCGAAGAGCCAGCGTTGTCCGAAGACGCCTCCGTGGTCATGTGGCCGGCATGACTCTCCTTGCCACAGCGCGTAGCATGCGGCTGGAACACGGAGCGCTATTTACCTTCCCGCAAGCGGTACCTATTTATCTACTCGCATTAACATGCTTTGGAACTGCTAGGTTGGCAGGAGCTGGCCAAGCAATGAGAGCTCACCCCGTCGCGGATTCGAACTGTCGACCTTTCGATCGACAGCTCATGGTTCAGCGGTTTAACCCACTGTGCCACCCGCTGAAGTAAATCTCACTATAGTCAATGTGTCCTCTAACACTCCCCCCCCCGAGTGGAACAGTTAACGACACGAGCAGTATACAACCACTGTAACCTTAAAATGGGCAATGGCCAGACTGACCACTGGAAAGTGAGGTACTGCTCATGCATCACAACTAAGGTGAACAGGTGGCATGTTTACACATTTATGTGGCATGATAAAGAATTATGTAATCCATAGGCAGTTAGCTTTTTTAATGAAACATAAACAGAACTCCGTAAATAGTCCCTACTCCCATTGCGCTGCAATATACAGTATACTGTGTTCAGCCATATATGAAGAACGCATTCATTAGAAGCAATTATTAATTATTTATATTAATGCCTGCAATGTGCAGATGCTCATGAAACACAGGACAGTAGTACAGTCCATACCCTGATGAATGAACTCATTATTGGAGGAATTCAGATAGACACTTAGTACTTCAAGCATGCCATGTAATAGAATTTTTACAAGAAAATCCTTTTCATGTCATACCCCGAACCCTTTCACATTATTACAGGTTAATACAATTTAGCAACTCTAGAAGGATTTTGTTACCAACGATGACTGCTGTTGTGACTTGGCACTGTGCTTAACCTTTACATAGAATTGTCATACATGACATACAGTATTTCATGACCATTTGGCTCCATGACTTATGTTTTTTATTGTACATCTCAGTGAATGAGGGAGGGAATGATACAAACTAACTAAAAATATCTGACATCTAATGGATGCTAGGTATTCTGCTAAAACGGTAATGGACCCTCTGAAAACACAGATTCACAGCACAATCCTACGTATGCATGCCTACTCTGAAGTATGTCCCATTGTGTTCAGTGAGGGCCCAATCCTGTCCAACTTTCCTATTCAGCTTTTTAATGAGGGGGAGCAGTCACAGAGTCACATTTATTCCCTTACTTTACAGCTGCACTGTGGCTGCATTGGTGCTGGAAAGTTGGATAGGATTGGGCCCTTACTACCAGAAAAGTATGGGATTATAGCCTTAGATTCTAAATCAGGATCCGTTCCCAGAAATTCCAGCCCTACCTGGGCATGTCAGAGATTGAAGTTGTGAGAGGAACTTCCTTTAAGATGTTGTGTCTTTTTGAGTGGTATTAAATTAATAGAGATGGGGGGCCACATCCACGAATTCAGTTATCCATGAATTGGGGGTAGGCCCCCTCCTTCACCCATAACCCATCCTCACCTTATCAAATGCACCAGAGAAGGTCATGCCTTCGGTAGGCTTCCAGGAGGTCTCCAAAGGCATCCCGAAGGCATCGAGAATCGACTTTCAGGTTGGAACGCAACTTCCAGTTTGACCGGAAGTTGATTCCAGATGCCTTTGGAGGCCCGTGGAGGCCTCCTGAAAGCCTGCTGAAGACCTGGCGCAACCTTCTCTGGCACATCTGATCAGCGGCGTAACAGCCGCTTTCGGCGCCCGGTTCAAGGGGCGGAGTGGGCGCCCTGGGCGCCCACCCCGTCCCTATAATTAAATAGCGCCGCGGCCAACAGGCCGCCGCGCTCCGGAGGGTGGGGCGCCGCGCTCCGGAGGGCGGGGCGCCGCGCTCCGGAGGGGGCGACCTGGGTCGCCACTCAAGGCGCACGACAGGCGCCCCCTCAATTGCCCCCTCAATCGGGAAAGCCGGCTGGGGACGTCCTCCCCGGCCGGCTGCCTGGGGCCTTCTAAGGAAGGCCCGCGCAAGAACGGTATTTACACCGTTCTTTTCGCGCATGCTCAGACTGTTACTGAGGGAAAAGGGCAGCCCTTTTCCCTCAGTAACAGTCTGAGCATGCGCGAAAAGAACGGTGTAAATACCGTTCTCGCGCGGGCCTTCCTTAGAAGGCCCCGGGCAGCCGGCCGGGGAGGACGTCCCCAGCCGGCTCTCCCGATTGAGGGGGCCGGCCCGACTTGGAGACTCGAGTGTCCGAATCGGGAACGGGTGTGCGGCGCTCCCGCAGGGTGGGCGCCTGGTCCAATGGAACCACGCGCTCCACCCCGCGCACCGCCCCCGCAGGGTGGGCGCCTGGTTCGACTGAACCACGCGCTCCACCCTAGTTACACTATTGCATCTGATAAGATAAGTTGGGGCTCCTGCTCTCAGGAACCATACTCTGTTCCAGAGGCGAAACAAGGGTGGAGCGAAGGCAAGTAGTTTTGCAAGACTCCGTTACACTGGAGTCAGCGGCCCCTCCCCCTTGCTGTTGGAGCCATTCTGGCAGCAAAGGTAACACGCAGGACACTCCCCTGTCGCTGCTGGAATAGCTCCAGCAGCAAGGGGGAGGGGCCGCTGACTCCAGTGTAACGGAGTCTTGCACAACTACTTGCCTTCGCTCCACCCTTGTTTCGCCTCTGCTCTGTTCTGTCCCTCCTTAGGAGGGTGGAGACAGAAGCCAACAGAAGCATCACTTCATCAGTGATCTGCACTCAGGTCTGGCTATTCCAAGTATTATTTCAGCAATCTGCACACAATGCCTGGTTATCCTTCAACAGGCTCCACAGAGGGAGAGCAATATGAGAACAATGGGAAGAGATAGAAGTCCTAGGGAGGGAGATAAGAGAACAAAGGAAGTGATAAGTGCATGGCAACTTCTTTCAACTGCATGGGGTTTTTTTTATTAGGAGAGGAATAATGACTGTAGCCAGTAGGACTTACTCCCTGGTACATTTGTATATATGTCCCTAGGCAAAGTTTTAAGTTTGCCTCTTGCTGAGCCTGATGCTTTTCAGCTAAGGTCTTGCAAAAAGTTTCCAAGGCAGCACCTGAGTGCTTTTGATATCACTGCTTATGATATCACTGCTCCTATTGTAGGAGAAGTACCAGGAAAATACAATAAGCTATTAACAATAACATGGACAAGAGCATTCAAACAACACTATACGTGCATAGGTCTCCTCCATGTGTACAACTGTATGCTTGTAGAACCCCTTTTTTTCATGCAGACCAGGTATGTGGCTGCCAAGAGCATGATCAGTGGGTGCAATCTTATCCCCCCCATGTGTTGGCTGAATACAAGGGGAGGGGATCACGTGCATACATACAATCACTGTGTGTGGTTTCTTGAACTTTATTGCAACATTAAAGTTTCAATATGATGCAACATGCTATATTCCTGAACTGATCTTTTAGGTTATGCTGTAAATGAATTCTGATCTGATCTTGCACACCTGAACATTATCACTATTTGCTAATGTGCATGTTGTAGGTAAGACTGCACATTCACAGCTACTCATATGTTTGTATGGAGAAATGAAAAAAAAAAAAAACTTGTGCTTAGACTAAGAACCAAGGCATTTTCTTGGCTGCTGGAAGCCTTGTTGTCACTGGGCAGAAAATCCAGTATGACAGACAATATCAGGCATTCTAAAGAAAAGGAGCCATAATACCAGAAATTTGCCTTAAGATTTCCCTTTTCATTACCTTTCTCGTAGCAATGGACAAATTCCAAGGGCTGTGATTAAACTGACATGCTGTGAACAACAGAGAGAGGCTGTAGTATACAAAGAAGAAATATTTCATGCTAGGCACATTAGAGAAATGTCCAACTGGTGTCAACATTTCTCTACCTAGCCAATTTTATTTATTTATTTACTTGATTTCTATCTCACCTTTCTCCTCGAAGAGCACCCAAGGCAGCTCACAAAACATTTAAAAATGAAGATACATTAAAAATATATATAAAGTATAAAAATACATAAAACACCATATTAAAAGTCAACCAGCAGCAAACATCAGCAATTAAACAACATTTTTACAGGGTACAATTTTACACAGTATTTATTAATTAAACTATTTTGGACTTGTGTTTTGATTAAAAGTATGTGACTGCTATCAAAGCATATTGTGTGTGTGTGTGTGTGTGTGTGTGTGTGTGTGAGAGAGAGAGAGAGAGAGAGAGAGAGAGAGAGAGAGAGGCCACAGCATACCTGAATTTGTCTTTATTAGTCAGTTCCTGTTCTCTGTGCAGGGGGGATAGGGGTGTTAATTACAGGCTTCCTCTATGAAGCCAGAGCAACTGCGTGTTAATTTTTAAATTTTATTTTGAATGAGTACAATTTTGCAGTATTGCAGTTGTGATCAAAAAACATAAAATTGAAAAAGGAATGAACAATTGTTGCAAAGAGGAAATCAGTAAAGTTCCCACCCCACAGAACAGGAACCACATAAGGGCCAGTTCAGGAACACCACAGTCACCTGAGTGATCAAGAAGCAACTGATTGTGAGGCAGAAACAAACCAAAGATGAGGACAAAAATTTGAAAAGCCTCAATAGTGCTTGGCCAGTGCATACTGAACAGACTAGGGCTGCATGGTGTTTTAAGACAAAAAAAGTCCACCACTAATAAAGTCTGAAAAAAGAGAGGCGGACAACATGGAAAACATTATACCGGTAATGTAACAATCTGACAATGTCATTGCATCTGGAGTCATTGTAAAAAGTAAATGAAATTAATTATATTAGTACTGGGGAAACAAAGCAAAGCAAAGCTAGTCTGAACGAAAATCCACGTTTTATTAATGTGACACTATAAAGTGACAATAAACCCCTTCTTCCTGGGTTTATTAAGCTCTCACCAGTAATAATTGTATGGCCGAATGTGTCCCTTTCCTTCCAATGCAAACGAGGTCATGAATGCTGTTTGGTCTACCAATACCTTAGAGAAAATACAGAACGATTTTCAAAGTTGGTTTCTGCATACACAGATGTGATATGAAATGATTGGGATGCATACCCTGGAGGTTCCTTACTTTTGTCAAAATATATCCTATAAGGTTGTTCCATTGGGCTTGTCTGAGGAGCAAAGCAAAACAATGAAAACAAATGCTATACTTTAGGAACAAAATAATAATAATAATACTTTTTCTTAAATGTGACATACTTAAGAGGAGTTACTCAGCTCCATTCAGATGTTAAATGAACACACAATGGAGGAAGCAGAATCACATGGCAATCATCTTCTGCAATCTACTTGTGTTCATTTGATTTATCGATTTATTGATTTAAATGGTTTATATCCTACCTTTTTCTCTGAATATTTTTAAAGGTTTATGTGTACATGCACAGGGTCTATGAAGCTTTTCAAAAGAAATGTGCCTTGGTTGGGGGTGGAAATTGCTGCTACGATCCCACGACATCCCCTCTACACACAGTAAATAACTGAAATAATAGGTTCTGTGTAAAATTGTGTAGTTTCAGGGATGTAGGTCTTGCTAATCTAAAGATGACATAGACCTACAGGAGTTTAATTTACTGAGATATTTTGCAATCTAACAATATAAATTGAGAATAGAATTGTTACATGCTTCCCCTTAGTAGTGAGAAATTCCAGGGACAATCCTACCTGGGTTTTGTCTTCCTTTGGGGGAGAAATCACTGGAGGAACAGCAAAAACTGCTTACATAAATCCCTCCTCTCAGTTGGGGGAGATGTCAACCAGCTGTGGTGGCTTTTCTACATTCTAGACCAGAGTTCTCAAAGTGGTGGGTTGCAACCCACCACTTTTTCCGGAAGTATCCAATTTACCTTTAAGGGGGGATGGTCAGCCTGAACGTCGTCATCAGCGCTCTAGGATCACGCCAGCTGCCAACCCAAAAACACTGTTTTCAACGTACCTGGTTGTCCTGCCAGCTCTCCGAAGGAAAACTGGAAGTGGGATTGCCACTGTTTTGAGCCTTGGGGAGGCCTGTAGAGGCAGCAACAGCCTCCCCCCCCCCCCAACCCTTCAGAGAGCTGCTGCGTTTGTACCTCCTCAAAACTGGGCAGAAGAATCCAGCCCTTAACCACACTCCTTCCTACACAATCCTTTTTAACAAAACAGAAAGTGTGGGCCATGCTGGGCGCTCCCAGCGAGGAGTGAGGTGACTGGAGATGGAAGTGGATTGCCACTGCTCATGCAGTTTTTTCGGTTGCAGACAGTGGCGATCTGCTTCCCTACCCGCTTATCTTGCTCCTTCCTCATCTGGCTCCATTTAGCGAGTCAGGAAGTGCACTCTGTGATTTGTTTAGTTTGAGGAAGGAGCAAGGTGGATGGGTAGGGAAGCGGATCAATGCAGCTCCATCCATGACGGATTGGAGTGAGGTGATGGCAGACTCAGGGGGTAGGGCATCCTGAGCCTGTTGCTCCCCCAGTCAACCGCCACTCGATGCAAGCTGCACCATCTGCTTCATGAATGGGTCAGCCCTAACAAAACACACACATTCCCAGAAGCATTGCTAGGCTGGCCACTGTCTAAGTTGGGGCCAGGGTGAAGTCATGAAACCTCGCAATGCCCCCACGACTCCTGCCACGCTTGTGCGTCGACCTCGCCTCCGAAATGGCTCCATTTGGACCCATACGGAGGTGAGGGCAGGCAGGAGGGCACAGCTCACGCTGCCGCCTCACCGAGCGCCCCCCTCGCCAGTGGAGATGCCAGAAAATGGCCATTCCACTGCTGGAAGGGTGACCCCCCCCCCCGCTACTGCACATTCCTCTGGGAAAACTAGGAGTGGTCTCCCATAGTTTAATTTTTTTATTTTATTATTTTGTTTGTGTGCAAGAAGTCCATACTGGTTAGAATCAATGAAAAAGCCCTTTCTGTCAAATTTATGAGTGTTTTCAGCACTTTAATTATGTAAGAAAATTGAGGAACAGCCATCCATAGCTACGGCATTTTCTTCTTTGTCCATGGTTCACCTATTTTTCTCACTGGTAGGTAGTTGCTGATTTCTTACAGAGAAGTGTGAAAGGGCTCAGAGCCATCTACAATGGGAAGTTTCTATATTCAAAGCATGGAATTCATCAGTCAGCTAAAAAATGAGGACACATTTGCATTGGAAATGTGTAAATAAATTCAGCCCCAGAGCAACCTCTATATAGGAGATTACATGGATAGCTCTGCTATAAAACACTGTAAGTTTCAGCACCATGACAACATCGTACATAGCTCAACCTGCCTTAAAGGAAAACACATCAAAGATGCTAAAAACACTTGCTATGTGCTTTACACTGTTTCATTAAGAAACTAGCGCTTTTACCAAGTGCACCTCTCAGTCACAATCTATAAATAGTTTCCTCTTTAAACTTTATTACCTAGTCTCAAAAACGTTACATCAAGAAATAGGTGCGGTTTTGGTAAGAGCAGCATCCAAGCTGTAGCTCAGTGGTAGGGCACATGCTTTGCATACAGAATCAGCTCAGGTTTGGTCCCTGGCATCTCTAGGTAAGTTTGAAACGACCTCTACCTGAAGCCCTGGAGAACCTGTCAGTCAGTAGACAATGCCGAGTTACATGGAGCAATGCTCTTAGAAAGCGGCTTCCCATGTTCCCAAAGGTTTTATAAGGTCATTCACGGGCAGCCCAATCGTATCTAAATCCCCCCCCCCCCCGCTGATGCAGCTGCACCACTGGAGCACATGCTGCATCCTGCAAGGAGGACAGTTCCAGAGGTCTCTTCCAGGTAACGGACATTTGTTTCTTGCCTGGAGGTAAGCCCTTGCTGCCCTGCTGGGTCCACTCAGACCTGCATTAGCAATTTAGCTGACATATGTCTGAGTGGACCAAGAAGGAAGATCAAGACTGGGAAGGGGGATAAGATATCAGCAGCGCTGCTGCCACCAATTCCGTCCCCTTCCCAGCCTCAATCTGCCCTCCTTCCTACCCCAGTCTCTGCCCCAGGTTCCGCCCCATTTCTCCCTTCCCATCCCCATTCTGCCCACCCCACACCCCTCCTGCCCTCTGTGCTACCTTAACCTGTATTTGTTATCTAATTCAGGCCCAATCCTAACAGGTTGCTGTGCCATCGGAACTCGCATTTCAGTGGTGCAATGGCCTTTCCGGTGTCACAAAATATGACATGCTAATCACGAGGAACTGGGTCCGAGTAGACCCAGCGGGGCAGAGAGGAGGACTTTGTGGCTTATAACTCCTCTGCAGGACGCAGTGTGTGCCCTGTTGGTGCAGCTGCTTTGTTGTGAGGGGAGTTGGGTAGGATTGGTTTGCCCGTTAGGATTGTGCTGTTAGAGCTAGGTAAAGGTAAAGGTATCCCTTGACAATTAAGTCCAGTCGTGTCCGACTCTAGGGAGCGGTGCTCATCTCCATTTCAAAGCCGAAGAGCCAGCGCTGTCCGAAGACATTTCCATGGTCATGTGGCCGGCATGACTCAACACCGAGGTGCATGGAACGCTGTTACCGTCCCGCTGACGCGGTACCTATTAATCTACTTGCAATTTCTTGCTTTCGAACTGCTAGGTTGGCAGGAGCCGTCGCACGGATTCAAACTGCCAACCTTTCGATCGACAGCTCATGGTTCAGTGGTTTAACCCACTGCGCCACCCGAGCTAGTGTAGCATAATTGCTAAGAGACTGAGCTGCAAATCAGGAAGTCCCTAAGTTGAATATTACCTCTGCCAAAGGCAAGCCACTCACTCTCAACCCCAGTTGCAACATGGGAACAGAAGTACTTATTTACCTTACAGGGCTGTTGTAAAGATAACAACTAGGTAGTATATGTGAAGTGATTTGAACTCTTGAAAGCAGTATACAGATGCTAAGCATGATTATTACCTGCTCTAGGAAATGGCAGGCTGGGCTGCTTCCTCATGAGTACACAGGGTGGGAGTCCCTACCAGCCAGCCCTTTCGCGTCAGAGGAAGTGCTCCAACACAGCAATGCTACTAGCCCTCCCGCGCCCGGAGAAAGGGGTGGGGCCTTGGTGACGGGCAATGTGCACCCTGTGTAGCCAATGGGAGGGTGGAGGGAGGCAGCTGCGCACGCAGCGTGGCTCCGAACCCCCCCCTGCCAGTTTCCTAGCCATTTCGGAACCGATCGGGCTCCAGGGAGGGCAAGAGGGCCGAAGAAGCGGATCACGGTAAGGGCGGTGGGCGCGAGACACGGCAGGCGCGGGCCACGCGCCCCCGCCCGGAGCAGCTGCTCCATGCGCTCCGCTGTAGTTGCGCCTCTGCTCCAATGACTCTCTGTATCTCTTCCTCAGAGCAGACAGCTGAATGGGAAAGGCTCCAACCCCACGTAAATGACACATCACATTAACTGGGTGACAAAAAATAAGGTTTGCAAGAGAACCATGCCAGAAAACAGGAGGAACCAGTGGTTCCCAAACACGTTAGCACTGGGACCCACTTTTTAAAATTTATTATTTAATTATTTATTTAATAGATTTCTACCCCGCCTTTCTCCCAATAAGGGCAATCAAGGCGGCTTACAGTTAAGAACATGTTAAAATACATAATACACAATAAAACATAATTAAAAACAAGTAATTAAAACAAATAAAACTGACAGTCCCAGTGGGTCACCTATAAAAGCCATTTGTTAAAAAAGCCATTTGTTAAAAAAGCCAGCCCGCCATGTCAGTCATCGAATGCCAACCTAAATAAAAACGTCTTGAGGCCCCGCCGAAAGGTCTCTAAGGAGGGAGCCGTTCTTAATTCCAGGGGGAGGGAATTCCATAATTGGGGCGCCACTGCTGAGAAGGCCCTATTCCGTGCCGCCATCCCCCTCACCTCCGTCAGTGGCGGCACGGTCAACAGGGCCCCCCCTGATGACCTCAGAGTACGGGTCGGATTATAAGGAAGGAGGCGGTCCCTCAAATACCCTGGACCCGAGCCGTTAAGGGCTTTAAAAGTCAAAACTAGCACTTTGAATTGTGCCCGGAAACGAACCGGCAGCCAGTGTAGCCGCCGAAGCAATGGTCCGACTGAGTCGAACCGACAAGCCCCGGCAACCACTCGGGCCGCCGCGTTCTGCACTAATTGCAGTTTCCGAACAGTCTTCAAAGGCAGCCCCACGTAGAGCGCATTGCAGTAATCTAGTCTAGATGTCACTAGGGCATGGGTCACTGTGGCCAGGTCTACACGATCCAAGTACGGTCGCAGCTGGCACACCAGCCGAAGCTGGGCAAAAGCCCCCCTGGCCACAGCCGCCACCTGAGAATCCAGGAGCAGCTGCGCATCCAGGAGAACCCCCAAGCTGCGGACCTGCTCCTTCAGAGGGAGTACAACCCCATTCAGAGCAGGACGATGATCCAGTACCTGAGTCGTGGACTTCTGGACCAGAAGAACCTCTGTCTTATCAGGATTTAATTTCAGCTTGTTTGCCCCCATCCAGCTCCCAACTGCCTCCAGACAACGATTCAGGACATCGACCGCCCCCTTGGAATCAGGTGGAAAGGAGAGAAAGAGCTGGGTGTCATCCGCATACTGATGACTCCCTACCCCAAACCTCCGGATGACCTCTCCCAGCGGCTTCATATAGATATTAAACAGCATGGGGGATAGAATTGACCCTTGCGGCACCCCACACCTCAAGGGCGAGGGTGCCGAACAAGCATCCCCCAGCACCACCTTCTGGGATCTGTCAGCCAGGAAGGAGCGGAACCACCTCAGAACGGTGCCTCCAAGCCCCAACCCAGCCAACCGACCCAGGAGGACACCATGGTCAATGGTGTCAAAAGCCGCCGAGAGGTCCAGCAGGACCAACAGGGACGCACTCCCCCTGTCCAGTCCCCGGCGCAGGTCATCCACCAAGGCGACCAAGGCCGTCTCTGTCCCGAACCCCGGCCTGAAGCCAGACTGGAATGGATCCAGATAATCAGCTTCCTCCAGGGCCCTCTGGAGCTGGGACGCCACTACCCGCTCGATCACCTTGCCCAGAAACGGGATATTTGAGACTGGCCGAAAGTTGTTCAAAATAGTGGGATCCAGGGAGGGTTTCTTCAGGAGGGGGCGCACCACCGCCTGCTTCAAAGACGGCGGCACCACCCCCTCCCTCAGAGATGAATTTACCACCCTCCCTGTCCACTCGGCCAGCCCCGCCCGGGCAGCCCTAATCAGCCATGCCGGACAAGGGTCAAGCGGGCAAGTGGATGGTCTCACACTCCAAAGAATCCTGTCCACATCCTCAGGTTCTACAAGCTGAAAAGAATCCCAGGAAGAAGAACAGACAGGTGCCTCAGGGACATCATTAGATACTGCTAACGCGGCGTCCAAGTCATGCCGAATCCGATCGACTTTGTCCACGAAGTGCTTGGCAAACTCATCACAGCGAGCCACTGTGTGTTCCGCCCCATCTACTGGGGGGGCCAGATGGAGCAGGCCCCGGACCACACGGAAAAGCTCAGCTGGACGGTTCTCCGCAGACGCGATGCCGGCAGAAAAGAAAGCCTTCTTAGCTGCCGCCACCGCCACGGAATAGGCTCTGAAATGAGCTCTAGCCCGTGCCCGGTCGGAGTCAGCACAAGTTTTCCGCCACCGTCGCTCTAGGCCTCTACCCTGCCGCTTCATCGTCCGCAGCTCCTCAGTAAACCAAGGGGCCGCTCTGACTCTGCGGCTTGGTCGAGGACGCTCAGGAGCGATCAGATCCAGAGCCCTGGTCATTTCCCCATTCCAGAGGTCAACCAGGGCGCTGGGTGAGTCGCCGACTCTGGCAACAGGAAAATCCCCCAGAGCCCTCAGGAATCCATCTGGATCCATCATCCTCCGGGGGCGGACCATAGAATGAGGTCCCCCACCACTGCGGAGGCGACAAGCCGCGCAGTGTACAAAATGACACTCTATCGGAACCCACCTAGCTTTACGAGACTTAAAAAAGGATGATCTAGGAAGAAACAATATTTTTATTTATTTATTTATTTATTTATTTATTTATTTATTTATTTATTTATTTACAGGCAATATTTTATTTATTTGCAAAAAAACCCTCTCGTAATGAGGCAGCCCTAATGAATAGCCTCAAGGCTTGAGGGGCTTAGTTATGTGACCCAGCCTTCACCTGCCCCCACTACCTGTCATTGACAGACTTGGGGGAAAAAACACCAGAAAAAAGATGCTCAAACATTTATCTCCATATGTTTACATAAGCTTGCAAACTGCAGGAGCCCAGCTCTTTTCAAGGCAATTAGCAGCTATCTGATTTTTGCATAGCCTCAGGGCTTGAGGCAATTAGTTATCTGATCTTTCCGTCACTGGTGTTTTCATTGGAGGCTCTGTGGGACCCACCAGAAATTGGGTTGCAACCTACCAAGTGGATCCCGACCCACAGTTTGAGAAACACTGGGATAAACTATATGTATTGCCCATTCCTGGGTAATATTGGTCTGTAGACACGATTTTGCCACAACAAAGCTAACCCAGTTCAAATGTAAGCAAAATGCCATCCTGGGTGCCTAGGTGTCTATATTGTAGACATTCTCTCTCTGTAACAGAGCCTGGGAAACAATTATCTAGGAAGTGGCATTCAATTAGCCAAACTGTGACAGTAGGAAAAATAGTGTGCTGTAATGCTTAAACCTAGCAAAGGCACTGCTGCTCCCCCTCCTTTTGTCCGCCAAACAGCATTTCATTTGTGCACATGCATGCTTTTTGATGTTACAAATATTTCATTTGCAACAAACAGCCGCTTTTTTCTGCTCCTTTACATTTGAATTGCAGAATTTCAGCCCTCAGGGACTCAAACAACACATAGATTTAAACATAAAAACTGAATCCCACCCCGGGTTCTTGTGTCCCCCCCCCCCCGTTCTCCGCAATACTTTATTTTCAAATCAATCGGACTGTGGCTCTCGCAATTTCAGTGGACTGCTTCGGCATTGCTTCGCAAGGTCTGCTCTAATGTAATGTGAATTCTCTTCCAAGACTGGTGATAACAGAGATGGGGGTAGGGGAGAGGACACCAGGAACACTCAAGACATATGGCCGCGTAACCGTCAAACCAAGGGGAAGCAGCGCGGCCCTAAATCAACATATTGAAGCAAAAGTGGCCTGGAGCATGTGCGAGATTCAGCATTTGAATGAAGACAAAAGGAGACAAGGCAGTGCGCTAGGTCCAAAAGCAATGTTTTGTGTGAATGAATTAATACTGAAACATCCTCAAATGTCTTTTCACATTCCATTGTGCTCTCTCAGCTGAACTCAGGAGCCCCATCAAAGAGTGATCAAAACAGAACCACAGTTAATGTGCTGAATTATAGTATCCTCTGTAGCCTTTTTCCAGTGATGTAGACTTGAGTCTATTGACTCGGACCTGAGTCGGACTCAAGTCGCGTCAATGACTTGACTCGGACTTGACTCGGTGATTATAAAAGACTCGAAAGACTCGACTCGAGACATGGAGCCTTTTACGACAAGTCGAATTTTATTCAGGTTTAAACTCATTTTCCTCATTAAATAGATAGGGACTCACAACTCGCATCCAAAGACTTGGGACTTGGGGGCAAAGACTTGGGACTTGGCTTGAAACTTGGACCCAGAGACTTGGGACTTGACTTGAGACTTGGAGTCAGAGACTTGATCCACATCCCTTTCTCATGGCATTTGATGACCCATGTAGACATCTATAATTCCAAGAACCCTTTCAGTGTACCGAGTAACTGAGAGGTGGAAATAATAATGATTTTATTCCAAACAATTCCGTGAGCTTCATGGCTAAATGGGGAGAAAAATGTGGATTTGTCATATACAAACAGAATGTCCTAGCCGCTGCACCATGCTGGGTCCCATCCCTTTAGAGACATTTTATTTTAATAATAAAATTGTTGTAGAAAATGAAGACAGACCTACATGTTCATACCCATTTCTGAGAATATGTAGCTTTTGAACACACTGGAGAAAATGTCTCATTTTTTACTTAGCTGCAAATTACCAACTAAAATTACCAACTTTTTCGAACTAAAAGGAATATGCATTCCTTTCATTTACTTATTTATAGGTTTTAATACGATTTCGATTTGCATAATTTCTGCATACAGTATATTTATGGATCTGCAAAGTGTTCAGGAAAAGTTTGTTTTGATCATTTAATAGTCATACTTTAAAAATATTTTACACTTGGTATGTAGGACATATCCTCCTTTTTGGAGGGGGGGGGGCTGGCAGCATAGAACTCTTCACATAGATTTCCAGCAGAGAGACAGTAACACATCTGGATTCTGATTGCTTTGAATATTCACGTAAGAGGCTTACTGTTTCAAAAAGTGCTTCCGCTACTCACATAATTTGCTAGAAGCAAAAAAGAAATTTAAGAAGGCTATCCCCCCTCCCTCCTTTTGAGTTCTTTCAACTCTTCATTTCCTCCTTTTGTTAGTTATTGAGTTATTTGTATAATGCCACGGTTCCTAAACTGTTCGCTGTGGCACCCCGGGGCATCACAGTGAATTCAAAGGGGCACTGCGGCACTGCAGGATAATTTAAAGGTGTTGTGGGATATTTAAAGGGAAACGCAGTGAGGGGGGGCAGTGAAAAAGTTGTCTTGGGGGGTACCATGAAAAGAGAAAGTTTGGGAATCACTGGTATAACGCCATCATTGCACAAGGCATTTTGCAAAGTCTCCTGCCTCTAAAGGAGTCTATAATCTATCGCAACACAGAGACGACAACAGGAATATTTCATTTTGCCAATGTTTGTTGATACAGAAGTTTATCTCATTGGCAGAAATAATGTTTCTCTTTGGCTGCAATCCTATACTGTACACACTTAGCTTGGAGCAAGTCCTTGAACAAAATGGGGCTTACTTCTGAGTAGGCATCCCTAGGATTGCACTGTTTGTGTGTGAGATTTTCTATGATTGCATTTCTGTGCAAGGATAGTCAGTACCAGGATTCTTGCAAAGCCACTTCCCCATTTGCATGTCTTTTCCCTCTAGCTTCACACTAGCCCCTGTAATCCTCAATCCTATGCCAGCCTATCCTCTCCCAAATAATATCTCTCAATTATGCTAAAAGCAAAAACATTAAGTTGTTTCACTGTACAGCCGGATATACAACACTGGCTTAAGCCCTCTCTTCTATATTCAGATTCCTAACTAGACTTCTGCAAGATTTGCTAGCAAGACTACAGTATATATCTGAGCTAACTGCTAGCTCAGATATTACAAAGGTTAAGGCAGCTGAGATTTTTTTTTTTTTGAACCAGCAGCTCATTAGAGTTCAAGAGCGGAGTTTGCTACTGCAGAAAACACAGCTCGGTCCCTTTTGCATAGTAATATCTGGCAATGGAATGCTATCTTTTGAACTGAACTTCTTTCAAGAACAAAGAACACAAAGGTGAAAAAGCAGATGTCTTCATATGATTTTATGCATAAAATATACAACCTGATGCAATCATTTCATTAATACGCATGCAGGCACCAAACAAAAACATAGCAGAACAGATGGTTTCAAGATCTTAGATGGGTGTTTTCAGTTCAGCAGCTAATTATTTAGCTGTTGTGGATTAAATCAAACACTGTCTGCAGAGCTCATAGCATTTGTCATTGAAAGAAAGTTGGGCTCTTTCATCAAAAGCAACCTAGAAAAACACTTCATGTCTTCCACTTGGAAGTGCTATTTTGAAGCAAAACGACAGCTATCATTTGCACAGTGCAATGTCTCCCTCTAACATGTATGTGCACACATGGATGTATGTTTGTTGGCTGTGTATGTGGAACTGGGTGCATGCCAGTGATGTCGGAATGCCTGGGGTGTAGGGGCGGTACGCACAGTGACACCCCTGGACGCTGTTCCGGGCCGCTGGAACTCCACTGAAAAGGATGTCTAAGGCTTGCCATGTAGAACATTCCAAGGATTGTACTGTTTGTGTGTGAGATTTTCTATGATTGCATTTCTGTGCAAGGATAGTCAGTCATTCTTAGCCATGAAGCCTAGCAGAGACTTGATTTCTTGAAAACCAAACCAAACCACCAGATTGTTGGCATTCCACATCAGTTACAAGGCCTGTGCAGACTCCAAGCCACATCCAGATGACTGCTTTGTGTTGCCACTTTTGGTTGTCAGTTCTTTCTGCAGTTGTTGGTCGAGCTGGCCGGGGGGGGGGGATGTTGGCCGCGATATCTCCGTCCTCATTCCAGGGCTTGGTGGCCCTTGCTCCGCCGCCACAAATGTATGTCGGCTCGAGAGCCAGCATGCATTCGAGGAGGCCCATGGGCCCCCAGACAGTCCTATACTGGGGGAAGGAGATGAACATCCCCTTCCCCCAAGGAGACCCCGTGCCATGCCAGAGCAGCCCAGGAAGGGGGTAGGATTGAACACTTACTTCTGAGTAAATCACTGTTTTCAAACACCTCTATCCATTTCCTAACAATCTTCTAGTGATGCTGATCAACTTGAAGGACATAAACTATTTTAACCGAGCTTCTTTCAGTGTTGAACAGCGGTACCTCTGCGTCGGCACCACTTACTCCCAGGGTGTCGGAAACGTGCTTTCCGGCATGTTTGCGACACCTTAGGCTGGGGGAGCACTTGCTCCGCCGGCCTAATTCTATGCAGGGTTGCGCCGTAAGCCTGTGAATAAAATGATTAAAAAAATATCTTCTTCTCCTTACTGGAAGGTGACTCTCACCAGAAGTCTTTCTCCCATGACATCTGTACTGTGTAATAACCAACAGCTGAGTGGAGTTTTGTTTTGGGGGAATTTAGAATTATGGAAACAATTTTTGTAAACTGACTGTGAGAGATCAACTGGTTATTTCATTTGGGGATAGAACTCAAATGTGAGGGGGAATGAGACCCCCCATTATTTTAATTCTTCCAAATTAGACATGTTATTCAGGTACCTCTTGACCAATATGGCCCCATTCAAGAAAAATCAACATTTGAGGTACTAATTATTACTGGACAAAATAAGGGGCTAGTTAGTGAAATCTACATTTTGCTTCTATTGGTACCTGATGCTGTCTATTATTTTAAAAAAGAGGTGGGATAAGTATAGCAACTGTGATCTATCGGGGGGGATGTTGGAATGTCTGTGACTATGTACGGAAAAGACTGATCTCTGTCAATCTGAAAGAAAGCTTTTATGAAACCATCTATCAGTGGCCCTTGACCCATCATAAACTAAACAAAATATGTAAAATAAACAAAAAACAACCAGGTACACGTTGGTGATGCTGTTTAAATAAGGCTGGCTTCTATCACATTTCGAGGGATATAAAATTATTCAGCCCTATTGGCAGGAAATGTTGAAACTGTTAAAGAGATTATAGGATGTGAAATTGCTTTTGAAGCCAGGAAAGGATTGTCATTGGACTTTAGGGAAGAGATCGAGGACCTAGATATAGGAAGTGGTTTTTTGACATTTTTAAAAAAAACTATATTAAGAAATCCGGTTGGCTTCTTAGTGTGGTAAAACCCAAATGCACCCCCTGTGGATAAAGAAAACTTGTGACACAGCCATGCTAATTAACTTGACATTCTGTGTTTGAGCCTAAAACTTTGGAGTTATATACAACAGATTTGTGGAATGGCAGCCTTTGTTTATGACTTATTGCACTACCGTGACAAATACTGCCATAAGCAGAAACATTTGCATATCTTTCTCTGTTATGAGACACTTATTGTTGTTTACATCAATTGATAACTATGTATTGTATCTCTATTATATATCAAGTTTTGTTAATAAAAAATGTACTTAAAAACCAACCTATTGTAACACACTGAAGATTAATCCATGCAGCCCAGAATAATGCTTGATGTTTCTGCCTTGTGTATTTCTCAAACACTGCAAGTTGGTACTTCAGTTGATGTGCAATTGTGGATGACGACTCCTGGGCCATCCCAAAGTCTGTTAATTTCTTCTTTAGGCTAATTCAAATGTGCTGGGTTGCATAGTAATATAATAGTGTAGTCAAGGACCAAGAGTTGTCACAATACTATTATAACGTTATGGATACGGGGGCCCTACTGTACGTTAATAACGTACAGTAGGGCCCCCGTATCCATGGAGGATTGGTCCCAGCCCCCCCTGCGGATACAGGAAAGCTGTGGATAGGGGCGAATGTCCTCTCCATGGTTTTTTTAGTGCACACCCACCCCCAGGCACTTTTAGTGAAGGAAGCTTCCTTTCTTCTTTACAGGAAAGCAAAGAGCAGCCTCGTGCTGCTTCTTGCAGGCCCCTCCAGCCTAGGTGCTAGAGAGGCTCTGCAAGGTTAACAGCCTTCGATAAAAGTAAGTGCCTGGGGGCGGGGCATGATCCGCTATCCATGGATAAGTGAACCCGAGGATAGCAGATCCACGGATAGCGGAGGGGCTCTGTATTCCACTTCTTCACTTTCTCTTCTGCTCAGTGATGTCTACATCCCTGTGTGGCTGGTGGACATCAGAAGGCTGTCAGTCACATCTTTTGACACGGAAGAGGGATCAGCCACTACACAAGCTGCTAAGTCACCTGTGTGCCTTCTTCAAAAGCACAAGCAGCTGCTCTCTCTCCACGACATCGACATGGTCGAGAAAAGCGCCCCATAGAATGCCTAGTTTGCCTCTATGATTGGGCTGATGCTGATCATGCTTCACATTAAAACCCAGAGCCATAGACTGATTAATGTTGGTGCAAGCTGTGTGTTTAAGATGTAATCTTAAAACATAGAATGGGGCTCCTGAAGTCATGCAACACAGAGAAGACAAACTTTGCTCCGTCTGCCTTGTACTGGATACTGTTGTGGCCATGTCAGTGAATGCTGCTTTGTGTGCTCTCAGAACGACATGTACGTTACGGGTGCATGAAAGAACACTAGCTTGGCCTGTGAAACCTCTCTTTGCTTGGGTAATGACTCTTTGGCCTATTTCTTATGTTATGTGGAGACAAATCCAGGTTTGCCAGAAGTGTGCAATCAACAAGGAGCTGCGACCAATGACAGCTCCCCAACTAGTTTAACGATACACATATTTGTAATCACAAGTTTGTTGAGTTTGCACTTTACAATTTGAGGTGCACGTTTCAAAATGTACATCTTCATGTCTCTGATGAAGTAGACTGTCATCCACAAAAGCTTGTGCTGAAATAAATTGGTTAGTCTTTACCATAATCTGCTATTTTTGCTGCCACCAATGAACATGGCTATCCTTCCGACTCTTCAAAATGGATACCTAAAAGAGCTGTGCGTGCTTAGATATATATCTCAAACATGGAGTAGGTGATGCAACCACTTGCTAAGAGATACATGTAGCCACTTGTTCTAATTTGCTCAGGGCCAGTTCCAGGCTGTGGGAGTCCCTCAGAATCTTGGCTTTGATGCCCCCCCCAATGCTCCTCTTTGCCCATCCGGGGGGCCCAGTTCTCCCAGCTGCCCTGGACAAAGAGAAGGAGGACAACTTGTTCTCCCTGTTGAGTTCTGAACCAGAGAGCAGAAATGCTGGACTGCTGCGCTCTTTCTCTCAGACAGTTGGCGAAGATTGTCACTGCCTCTTTGGAAAACCCACCAGGCAACACTTGTTCCTGCTGCTGGGTGCTCAGCAAGAGGCCAGTGGGCAGAAGCAGGAGCAGTCACTGTCTCCCCGTGCCCTCACATATTAGGCAGCATGGTGGGCCCAATCCTTACCACCTACACTTCCCAGAGGGAAAGGGCACCTGAGTGATCAGAAGCAGTGGCGGCTGCACCTACTAGTCGCTGGTCTGTTTTGTAGGCAACGAGAAGCAGCTACCCTGTGCTACCTGCCCTCTGAGTCTGGATGGGAGGAAGAGGAGGGGTTGCTGCTGCTGCTGCTGCTGCTGCTGCTGCTGCTGCTGCTGCTGCTGCTGCTGCTGTGTGGGCAGGGGCCATGCGGATCCTCTCCACTCCAGGCCATGTGGATCCCTGACTCCTCCAGTCCAGCAAAAAGTTGCTGGGATCCGCATCTAAATCCCAGACATCTTGACTAGGCTAGTGAGTCTCACTGCTTGTCACTTCTTTCCAATCGAAGGCATCTTACAGTCCCCCCTGTCTCAGCTGCAGCTTTGCAGAGAGCAGCAGCAGCAGCAGCAGCAGCAGCTGTGAGGGGCCTTTTTGTCTCCTGTTATATAGGGGGTGTCAGTCTCTGCCCAGGCATTTGTCATGCGCCCAGTCTGGCACTTGAGTGCCAAATGGTAAATTTAGGAGCCATCATTCCCTGAAAAGTAGGTGCCACCAATTGGCTTTGGCCTTGGGGACCCCCACTTGGCCTCAGGTCCCCTTTCTGCCGAGCAAATGCGGCGCAGGGAACGGGCAGGAGGCGAGGCGAGCAGCACAAGGTCTGTGGGGTTGGTTCGGGTGCAGCGCTGTGAAGTCCGAAAATGCTGCTTCCTCCCGCTCCCCGTCTGTCCTCCCCCCGCCGCCATTTAGCCTGCCTGGCAAGACACCCCGAGGACCTTTCCCTTCTCAAGGACACCGCGCAGGCCCGGGAAGAAAGAAGAGGACGGGAAGGGGCGGCGGGGACGGGGAGGGCTGCCGCTTGCTCCGGCTCCCGCCATCAGTTACCTGCTTGCCTCCGAGGTGGCGCTCGCTCGGCTTCCCCCCGCTGGGGCGGGCGAAGGGCGGGGGCGGGAGGCCGGGCGAGTCGGGGGCCGCCGGCGTACCGGGCGCCCTTTTCGGCGGGAGCCCTCGGCGGCGGGGGAGGCGATCCCGGCTCGCCGCTTGGCTGCTCCCCTCCAACCTGGCCGTGACGCAAGCAGAGCCTACTTAAAGGCGGCGGGGAGGCGGGCGGCGAGACACTGAAGGCGACCTCTGCCTGGGCTGCGCAGCGCCAGGCGATCGCCGGATCGCCGCCCAGGCTGGCTCCCGGGAGCCGCCCTGCCTGCCAGGCAGCCCGGCCACGGCTCTGGGGGCCTCCCTCCGCCGGCCGGGCGGCCCGGGCCGGTATCGCGCTCCTCAGCCGCTGAGCGAGCGCCGCCGCCGCTGCCCGAGCCTTCGCCTCCGGATGAACCGCGATGGGGGAATGGACCATCTTAGAGAGACTCCTCGAAGCCGCCGTCCAGCAGCACTCCACTATGATAGGGAGGTAAGAGTCCGCCTCGCCCTGCCTGCCTTGCCTCCCCGAGCAACCCCGTCGCCCTCTTTGACCCTGCTGGCTTTCAGCAAAGCAAGGACCGTCGGTCCGGGAATATGCCGCCAGCCCCCCACCCACCGTCCTGAAGACGCGGAGTCCGCTTGAGTCCGAGGAAGGGGCTGTAGGGCTGCAGCCTAACCGGGCACCTTGGATTCCCCAGCACCCTCCCTGCACTCACCCCTTCTCAGCGCGCCTAGTTGTTTCTGCAATAAACCCCAAACTTGTCACCGCTCCGGACTCTTTCCCGCCCCCTCCCCGCTTCTCCGGTTTATTTCAGAGTTCATTGCTAGTGCATAGCACTCTTTTAACCTTCTGCATAATCCATCCCCCACTTCCCACCCCCGCTGGCTTGCCCTTTTAAATTAAACAACAACAGAAAATCAAATTACTGAATGCACATATAATGGAAACGGAAGATATGGAGAAGATATGCTTTTAGAGGGGAAGAAAAAAGCCCCTTTAAAATATATATATATCCACCTATAATCTATCTGGTGATTGCAGCTTGCAAAACGCAAGGGTAAAGTAAGGACAAGCAGGCTCCCTTGCCCTGGGTTTTCCTCGCTCTTCTCAGCTATGGTTTACGATGATTGATCAATATGCTGCAGACCATAAGAAAGTGGGAGATGTGCCACTGCTTTTTATTTGACCAACTTCTGTTCTTGTCCTGCAGCTGAGGTTGAGGCAGGAAACACACACACACACACACACACACACACACACACACACACACACACACACACACACACACACACAGAGAGAGAGAGAGAAAGAGAGAGAGAGAGAGAGAGAGAGAGAGAGAGAGAGAGAGAGAGAGAGAGAGAGAGAGAGAGAACTTAAGTGTTGTTGAAGTTATCAGTCTTGCCCCATATAAGTCACACTAAGATTTATGCTCACACACACAATGCAAGCATTTCCTTCTACTTCCTGTAAATATAAGAAGTACATTGCTTAGGCAATCATTTTTATCGTGTCTCTCAAGAGGGCCGAGAAGTTCAGGGAGGCTGAGTGAGATAACAGAATCAGCACTGGACAGCTCCCCATCCACTCTGCTGCAAACAGCCAGGCAGGTGTGTTTCTGTTCCCAAAGAACAGAAGCACTGATACATCATCTTTTGGTTTATTTTATACCTTTGTGAATCACGTCCTAAACTTGAAACTGAATCCAGAGAGGCATACTCTAAAAATGTAAAAAAATTAACCAATAATAATACAGCAACAATCTTTGTATCAAACTTGGCTCTTAAAAGCCAATTCATAAGTGTCTATAAAAAGTGACAATAAAACAAGTGACCATAAAACAGGAAAATAGAAGCAATTAACCCACAAGTATTAACCCAGAAATGTCTTTACAAATAAAGGTGTCCTCTTTGTTCATGGAAAAATGAAGAGGTACCTCTTTTTAGGAGCATACCATCTCTGATAGTGGCCAGACAGGAGCAATTAGATAGAAATCTGTTTATAAGAAAAACAGGATTGTGGCATCCATCATGTATTGTATGTTCCTGCCACTTAATAGTCAGATTGATATTGCCTGTGAGCATGGAAGTTGTGTTTTGGCTATCACGGCACATAACCACCAACGGACCAGGACTATGTGAATTTATGTAAACCTTAAAAAGGGGGAATTTATATGAGTGGCTACCACAGTATCTAGTGAAGATGAATTCCATAAGTTTCTCAATGTGCCTTCCTTACCCTGTAAATGTGCACTCATGCATCCTTTGTCTTGTAGGATTCTGCTGACCGTGGTGGTGATCTTCAGGATCCTTATTGTGGCCATTGTAGGAGAAACTGTTTACGACGATGAGCAGACTATGTTTGTATGTAACACCTTGCAGCCAGGCTGCAACCAGGCATGTTACGACCAGGCATTTCCCATTTCCCATATTAGGTACTGGGTGTTTCAGATCATCATGGTGTGCACTCCTAGCCTCTGCTTTATAACATACTCTGTTCACCAATCTGCCAAGCAAAGGGAAAGGCGGTATTCTACTGTCTTCCTCACTCTGGACAGAGATCAGGACTCCATGAAACGGGAGGATACTAAGAAGATCAAGAACACCATTGTCAATGGGGTGCTGCAGAACACTGAAAACTCCACCAAGGAAGCAGAACCAGACTGCTTAGAAGTGAAGGAGATTCCCAACCCAGCTATCAGAACAACAAAGTCAAAGATGAGACGGCAAGAAGGCATCTCTAGATTTTATATCATCCAGGTGGTCTTCAGAAATGCCCTGGAAATTGGATTTTTGGTGGGACAATATTTCCTGTACGGATTCAATGTCCCATCCATGTATGAATGTGATAGGTACCCTTGCATTAAGGAAGTGGAATGCTACGTCTCCAGGCCCACTGAGAAGACTGTCTTCTTGGTCTTCATGTTTGCCGTTAGTGGCATTTGTGTGGTGCTCAACTTGGCCGAACTGAACCACTTGGGCTGGCGAAAGATCAAAATGGCGGTGAGGGGAGTGCAAGCCAAACGGAAATCAATATATGAAATCAGGAACAAGGACCTGCCACGAATGAGTGTGCCTAACTTTGGCAGGACTCAGTCTAGTGACTCAGCATATGTGTGAGGCTGTGATGGAACCAGAACACTTTGCTGGGTATGACGGACCTAGCGGACATTAGAGTTCGGGAAAGGACATTGCATAAGCAACTGTTTCCTCAAACCACCAAGAAAGCCGTTAAGGATCTGGATCTTCACTTTCTGAACCAGACACACAACTGAGTGCTAAATAAAAGACTGATGAAGAAACAGCTATACAACACATTCAATCTGGCCTTATAGCTCAGTTACTTATGATTTTCCCCAAATGATTCAATGCTATCTGTTGAGAGGAGCAGTTTGTTGGCCATCATTAGGATGAGTGTTTGCCTGACTGATGGAACCATGTGCAGAATGTTATATTTCAAAATAGCAGGGAAACCATTTATTGAGGGAAGGGTTGTGGGAGGGAGTTGCAGCAATATACAAATGCAAGCATGTCTACAAAAGCTGGGTGGGGGGAGGGAGCAGGGAAAGATTTGCACCGTTGAGGCATATGTCAGCGAGTGCATCCATGAGCATCTGAGGGATGCTTGGCGTTATTCTGTCTGTCTGTGTCACACAGTTGATGACTGTGTACAATTAGCATTTTTTTCTATCATTGTTTTGTACAAAAACGAATTACACAAAAAACAGTTGTGCTGAATATAATTTTGCCATTTTTTTGGTTTGCCTGTCTGCTCATACCAGAGACCTTAATCATTCTGATGCTAGTTGTGATGAAACAAATTCATGAATAGATAAAACAGTCTCTCTCTCTCTCTCTCTCTCTCTCTCTCTCTCTCTCTCTCTCTCTCTCTCTCTCTCTCACACACACACACACACACACACACACACACACACACACACACACACAGAGTTCCCAGCTATGTGAGCAAACAAGATGGAATTATCTGAAGTTCAGTCAAGTTATGTATTTATCTAGTTTTTTGATACCAAAGGAGCAGAATTTATCGCTGTTAACTGTGAATATATGTCACCGCCTATTTGCTCTTATTTATATAAGTGCCATACTTGAAGTTAAAGCATCAAACTCTGTATTTAGTCAAGGCTTGGCTAGGGGTCCCAACTTGAAACCACAAGGTTTTCTAATTTCCTTTTGTTTTACTCAAGCTAATCTTTATTTTTATTCAGTTACTGCAATGGTGTAAAAAGCAGCTGATAACTACATTGATAAATAAAGTAATCGCCTTTTTGTAAAATAGAAAGTTAATGTTATTTTATATATGCATATATGTTAATAGCCTTGCATTGTTATATAAAGATGAAATTTATATGGATATCTATGTAGAACATATGGATTATTATATTACAGCCTCTTTTATATTCATGGCCTGAATAACATCCAAAACATTTGGATAACCAGTTAAAATTTTTTCAACAATGACATGGTGCTATAGTAAGGCAGTATATTTTGATACATAGGAAATGCAGCATGATTCAGAAACTGCAGGTCTACTGTCTGTGTGTAGGTGCATGTGTGTGAGTGCGTGTGTATGTATATGTACAGTATATACATATATATTCACCCCCAACTTCTTTATCATTTTGCATAACAGTGTGTGAGCCCTTTAGGGTCAGTGAAGAATGATTTTCCAGTATAATTTCAGTTTCAATTATTTGGCCCTTCGTATAGGTTGGATGATAAATTGGTTGTGTGTACATATTATAATATACGTGTACATACTGTATGCTTCTAGGAATGTATCTATTCATATGCATAAAGTACAAACAATGATTTTTAAAGCACAAACCTATGCATGTTTACACAGAAGTGAGTCCTATTGTGTTCAATGAGACTTACTCCCAGGAAAGTGTGCATAGAATTGCGTCATTAGGAACCCAGGATATGACTGACACTAATTTTTAAAAAAACATGGAAAATTCACAGAACAGACTTTGTATATTTCAGATTAAATTTATGTATTGGTTCTATTGTGATCCAATGGTTATTTAAGTAAATGGAATTTATTCCACTGTTATCTCTAGCATCTCCTAGGTTACTGAAGCCATCCTACAAATCAACTATTTGGATGAGTGCTAACTTGCTTCATTTTTTATGATGTTGTCTATGAGATCAAGCTTCTAAGATCACATTGCATTGCAGGGATTCTATAGGTCATATGTATCTGTCCAATTCATATGTTACCTAGAAGTTGGAAAAACAGAATAAGTGACTGAGAGCCCAATCCTATCCTCCCCTCCCCACCAATGCAGCCACACCCAAAAGGCGTGCACTGTATCAAATGGTGGGGGGAGATTGGGAGACTTTGGAGGGGAAATGGGAATTATTTCCCCATACCCCTTGGTAAGTCTCTCGCTCGGCAATGGGTCTTCTCGGATCTGTCCGGGCTTTTAGCTGGCACAAGTTTGAGGAGAAGAAAGGAGCGGGGAGGTTTGAAAAAGAGGGGATAGGATCAGGTACATGCCGTTGCTGTTGGATTCACCCTTTCCCGCCGCCTCGCCACCCCTGTTCCTCTCCCCTCCCTGCCCAGTTTCACCCCTCTCCGTCTACCCCCACCCTTACTGCTTCCTTACCTTGTCTGGCGGGCATGGTGGGGTCCATTGGCGGGGTTGTGGTGCTGCTGCCTCTTGGGGCAGCGCTTGCAAAATGGCTGCCGAAGGAGCATTGCGTGCTCCGTCAGCAGCCATTTTACAAGAGCAGAATTCTGTTCTGCTGTCATAAACCCTTATGCACGAAAGCCCAATCCTGCCACTCTTTCCTTGCTTCTGCTATAATGTATAAAAATGTATACATGGAAATCACCGCTATATGAACCATCTCTGAGACATCAGGCTGGTGACAGTGAACATGTTTGAAATGCTATTGCAATATCCAGTAAAATTGACCCTAACCTACATTTAGGTTTCATTAATAACTACAAAACTATTCCAGTACAGGATACTGCAGGGATAAATCAGATTAATGCAGATGTGCCATCTGAATGAAGGTATAATCCAGCTGCACTTCATTGCTTTCAGTGGGATGAGCATTCAGATGCACATCTAGATTAGCTTTCCCATCTGCATTCTGATGTAACTAATCATGAGTCACTACCCATGACTAGAGAGAGTGGGGCAACTGGATGACAATGATGATAAATTGATCAGAGAAACCTCCAAAGATCGGCACAAATGAGGTCTTGAACCAAGGTAAAAGCTCAAAGATGGGAAACGACTGGACTAAAAACATGTTATAATTGTTGATGAAATGAGGCTGTTGATTATAGAACGTTCTTCATTGTTGAATTCACATGACTTATGCTTGCCTGTTGAAACAGATGCATTTTTGTAGTAAGCTTGGATTTATTTTGATGTGTATTCTTTGTTAATTTCTGAGCAAATAGTCCATCAACCACTGTACCATGCTTTACACTTGTGAAATTTGATCACTATTCTGTGTTATTTCGACTGTGAAATATTTGGAAAATTCAGGGCATGCCACTTATACCACACTTGTTTCTTGCAGACAGTCTCTTATATCAGACAAAAGCTGTTAATGAAGTGCGGTAGTGTTGCAATCCAAGGAGCAATGCCTCTAAGCAATTAACTTTCACTTCACTGAGGCTTGCGTGGGAAGTAGCACTTGAACTGCGTCCTAAGACTATAATCCTAAATGCGCTTGATAGGATGTAGCATCAAGCTGGTTCACGCATGCATGGGTGTCACTTGATCATGGAGCACTGGATGACTGCCTCCTGAATGCGCGAACTGACCCTCGCTGAAAAAAAACATTGCGTCTGACGTGATATGAACATTTAATCTGTCATTGTCTGTCTGTGACAGCCCATTCACATATGGAAGCCATCACTTGACTTTGGAGTCATCGAGTGATAAACATATATGTATGAACCAGCCCATCTCCTCAAATCAGCATGTGCTACTTTCATAAAAGTGTGTTTAGGGTTGGGGTCCCAATCGACGGCTTAAGTTGTTTATAACATCCAACTTTTGCATCGACATGTTGGGAAGAGGAGGGTTTGGGCTGCTTTAGAAAATGCCTTTATCATTATCGTTCTATTAAAATGAATGGTATTTAAAATTGATGATTGACCCTTCCCTCAGTTGAAAATTTTTTTTGTTACCATTTCAGTGCATACTCCTACTATCTGATAATAAGTAACTGCACTGCATGAATGTTATTTTTAGAAGGTAAACATGGCAGCTAAAGTTTTCCATCTGCAGAGTTAGAAGCTCCTAAAGGTTCTTTTTTGATATGAGGAAAATTACTCTTGGCAAATCTGATGTTCATTTTATACACCACTGGAATAATAGTTAACAGCTCCTTTAAATGAGAATGACATTATCGGTAGTATTCATAGTAGCGATAGTAATAATTTGCTGCAGCACGATCCACAGCCGTCGTGGTAGAAATAGTGATAGCGAAAATAATACATAACTTTAATGCACAATAAATAATCGGCTGCGTAGAAAGAACCTGCTTAAACTCTCTGAAATTGAAGGCAAAATTTCACTTGTTCAGAATCATGTGCTGCATAGTTCAATGTGTACAGATTTCATAGCGCTAGGTACGTATCATAGGTTCCTTTTAGTATATGTAGAAATAAAAATGGTGCAACGGCATGCCTTGAAAAACCTATCAGATGATATATTTCAATGCTTTTAGTGAGAAGCACAAAAACGGTAAATCCTAAAGAAGCAATGTCAGTGACTTTTTTTTTCATTACAGCAGCTTTTATATAGGCAATGCACATCTTGTTTACTAGATTGGAAATATGCAATCGGATGGGAATAAAATGGAATATTAACATGAGCAACCGTGCAAACATCTTTGCATGCATGGGATTGCATGGGATTGTTATTAATGAAAATTGACAACCTCATAGGTTCTTACTAACCTCTAAAATAAATACCTATGTAAGTAATGAAAGGAAATCTCATTTCAAGAGCAGAAGCAATCACAAGTTGTGACGATGATGGTTAGAAGGAGGCTTGGAAACTGTGGGATAGGCTAACTATGATGAGTGTTGGGATTGGTGTGCACATGGATAGCTTCAAAGGTGAAAGTTAGGGGACGGGGGATGCTTGGGTAAGAGGAAAGGAAGCGGGGAAGGAACATATGATCCAAGAAGGCTATATAATGATGTGCACCAGAAAAGTAAAAGTTCCTCTAAAATTGTATGATCTGCTTCCAAGTCAAGGGGTCTAGGATCTCATTCAAACCAACAAGTTCACATATTTTTCACATGTTCAGACAACCATCACATGTACAGTGAACAAGTATGGGTGGGGGATGGGATTGTGGTGGACTGTTACACCCTGAACAATCTACATGTGCTCACTGTACCATCTTTGTACAATGCTTGCGCACATACACATTGTGCATGCATAAGCCCTGTATGTGCATTCTATGTATTATTTCTTCAGGGTTTCCAGTTGCATATACAATGTATATGTATGGAAGCATTGCACATATAGTACAGTGGACATGCATAGGTGGTGGGGGAGGCCTTGCTGTTATGTTTCTACTCTCGCCTATGCAGGGTCACGGTATGCATGATGGCTGTGTGAACAATGCTATAGCAATTCATTCATTTTAGTTTCAATTTCATTCATTACATTCAATTTCATCTCCCCTAACCCAAAGATGCTTCGTATATGATAAAAAAATCTGGTGTTTAAGCCATATGATGCAATGCTTTTGGTGCAATTATACTGAATAAAAACTTTAAACTGGGGACACAGAAAAAACGTTGAATCTGCTTGTTGAAATAGAGTTACGTTCGTATTCTATGTAAATGTCTGTTGGCAAATAACAACTTGAGTCGTTTGTTATAAGGCTAATGGCCCAATCCTAACAAGGGCCTATGGTAGCAGATCTTGCAATCTGCTGCCATAGTCCCTGTTGCAGCAGTGCAAAAGCCATGCTGCAGTTGCATCTTGCATGCTTCGGATCCACTGGCACAAATGGCTGGCGGCTCCAAGCATGCCCCAGAACTGCCTGGATGCTTTGCTGGGGCAGGTAAGGTGGTGGAGGGTGTGGTTCAGGGGAGGATGGGGGTGGGGATTGGGCCAGGTTGGGGACATGTCAAGGGCACGCTGGAGTGGATTTTGGTAGCAGTGGTGGCAGTTTTCAGTGGCAGTGGTGGTGCCAATATCCTATGTTCCCTGCTTGGGCCCAGCACACCCCCTAGGACCTACTCAAATCTATGCCAGCAAGAGATCTGGTGTAGATCCTAGTAGGTCCATTGGGGAACAGGGAGTGGAGGAGTAGGTAAGTACGGTATAAAAGTTCTGTATTTACATCTCTGGCTGACATATAGCATGTAGTGGAGGCTGCATCCGCATCATTGCACACACTCTGGGCCAGCCCAAGATAAGATTAAGCCATAACATTATTTGGGAACTCATAAAGATGGTGTTCATTTTGCGTTTCACTACACTTAAGAGGCAATTTTAAAAGAAGCATTGCATGTCCTGATTACATAATGGATGCATGATATACTGTGGTTTGGGGTGGCTGGTCTGAAAATTGGTTATGATTGAAAAAAAATTGTTAGGGCAAAAGGTTCTGATGAGAAAAAGATTGAGAGTGTAATTCTGTGCAAACTAAGGCCAGCGGAGCAAGTGCTCCGCCGGCTTAGGGTGTTGTGAAGGTGCCGTAAAGCACTTTCACGGCAACCAGCAAGTAAGCAGCACTGGCGCTGAGGCTGGCACCGCTCACTCTGTCGCCAGCCACCAATCCGGCCACTGGACACAGGTTAGCCCCGCGCCGGGAAGCAGGAGGCCATGGGAAGGGTGGACCAGGGTGGTGAGGAAGGTGGTGATTAGCCAGCCAGACCAGGGAGGGGGTGGGTAATATCGGCAGGGTGCTCTGCTGATATCCTAACCCCCTTGCCGGGTCTGGCCAGCCTTATAATGTGTGCTAGCAAAAATCTGAGGAGGCCCATTGGGGCCACTGGAGCTTACATTGGGGGATAGGGACAAACGTCCCTTTCCCCCGAGGTGAGCCCTGGCTCTGCAGGCACGGGCTATATCCTTCATAGGATGCAGCAGCCAGTCGTTTAGGCCAGCCGGTGCATCTTACACAGGATTAGGCTGCCTGTAAACATGCAATACAAACATAAAACGAATACGACATAAAATACAGTATAAACATAAAATACAAACATAGAAAGAATCATTAAGCAAAAGGAAAAAAAGACTTAGACTTAGAGCAAAATCCTGAGCAAACATAGGCTGGTGGAGTGAGCGCTCTGCTGACCCAAGGAGTCGCAAAAGTACCGTAAAGCACTTTTGCGGCTCCTCTAGTGTAAGCGGCGTTGGCACGGAGGCTAGAATTGTTCACACCGCCACCTGACGGACTCCACGCTACCAGACACAGGTGAGTGCTGCACCAGGTGGCAGGAGGGTGTGAGGAGGATGGGCAGGGGTGGCATGGGAAGGGACCATTGGCTGGCCTGGCCTGGGAGGGGGCAGGAATATCAGCCCTGGGTTGCGCCAACATCCAACATCCCTTCCCAAGCTGGCCGGGCCTTACACGGCCTCCCTGAACAGCGCTGAACCAGCGCTGGTGCGCATCCGAGGAGGCGCATTGGGGCCTCCGGCACTTACACCAGGGGAAGGAGACAAATGTTTCCTTCCTCTGAGGTAAGTCCAGGCCATGCTGACGTAACCCGCACTGCAACTAGGATGCAGCGCCCGGCCCTTTAGGCTGGCCACTGCATCTTAGGCAGGATCGGGCTGCCTCTTGTGTCTCCAATGTTTCTGCCTTTGCAAACTCCACCAAATTTGTCTGTGTTAGCAATTGTCAGAGGTGAAACTAGACTGGAGTGGAGGCAAGTAGTTCTGCAAGACTCCGTTACACCGGAGTCAGCGGCCCCTCCCCTTTGCTGTTGGAGCCATTCCAGCAGCGACAGGGGAGTGTCCTGCGTGTTGTCATTGCCGCCAGAATGGCTCCAACAGCAAGCCATTCTGTAATGTATGTAATGGAGTCTTGCAGAACTACTTACCAAATATTTTGAATGCTACTTGACCAAATTTGCTGATACTATATGTCTAATGGAGAGGACTGCTGCTCATCATATTGTTGCTTAAATGATACCTAAAGTCACCAATAAAACTAATATCCACTAATGTGTTTCTAGCGATTGGTATCAAATCTGTCGTGCTGCACAGCTGCCACCACCCAAGCATCAATTAAATGAATTGCTTGATTATCCAATTTCATTGTGTATCTCCTATGTAAGTCAATGAGCAAAATGTCTTTCATTATGAGGGACAGGGTGTGTGCCGATGGAGGGCTTGAATATTGCAGGATTCCTGTGGGTGTGCAGAACTCTGTGCTCTCCTGTACATATTGGTCCCCTGCAGGATCCCTATGAGTGAGAGCCTATCTCCCAGCATAGATCCGCCTTCATAACAAAAGAGTCCTGAAGTGCTTTGATTTTCCCTAAAGAATTGAATGACAGCCATTCATTGTGACGGGAAGAAAGGAGGATGCACTCAAGGGCACCACTAGGGTGGGAGGGAGCTAATCCTCTCCACAGAGGCGTAAGTAGCCCTGCCGGTGCCCGGAGGAAGGGGCGGGGCCTAAATGACACGATGCGCCCAACGCGTCGCTGAACACGCCCCCTCGCTGGTTTCCTAGCCATTTCAGCACCCTTTGAGCTCCAGGGAAGGCGGGGGGGGCGAAAGTGCGACTTGAATGCGCCCCCACGCCCGCGAGTGGAGCAGTTGCTCCACGTGCTCTGCCCGAGTTCCACTTCTGCCTCTCCATTCTCCTGATAGAAGGTTTAACTTTCCTCCCCTGCACTGTTTTCCCAATTCAAATCTTCAATGAAGCTGCTATTTCCCTCTTTAAGGGAAGCTGCTCTTTGCATCTATGTGTTTTTTTCCTTCCTGGGGCAGCTTTGTGGGAGGAAGAAATTTTTGTCAGTTCAACAGTCACGGAAACAGGGTTAACGCCCCTCCCCCTGTGTTGTGTTTCCAATCCAAACTCTGCTGCTGGTGGTTTTTTTAAAATAAAATTAGAAGCAAGAAATGTTATTTTTTTGCATGTAGTCTAATTTGACCCTGAGCTTCCCGGATCTACTTGCTTATTAGGCACCTTTCCGCACTGTGTCTGCTTTCTGCCAGTGGAACACTGTCTTTTGGATTGTTTATGCTTGGTCTGTGGAGGGCTGGTGGATGTGGAAGGATGCTCCTGTCTTTGGAGACCAGGTGTCTGTTTAGTCTCTTCCAACTGTATTTTGATGAACTCACATCTTATGTGATCATGTGCCAGCGGCCTGTCAGTGACCCCTGGTGCTGGTAAGTCAGCATGGGGGGGAGGAGGGAGGCAGGGAGTAGGCATAAAGGGGCAGGGAGGGGCAGGACCAGGGCAGAGACCAGGGCGGTGGGGGGGGGGAGCTGACCGAGGCCAGGAAGGGAGCAGTATTGGAGGCTGTGCTGCCACCAATATCCTATACCCCTTCCTGGCCTCGATCTGCCTTCCTGGGTCAACTTGAACATGCGCCCACTATATAGCTGGCGTAGGTCCAAGTAGACCCAGCGGGGCAGGCAGCAAGGCAGCTTACCCCGTGCAAGGAAACAAATATTAAATAACTGGAGTAAGTCTCAGGTGAGAAAGAGGGCAGGGTAGGATGAAAAATGGGGAATAAGATCTGGTGTGCACCTTGCTGCTGAGATCCACCCCCTCCAGCCCACTCCCTGCCCTCTCAGGTACAGCCCTGAACCTCACTCTCCATGCCCCTGCTGCCAATTTTCCAACACCAGCGGAGTCTCCTGGAACTTCTGGCACATGCATTGCTCTTCTGGCCGTTTGTAGCAGTGACCTGGACATGTACAATGGCATCCCATATTTCGTGCTGCCTCAAAGGGCCTTGTGTTGCTGGAGCATGAGTTCCAGCAGCACAATGCTCAGATAGGATTGAGCTGGAAGTTAACTTTGCAATTTTAGGGTGGGTTTTGTTTTTTTTTGTGTGTGTAAATAGCATACCGGGGAGGGGTGATGAAACAGGCAGTGGTTAGCGGGACTTTAGTACATTGCCGCTGCTGCAGTTGTAATCCCAGGCATGACCCCACCCATGCACTATTTTTAATGGAATGAAAGTTCCATTGGCTTTTATTAATGGCAGTTTTTTCCAATTAAAAAACTGCAAGCGGGACAGACGGACAGGATTGGGATTGGAACTGTGATGAGTGCAAAGAACTAAAGCCCCCCTACCACTACCATGGTTTCTGTTAATTTTGCCACCCCCTGCACACTATTTACTAAAAAAAACCACAACCCAAATTTGCAAGGTTAACATATGTGCTTAGGGATGTATCTAGTTTGATTCTCACTGAAGACTATAAGCAAGTTATTTAATTTTTCAAATTGTATGCATAACGATGAGGCATAAACCATCTCTACTGCGATTCTGTCAGATCTAGCAGGCCAGTCATGGAGCTAAATTTCAGTGTTTCAGGCTGAATATATTTATCTCCAACAACATGACCTTTCCACTGAAAATTAGTGCAATATTTCAAAATCAGTTAAAACTGATTAAGTTCAAAGGACCTCTTTCTCGCTCAGTGTCCCTAGTGATAAAAATAAATCCTGTTGAGCAGCGAGCTGGTCAGAATGACCACAGTACTGGCATCTAAATATAGTCAGTTGTATTGAAATGTATCCATTTGGGCACATCAGAACTGTTACACCAGCATAGCACTTTATACAGTGCATATAATATATTGTTATTACTGATAACTTATGGCTCAGTAACCACCAGCTATTACATTCTGAGCATGAGGAGTAATTCAATTAAATATACACATAGAAGTATATCTGGTGTACCTGGTGCTTTACATAGAATAGTGGAGAATAATGCATAGAATATGCATAGAATTGCATTAGAGATGTTTCTGTTGTATCTTATACATGTACAGGTTATTCTGCACACACAGAATGTAGATGTAGCTTGCCCCAGTGTTTACCTGCTGCAGCCCCATTGCCTTAAATGCCGTCTTCGCAGTGCTGCTGGGAGCGCAGGAGGGACAAGTGGGCGGTCACTTTTGGACGCAACAGAAGCCGGAGAAGCAGCAGAGAGCGAGAGAGCAAAAAGAAGGGGAAACCAGCCTGCACTAGGCGGCTACTGCTGCTTCCTCCGAGCCACCTGCCTGCTTGCCTGCATCACATGCCATTGCAGCAACAAAGAGCACACTGAGCAAACTCCATCAGCCCCCATGGTCCAATCAGAGCTCCGCTTGGGCAGCAGCAATGGCCAATCAGAGCTGCTGGGGGCAGAGCAGAGCTGGAGCAGTCCCTCCCTCCCTCCCACCCACCCTCATGCTTGAAATTAAAAAATGCTGGGAACTGAAGAAGCCTTGCCTTCTCTATTGCTCCCTCCACTCCCACTCACAACCTCTGCTGCGTTTGTGCCTGCCTTCCTTGTCTTCATGGTAATGTATAGGGACTTAAAATTCGACTTGTCGTAAAAAGCTGTAAGTCTCGAGTCGAGTCTTTCAAGTCTTTTATGATTGCCGAGTCAAGTCATTGACGCGACTTGAGTCTGACTCGAGTCTGAGTCAATAGAGTCTACATCACTGGTAAAAAAACCCCTCTAAATCAGTGCTATTCAAAGTGGTAGTCTGAGGATCAGTGTTGGTCCATGAGCCGTTGGCCGCTGGCCCACTGCGAATTTCTAGGAATGAAAGAAACAACAGTATACTTTACAAATTACTTGCTCCATACCCATGTATTGTTTCATATGCACTCTCATTGTTCTTACTTATTGTTCTTCCCTCCCCTCTTCTAAAATCAAACCTACATGTTTCATCCAGGAAGTTCTCAAAATTTCTCTTATTTTTGATGGTACTGGTCCCTGGCACATTGGGAAAAAAAATTGCTGGGCCATCACATCAGATAGTTTGAGAAGCACTGCTCGAAATGAAGAGCTTGGAGAAAAGTTCTTTTAACAACGCTATTTGTTCTTTGTTTTCCTTTTGAAGAGGCTTCTACTTTTTCCTTTCAGTTGAGCCTCTTCTTACTTAGAGATGAAATCCTGTCATCATCATTAGACAACTCCACTTCTGAGGAAATATGAGTGTTAGATGAAGGTGTTATAAAACGTAATGAATGTAAGCATGTAAAGGACGGTGCCATGCTGCGCTAATTAATAATGCTAAGGCACAAGAATAGTGCCATTTCCATGTAACTCACACTGTAGTTAAAAAAATTGGAACATGTATTTTTACAGTATGTTCTTTTGCATTTTAGTTTTACAAATATTTGTAAACACACAAATAAAATATTTGTGTATTTGTATTTGATTGTAATATTTCAGTTTCTTAAAAATGCTTGATTTATTGCTCTGCTATAACTCTGTCAGACAGAGAATCAGCTGAGGACCTGCTCCAAGAGCCTCCACTGTCAGATCTTAGGTGGGTGGCTACCAAGGCCAGGGCCTTCCCTGTGGTGGCACTCTGGCTGTGGAATCCCTCCCCAGCACACTGTTCACTTGGCGCCATCACAAATGTTGTTTCAGAAGCACATACAACCATGCACTTCTGGGTTGTTGCCGCAGACAGTGCAGAGGACCCCGCAAGCAGCACCAGCGAAGACACGCCCCACAGATGGTAGTATGGATGGGTAGAAATGGGTGGTGAGGTGGGACGATCGGGGTGGAATGGGGGGAGGGACAGGGACATGTTAGAGCAGGAAGGGGTCATCTGGCATAGGTGACTGGCACTGGATGCTATCCTCTCCAGAGCCTGCTGACATGCCGTCTTTGTCTCCCCTTCACTTGCGCTAGCTAAAGAGCTGGCACAGGTCCGAGGAGACCCATTGGCGATCAAGGGGCTCATGGAGGGGTAAGGGAAAATATTTTCCCTTTCCCCTTCCAAGCCTCCCATTTGCACCCCCCACCAGAGCATGCAGCACAACCTGCTTTGAAGCGGCTGCATGCTTTGGTAGGAAAAACAGATAGGATTTGGCTATAAGACTGAGCTGCAGAAAGCTGTGCTATGGTGGCTGGATCATGTCCAATCTTTTACTTACAAACCATTTTTTTCAACATGCAAAAGCTGGTGTACTCTTTCACCAAGGGAGGCTGATACAATAAAAAAAAATCCTCTTAAGCATTTTGCATTGATTCATCTCTTGGGATGAATAAGACAATGGCTCTCCATATGAAGAAAAAAAATCCTTGTAATGCATAAAACTATCAATTGACTAATTTGCATTGCTAAGTCAGGCAAAACAAATGTGCCTAAAATAGCTACAGATGTCATTCATAATTTATCCTCCAAAATTTGTTGCTAGTTAAAATAAAAACAAGTTTACACCAAGCTTCAATTCAAAATGTGTTGAGTTGTCAGCTCATCTATAAATAAGGAATACTTCTGTACTGTTTCTTGAGGGAGCTGTCATAAGAAAACATTATTTTTTTCAGCCACATTTGACATGTAAACATGAGGATTCTGCTCTTGCAAAGATTAATGCCTCTCCTGAAATCTTAAATGTACTTGAAAGGCCCTTTTGTGTTGAGTTGGTTCACACAATGTTTAAATGCTCATTGAGAACAGGAGAAGGCTCTTGATCAGCTTCATTCTTGTACTCGATTGGAAACGGTTCACAAGCTCAACTAAGGGTCAAATTAGACGAGCCTCTAATTGCACAACATGGCTCAATAGTGGGGTTAATTTTAATTTTTAATAGCAAGTGGGGGCCACAACACAGTGAAAGAAAGGCAGCAGGGGTAGGGGGGCTTTGATACTTTGCCTCATTGCACCCACCTCTGTGCTATTTTTAGTTGAAAATAAACTTCCCATTGAAAACCAACGGAAATGTTCTTCCAACTACAAATAGTGCATGGTGGGGGCAGTACAATCAGGATAAAAAATACGACTAGGACAACTTACTAAAGTCCGCTACCCCTGTTGCAGTTTTGTCATGTTTTTCACTCTCCCCTGCTTGCTATATTTATAAATAAAACTAACAACCCCCCCCCCAAAATTGGGTCACGTTGGGCAACTAACTGCCCAATCCTGTCCCCTGCCAGGTTATAGCATGCAAATGGAGCACGCGCTGCATGCTATGGTGGGGTGATGGTGATCAGACAGCTAGCAGGAGGTAAGTGTTTTTTACTTACCTCCTGGTAGGATGCCCAATTACCTATTGGTCTCCTTGGACCTATGTCAGCCATTTTGCTGACAGAAGTTCAAGGAGAGCCAGGGGGTGTTCTGGGGACGGGTTTTGGGGATAGGATTTGGGCGCAAGTCGTTGCTGCCGGATCCATCCCCTCCCACCCTGACATGCCCCTTGTTCCTACCCAATGTGCCCGTCATTACTCCCCCTCCCCAACTATGGCCTGCCCCCACCACCAACTTACTGGTGCCACTAGAGGCCGCTGGAGCTGCTCCTACACGTATCATGCTGCTGCCCATTTGCAGCAGGACCTGGAAGCGCATGATGGCGATAAGTCAAATCCCTACCAAAAGGCTACAACTTTCAGGTCTACGATTCAGGTATTGGACCAACATCCTGCTCTGAATGCGGTTGTACTCCCCCTGAAGGAGCAGGTCTGCAGCTTGGGGGTTCTCCTGGATGCGCAGCTGCTCCTGGATTCCCAGGTGGCGGCTGTGGCCAGGGAGGCTTTTGCCCAGCTTCGCCTGGTACGCCAGCTGCGACCGTACTTGGATCGTGCAGACCTGGCCACAGTGACCCATGCCCTAGTGACATCTAGATTAGATTACTGCAATGCGCTCTACATGGGACTGCCTTTGAAGACAGAAATTGCAACTAGTGCAGAATGCGGCGGCCCGGGTGGTTGTTGGAGCTTGTTGGTTCGACTCAGTTAGACCGTTGCTTCGGCAGCTACACTGGCTGCCAGTTCGTTTCCGGGCACAATTCAAAGTGCTAGTTTTGACTTTTAAAGCCCTTTATGGCTCGGGTCCAGGGTATTTGAGAGACCGCCTCCTTCCTTATAATCCGACCCGTACTCTGAGGTCATCAGGGGGGCTCCTGTTAACCGTGCCACCATTGATGGAGATGAGGGGGATGGCAGCAAGGAATAGGGCCTTGTTGGCGGTGGCGCCCCAATTATGGAATTCCCTCCCCTTGGAATTAAGAACGGCTCCCTCCTTAGAGACCTTTCGGTGACCTTAAGACATTTTTATTCAGGTTGGCAATCGACGACTGACACGGCAGGCTGGCTCTTAAACAAATGTAACTGTAGGTGACCCACTGGGGTTGTCTGTTTTAATTGTTTTAATTACCTGTTTTTAATTATTTTTATTGTGTATTGTATTTTAACATGTTTTTAACTGTAAGCCGCCTTGATTGCCCTTATTGGGAGAAAGGCGGGGTAGAAATCCTTTAAATAAAATAAATAAATAAATAAATAAATAAACCGAAAGATGTTTGGGTGACTGTGATTTTGTACCATAAACCATAAATTTTGTACCATAAAGTGACTGTGGCACTTCTTTCCTTCTTATATACCCTGTCAGAGACTCTGAGGCATGAAATAGGGTTGAAATATAGTCAAGAGGCTCATGCCTGGCTCTTCCAGTGCAGAAGAGATTAGGGGTGTGCAAAAATCTAGCCCTGTTGATTTTGGAGGCACTGGCCTGGTGAGCACACCTTCTAGGCCTGCTTTTGATTATGGCTGCACCCACAGATCCAGACTTGGGCTTTTTTGGGGGGGGGGTGTACCTATTCTAGGCTTCCTTTTTTGGACTGCAATTTCATTGTCTGGATGAAGGATGCCATTTCATTGTCAGGATGAAATCTGCCAGGATGGTGTAGTGGTTTGGGAGTCGGACTTAGACCTGGAAGATCCAGGTTCAAATCCCCGCTCAGCCATGAGCTTCCTGGGTGACCTTGGGCCAGTCACTATCTCTCAGCCCCACCTACCTCACAGGGTTGTTGTGAGGACAAAAGGAAGCGAGGAAATATGTACACCACTCTGAGCTCCTTGGAGGAAGGGCGGTATAAAAATGTGAAATAAATAAATTTTTTTTTTAGGTATATTTATATTTTATTGATATAATAACATAAAAACAATACATAATTCATAAAATTATAGCAAGCACAAAGCGTCACATCCTACTAGCATACTATTCACTATTTTCTATATATAATTTCCAACTTAGCCAAAATAACACCCACAATCTATTCATTAAATCCACATATCATCACATCGTTCCTCTCTCTCTCTCTCTTAAAAAATCTATAAATGGTTTCCAATTATTCACGAAAAGGTTAACTGACTTTTCCTTAATTAAAATTGTAAGTTTGTCCATTTCGGCATAATCCAAAACTTTCAGCCACCAATCTTCCAACGAAGGTATCTCCGAATTCTTCCAATATTGTGCATATAAAATTCTTGCCGCAGCTATCATATATAAAAACAAAGTTTGAAATTTTTCGCCTACATGATCATCCCACATACCCAACAGAAAAGTTTCCGGTTTCATTTGAATCTTAATCTTTAAAATCAACTCAATCTGTTTATGAATCTGGGTCCAGTACTTCTTTGCTTGGGAGCATGTCCACCACATATGGTAAAAAGTTCCTTCTTGATTTTTACATTTCCAACATCTATTCGTCACCTTCTCATACATTTTTGCTAATTTACTTGGGGTTATATACCATCTATACATCATTTTATACATATTTTCTTTGATATTAACATTTAACGTAAATTTCAACTGTTTTAACCATAATTGTTCCCATTGATCAATTAAAATAACATGACCTACATTTTTCGCCCAATGAATCGTACATTCTTTAACCTGTTCTTCTTCTGTCTCAAACTTCAAAAGCAATTTATACATTTTTGAAATTACCTGGTCTTCAGATTTTAATTGTGCCTCCAATATTGATTCTTCTTCTACAAATCCATATGCCTTCTTGTCCACTTTAAATCTCTCCAAAATTTGAGCATATACAAACCATTGGCAATTAAAATCTTCTTCCATTAATTTTTCTCTTGATTTCATTGTACAGTCTCCTTGTGAAAAACTTAATAAATTTCTGTATAGTAGTCCTTTCTCTTTTGACACGCTACTTCCAGCAAAATGCGCTTCATATGGTGCTACCCATAATGGTATTTTCTCATAAAACCTCATTTTATATCTATTCCAAATTCTCCATAATGCATGTCTGACATAGTGATTTTTAAATTCTAAATTTGCTTTCACTTTATCATACCACAAATACCCATGCCAACCAAATCTCAAGTCAGAGCCTTCTAACTCCAATAATCTTCTATTTTGTAAATACACCCAGTCTTTCAACCACACAAAGCAACATGCTGCATAGTATACTTTCAAATCCGGTAATCCCAATCCTCCTCTCTCCTTTGCATCTTGAAGGATATTATATTTCACCCTTGGTTTTTTCCCTTGCCAGATAAATTTAGAAATGTCTTTCTGCCATTCTTTGAATGGTACATCAGATATAATCACTGGTATAGTTTGAAACAAGAACATCATTTTTGGCAATACATTCATCTTAATCACCGATATCCTTCCTAATAAAGACAATTTCAATTTTTCCCATCTTAACAGATCTTTCTTAATTTCATTCCATACTTTAACATAGTTATTTTGAAATAGTGTACAATTCATACTCGTCAATACAATTCCCAAGTATTTGACTTTTTTTTCCACCTTAAATCCTGTTTTATTCATCAATTTCAGTTGATCTTGAATCTTCATGTTTTTAGTCACTATTTTTGTCTTCTGTTTATTAACTTTAAATCCTGCAAGAGATCCAAATTCTTTCAGTTTAATCATCAACAACTCTATATCTTTTAACGGATTTTCCAGCATTAATACCAAGTCATCTGCAAAGGCTCTTAACTTGTATGTTTCTTTCTTAATCTTCACTCCATGTATTCTTTCATCTTGTCTAATATTTCTATTCAAAACTTCTAGCACCAATATAAACAGCAATGGTGATAATGGACATCCTTGTCGCGTACCTTTTTGAATTTCAAATGTCCTAGTCAGTTCACCATTCACTAATATTCTTGCAGTTTGTGTCTCATATATTGAGTTTATCCATTTATTAAAGTTTTCCCCAAAGTCCATTTCTTGTAAAACTTCTAATAAAAAAGACCAGTTCAAGTTATCAAAAGCTTTTTCAGCATCTATAAATATTAATGCTAATTGCTTATCTATACGTTTGTCAAAATGTTCCAACATATCTACAACAGTTCTTACATTCTCCCTCAGATGTCTTTTTGGTAAAAAAACCACATTGATCTTCGTGTATGAATTTTTGCAACACCTTCTTCATTCTCTCCGTTAGAATTGATGTAAATATCTTATAATCATTATTAAGCAGCGATATAGGTCTATAATTCTTTATACTACTTAAATCTTGTCCTTCTTTTGGTATCAAAGTTATATTCGCCTCTTTCCATGAATCTGGCATTTTTCCATTTTGTAAGATATCATTCATTGTCTGTTGCAATGGAATACTTATTACATCTTCTAAACATTTATAAAATCTCCCAGTCAAACCATCCGGACCTGGTGCCTTATTCAGCTTAACTCTCTTTATCGCTTCTGCCAGTTCTCTAGGCATAATCCTTTCATTTAGAGTTAGTTTCTGATCTTCCAATACTTTTGGTAAATTTTGCTTTGCCAAATATTCCTTTATTTTTACTGATTCTACCTTCTGTCTTTTATATAAATTTGTATAATATTTTACAATTAATTTTTGTATATCTTCCTGTTCTGTATATATTTTCTCTGTCTCTTGTAACTTAGAAATAATTCTTTTCTCCCTCTCTTTCCTCAATTTATAAGCTAAAAATTTTCCTGGTTTATTAGCATGTTCAAAATACCTTTGTTTCGCATACCATTTTAATTTCTATTTCTCTTGTTATCATCAGGGATAATTGACTCTGTAGAATTTTAATTTGTTGTAGGACATTTTTATCACCAGGTGTCGTCCTCAACTCTTGTTCTTTCTTCTTCATCTCTTCTTCAATCTTTTGAAACTTAATTTGTCTCTTTTTAGTCCATTCTGCATTTTTTTGTATAAAATATCCTCTTATAAATGCTTTACTTGCATCCCAAACCATTCTTACTTCTGTTTCTTTATTCATATTTAACTCAAAAAAGTATTTTAATTTACTCTTAGCTTCTTCTATTATCTCTTCTTTCTGTAATAACAGTTCATTCAGTCTCCATCTATAAGTTTTAATTTTCTTCCTTATGGCCAGCGATATCGGATTATGATCTGAAATAGATTTTGTTAAAATCTCTGCTTTGGAGGTTCTAACAGCTATATCCTTTGACACCCAAAACATATCAATTCTTGAACTTGATTCATGTCTCTCTGAATAATGTGTGAACTCCTTAGAGTCCCCATTTTTCTGTCTCCATATGTCCAACACCCCCAAATTCTCCACCATTTCAAAAAAGCTTTTAGGTAATTTCCCTTGATTATGCTTTATTTCTTTTTCGGAACCTTTATCCCTCAATGGAGAAACCACTCCATTCCAATCGCCCAACAAGCAAAAACTACTATAAGAATAATTTGCCAGCAGATCCATCAAATATCTAAAAAAATCCCCTTTTTGTTGATGTGGTGTGTACACCCCCAGTATTAATGTTTTTATCCCATCTAATGTTACTTCCACTGCCACTCCTCTTCCTTTATCATCTGTAAATATTAATTCTGGCTTCAAATATTTTTTAACATATAAAACCACCCCATTCTTCTTCTTGATGTTTGTTGAAAAAAATTCTTCTCCCAAATTTTTCTGAATCAAAAATTTTGTATCTCCCTTTTTTATATGGGTTTCTTGAAGGCAAATCACATCTTGATTAAGTTTTTTTCAAATAATGGAATACTCTTTTTCTTTTTTGCGGAGCATTAGCTCCATTAATATTCCATGATAAAAATTTGTAATCCATTTTTACTGTTCACTGCTTGCCATTACACCGTCCATCCCATCATCATCATCTTCTTCTTCTCTTCCATCCTTGAATCTTTCCAGGAATTCTTTTGCTTTCTGAATTGTATCCAATCTGTAGGTTTTTCCCTGAAGTTTAAAAATCACACCTTCTAATTTTCCCCACCTAAAAACAATCTTCTGTTTCTTCAGCACTTCGACCAGGAAAGCATAAGTTTTCCTTTTCTGCAAAATTCTCAGCGGAATCTCCTTTAGCACAATAATGTGCACTCCTTCTACCTTGAGTCTCGATTTGGCATGTTGCTGTAGAACTTTATCTCTTGTTTGTTGCCTCACAAAATGCACCAAGATATCTCTTGGCACTTTCTTAACTGCTGCATATCTTGTATTAATTCTGTATGCCTTATCCAACTCCAGATCCATTTCGTCTCGATCTATTTGTAGGAATTTTGACAGAATGTGTAACATTCTATCTCTTGTATCTTCTGCTTGCTGTTCTGGAATTGCACGAAACCGTAAGAAACTCTGTTTTCTCTCTTGTTCAGCCAACGCCAGCATATCCTGAATCTTACAGCTCTCCATTTCAAGATTCTTCACTTTATCTTCTTGTATTTTCATCTTGGTATTTATCTCTTGAAAACCACCTTTCATTTCTTTTACAGCAACATCCAACTGACGTAATTCCTGCGTCATCTCTACCTTCATCTTTTGAATTTCTTCCTGCAAAGTTCCCAATTTGGCATCAAATTTATCAAATTTGGCATCAATTTTAAGTTCCCATCTTTTGAAGCATTCTTCCAGTTGTTCCACTGGTTTTTCTTGTCCAGGTGACCTTGGAGGAGATTTTTTTTCTAATGTATTGACTCTTTTTCTTGTAGCCATATTTATAAGTTCATCAAATTGCACTTTTTCACTTGTTCAATTCAAGTTCTTTTCCTTCTCTTTAGAAACCAAAAACCATAAAGACTCAACTTCTTAAAATATGTGCAGGCGGCAAATATCAACCAACATAATTATTTTTTCAATGGTGACATTCAAACCGGAAGGGATTGTTTGTTCTATTTTCAAACCACAGGAATTCCAAACAAACAATTCAAAAGCAAAACAAGTCTCTTTCTCTCGTTACAACAGTTTGTAGATATCTCCCCCAAATGTTTCTTCGCTAATTCAATCTTCCGTAAGTACCAACAAATTACTTAATGTTGTCACTTAATATTTTCAATGTAGTATCTTGTCTTTCTTTCAAATTATATCCTTTTCACAACAAATCTTCTATTCTTAAGTTAACTTGTTATCTTAGCTTGTTTCTTCAATTCTTATTGCAGTTCCTTGCCACTTGCATAAGCAAAGCAAAAATATAAGCGGGAGAGGGCTTGGCTTACGTTCCGGCTGATTTTTTGAGCTCGATGTTGATCCTCTCTTCCACGCTCAAACCAAAACAAACTCGAAAAGCCTACGCTCTCCAAGAGAGTAATGGGAGCGATCCGAAGATATGTGGTTTATCTCATCGCACACCCTTTTAATCCAGGGGTAGAGCAATTAAGTCCATCAGACGTGCTCTGTCGGTGTAGAGCAACCGACAGAGCTGTCAGCCAGCCATTCCTCCCAACCGGAAGTCAATGTGAAAATAAATAAATGTGAAATAAATAAATAAATAAATAAATAAGTTGGTATGAAGCTTATTCTAATTTGCTGTGGTATGATTATACAGTATTTGATGGGCACTTTCTTCTATTGCCCCCCCCCCCCATTTTTTTGCTATTCTATTGTTATTTTTCAAAACATCATAATAAAATCACTAGGATTGGGTACATTTGAAATCTGCATACACAAATGTTTGTTAGTTCAAGACTATGTATCTGGTCTCAGTATACAAAATCTGCCCCCATCATCATAGAACTGGGATCTCTTCCTAACCATTTATAAAGGATCTTCAACGTTTTTAGTTTGCTACCTTACAATTCCACGTTATATTTTTGCATATTGAGAACAGAACAGCTGAGCTTTCAGCATCCATGCAGTCAAAACTGCTGATATATTTTCTCTGTAATCCAATTTGCTGCCACATTTAATTAGCCAAAATATTCACCTTTGGGGACTGTTTCCAGATAATGAATCTTTCTGAAGGTGAATCTCTTCCTTCTAACTTTCCTATTTGCCTCCTCTTTCTCTTGATCGTCTCAAAGGCCTTTACTCAGGTATTAGGACTGAAACACGTTATCACCAAGCGCTTCTTTGGCTATATTTTTTTGCCCAAACTGAATGGCTTGTGGTGAGGAGGTCCCGTAGAACTACCGGTATATCAGGAGGAGCCCAGTTGGCTATCCAAAAAGTGCAGTGGTTCCCAAACTGGGAGGCGTGGCTCCCAGGGGAGCCACAGAAACCAGCCAGGGGAGCCGTGGAGTGCCACAGAATCCTCTCGGAAAACAGCGCAATGCCAATTGTCAACATAATGTAATGGAGAGCAGCGGCCAATTGTTGCCAATGATCAAGGGAGCCACAGGTCAAAAAAGTTTGGGAAACACTGCAAAAGTGGATTGAATGATATGTGGTCCACGGAACCCTGAAGCCATGGCGGAGTCCTTATGGTTACTCCCATGCATTCAGGAGTGGGTGCCAGTTCATTGGCTTCTTAGAGACTAGTACCCCACTCCTAAATATATACAAATAAAAACAACAGAAGACTTACTTCTATGACAACCAGAGGGGTAGCCATGTTAACCTATTGGTTAGTCTTTAAGGTGCTACAACACTCCTGATTTCTTTATTTTTTGCCACAGATTCATCACACCACCACCCCTCTGGAAGTTGTGGACATAGAAGTAAGTCCTTTGAAATCAGTGGTACTGACTTCCAAGCAATGAATTTAGCACTACTTAAATCCTTTGCATTAGTGATATGAGAACTGGATTCCAAGACTCAGTTTATACATTCAGCAGAATCAAGTGTTAACATGTTTCTTGGACTGCACCACTTCCGGCAGCAGGTAAAAAACGTAAATGTGAAAATGAAATGGTGAACAAAAGGAACCGTGCAAGTAAAACAGCATGTCAAGGACAACTTGCAGACTTGCATCCCTAATTGAACAGGAGGTCTGGTTCCGTTGGTAGAGTGTCCGTCTCATATGCTTGAAGATCTGAAGGACGGCAGTTCGGGACACCCAGAAGTATCTGTGTCTGTCGGAGAGCTGTCGGCACACTGCTGACAAGCTGCAGAGCCTCTGTGGGGGAGAGAAGCTGCAGCTGGCACCTTGAGTGGGAGTCAAGGTTGCCTATCAGTCGAAGCTTGGGAGGCAAATGCCAGAGAAAGGCTGGACTGTGAAGGAAACCACCTGGAATGAAGGTTTCTACGCAAGATTAGAATATATTGTATTATAAAAACCCCTTGAGGAAACTGCCTTTGAATTAAAGACAGAGGAGAAATCCGATGACCAAAGAAAAGGCGGTATATAAATACTGGTGGTTGTTGTTGCTGTTGTTGTTGTTTCTTCATGGGGAAGCATTCAAACCTGCAGCACCGCTTCCCACCACCACTTGCAGCCTGAAGTCCAGGCGAAGCTTTGCTGCTTGGTTCTGCCAAACATATAAAGTGGCTCTTAGATTGTGCCACTTAGAATGAGCAAAATGCAAGGATGGTCATAGAGATCTAGAAAGCAGCACACTGGTGTTTTACAATATTAATAGGTAAAAATTGGTATGACAAACTTAGTACGCACACAAGCCTTTATCCCCTGAAATCCAATCATGGGGTTCTATGATGATGCTTTGACATTGTTGCGGTTTAAAAAAATCAAGGCAGCTAAGTTTGTAGCATTGGACTGCTGAACTCAGCAGCTATTTAAATTCAAAGACTTGTTTCATTTGAATGTAAAACCAGAGGGAACAACATGAGCATTTTCGGTCCCTCAGCACAGTGAGAAGAATACACACTGTCAGATGCTGCATACTGTCAGTCTGGAAACCTGCCATCCTGTTGAAGAAAGTTTGTGATCATCTAACCCACGGATATCTTGGGGACAGAAGGTCTGTCAGACCAAAGTGCTAGGCTTTTTTTGTATCATACACAGATATGCTTTTAGAAGAATTTGCAGAAGGCAAACAACGTACCCTGACAGAACAGTCCTATCATTTTTTAAAAGCATTTTGTTAAGGCATTTTCAAGATAGAAGCACACCTGGGTAAGTTGAAGGAAATACTTAGATTTTGAATAAGTACCATCACATCAGCAATGAGAAAGGGTTGTTAGCATTACATGCCTGTTTATATGCAGTTGCATATGAGTGAGGGAAAAAAACCCACCCAGAATCTACTTTATAAATGCGACTTTATCTTTTAAAAAGCACTTTACAGAAAATAAACTGATTTATAATTCTGAATTTCTTTTCCAAATACCACAATAGGCCTAACTAGATTTTACATAAAAACATGTGCAATATAACCTCAATGGTGGTTAATGCCCCCCCCCCCCGGCACCTTCAGGAAAAGTCAGTTTGGGATTCAGAAAGTGTGAGAGGAGACAACTGAATCAATTCCCTGCCCACCACTTTCCCACTCCAAATGGATCTCCCCTAGCTTCTCCCCACCCTCTGCAGCTTCCAAAGGCATATTTCAGAAGATAAACAACTGTTTGAAACTCTGAGGTGATGCAATGTGAAGTAGATTAGCAGTGAACAGAGAAGGGGTTAAGCTGCATCTCTTTTCAGCTGGCTTTTCTCTCCAGCTAGACAAGATGAAGGGACATGTGGGATCAGAACTCCTGGTTTTCTAATAAAAGGTGAATGCAGATGCAGGGACCCCCCCCCCCCAATTTGGATTGGGAGCACTAGGGGGAGAAGAGGGTTTAACCCTCTTCCCATGCCATTTTCCAAATCACCCCCCCCCTCCAGCTGCTATTTGCCATCTGGAATATAACACACAGGTACTTATATTTTGGCTCATGAGGAAAACAGCAGTTTAAACATGGGAATTTGGATCAGGAAAATAACATTGGCAGAAAACAATTAAACTCTCCCCAGTTCTACAGCCCTAATCTGATCTAGGGAGCAGACTGACAGTCACAGGCGTTGCTGGAGCGTGGCGGGGAGGGCGGACCGCCTGGGGGCGATGCGCGCAAAGGGTGACGCGCAGTCCTGCGCGCGCACTTGCGCGCGCACCCGCGTGTCGCGTGCATTGCCTCCCGCTCCAGGAGGAAGGCCTCAGAGCGTCCGCCCTCGGCGGAGCTCCAAGGCCTTCTGAGGAGGCCCGATGCGCGACATCATATTTATAAGGTTTTCGTGCCTGCGCAGAACATTTGAGGGCAAATTTGCCCTCAGAAACGTACTGCGCATGTGCGAAAACTTTATAAATATGACATCGTGCATTGGGCCTCGTCATTAGGCCCAAGACAGCCGGCCGGAGAGGATGTCTCCGGAGCCGGCAGCAGTGGATACTCTGCTGCTGCCGGCTCCGGAGACATCCTCTCCGGCCGGCTGTCGCGGCGGCACGGGGGTCATTAGGGCGGCGCGCCCTTGCTATAGGGTGGCACGCGCCCTAGTGACGCAACTGCACAGTGCAATCGTAACCAAATTTCCAGTGTCGATGCCACTGCAATGTAGCCCCAAGGTAAGGGAACAAACATTCCCTTACTTTGAGGAAGCCTCTGTGACTCCCCCCCCCCCCCAGAATGCAGCATGCAGCGTGCTGGAACGTTGGTTAGGATTGGGCTGTGAGGCTGCAATTATTACCCCTTTTAAAAAGTCATAGGCAATCTGCTCATATATCTCCTGCCATTTTGTCTTTAAATTGCCTCTCTCTTGAAGGGGCTTTTTTGTCAAAGAAAATGGTGGTTGGGGTTCTGTTACACACATGTGTATCTAATGTAGGGTTTTGAAGTTGGGTCTTCCATGTCCAAAATTAACCTCTTATCCACAACACTACACTTGCCCACTCTGAGCGATGTAGGCCAGACACGCTACATGTTGTGTTCAGTCTCATGAAGATCCTTTGGGTGTTGCCAAGATACCTGTATTAGATGGGCGCTGTAAGTGTCAAGTTTGGCAGGAAAGGTATGGAAATGTCCACAATAAGTCTGGTCTGGTGACACAATCCCTAATAAAATTGGCATCTCTATCAGAACTTTTAAACTTCACAATTAAAATAGCATTACATACATACTCAGGCTTTCATGGCTGGAATTATCCATAAAATGAATACAATCGCTGTTTGGGTTTATAAGCCATAGTTTATTAAAATGAAAACTTAAAATAGCATTTTAAGTTTTATAAAATAGCCATAAAGCAGACAGCGCCAGTTGCAAAAGCCTCCCCCACAACGCCGTGATCAGTGTGCTGCCAGAGGTGCCAGCGGGAAGGCCACCGCCTTCCCAGCCATGTTGGAGTATGTACGTCTGGACGCACGCCAGCGGGAAGGCGGGAGAGGGCAGAATGGGGGCGGGTAGGGGCGAAACTGGGCAGGGAGGGGGCGTAATGGGTGGGGAGGCTGCGGGAGGGGGAGGATCCATCGTCAAAGGCCCATGCCTGATCCTATCCCCCTTCCCTGCAGCCTCCCCGCGCCTTTTCTCTCCTCGGACTTAAGCTAGCAAACCTGCTAGCATAGGTCCGAGGAGACCCATTGTGGGCCATGAGGCTTATGCAGGGATAAGGGGATTAAACGTCCCTTTCCCTGCAGAAGCCTCCTGGTCCTCCCCCACTGCACAGTATGCAGAGGCTGCCAATTTGGCACCGCTGCATTGGCAGGGGGTGAAAAGGATAGGATTCGGCTCTCGGTCAGTGTAGCTTCTGATCTATCTGATTCTGGTTAGAACCTGAGAAGACCAGTGGAAGACGGGAAGACACGATGCCTTCAGCTCTTAGCCATTGCCCTGGGAGCAAGGCTGTTAAATCATCCCAGTGGCTGAAATAGTTCATCCCACAGCAGCATTTCCTCTCAAGAGCTATTTAGGGGTGTGCCCCTTAAGTTTTTTTTTTAGGTTGTGAGCCCCTTTGGGATCTTCATAGGGAACTACTTTCTTATGCCTTTGCTACATAAACCGCTTTGAGAACTTTTTTTTGAGAGGTGCTTTGTTATTAAATAATAATCCACAAGAAAAGGACACACTTCTCTACAGTCTGCTCCAGCCATGTTCCATCAGAGACGAGCCATGCTTTTGTTGTGTCTGTCAAGGGGTGTGACATCACAGAGAGTGACACAGCTGGCTGCCAGGCTCCACTTGTGTGGGCCACAGCTGGCTGTACAGTTCCCATTCCGCCAGCCTCTTTCTCTTACCTTTTTGCCTTCCGTACCAGGAAAGGAGCCTGTTCAATTAAACATTGTTTAGATACCATAACTATTTCATTGAGTCCACTGACTGAAATAAGTACCAGTGTAGTTTAGGTGAAATCTTGGCAATTTTTAACACCATCCAAATGCATGGAATTAAAGCATACTTGTATTAAAAATAATCACACACACACACACACACACACACACACACACACACACACACACACACACACACACACACACACACACAATCTACAGCCTGCTTATTAGTGGCATATTTTTAGTTGATCAAAATGTTTTTAATCATTTAATCTACTTGATTAATCAACCAAATGTTTCAGTCCTCATACATGTGCACATGAAACAGGGTGAATTGCTAGATCCTAGCTCTGGAATCAGCACTAACTGTAATTTCTAAGAAAGCAGCAGCGTCATCACTGTGTGGGTGTTTCCTAAAAGAAGCATTGCTTTTTGCAAAATGTGCAAAAATAACACTTTCAGAGTATGTTTTATATTTCAGAGGGTTTTTTTCTAGGAGTTTGACTGTTCTAGATTTTCTAGAGTTTGACTGTTCTCTAACTGCCCAATCCTACCCCCCACCATTGGCACGGATGCAGATGCGTTGGTGGAGCACATGCTGCATTCAATGGTGGGGAGGGGGTCAATCAGGAGGCCTGCCAGAGGTAAGTATTTTTTAATTTACCTCTGTGTAGGCCCCCAGATGGCCTAGACCCACACCACCTATATCACTGTCGTAAGCCTGAGGAGAGACCTACTGAGGGGTGGGACATGTTGTAAAAAGGGAGATAAGATCCAGTATGCACATTTGCCACCAAGATCATCCCACTCCAGCCTTCCCCTTTCCTGCCTTAGAACGCCCCAAACCACCCCTGTGGAGCATCCAGAGCCAGTTGCAGTGGGTACTGTGCCTCTTGCCGTTTGCGGCAGTGGCCTGGCAGCACACGACAGCAGCCTGGCTTTTGCGCCACTGCAAAGGGCTTTGTGTTGCTGGAACACTAGTTCTGGCAGTGTAAGGACCTAATCGGGGTCCTAACATGATTTGTACACTATATGCCAATAAAGGTTCTGAAATCTGAATCTGATTTGTACACATTATAATTTAAATTAGATTGCATGCACTAATAAATAGAAATAATATCAAATAATACCAGCAGTGGCTTTCCAGGGGGCTCAAAGGCACCCTGTGAGTAGGCGGTGCCAAGGCCTGTGCTGCCCACCTGCCGAAGACACCAGAGACCAGCGCTGTGGAACCAAGTAAGTCCCTCTCCAACCTGTGCTGGGGTTGGGGGGGGAGGGCAGAGGGGGGCAGATTGGGCCTGGGAGTGGGTGGGATCAACGTCTTCATCGGATGCCATATCCTATCCACCGTCTCAGGCCTTCAACCTCGATACGGGGCTTCTCGGGACAGTGCAGCCAAATCAGGCCTGAGAGATATCGAGGAATTCCTGAAAACGCATTGCACCCCTTTTTCCCCCATTTGGGGCAGGATTTCTAAAAATCTGTTCTTAGTGGGTGCTTGCATCATGGAAGAAACGTGCTCCCCGAATTTCACGTTTCTAGGCCCGGAGGTTTGGGCGGGGCGGTGATGAGTCAGTCAGTCAGCCAGTCAGTGACAGCGCAATCCTAACCAACTTTCCAGCTCCAGTGTAGCCGTGCCAACAGGGCACACACTGCATTTTGAAGTGCAGGGGCAGTCATGGAGGCCTCTTCAAGGTGAGAGAAAATTTGTTCCCTTAACTGGGGGCTGCATTGAGGCTGCACTAGTGCTGGAAAGTTGGTTAGGATTGGGCTGTGAGTCAGTCAGGACTTGTTCTTTTATATACATATATAGATGTCGAGCCAGCGGGTGGCACAGTGGGTTAAACCACTGAACCATGAGCTGTCGATCGAAAGGTCGGCAGTTCGAATCCGTGCGACGGCTCCTGCCAACCTAGCAGTTCGAAAGCAAGAAATTGCAAGTACATTAATAGGTACCACGTCAGCGGGACGGTAACAGCGTTCCATGCGCCTCAGTATTGAGTCATGCTGGCCACATGACCATGGAAACGTCTTCGGACAGCGCTGGCTCTTCGGCTTTGAAATGGAGATGAGCACCACTCCCTAGGGTCGGACATGACTGGACTTACCAGTAATTGTCAAGGGATACCTTTACCTTTTTAAGTATTTCATATGCAAATACTCATGAGAGTAATCATGGTAACGACAGCAGCAGCAATAATTTTGGATCACTTGATTTTATGTCAGTAACAACAACAACAACAATACTAATATTTCCTTTTTCATGGTTTACTGCTATACACGCAAGTCTGAAAAAGAAACATCTAAAACTATATGGTTGTAATGCAAGTACAAGTGAAAAACCTATCTGAATGACATTCTAGATTGAATACTGTAACATTTAATCAGAAAGCAAAGGAAGAAGTAATATATAAAATCCAGCCTTAGCTTAGCAGGTGGTGCACAGAAACAAGAGGGCAGCATAAGCTTCTTAGCAGCCTCAGATTATAAAGTAACATTTAAAAAAAAAAGAAAAGAAAATTGCTGATTCAGAAAACGAAGGGTATGTGAATCTTTGTCATGTTCAATGGCCTGATGAGATATTTCAGCACTTGCACATAAGGATTCTTCAAAATCTGTTTTCAAACCAGATGGATGTGTAATTCAAATGATCAGTCTTATCCCGCTCACACTGCTGTTGATAGTATTTTAACTATTGTCTTCAAAGACAGTAAGCTCTCTCTCTCTCTCTCTCTCTCTCTCTCTCTCTCTCTCTCTCTCTCTCTCTCTCAGTACAGCTAAATATAGATCACCTGAGATGACTCAGTTCAAGCAGCAGCACAGCCAAAGTGATACAGCGGAACATGCTCCCTGGTTGCAGTACAAAGAACCCATGGCAGTTAGGAACAGAACAATGCTTATATTTTAATCATTCTGTGTTGGGTCTTTGAAATTTCATGCAATGACCCTTCCTTCTGGTAAGCTCTATGCAGGAACAGAATCCAAAATGCCACTTATCCATTTTAGAAAAGTGGAGGGAATTAATTGTGAAGCTTTCTGACAGTCCAGTGATACACATATTTACTCAGAAGTGAATCTATCTGAGTTTACTGGAACTTACTCCCATGTAACTGACTGAGCATAGAAATGCAGTCTTAGAATGCTGAAAACAGAACTTCCTGGGTGGCCATAGCACTTATGATGTTCAGTTCAAAATAAACACAAGCAATATGCTAGCCAGTTTTGAACCAATTTTTCCCAAACCGGCAAGGTCAGTGCACACAGTGAAGCGCACACATCCACATAAATTAAACTGGGAATCTCTCACACTGATATGCAACACACTCATATCACACACTCATATCACACTCATATCCAAGTGTATATGAGCTGGAGAGAGAGATTTGATAAATGCATTATGTCATTTATTCCATCCATCATGCTCCTCTATCCCAATTTTTCTTTCATCAGACCACACTGATCCAAGCAAGAGCTCTCTTCCTAACAGCTGTAACTGAACTTGGTTTCTGAAGGAGCACTACAGTATGTGGTCCAGGCATTTGTTCTGGCGCATTAGTGACTGGAAAGAAGAGGTGATCGACAACTTCTTCTTAGGATTGATTGGATCTGGGGGACATGGACTAATATTGAACTAATGACTTAGGTTTGTGAAGCACCATCACAACTTTCCTCTAAAGTAAGTAGGAAAACTTGCATTTCTTCCTTCCCATGCCGAGAGAGTGTCTCAGGCTACTATGAGCAAAAATTTGGATCAGAGGCCATGAGACAAAATCTGACTCAATGAGGCATGATAAAGGTCCAAAACTCAACCACCTTGGAAATAATATATTATGGCAAGAGAGAAACAGTCAGGATCTCCCTCATCCTTGCCTCAACCTGTGATCTTCTGTGGGATGACAGTGACACTTCCCAGTGCGTTTAGTCAGAAGACATCGCTGCATCTCCCAAAGTGAGTTGAGATCAGCAGCTCAAAGTTCAACACAGCCTTTTGCTTCAATATCTGTCTCTCTAGCTGAAACTCTCTGCTGTCATATCTATGCATGTTCATTTATGAGACGTGATATCACTGATGTTAGCCAGGTCTGCTGTGTGGGTGGGACAGTTTAACAGCTTGAACCAGATGCCTATTTTTCGTGATAGGCACGAAATAGGCACGAATCGTGATAACCAGATGCCTATTTTTGTGCATAACATCCAGCGGATATGTCTTAGTGTTCCACCTGATGGAGCTCTAGAAGGTTGGATATAAGTTTGTAGAAAAGGTTGAGTAAATTTTGGAGAAACTGTAATCAAGTTGAACATGTCTCTGTTATAAAATCTTAAGCATAGAAGGATATCTAAGAACCTAGTCATATCCTTCTCCCCCCCCCCTTGCTGGTGCAGCCATGCCCAAAACGGGTGTGTAGTATCCAGCGGAGGGGGGGGGGATAATTAGGAGGCTTCAGAAGGGAAAGGGGATTTAAATCCCCTTACACCTTTGTAAGCCTCCCACCCTGCAATGGGTCTCCTCGAACCTGTGTCAGCTCTTTAACTGGTGCAAGTCTGAGGAGAAAAAGGGAGCAGAGAGGTTGTCCACAAAGGGGACGGGATCCGATGCGCGCCATTGCCGCCAGATCCACCCCCTCCCGCAGCCTCCCCACCCCGTTCCACCCCCTCCTAGGTTGTCTTCGGACAACGCTGGCTCTTCGGCTTTGAAATGGGGATGAGCACCACACCCTAGAGTCGGACACGACTGGACTTAATTGTCAGGGGTCACCTTTCCCTTTTAAGGATTATAAAGCTATGTGGAGTTTTCCCCAGTGATTAGTAAGCAGAAATGTGCCCACCTGTAATGGAATTAACTGCTGCTAGCAGATCTGGCCTCAGGAGCTGTGGAGCCCAATTGGAAACATATTTTTACGGGGCCCCAGGTTCACAGCCAAGGTCTGTAGAATCTTAGAGATATAAATCAAATTTATTATAGACTTTATCTCTATGGTAGAATGGAAAGCAATCAAAGTGTGCGCTTAAAAAGTGCATGTGAGTTAATGGGCCAAATGGATCTAAGCACATTTTAAAATTGCAAACATGTAAGCCTACGAGTAAACAAACAAAATGTGTAGATTACCTTTGAAAAGTAAATAGTTACAAAACCACTTGTTTTACTGACTGTGAAATGATTTACTAAAAATATTAATTTTATTTTTTTGTTTAGAAAAAAAAATCAAAATGTAAGTGAACAGCATTTTTGGGAACAAATTATGTTTTCTGGATTTCTAAAAATCACAATATTAATAAATTATAAAAACAAGTCATATTATTATTGACTTTTATTACGAAAAAGTTGTCTTTCTTGCTTTTTTTCTCTGGGAATTTGTCTAAGTTTAAACTCCTGTTCATTTCAGATTCATTTTTGTGAGTGCAGGGTATATCTACTATATCTGTATTCATTGGACCTGATTATCTAGAGATTTATGTATGTAAAACTTAAATACTTTAGTCCGAATATAGACCTACAACAGAGGTTCTCAACCTCTTCCTGGCCAAGTACCACCTCCGGCGCCACTCTCATGCTGCGTACTACTGGAAGTGACTGGCGCTGACATCATCACCAGTTACTTCTGGGTTTTCAGGCTTTCGGAGGTCAGAAAACGCAGGTAGGAGTCTCTGGGTGGGTAGGAGGGCACTTCTCAGAGTTCCCGAGAGGCTCGGCCAAAGGCAGGAGCCTCTTGGGAGTGAAAATGTGTCGCCAAAAGCGCCACATCGGAGTGGGATTCCAGCGATCCAAGTACTGAGTACCACCAGCAGTCGGCCGAAGTACCACTGGTGGTACTAGTACCACTGGTTGAGAATCCCTGGCCTACAATATATAAACCTGCAATGTGGTGTTATGTGTATGTTGCAATGTGTTGTCGTGTGTATTTGATAAGACTAGAGTAGATTACCCTAGTGCGGGGGGCCCTTAGGCGCAGGGTCCAATTGGTTTAAAGCTGGCCCTGCCTGCTGGGACATTCTTTGTGCTGTGAAAACCACAGTGGTAGCAGGAGGCTGCAGAGCTTGGCTGAGTACCTTGCTGAGTGGTTTGCTGGTATATCAGCAGAGTTCAGGAAGGAAGGGCGCTTGCTTTTTTCTTTTTTTTAACCTCAAATGGTAACTCTAGTCCATGGACGGTAACTTTAGTCTACTGATACCAAAGAGAACGCTTATTCATCTCTTCTTTCTCTGAATGCTGAGTCTTGTAGGCAGGACCCAAAAGGAAAAAAAAAACCTTCCCAACAAGATGCTCACCTTCATTAGTTTAATTAAAGGATTAGCTGTTTGCAGCAGAATGTCAGATGAGTTTTCTGTCCCAGTTATCAAAATCCAGCTACCTACAAGCAAAACATCTTGGGCAGCTAAGATTTCTGTCTCTGCTTTGGCCGAGCCACTGCAACCCCCCTGCTCCCACCTTCTTGGCGTACTTCTAACTTTTATGCTGTTTCTAAATGTAAACCTATTTCTACAAGCCAAAGCATATTTGCCCCCAGTCTCTTCAAAGAGCCATTTATACAGTACAGGTGGGCCCCCATATCCACTGATTCGCTATCCACGGTTTCAGTTATCCACGGATCGTGGGGACCCCCCCAGGCTTTTACTTTTTTTCCCAGTAAGCTTCGTTTCTTCCTTAAAGAAACAGGAGAAGCAGCCTCTGGCTGCTTATTACAGGCAAGTAGAACGAGACTAAGTACTAGAGAGGCTCTGCAAGGTTAACAGAAACAGAGCAGAGCCTCTCTAGGACTTAGTCTCGTTCAACTTGCCTGCAATGGAGGCTGCTTCTCTGTTTGTTTAAGGAAGAAACAAAGTTTGCTGAAAGAAAAATAAGAGCTGGGGGGCAAGCATGCCTACCTGCAGGGGAGGCAGGGTGGGGGGCCTCTCAGGAAACCATGGAGGGGCTGTTCGCTCTTATCCACGGTTTCAAGTATCCACGGAGGGGCCTGGAACATATCCCCAGCGGATATGGGGGCCCACCTGTACTTCCACTGAGATCAGAAGGTCCTCATTAGGGCTGATCAATACTGAGTAGTTTGGTTTGGGGCCATCTTGCAACTCCAGCTTACTGTTTGAATGAATTGTAGCTAACACGGGCATGAAGAAAAATGGCTTCCAAACCCACTAAGGCGGCAACCCTACAACACATTCCTGGGAGTATGCCACACTGAACACCATGAGACTTAGTAGACATGCATAGAAGAAGTGCTCTGTAAATATGCTTACTGGGCAGTGACAATGGGCAGTTAGTAGTCTGCTTTCTGTTTTCAACAGTGGCCCACCAAGCAGGAAAGATTAAGGTATATTCATCTCCTGCCATTGTTCCACAGCAGCTTAACTTGATATAATCTCTGCTCTTATTGGCTTAAGAACATATAAGAACATAAGAAGAGCCCTGCTGGATCAGGCCAAAGGCCCATCTAGTCCAGCTTCCTGTATCTCACAGTGGCCCCACCAGATGCCTCAGGGAGCACACAAGACAACAAGATGATACCTGTACCACTCCCTTGCACCTGGCACAGAGAAAACCTACTTCTAAAACCAGGAGGTTGCTTATGGCTTGTAACCTGTGATGGTCTTTTCCTCCATGAATCTATTCAAACCCCTTTTAAAGGCATCTAGACCAGGTGCCATCACCACACCCTGTGGCAAGGAGTTCCACAGATGAATTACACGCTGGCTGAAGAAATATTTTCTTTTGTTCATTCTAACTCTCCCTCCACTCCACAGCAACCTGGAGGGAGGGACTGGTGACAGCAGACTCAGGGCGAATGACACCCCGAATCCACTGCCCTCTCTCTCTCTCTCTCTCTCCCCCCCCCCCCGCAATATGCTTCTGATGCAACCTGCATCACCTCGCCTCATGGATGGGCCGCCCCTGCCTCTCCCCGATTGACAATGGAACTGAATGAAGGAATAAATGAATGGATCAGAATCTGGGCGCAGATGTAGGCAGATAAGGAGGCAGGACATTGAACGAAATACATATGCTGCTGCTTGAAAATAAGAAAATAAGAAAATAAGAAAATAAGAAAAAAAATGCTGGCATTCTACAAGGCCCAGAGTGGGAATTGCTAAAAGTAGCCCCCCCCCCTCCAATTCCAAAGTGCAGAGAAGCCAGCTCATCTAGAAGGGCTAAAGGAACAGGCTGAGCAACACAATACCCTACTTCCTCTCGTTGCTGTCACTCAGTGCCAAAACGAAAAGCAATGAGCCTGGGAGCCCCACCCATCTGGGGATGAACCATTCATTTTGCTGTCCTTTTAATATGTTATTGATTTTGTTAGCTGCCTTGGGTTCGTTATAGCAAAGCAGGGTGGAATACAGATCCCTCAAACAAACAAAGAAATTTGCAAAATGTTATTTTCCTGCAGCGTACAGTACATGATAATCTGTAATGCCCTGCCATATGGTGAAGAGAACTTGACTTCTTGCCAGCTGCCTCAGATTTTTGATCACAGAAACATAGAGAACTGGCTTATATTGTTCCATCGAGCCCAGTAGTGTTGGCACTGACTGGCAGTGGCTTTCCAAGATTTCAGACGGGAATCTTTCTCTGTCATACCTGGAGATGTCAGGTACTTGTGACCTTCCGCATATAAAGGTGGTGGAGCGACGTGACGCTTTGCCGTGGTTTGCCTGGCCCCACCCATGGCATGCTGGTTTCCATTGGCTTTCCAGTATAGCCACAGAAATAAAAGATGGCACTGCACCAGTCGCTTCAGGAGCAGGACAGGCTTAGGCTGGGCCTGCATTTAACTCCCCAGTAAAAGTGCTTAATTTTAGAAAAGTATGAAGATTTTCATGGCTATTTGTAACTAGTAAAGAGGTACGCTTAATGGGTTTTCCAGCCATGTATTTATTGTGAGGAAATACAGATAGAAAATTTCCTGAGGCTTGCCAGTGGAAAATCCTTTGATGTCCGTGATCGCTTTAAAGAGACAAGCAGTTGAACTGCGTTCTCCCGGACTATCTGATGCTGGCAGGCAATATTACTAACACTTGCTGACGTTTCGTTACACACTTGTAACTTTATCAAAGCAAACACACGAACCAACGCGGCTTGTTCTGTCTGTTGAGGAGCATCGTTACTTTTTGTAGTTAGTGCTTCTCAACTACAAAAAGTAACGATGCTCCTCAACAGACAGAACAAGCCGCGTTGGTTCGTGTGTTTGCTTTGATAAAGTTACAAGTGTGTAACGAAACGTCAGCAAGTGTTAGTAATATTGCCTGCCAGCATCAGATAGTCCGGGAGAACGCAGTTCAGCTGCTTGTCTCTTTAAAGCGATCACGGACATCAAAGGATTTTCCACTGGCAAGCCTCAGGAAATTTTCTATCTGTATTTCCTCACAATAAATACATGGCTGGAAAACCTATTAAGCGTACCTCTTTACTAGTGCTTAATTTTGCCCAGATCATAGCTTTTCAGTGCAATCCTGTGTAAGAGCCGGCCGCTGCATCCTATCCCATTCTCGGGCTGCCACGGAGCAGCCCAGGAGCACCTCAGAAGAAGGGAACGTTTGTCTCCTTCCCCGGGTGCAAGCCAACCTGGGCCCTATGGGCCTCCTCGAATGTACACCAGCTATGAAGCTGACATGCATCTGAGGTAGTCCGCCAATATCCCTGCCCTCTTCCGGCCCGGTTCAGCCAATGGCCCCCCCTCCCTCACCGCCTGGCCTGCCCTCCCTCTGCTCCTGGTGCAGGACTTACCTTCACTGGTGGGGTGCTGGGTCTGGAGGCTGGCGGAGTAAGGGCTGCCGGCCTCCACGCCAGCGGCTCTTACTCTAAAGTCGTCGCAAATGTGCTTTATGGCACGTTTGCGATAGCCTAGAGCGGCGAAGCGCGTGCTCTGCCGCTCTAGGACTTACATAGCATCAGGCTGTTCGTTATGTATATTGCTGTTGGAATGTAGCTGGTGTCAAGGATTATATTGACAGAAACATGTGTGACCTAGAAGAATTCAGAGATACCTTCGCTGGAAGATTGGTGGTTGAAAGTTTTGGATTATGCTGAAATGGATAAACTTACGATTTTAATTAAGTCAGCTAACCTTTTTCTGAATAATTAGAAACCATTTATTGATTTTTTAAGAGAGAGAGAGAGAGAGAGAGAGAGAGAGAGAGAGAGAGAGAGAGAGAGAGAGAGAGAGAGAGAGAGAGAGAGAGAGAGAAGAACGATGTGATGATATGTGGATTTAATGAATAGAATGTTGGTGATGTTTTGGCTTAGTTGGATATTATATGTAGAAAATAGTGAATAGTATGCTAGGCGGATGTATTGCTTCACGCTTGCTATAACCGTATTGGTTTTTCTTATGTATAAGAAACATGTGTGACCATCAGCTTTACCACAGGGCTCTTTATGATGGTGTGAAAGCCGGGCCACCGTCGCTCACTTGTGGGCCGTTTCCACAAACAGACAATAGAGTGGTGCATGCAGTAGCGGCTCCAGAAGCCTCGGTTGGCACCGGTAAGTTGGCGGCAGTGGCATGTCATGGGTGGGGAAGGGAAGGGAGATGGTGGAACTCAGCAGCACTGATGTGTCCCAGACCTTACCCCCTCTTTCCCAGGCTGCCCCCTTTCTCCCCTTGGATGTACACCAGCAAACTGGCAAGGAGACCCATAGGTGGTTGGGCATGCTACTGGGGGATAAGTAAAAAATATTTGCCGGCTGTCCGATTGCCCCCCGCTCCCCCCCCATTGGATGCAGTGTGTGCTCCACCAGCATGGCTGCATTGGCGCCAGTGGTGGGGGGATAGGATTGGGCAGTAAATTTCCAAATTAGAATTTTGGGGGTTGACATTGATGTAAATGGGATCAATTCTTCTTGGAATGATATCTTCAGTTTGGGTATGAGGGGAAATATAGCATGCGCACATCACCACAAACTTTGGAAACTGTATAATGTCATTGCTGGTATTTTATTACTATCCTGGCTTCTAACTTCCCCATCTTCATTACAGGTGATTAAAGAAACGGCACTTGGGGACACTCCTGTAGTTTTGTGCCATGTGTATTCATTGAAACAGATGGCCAGAAGGCAAGTAGCTAGTGGGGGGAGAGCGCTTGATTGATCACTTTGCAATCATCCAGTGCAAAATTCCCCACCATCTCCACATTACCTTTTTCTTTCCATCTGTTTACAGAAGACATAGAATTCACCTTTGTAGCAAGGATCCACTGCTCCTGAAACTGTCAGCTTGCATGCTGCCCAGATGGCACCATATACACGTGGGAGTATCCAAAACATTTCCGCAGCCTGTACCAAATCTGAAAGCTGTCTTCGCTGTTGCCCCCACGTCTGGTAAATGATAGAAAATTGAGAGCTGGATAAATCCTGTTTGGGTTGGAAGAAGCACAGGCTGTAGGGAGATTTCTAGGCCCTCATCATGTGCTCTTAGTGGTATCATTGGGAGCTTCTGGGTATAAAGGGCTTATCGATATGGAAAATAACCATCAGAGGTCCAGGGGACAGCCCTGGTAGCTCAATCCTATCCTCAACCAGCCTGCGTGACCCATCGGTGCTGACAGAGTGTAAGCTGCATGGCCTGGGAGAGGTAATTAAAAATTATGTTTTAGTCACCTGGTCACCAGTGGGTCTCCTTAGACCTACCTCAGGTACAGTAGCTGGCATACGTCCAACGAGCCTCCAGGAGCATGTTGGGTTGGGAAAGGGGGATAGTATCTTGGCATGCACCACTGCCACCCAAATCCTCCCCCTCCTGCCCTCAAACCGCCTCTTTTGGCCCACTCCTTGCCCCGCTCCTCCCCCAAGCTTTCCCCCATCTTACCTGCTCCAGTGTGGGCTGGAGAGCCACTGGCTTGTGTGGGGAGCTTCCAGTCATTTGGGCTGGTGGCCCTGAAGTGCACAACAGCTACCATATTTTTCGCTCCATAAGACGCACCCCCCCAAAAAATAGGGGGAAATGTCTGTGCGTCTTATGAACCGAATGTAACTTACTGGGGCTTGTGGGGGCTTTGGGGAGGCCTGCGCGACCCTCTGCAGGCCTCCCCGATCTTCAGTTCGGCAAAAAACGGCGATTTTCGGGCATTTCCGGTTTTCGCGAAAACCGGAAATGGCAGAAAATAGCCATTTATTGACGAACTGAAGATCGGGGAGGCCTGCAGAGGGTTGCGCAGGCCTCCCCAAAGCCCCCACAAGCCCCGGTAAGTTACAAATATTTCCCCCCTATTTTTAGCTCCAAAAACTGCACGCGTCCTATGGTCCGGTGCGTGTTATGGAGCGAAAAATACCGTATATGGCTTTTGCGTCACTGAACCAGGACTTATGGTCCTGGATCATGAGATCCGCTTCTATAGGCCCTGGAAAGGATTCATCCATAAATTAATCATAAGGGTTGAGGGGATTAATTCTGAACTGCTTGGGGTTGTTGAGGAGGCCTAGTTATCACGAATACTAAGCTTTATATTGGTCTGTGGTCCAGTTAGTTAACCTAGGGGAAATAAAAGTCTTTATTTCTTTTGCAATCAGCCAAGTATGAGGGGAACCAATTAAAGATCAGTTAGTCTGAGAGGCTCTTTTAAAAAACAAAAAACAAAAACAAACTGAAGATGCTGGGAAACAACTCTTGAGATTACAACTTTAGGAAATGTAAATTTGGCATTTGTAACTAGATTTCAGAAGCCAGGCTGCCTGATCCTGCCTAAGATGCGGCACCTGGCCGAAATGGCCGGCTGCTGCATCCTAGGCAGGATGCAGCTCACGCCGGCACGGCTGGAGCTCACCCCATTTGTCACCTTTCTCTGGTATAAGCCCCGGAGGCCCAATGGGCCTCCTTGGATGCATGCCAGCTCTTTAGCTGGCACATGGAAGAGGATGGGGATATGGCTGAGCATGCCACCGATATCACCGCCCTCCTCCTAGGCCAGGCTGGCCAATCGCCCCTTTCCCTGCCACCTCAGCCTGCCCTCCCCACGCCTTCCCACCAACCAGCACAGGACTTACCAGTGTCCTGCATCGCAGGTCCTGGGGGGCGGTGTAGTAAGTGGTGCCAGCCTCTATACTGGGGCCACTTACTCACTCGGTGCCACAAAAGTGCTTTCCGGCACTTTCGCGACACTGAAGGCCAGCGGAGTGTGCACTCTGCAGGCCTAAGAATAGGCAGGATTGCACCCCTAGTCTACTGGCTGCCACACCAATAGCTGATAACTGAGTGAAATTTATAGTACAATGTACCAATGCAGAATTCTAAAATCTTCCAATGTATCTTACAGTATCAGCATATTTCCATGTAGTACATTTACATTTAGCTGAGCTATTGTATGTGAAAATTATTTTAGTAAATACAAGTATGACAGACAGGCAACAGATGTAACTTCCCCCAGTGCTTTCCTCCTCTCTCGTCTAGACCCATCTTTAAGGGTTTTCCTCTTTGGGCTTCATGCCAGCTATTCATGAATCAATGTTTCACACAGTACCATGTCAGCCATGAGACCAAATAAGATGGAATAAGTGGGCTGTAAGCCAATCAGCTGTCACTACAGTTGGCCTGGCAACTGCATGATGACTTCAGAACAGGGTTTCCTCCCTCCCACCCCACAAATAATACCTTTTAACTCTCAGTAATATCAAAGAAAGACTTTGTCAAAGAAAAACCTCTTTATGTACCAATGTATGGCACTTTAGAACAGGTAGAACTGTATACATATTGCGCTCCTTTTTTAATTAATATATTATACATACGTAAATACATTCAGAAATATGAATAGCAGGGCCAGTGGTCACGTTTCTGTTGTGACGGTTTTGTTGGAGCATCCAGCAAGGCAAGAGCTGTGGGGCAGTTGAGATCCTGCAAGTTCCTACAAAGAGAGTCCAAAGAGATGCAAAGGAGGAGTGAAAAGGTTGCTAAGCAAGTCCAGCAGGCATAGGCAATATCGTGTTTGAGTTTAGGAGTGGGAAGTGAGACTATGGAGCTGAGGGCTCTTTCCTTGAGGGGGGAGGAGGGGTTCAGTGGGCTCTCAGCATGCTGTGGGCTGCAGCCTGGCCAATTCAGAGGGGGAGACATAGGAAGGAAGGAAGTAGAGTCAGAGTAAGGGATGGGGCAGGGGGGAGACCGCCCCCAGGCAGCAGGTGGGGATGACGACTTACCTGCGGTAGGGGTTGAAAATCGCTTTTCTAGACACTACAGTATTCCAGCTCTCTGCCCACTACAGCACGTCGATTCCTGCTGCAATAAGGCAACTCCCATTCATTATATATGGACTGATATCATGCGATTCAGGACTACAGGTCTATCCCATAGAAATAAACATGCACTAGGGGAACATGCTGAATTATGTCCTAATAGTCATCTGCAAACACATTGCACATCTGCAGCATTTCCAATTGTAATAGAGAATTGCAACATGTAAGAAAATATTTATTGTTAATTAGGCAATTGAATTGATTTTTTTCCCTTAAACGATTTATGAATATATTCCTGTTAGCCAAAGGAGCATTTTCCCCTACCCTAACCACATATTTTTCAGAAGGCTGCATGTCAAATACTTCTGCATTTATAGTGAAAGATGTTCTCCCCATAACAGAATTAGCACGGAGATTTTGTTAGGGGAAGGGGAGACAGAGGCTACATGGTGCATGAACTCAGAACAGTAGATGCTGTGGTTAGGACTAATCATTTGGGACATGTCAAGTTTCCGGGTATTGATCAATTCAGATTAAATTTAGCTCTTAAACACAACTTGGTCCCTCTAGCGGTGCTGTCAGATTAATAGCAACAGTAAGAACGATTTCTTCCCTTCAGAGACGAGGTAAGCAATATCTAGTACAGCAGAAATGTTTGCTCCTCCATGCACAGCACTAAATTTTGTTCCCAGTTACTGTAATAGGATTAACTATAGGCTCGCCAAGAAGAAGATGCTGTATGGTATGTTTGAAAATTTCATCTCCTTGTGTCCTTTCTTTCCAAATCCTCTTCCTCCACAAAATCATTTCCAAACAACTTCTAAGCAAACGGCTAGACTCAGTATTAGTAGGGGGGGTTGTTTGGTTCATTTTTCAACTGCTGTGGCACTGTCGGTTTTCTAAAAGCTCACCTTCAGGCTCAAGAAATAAGTGATTTCAGTTTCTATAAGAAAATAGCTCTCTTCAGACATTAAAAAAAAAATGGGTTCAGGGTAGCTACATACAGCAGAGTGAGAGTGCATTGGATAGACATACCCTGACACTAATGTGCTCCATGGTCATGCTCCCTTCTATCCCTGTGTTCAGTACTTATCTGCAGAGGCAAGCACTGAAGCCTAGGATTGTTCATCCCAGAGATTTGGAACGTTAACCACTCAGTTATAGCAGGCAACATGATCACAGAGCACTTTGACTGCCCAATCCTATCCTGCACCATTGGCGCCGATGCAGCCGTGCTGATGGAGCACGCACTGCATCCAATGGTGGGGGAGGGGTGATTGGACAGCTAGGTAAAGGTAAAGGTATCCCCTGACAATTAAGTCCAGTCGTGTCCGACTCTAGGGTATGGTGCTCATCTCCATTTCAAAGCCGAAGAGCCAGCGTTGTCCGAAGACACCTCCGTGGTCATGTGGCCGGCATGACTCTCCTTGCCGCAGTGCGTAGCATGCGGCTGGAACACGGAGCGCTGTTTACCTTCCCGCTGTTTACCTTACCTATTTATCTACTCGCATTAACATGTTTTGGAAATGCTAGGTTGGCAGGAGGTGGCCAAGCAACGAGCGCTCACCCCGTCGCGGGAAACGACTGCCGACCTTTCAATCGACAGCTTATGGTTCAGCGGTTTAACCCGCTGCGCCACCCGCTGGCCTGATTGGACAGCTAGCAGGAGGTAAATAAATATATTTTTTACTTACCCTTCAATAGGCTGCCTGATAGCCTATGGGTCTCCTCAGACCTACAGTACACCCGCCACTTTGCTAGCGAGTGTCCACTAGCACTACTTTCTTTTCGGCACAAGCCTTGGCAGCATGCGCACTGGCACAGCTCGTGCTACACCGGTGCATGCCATTGCAAAAGTGCTGTATAGCACTTTGCAATGGCATAGCAGTTGCCAGTGCTGGTGTGAAAGTCCACGCTGGACTGAATGTGCCGAGAGAAGGAGCAGCATGCATCGGATGTGGTGAGTATTCACGCTGAGCAGCTCAAGGGCAGGGGGAGGGTGGGGACAGGTGCAACAGGGCGGAACAGGGCAGCAAGGGGGGCAGGGTGTAATCCCATTTGTAAGTTTCACTCGTTGTATATAATGGCCGGCCATGAGAGCTTCAGTTCATTTTTAATACTATCCACAATTTCCTTTTAAAAGAATAAAATATAAAAATACAGTCTAGTTACTGAAACAAAACAGGAGTGCTTATAGGGGTGGTGAGAGGAATGGCTCAGGTTGGGCACCGGCCAAGGTGTCAGTGGTAGAGTCCAATAAATCATTGGGGGAAAGAAGGGCGAGGCAGGGCCCAGTGCAGAGCTTTGTCGCAGGACCCCCAGCAAACTGGTGCCAACACTGAGTGCTAACATTGGTGGTTCTTCTGCTTCAATTATGGTCACTGTTCATTCTCACGCAGATCCACGTAGACCCATTGAGTGGGCTGGGGCTTTCCCTGGGGCAAGGGGACAAATGTCTCCTTACCTCGAGGAGATTTCTAGCAGGTGAAATTCCCATACAAGTTGCAGCATAGCCTGTGCTGGTGCCACTGAATTGTTGCATGGGAATTTGTGCTGGATTGGGCTGCCCTTCTTTATAGGTAAAATTTAAGAGAAGGAGAAATGGAACGATGCGCATGGAAAAAGACAGAAAAAAGGAGAAAGTAGGAAGTGGGGACAGAGAGAGAAAATTGGGCCTCAAGCTACAGGTTGGAGTTAAAGGTGGGGTTTTGGTCTGAAAACGTTGTAGCGTGTTATTGATAATTTGCAGATACCATCCGCTCAAATTTCCACTAGAAATAATGTGAACGTTAAGGGTTTTTCACAAGTGTAGCTTATTCTGGAGTGGCAGAATACAGCAGTCTCAGCTCAAGAATGAAATGCAGACATGATAATGTGTTTGTGTGGGAACAGAAGAACCAAACAGAATCACCGCTGCAATAAGTATACAGTATTAGTAGCATGAGTTTACTATGGCAATAGAATGCTGAAACAGGAACAAATGGGTATGGGATGGTGTTAAGCAAAATGCATGGGACAAACCCAAGAGATTCAATGGTTGCATCATAGAAGTAATGGAACATTTGTTCTTTGGATGTTACACAGATATTTTATATTGTCAGAACTCAACTTTATCAACTGTTTTCCTGTCTTAGTAATACATGTTATAATTATTAGCATTATTGCTTGTTCCCTAGAATTTGATATTTGATTTTGAAATGTATCTCCATCATCTAGAATAGTTTTTAAAAATAATGCTCATCATTGATTGCTTTTTGGTATACCAGGTTCATTAGACACTTCTACATCTCTTCTGAAGCTCTTCCAATAAATATGTACAAAGAAAAGGTCACAAGTGCACCTTAATCTGCTTACATCTATCTCCCTTTCCTCTTTCCTCTTCATGGTCTTGACATGGTCAATCGAAGTGCTGTCTGTCTGGCTTTATATTTAACGTCGCTACCTCAAAATAGAAAGAGCCCTCCAATGTCTAAGGCCATTAATCATACATTGCTATGGGCATCCATTCCATTGTACAAGGATGGAACATTGCTAATGGCCCTGTCTCTGATCTTTGCTTTCATTATAAGGCCTTCTGGGCTGCAGATGCCTCTTATCCATTAACATTTTCTAAATATATGAGCCTACAAAACTGCTGGCTACAACCATGGGTATGATTTAGCCAAAGTTTAACTTTTTCAAGTCCCAGTGGAGGATATTTAAGCCTATGTTTAATATTCCTGTAGACAACAATAGCAATTTTGCTTAGTTTTGACTGAACTATGCTCTATATCAGGGGTTCTCAACCAGTGGTACTAGTATCACCAATGGTACTTTGGCCAACTGCTGGTGGTACTCGAACGGTTGGACCACCGAAACTCTGCTCTGACGTGGTGCTTTTGGCGGCGCGTTTTCGCTCCTGAGATGCTCCCGCCTTTGGCTGAGCCTCTCGGGAATGTTGAGAAGGGCCCTGCCACCCACCCAGAGCCTTCTACCTGCATTTTCTGGCCTCCAAAAACCTGAAACCCCGGAAGTAACTGGTGATGATGTCATCACCAGTCACTTCCAATGGTATGCAGCAAGAGAGTATGTACTCTCCATATATATATGGAGGTGTGGTCTTTTCTTGGTTACTGCTTTTTTGTGTTCTTAATGCAAAAACCCTGCAGTGTATGCAGACGTGACACCCCCCCCCCATGGACGCCACACCCCTGGGGGGGCGTGATGTCATTCTTGCGCACTGCTGCGGCGCAGAAATACCCCTGGCGCTTTTCAGCCCCTTTTTGGAGCCAACCGGTGTCTGTGGGGGGGTGTTGTTTTCACTGCTTTGAATGGGTCGGAAGGCACGGGGGCGGGGCGCTTCGTTCTTCTGTGTAACGGAGGCTCCGATCACAGAAGAACTTACAGCTCCGCCCCCTCCTGTAGTGACGCCAGTGTACACTGCCTTGGATTAAAGTCAGAGGAGAAATCCAATGACCAAGAAAGGCGGTATATAAATACTTTATATTATATATTATTATGTTTGTAATTACCTGGTTCAAAATATCAATTAGTTGAGCTCATAATGCTTGGGTGCATTGTGGGAAGGGTTGTAAATCTATGGTAAAACACACACTTAGGAAGGATGCAGAATACCTCATATTCATTTTGAGGCAGCCTACCCGAAACCTCACAGGCTAGTCAGTGTCGTTGTTGGATACTGGAAGACCATTGTAAAAACAAGCATTTAGTGAAATTTCACCATTTGTCCTGTCTGCTCACTTATGTAGTGAGGCCTGGAGTTCAGGTGAACGTTACCAGCTGGCCAATCTCCCTGCTTATTTAGCGAGGCCTTGAAATGGTGGCAGGCTCTCAGCTGCTGTATAAAGATATGCCTAGTTAGCTCACCGCATACTTTAGATAAGGCGAGGCTCAGATGGGGGGAGAGACCTGCCTGGGTGGGTATGAAGATGCTGCAAGATATTTTGGATTAGAGGCAGGCCTTTAGTGGCCCCTAGAATCTTTCCTGCAAATAGGTACAGATATCACTCCCAGGAATGCCAGAAATGCTCCTTTGGATTCCACTGGTGGATGAGGAACTGTGCAAGCATGCTGGGAAACTTGCCTCATTGAGGTCTGGCCATTGCTGTTCAGGAATTCCCAGCAAAATGAAGAGATGCTGTTGTAAGCTTTTGGTTCCTAATCCCTATTCCATATACATAGGCTTGCCATATTTTCCTGACCTTCAACCGGGACACCCCCCCCACCAATTAAAAAATTAAATAAATGGAAAATTAAATAAATAAATAATTTAAAATACATAGAAAAATACAAGCATGTCCACAATTTCTATTTATTTATTTATTTTAAAATATTGCGCGGCCGCATTTTTAATTATTTATTTATTTAAGTTAATTAATTAATTAAATGTACTTACCCCACCATCGTCGGCAGTGCTGATCCGGCAGTCGTGCTGCTGAGATCCGTGCTGCTGCTGCATCCTCATCGCGCTGCTGATCTGGAGAGAGACTGCCTGGGGCTGGCTCGCGCGGACACGGGCAGTCTCCGGATCGCTCGCTGTCTCACTGGCTCCGAGCCAGTGAGCCAGCGGGCGAACGGCCTATTCACCCACTCGCTCGCCGCCGCCATGTTTAAAATAAGTTACTTACCCGGGCGCCGGCACGTTGGCTCGCGAAATCTCGCGAGAGCCAAGATGTCGGCACCCAAATTCCCCTCACTCGGGATTTACATATACAGTATATATGCTTTCTTTTCTCTATTGCATTTTCAGTATATAAGCTCTCCCTTTGTCCTGTACAGTAACATCAATAATTTTTACTCTTTTTAACATCTACTATGCTATGCACAATATTGTGTTCCTTGGCTACCCTCTAAACCTGGGAAAAGCAGAGTCTGGCTAGACCAGTCTTTGGATTTTACAACAGTCAGTATATAGACAATATTGATCTAGATGGACCAATGGTATAAGACAGCTTCATATATTCAAATACTGAATTGAGTTTCATTCCTCCCCAAAGTTCTTCTCTACCTTGGGATGCAAAATGAGATTCTGTGTATGTGCAGTCAGTGTTCAGCAGATTGGGTGCCCAAAGCAAGATGCTTGAAAACACACGCAAAAGTAGATCACTTACTCCCACTGAACACTATGGAATACGTGAACTACAGAGCAGCATGTACAATGATTTATTAAGGTTCATTCCTTAACTTTGCTGAAAATCTTGTCAATGGCTGTGAATTAAGTGACCAGAACCCTGGTGACACAGCTGTATAGTTGATGGGTAGCTTGTTTATTTGAGTTCGTGACCTCAATTGCTGGGGGGGGGGATGTTCTATTTTATTTTATTTTATTTGAGCTGCATTTTTTCCCCAGTGGGAAACTGTAAGGAGTTCAGGATTCAGTACATGGATCTGCCCACCCATTTTAACCGTCACAACAATCCTGTTAACTAGGTTTGGTGCATATAGGTTTGTATATACCGTATTTTACTCTTTTGCCTCCTGGGAACTGTAGTTCCTCTATTGTTCCTGGGTATGTTTCTTTTCACCGATGCAACGAACATGAAAATGAGCGAACTCAGGAAGATTGTGGAGGATAGGAAGGCCTGGCGGGATATGGTTCAATGGGATCACGAAGGGTCGGACACGACTTAACGACTGAACAACAACAACATGTTTCTTTTGGAAAGCGAGTGGTTGAATTCTCAAGCCATTCCCTGCCATGGTTCAAGCTAGAAACTACAATTCCCAGGAGGCAAAACAATGAAATGCCTCCAAGCGCATTCACCAGTACAGTCGGATCTTTTTAATCCACAGGTTTTTTTTATCCACAGATTTGACTCAACACGGATGGCAAAACTGTGGTAGTGGGAGTCCAACTGCACTACATTACCTCTTTTTTCAGCATTGTCAGGGGCCTGCCAGCCATTTCCAGCCTCCTGCATGTGTCAAACCGCTGAAAGATGCAGCCAGGAGTCTCTGCCACCATTTACAGGTTGCTTCCAGTAGTGGATTTTGTTTTTTCAGTCAGTTTAAATGAACTCAGGAGGAGGGAAGCGGTGAAGATGCTGGGAAAAAGCTAATGTGACAATGCTCCCAACCCCCCCCCCCCCCACAGATTTCATATACATGTAACACTGATTTTCTTATCCACTGTGGTTCCAGGAACAAAGGTCTGACTGTATTTGGGGCTGGGAGAGACCTCTCAAAAGCAGGGGTGGTTTTTTCCCTTTCTTTCTGAACATTCACCACGAAAGCTAGTAATTACCAAGACAATTCTGAACTGAGCTGGAAGGAGTTTGCCCATCACTAATCGCAATACAGTATGTCATTCCAGGTATGGAAACCAAACTAGATTTTGCTGTATGAAAAATGCAGTTTTCAAAGATGTCAGATGTTATCAAGGAATTGCAAAAACGATTTTTGACGGATACAGGCACCTTGTGCCATTAGAGAGCATCACAGAAATGCATATTTATACACAGAGAAGCCAAACTGGAAAAATTTCATCAGAATCATATTTTGAATTTTGAAAAAAATCATCAGAATCATATATATCTCCTCGTCAGAATCATATTTTGGCCAGATTCCAAAGGGCTGCAGATGGTATTTCACTAGTGCTGGAAGCTTTCAACTCACCCCTCCAGAAGCAGCCTCCCATGCCTCTGAAAAGCCACCCCTCAAGGTCAGGGGTTACTTGAATACCACTATAGCAACTGTAAATGAAGAATAAATTGCCCCCCCCCCCATGCACAGAAGCACTTTCCACTCAGGTATGTTATAGCAGGGAGGGAGAGATCAGGAGGGATCCTGGCCTTTATTTTTAAAGTGTCTAATAGGTACTAAACGCTATGCAAAAATCACAAGCTCCTACCTGCTGGCTTACTCTAACACCACTTTGACAGACATGATATGTGCCACAGTCTTAAGATTCATTACAGGGCTCCTGTTCATCAGGCAGCAAACTGGAGTAGTGTGTTGCAAAAAGCTCTGTGTGTGTGTGTGAGTGTGTGTGTGTGTGTGTGTGTGTGTGCGCGCGCGCAGCCACTAGACTTTTGCTCCCGCTGCTTAAAATAGCACGTCTCACTGTGATGGATTAATCTTCCTTTGGCTCTGGTTCTGCTTAGATTATTATAGCTGCTACTGTCTGAAATATGCTGTACAAGGCAAGTATTTCACCCAAGTCACTTACCAGCCAGTCTGCAAAGAAAATGTATCTCCTCTGAATTTGCCAGCGATTATATAGGGGGAGAGAAAATGGTTCCACTCTGTTTTGTAAAGCTTTAATTAATGTATTCCAAGGTCAGATCCACAACCCAGCTAAACTGGGACCATAGATTATTAAGCCGGTTTAGTCCTATTGACTTTAATGGGACTAAATCGGTTTAAATGCAGGGACCTCTGCATAATTGAGAGTGTGGCTTGAGCTTGTTAGTCACCTCCATTAAATTAAAGCTTTATGCCAGATAATGGTATAATACCAAACAAACAAACAAACAAACAAACAAACAAACAAACAAACAAACAAACAAACAAACAAACAAACAAACACTGAAAGAACATTAGCCTCCAGTTATGGAACACCCTTTCACTAGAGACAGGTTGCAAGTCCAGGGATCTTTCTAAAGGACTTTGAGCCTTCTTCTTTGGCTGAATTTCAGTGGCTGGTATTAGGTTGATAGTCAGGTATAATGCAAATGTTTTATATTGTTCTTTATTTTTAGTATTGTTTTATGCTAGGCCTTTTGGACTTGAGTAAGCAAAAAATTCAGAACACTTTGCTGTTGTTTCTTTGTTTGGCACTCATTGTCCAAGGCAGTGGTTCTCAAACTTTTTAACACCAGGACCCACTTTTTAAAATGACACTCTATCGGGACCCACCTAGCTTTATGAGACTTAAAAAAAAAGGTGATCTAGAAATAAATATATTTATTTATTTACAAATAAAGAGCTCAGCTGCTTGCAGGGTAATTAGCAGCTATCTTGCAAACTGCAGGAGCTCAGCTCTTTGAAAGGCAATTAGTAGCTATCTAATTTTTGAATAGCCTCAGGGCTTGTGGCAATTACTTATCTGATCTTTCCACTACCTGGGACCCACCAGAAATCAGGTCATCACCCACCAAGTGGGTCCCAACCCATAGTTTGAGAAACACTGGTCTAAAAGCATGGAGGAGATTTTTGAAAATTCCTTATTTAAATAACGATGTCGGGATTGTCTTATAAAAAACATGTTCTTAGTGATTCTCCATCCCAGCCTTCACTTCCAAAGCACTTAGGGCCAAATCCTATCCAAATTTCCAGTGCTGATGTAGCCATGCCAACGGGACATATAGTGCATTCTGCCGGGGGGGGGGCAATCACAGAGGCCTCCTCAAGGTAAGGGAATGTTTGTTTGCTTACCTCGGGGTTTCATTGTGGCTGCATTGGCACTGGAAAGTTGGATAGGATTGGGTTCTTAGTTCTTTTGGAGCTACACGCATCTCCCATTGCTCTGTGTCTGTCTGCGCCATCACAGTCCAACAGTTCAGCTCATTTGTAACCTGTTCCTATTTTTTCCTAGATTGATGTTATGTTCCAATATTCCCCATGGCATCTCCTCGGGTGCAGCCTGTGTTCTGCGCTCTGAGTGGCAGCGGCTTTTCACTAGCATAATTCAGTGTCAAATATGGTCTGGTGGGTGCCTTGACTTCATTCATGCCTTGTTCCTGCACACAGCTGAGGCTGGGATTAATATGTCAACCTGTGTTTATAAAGTGTGCCATAAAACTGCTTGCCAGAGACAGAAGGGTAAAGCTTTCCCTGGGCGATAGCAAAATGTTTCTGCCATGGCAGTAATACCTCTAATACTCTCACTATGCCATTCAGCTCATTCCCAGAGAATGACTCTTATTAATTATTGTGTATGAAATACTGGCAGTGTGCTTGACCCGGTAAAAGAAACATTCCTTGCCAAGAGAACTTATTAGCAAAACAGCAGAGCTGAGAGAGAGAGAGAGAGAGAGAGAGAGAGAGAGAGAGAGAGAGAGAAGGAAGGAAGGAAGGAAGGAAGGAAGGAAGGAAGGAAGGAAGGAAGGAAGGAAGGAAGGAAGGAGAGCTCTTGTAAGCCAGAGTAAAACAAAGCAATAGTCTTTTAGTGCAATCCTGTGCATGCTTACTTGGAAGTAAGTCCCATTGTGTTCAATGAGGCTTACACCAAGGAAAGTGCAAGACAGCTAGGTTGCCCAGAAATTGGGAGAAAGCATTGGTATCAGGTCTTACAAGCACAAGTGGCTTTTTCGATCTAGCACGTCTAGGACCCATATGTTGGCCCTAGTTCACCTCAATAGCAGATGAGGTGGTAAAACCTTCCTGGACGGTACCACTTCAGACTGCAGATGGGGGGGGCTGCTTCCTAAGGGGGGGAACCACTTCCTGTAATTACAAACTAGTCTAGGCTAGTTTTCCCTCACATGCTGGTTTTCTGTGTAGATAAAGCTCTTTATATGAAAAGAAGCATGAAGAGATAAAGTCCAGGGATGGCTGTACCACCTCAGCTGCTGTTCTGTGAAGAATGTGTAATTAGAGACCATGAGCTGCTGCCTCAGCACAGCAGCTTATAGGAGGATGGCTGCTTCTTGTTATATCATCGAAACCTTAGGGCTGGTGACCTTTCCACTTACAGAGAGCTTCCCAGTAATCTCAAGGGTGTGCTGGTGCAAGGTACTGTAATGTGTGATCCATAATGGTGGCTATGATAACCTCATCACTGCACAGGCTGAAACATGTGCTTGAAAGAGCAAAGAAGCGTTCAAAACTGGCGATCTCCTGGGTTTCATATTATGCTGATTCATAGCAGCCATGCTCAGAGCTTGCGGTGCAGATGTTACTGCAGCTGGACAACTCCCACAAATAACTGCTTACATGAGTGGCAATACCCGCATGAGCAATGTTACTTCGGCAGAATGAACTCAGACACAATCGTCACTATCCTTCCATGAACAGGAAGATCAGAAGTTGCACATTTCCTATGCATGAAAGAGGAGCTCAGATTTTCAGTCCTTTAGATTTTCCAGTGTTACACTGCCCCAGTGGTGTTTCTACACCCCCTGTGGGGGGCTGCCGGTGCAACACCCCCACGTGACGCCACAAACCCCGCCCCTGTGTGTGTGTGATGTCACTTTTGCCGCACCACTGCCGAATTTTGGTGGCACCATGGCGTGAAAGCACCCCCTGGCGTTTTCGTGGGTTTTTCTGGGACGTACAGAGCCAGGGAAGGTGGGAGGGCCAATCCTCCCACCCTCCCAGGCTCCGTGCAACCTAAAAAAGGCCGCGCAAATGCCGGGGGTGCTTTTGCGCCGCGGTACTGCGGCAAAAGTGTACCCCTGCTGCTCAACATCCCCGCTGCCCTGGGGCCCCTAGCCCCCTAACAACGCCTCTGCACTGCCCACATGAGTAGACTAGAGGGGTTGTTCAGGTTCCCCAGCTGCAGTAGCATCTGCACCAGCTCCCAGGGAAAGCCAGGAGAGCTTGCATGAATAAAAGTATTATTTGAAAGAGATGTATATAGTGAACAAATGAGGAATGTAGGTGGGTTATCTAGGAGTGATTACCAGATCATGTCCTAAGTCTACACAGTCAACTCAAAACAAACACATCACACACTTTTACTTGTGGTGAGAGCTAGTGGAGTGGGGTGGTGGGCGTGCAAGAATGGGATATGCTGCATTCAGGGCCCCCATCAGCCATGATGCTTACTGAGTGAGCTTGAGATAGTCACTCTCTCATTATTATTCGGTGGATAAAAGTGTGTGTGTGTGGGGGAGAACCAAGTACATGACCTGAACTGCTTGGGGGAAGAGTGGCATTAAAATGTCATGAATAAATAAACTACCTTCATTCCAATAGTGTTGAATGGTGTCTCAACCAACTAGAGTACATAGCTTCATGAAACAGCCTACATTTATTATTATTATTATTATTATTATTATTATTATTATTATTATTATTATTATTATTATTGCAGCACACTTCCTCGGGGGGGGGTATTTCCCTGTGCTCAACGCAGGCCCCCAAAGACAGCAGCCAGCAATGGCAACAGGAGCACAGAATAGCTGGCGGGAGGCTTTATTAATATCACTTTCTCCCCACATCTCTCTTAGCTGTCTGACTACCACAGCTTTGCATTTAATTGTATGCTATATTGTAAGCTGTCTTGGGGACCTTTTAGATCAAAAGGTTATATATCTTTAAAACAAAACAGAAAAATGAATAACAACAGCATAATTCAAAGATGCCAGAATGACTTTTCCACTGTATGCTTAAAAAAAAATCTGCTAAAAGTAGACTCAAAGTACAATCCTACACATACCTATTCAAAAGTAAATCCCATTTAGTTACTCTTAGGTAAGTGTGTATAAGAGTGCAGTCTCAGTTTCTATAATGAATGCTAAAGACTCCATTAGGAGCAAGTGTCCCCCATTTAATTCACATTAGTCTCAACCCCCCACATACACAATTAATTTGTCTCTGCCAATTGTATCTCATGTCTGCGGGTGCTCCTGAAAGGCTTTGCTCTCCATATGAAGGAAGAATGTCACATCAACGCAGCTGAGGAATTTAAATGTAGGGTTTAAAAATAAGGTACGTGTTGCAGAAGGGTCAGTTTCCATGTAAGGTGTCTGTAATGAGGAAAGAAAATCTCTTATCTATTGTCCATTTACTTATAGGAAATTAACTCTTTGGAAGCTAATTCAAGTCGCCAAACTGAAGGTGATGAGTATGGAGAAAGAAGCTGGCATGTAGCTCATAAACAGGGGGATATTGAAAAGCTGCCTTGTCTTTTAAAAGATGCATAGTTAAGATTTTATTCAAAATGCCATTAATGTTTCAAAGAGTTGGCATTCGGCAAATCATTTGAGACAAACAGTTTCCAACTGCCTTGAAATTTATGGATAGTCTATGTTTAAAAATAAAAGAGGACGAAAGAAGGACACACACACACACACACACACACACACACACACACACACACACACACACACACACACACACACTTAGATTGGCACCTCTGCCTTGTGAACAAATATTCTTGATTCTAAAAGAATACTAATTTACACCACAAGCAGCGTTGTGAGTTGTGCACAGAACTATATTCAACAGTCCCAGTCCAAACATCTTTGCATGTAGGCAGGTTATACAGTATGTCAAGCCCCTCAAGCTGACTGTCTGGTACATTCATAGATAGGAATCACCATGGATTAGTGTACACAGTCTGCACAGAATAGATGTCATACTCTGATTTTTTTCACCCTGTACTCACAGGGTCCTGCTCCAAAAAGAGGATCTGTACAGAGAAGGAGACACTTTGATCTCGACACTTTCATATCCCGCTGGCATATCTGTGCGTGGCCAGCCCATTCATGATGTCAACTGGTGCAGTCACCTCAGGCAGCAGGTTGGTGAGACAGGCCCACCTCTGTCCACCTGCTTGCCTCCACCAATCCTCCTCCTCTTCCTCCCACTTCCTGGATCGGAAAAGGAAGCCAGAGGAGTGTGGCGGAGAGGAGAGCAGTGGGCTAGAGTGTTGGAGGAACAGAAGCTGGCACATCACCAGGTAAGGGAAGGGGGGCAGCATTTGGCACACTGGCGTCACTGTAGCGTGGCGGCGGGGCGGGCCGCCGGGGGGTGACGCGCGCCAAGGGGTGACGCGCGTCACCCTCCGGAGGCCAGACGCTCCGAGGCCAGGGAGCGTCCGGCCCGGCCGGCGCTCCAGGGCCTTCTGAAAAGACGAGGCCCTGGAGCGCTTGCGTTAAAACGCGAAAATTGACGATTTTCGCGCATGCGCAAACCCTTTTCTGAGGGCAAGGGCCTGCCCTCTTGCCCTCAGGAGGGACTGCGCATGCGCGAAAATCTTCAAAGTTCGTGTTTTAACGCAAGCGCATTGGGCCTCTTCTTTTCAGAAGGCCCAATGCGCTTGCGTTAAAATGCGAAAATTGACGATTTTCGCGCATGCGCAAACCCTCCTGAGGGCAAGAGGGCAGGCCCTTGCCCTCAGAAAAGGGTTTGCGCATGCGCGAAAATCGTCAATTTTCGCGTTTTAACGCAAGCGCTCCAGGGCCTCTTTTTTTCAGAAGGCCCTGGAGCGCTTCCCAGCCGGCTCCCGGAGCGCCGGAAAAGGTAAGTCTATGTAGGGGGGGGTGATTCGGGGGGGGGGGGTTGACGCGCGTCCCCCGCTCTGGGGTGACGCGCGTCACAGTGACGCCACTGATTTGGCACATTGCCACAGGAGGTCTTGGGTTGGTCCTGAATCTGTGCAACCACGTATCTGTTCCTTCCTCGAGGGAGGAAAGGAGCCGTGAGGAACATAACCTGAAACATAACCTGAATGACCATGTTGTGAAATCAGCATGAAATCACTTCTCATCAAGTTCAACCCATCATTTCTGTATTTTCCAGGATATATTTCCAGGGCCTAGTTACAAGTCCAGTGCGGCTCACAAGAATCAAGAACTTCAGAAAACTGTTCTGGGAATGTATGTGTGAGTTTTCCCTAATGGGGCAAATAACTTCAGGTATGTGGGCCATTTTCATTGGAAAAACAATGCCAAGGAAAAGGAATGGGAGATCCAATCACAAATCCCCATTTAGACTACTGTAACACTCCTTGTGGGGTGACCCTTGAAGATGGTCTGAAAGTTGCAATTACCGTAGTGCAGAATGCAGTGACCCGTGTGATCTCTGGGGCGCAGCAGTTTGATTCTGCCACGCTGCTGCTGCTCCAACCGTTGCAATGGCTGCCCATTCAATCCTGACCAGTTAAGGTGCTGGTGATTACCTTCAAAGCCATATACAGCATAGGACCAGTATGTCTGAAAGACCACCTCCCACATACTCCTGCCCATCCCCTAAGGTATTATACTGATTACTTGGGGCAGGATGGAGATGGGCTAATGCTTTCAAATCCTGCTTGTGGGGTTCCCAGTAGCATTTAGTTGACCTCTGAGGGAGTCAGAATGCTGGACTAGATAATCCATCTGAATGATTTTACCGTATTTTTCGCTCCATAGGACGCATCGCACCATAGGACGCATGCATCCTATGGAGCAAAAAATAGGGAAAATATATTTTTTTTCTTACTTGTGCTTGTGGGGTCTTCGGGAGGCCTGCAGAGGGTCGCACAGGCCTCCCCGATCTTCGGTTCATCGATAAATGGCTCTTTTCAGCCATTTCCGGTTTTCCGGAAAACCGGAAATGGCCGAAAAGAGTCATTTATCGCCGAAATGAACATCGGGGAGGCCTGCAGAGGGTCGCGCAGGCCTCCCCGATCTTCAGTTTGGCAATAATTGGCTCTTTTCCGCCATTTCCGGTTTTCTGGAAAACGGGAAATGGCTGAAAAGAGCCATTTATCAACGAACCAAAGATTGGGGAGGCCTGCGCGACCCTCTGCAAGCCTCCCGAAGACCCCACAAGCACAGGTAAGTATTTTTTTACTTTTTTATATTCGCTCCATAAGACACACTTATTTTCCCCCCTATTGTTTGGGGAAAAAATGAAAAATACGGATATGTAATATGGAGCGAAAAATACGGTATGTATTTTTGTAGGTTATCATGACGTGACCAGATTGTCGAATAAAAAATTTGCATGTTGCCAGGAAGACTCCATCGTAGTAAAAGACAATTTATTTCAATAAATAAATTTCACAGATGTTAAAACAAATGTTTGATGTTTTGCACAGATACCACGAGTGTACGTGTGCGAAACGTCAAAAATTTGTTTTAACATTTGTGAAATTAATTTATTGAAATAAATTGTCTTTTAGTATGATGGAGTCTTCCCGGCAACATGCGAATTTTTAATTCGACATTCTTTTTATGTGTTTATGATTTATCCGGAATCATTTGCCTGGATCCATCAAGTCTAAGCACCAAGTCTGAGCAGAGGCCAACTTGTAGGCAAGATCTCCTTGCCTACTGGGTCACACACATGCATGAGGAAACTGTGTAGAGTGGAATGAGATCAAGCTCTCTGTTTGTTTGGTTTTTTCCCTTCTCTCCCATCTGTGCAGTGTATTTTTTGTAGCTGAGAAAATGCAATTCCCCCTTCTGTCTCTCTGATTTTGTGTTGGGCCTTCCACTCACTCACTCACTCACACACACACACACACACACACACACACACACACACACACACACACACACACACACACACACAGAGAGAGAGAGAGAGAGAGAGAGAGTTAAATAAGACATTTTTCACATTTAAAATTGTTTTAATACTTTTTTGTTCTTAAATGATTAGCTAACTAATTAATCCAATTAATTAGCAATTAATTAGCAGGGGATACTTCAGAAAATTGGACCATGATAGGGGGTACCTGGGCCTCCAAAGGTTGAGAACCCCTGATATATAATATGCCCCATTCTTAGGAAGTCTGGTTCATTCTCTATCAGTTTCTGAGTGACACATTAGTTGGGAGTTCAGAGAGAAGCATCCTACTGGTCAGGAAAGCTTCGATGCAGGTACTGAGTCACCTGCCTGTTCTGAATGGGGTTGCACTCCCCCTGCAGGAACGGGTGTGCAGCTTGGGAGTACTTCTGGATTCACAGCTCTCTCTGGAAAGCCAGGTGGCAGCTGTGGCCAGGGGTGCGTTTGCCCAGCTTTGGTTGGTGCGCCAGCTGCGGCCGTACTTGAGTCGATCGGACCCATGCCTTAGTGACTTCAAGACTGGATTACTGTAACGCGCTCTACATGGGGCTGCCCTTGAAGAAGGTTTGGAAGCTGCAATTAGTGCAGAAAGCGGCGGCCCGGGTGGTCGCTGGAGCTAGGTAGTTTCACTCTGTTGAACTGCTGCTTCAGCGGCTGCACTGGCTGCCCATTCGTTTCCGAGCCCAATTCAAGGTGCTGGTAATGACCTTTAAAGCCCTTCACGGTTCAGGTCCAGGATATCTGAGGGACCGCCTTCTCCCATACATTCCAGCCCGCGCTCTGAGGTCATCTGAGGGGGCTCTCCTGCGGGTACCACCTCTATCGCAAGTTAGGGGAGTGGCAACACGTGGGCGACCCTTCTCTGCCATGGCACCACAACTGTGGAACTCCCTGCCAGGGGATGTGAGAACCACCCCCTCCCTCATGACTTTTCGGCGAGGGCTCAAAACGTTTTTGTTTCGTCTAGCGTTTGGGTGATGGGTTGTGGTCTGCCTCCTGTGTCTCAAGATGCTCTGACATGCTGCTTTTGTGCTCCATACTGTCCCCCCCCAGTGGATTTTATTGTTTTTAAATTAAGTATGTATTGTTTAAACTTATTTTATGTATTATTTTAAACTATGTATTTTAATTTTTGTTGTAAGCCACCTTGGGCATTTGCCTTCGGCATAGGATAAGGCAGGATAATAAATAAATAAAATACTTGCCCCCTGAAAGAGCAAAGACTGGGGCTTCCTTGAGCAATGTAAATAGCTTAAGCTAGGGACCGTCTAGCTTGGACTGCATTAAAGAATTACTTTATTTACCTGGTTTGCTAATTTACTCCAGATAGTTTGCGAATTCCCTGGATTTAACATAGTAAGGTTAATATAGTGAGGTATGGGCTTTGTGAGTTTTTTTAGTAGCATCCCAGATCCATCTGCTGGACATTACTGGTAACTGCACCCATTTGATCAAACCCCTTCTTTGTGCTTTCCAGCCAAGCTCAGGCATTTTCTATCAGCCTGCTTGTATTTTTACTATCCACCTTTCCCATTTTGTTTAATTCTCTTTTCTTTGGGACTTTTAATAAACTAGTTATACTTTGACCCTTTGTCTGCATGGTTCATGTTCACAGGTATTTTTTAAATATCCCTTCACCTTGATGGTCATATCCCTTCACCTTGAAAATCTACTATGGGTTTGATTTTTAATAAAACTCCCTGGGGTTCAGTGTTCTCCTGGGAGGGGAGTTTTTCCCAGAGGTCCCCCCCTCTGCCCAATCTCTGTAGCCTGGGCTGGTGGCAGTGGATATAAACTACCAAGGTTTTTTTCTCTGTTCAGATGCTGGTCCAATAAAGGAAAATCCAGGAGCATGAAGGAGTGAGGGCATGCTAAATCCTATGTACTACTCCCCTTGATCAGCCTGCCTTCTCCTAGGATTCACTGTTCTCTCCATTTCCTTGACACTTATCTTTACTTTTCAGCCCATGTAAGTGCCTGAAACAGTGTTGGTCTTCAGGGGAATGTTTCAGCTAAAGTAAGCTTGCTAAGCTCTCTGTTGAGCAAGGCTTTCAGGCAAGACAGCTGCATGACATTTGCTTTAATTTGTTGATGTTAACAAATCTTTAAGTTCATGTCTGATAGATGGCAGAATCTTCAATGCCTCAATGCCTGAAAGTCATGAAGCATTCTTAGCAGGATGATTCCAAACAGGAACGAACTGCCCTGATGCTCATTGAGAGACAAGATGGAAAACTTTCAGAATACTTAGTCTAATGCTAATCTGATTTTCACATTTTTTTTTTTTGCAGATGAGATTGGATGCAAGGTGGTTGTTTTTAGATCAGAGTGCACAGTTGGTAACAAATGGTACAACAGTAATATAAATATTGGGTTTTAGTTGAGTTTTGTTCCCTCTTACACCCAGGCAGACTGCTACGTATACTTAGCTAAATAAGCACACGAGGCATAGGCTGAGTGAAGGTGCAAAAGAAGAAATAGTTTACTCAAGGTTCAGTTCATATATACAGCATCTGGTTAAGACCAGAGGTTACTCTAACTTAGGATGGAGCGCCCCTTCAGCTGGCGCTCCCTGCATGAGGTGTGCTGTAAGATGGCCGCTGGACAGCAGAGCCCAAGCATGGCACATCTTACCTCGTTGGCAATCAGAAGAAGAAGAGAGCTAAGAAGGGTAGGAGAAGGAGGAAATAGAGTCAGGGAGCCACGCCCCTTCCTTGGAACACAGAGAGGTCAAGGTAAAAGGTCTTTCAGGTGACCAGACGACACACTGCCCCCCAGTGTCCAGCAGACGAACGCTGTCCATCTCCAACAATAAATGCAATCAAACAAATGGAAACATGAATGTTCTGGAACAACACTTCCATATATTTCCTATTCCAATGATGTTTCTTAAGCTTATTTAAAAATCATGACATGATGAGAGAAATGTGTTTAAACTACACATCCAGGCAAGGAAATTTTTCATGCCTTTCTGTCCAAAAAGAACAAATCAATCTGGAGACTAGTATAGCTTGCTCCAGAAATGTGGTACAAATGAGACTATTTATTTGGCATCCACAGAATGTTTTTGTCTATGGCACTTTACCACCTGGTAAACATTCAGAAGGGCCAATTATTCACAAGAATATAGCTTTATTAGACAGTGTCAGCAGATATTATTTCTAATTGGAGAGAGAGAGAGAGAGAGAGAGAGAGAGAGAGAGAGAGAGAGAGAGAGAGAGAGAGAGAGAGAGAGAGAGAGAGAGAGAGGTTTAGCAGCGGTTGTTTGAGAGGCTGAAGGTTTCCCCAACCATACCTCTAAGGAACCACAAACAAGGGATACAGGCTCCCTCCCTCTTTATTAATTAATCTCTGTGCCATAAAAACATTCAATATGATAACCCTCTCTCCTCTTTTCCTCTGGGGCTACTCAGATCCTAAATCTGAGACACACAGAGGCATGAGAACAGAGGCATAAGAAGGGCCCTGCTAGTTCAGGCCAAGGAACCATCTAGTCCATTTTCCAGTATCTTACAGTGGCCCAGAAGATGCCTCAAGCAGCATTCAAGACAACAAGATACCCATATCCTGTTGCCACTCCTTTGCATCTGGAATTCACAGATAGGTTACCTCTGAAACCCAGAGGTTGTACTGTATATACAGTAGTTATACTCACAATGGAAATGAAAATGATTTTGTTTTGTGAATTTTTAGCTGATATTTAGATACCATTTGCAATGGTGTGTTCTGACTCATGAGAGAATGTCCTTGATTTTTTTTTTCAACTGAAATAAGGCAAAAAGTTGCTTCTCACTTGGGTGGACAGGGGAAAAATAAAATAAAATAGGAGACAAATGTTTGTTTTAATTGTTGAAATTGTTCAGTCAGGCACCAACAACTTTTGATTCCCAGCCAAATTAGTGATAGTGCAGTGAAGGGGCACAGAGATGTTCCTACGACGGGGGCGGTAATGTAAGTTGTGCCCCGTCCTAGTCCCCGTTTACAAGCTGGCACAAGGCGGCCCTGCCCCCTTGCCGTCGGAGCCATTCCATGCGGAGAATAGAACTCTGCATGGAATCTCCGCAGGAATCTCCGTTCCTACGGTGGGGCGGTACTGTAAATTGTGCCCCGTCCTAGTCCCCATTTACAAGCCGGCATGAGGCGGCCCTGTCCCCTCACCGTCAGAGCCATTCCATGGCTCCGCACGAAATGGCTCCAATGGCGAGAGGGCGGGGCCACCTTGTGCCGGCTTATAAACGGGGAATAGGATGCAGCGCAACTTACAGTACCGCCCCCACCATAGGAACGCCTCTGAAGGGGCAGATGGGGTGGGAGAGGGAGAGCGCACCTCAGAGCACTCTGCAGTTTGTTTAGGACTGAGTAAACAGTTATAAACCTATAAACGGTTATGGCTCTGCCTCCTGCAGCTTCAGGCTAATCAGAGGTCCCCCTCCCCCCAAGCTCTGATAGTTTCCTGAGACAGCTTAGACCTCAGGACCAGAGGCATTAAAAGACTTGGAGACCATGACACAATTATTTTCAGAATTTGCTAGTATTTCTTGATTTCAGTGAACATTATACTCCCAGAATGATTTCCTGCATACAACCCACTGAAATGGGGCTTGTGCAGGATGGTTTGGGGATGAACTGTGCCAGTTGCTATATTGTAAGCTTCTGGGATATGGCAAGAAAACTCCATAATATAATCAGTGCTGAGGGAACGTCACCTGACTGTCCTCATTCATATGACAGGTCACAGATGGAGGGCTGTTTCAAAGGTTTGGGGCCAGCCAGCATTTGCTCTGGCAAGGGAATCATGGTTGCTGCCAAAACAGATCCCAGGTCTGGACCTCCTTCCCGCTTCCCATATGCCACACTGGCACCCTTCCTAACTGCTTGTAAGGTTTGCATGTTGGGTCAAAAATCCTTTAACTAAAAACAGATTGAGGCAATCCTGCTTTTTTAAAAAAATGTTCAAATAGCATCAATAGCAGTGAGAAGTGACACTATGTGGGGTCTATAGAATTCATCTGTACGTCTACTGAATCTGCTTTGAGGTGGCATTTCCTCATCTTTCTCCAATCATGAGAAATTCCCCTGAATGCAGAGAGGAATGGGTGGGCAGGAAAGAGAGGTTCTCTTCTGCTGTGGAGCCCAGAATATAGAATTGCCTTCCACGAGAAGTTTGTCTGGGCCCTTCACTGCCTGCATTTCAGATGGGCAGTGAACATTATTTTTTTATTCTGGCTGGGTTAATATTGTTTTAAATTGTGTGTGTGTGTGTGTGTGTCCGGGGCTGGATTTACCAGCTGCAGGGAGCAGCCTTCCCAGCAGGCCTAGGGCCAGGTACATGCCTGGAGGGGCTGGGAAGGCCTCAGCTGGGCAGAGTGTGGGCTACTGGCCAGTTAAGCAGAGTGCACCTGCCCACGTAGCAAGTATGGAGCCTCCCTGTGCCGTAGCGAGTAACTGCAGGAGCCTTCCCATTCCCTTGGAGAGGAGGCATAAGACACAGAGTGCAAATGGGCTGGGAGGGTGGAACCAGGAAGGGGAGGAGGGATCATCCAAGGCCTGGAGAACATAAGGAGAGGATCAGGAATGAGAACAGGCTGGCTGAGAGCTGGAGGCTGTCTGCGAGAGAGACTCCAGAGCCTCGTGAGGCTGGAGAAGGCCCTGAGGCATAGGAGTAGGATGCTGTCAACACCCTCCCTGCCTTTGCTCTGAGGCCCAGGAGAAGAAGAGGGGAGACAAGCCTAGAAGCCTTATGGAGATGGCTGAGCCTGGACTGGTGGGGACCCCAGGTGCAGGTAAGCTGAGACCCCCTGTTTGGGCCCCTGGACATTTAGTATTGTTTGACATTGCAGTGTTATAAGCTATAGAGACCAGTGTTAATAAGGAATGGTGAGGTAGAGATTTTGGTACGCCTAAATATTGGAAGTCACCTTCTGTAAGAAATAATTACAGGGAAAAGTCACCATGCAGTGATGCTCCCCCATTTACAACTATCATTTTGGATGCAAATATGAGAAAAAAAGAATTGCATTACCAATTGAATATTAGGATTCATCCTTAAAGTACAAAACAAACAATTGCATGCACACCCACCCGGAAATGTACCAACCTTATAATATGGTCAAGACTGCTTCTGGAAATTCGGAGTAGCTACAATTTATTTTGAAACTACAAGATACAGAGTTTACCCATGTGAGACAGTAGATAAAGATGACCTTGTGCTGCTTTAAAAGTCTCCCATAGTGGCTCTAACTATGTGGAGAGCTGACCATTCATAGGCTCTTGCTATGCAGTGAGCCACATATTACTATTCCACCAATTCCCCTGTGGTTGTGGGAACAATGTAATGGCTTGTCACGTAGCTGGACCAAAGGCTCCCCTCTCCATGACCATAAATTAACGGTCCAATACTATCCATGTGGTATGCTGGTGGGATCCTGAGGTCCGCCGAGTACAATGTGGTCCGCCATCATGGCAGCCTCTCTGCTGGTCTGCAGAACGCTGCTGCTGGTGCAAGGCCTGTGGTGTCTGCTGGGTGCCAGTGAATTTCTGTTAGCGGTGGAGGCAAATTGGGCTGGAATGGAGAAGATCGGGGGTGGGACAGGGCAGATCTTGGTGGCTGCAGCAGATGCCAGATCTGGAACCCCTGTCCAGGACCGGACAGGCCCCCAGAAGGCTCCTCAAGGCTATGCCAACAGAATAGATGACTTTGAGGAGTCTCATAGGGGACCAGGCAGCAGCCAAGGAGGTAAACTTTTTCTTTACTTACCTTTCCAGGCCAACCTGGTCCCCACCCATCCCACAGGATGCAGTGGTTGCTGCATCAATGGCCCTGCACCGAGTAGGCCGGCCCAGGATAGAATGGGCCATTAGTGGTCCTCTGTCTTCACATTATGCTGAATAGCAAGGAGAACAAAAAAGACCTTTTTTAAATATTTGCAGCTGTATAACCTTTATGAACTGGAATAACGTTATTCCCTTCACACTCCAGTGGAACAGTACCTTGACAAAATGGTTCACTGAGAACAGATGCTGGCAGTTTGACTGAAGAGCCTGTAGCAAGTTTTAGGGCAACTTTACATCGATCTGATCTAAGGCCTTTGACTAGAGTACTGGAAAAGCCCTCTGTCTCTTTCCTAAGTACAGCACAGAGAGGTACAGCACAGAGAGGTAACATAAGTGTTCTGATTAATTTTTATCGGGGTACAACTGCTGCAAGCTGCGAACCTGTTCCATTCAAAGAAACAAGAGAAAGAAACCCAAAGAATCCTGAAGTTATATGGATGGTATCCAAAAGCCACAACAAGAGAAAGAAACCCAAAGAATCCTGAAGTTATATGGATGGTATCCAAAAGCCACAACAAGATGGCAATCTAGTTAAAAGGTCCATGCCACTGTCCCTGTTCTGCAGTTGCAAGATTCATGCAAACTCCCCAAATGGTTTGGAAGACAGAGAAGCAGTTCCCAGATGACTGGTTATGTTTATGCAGTCCTGTGTGTGTGTGTGTGTGTGTGTGTGTGTGTGTGTGTGTGTGTGTGTGTGTGTGTGTGTGTGGTCACCAGTCACAATCATTAAAACAACACCACCAGATGAAGCCCTAAAACATAGTAAAATCTCGGACTCTAGTGAAATATCTTGGACAGCGGCTCTCAAAGTGGTGGATTGCGACCCACCATTGAGAACCTAAGCTGTCCCCTGCCCCCTTAAGGGGGCAGGGACAGCATGGTGGCGGCAGTGCCCGAAATGCCCCCCCCCACTTAGTGGGGCTTGGGGGAGCTTCAGGGAGGCCTGCGCGACTCTCTTCAGGCCTCCCTGATCTTCAGATCACCGTTTTGCGGTGATCTTCGGGCACTTCTGGTTTTCGCTGCGCCAGCGGTCCTTACTTGCCAGGTGCCGTAAACGCGCTTTGCGGTGCATTTACAACACCCTGCGCAGGGGGAGCACGCGCGCGCTCCCCCTGGCACTAGCCTACACAGGATTGCGCCGTAAGATGTGCATCTTCTCAACAGTCAACAATGCAGATCTAGCTCCCATTCACAAAGTTATGAACAGTGCCAGGGCAGAGAGAAAGTGATGAGGAAACTACTCTTGCTGAACTACTACTTCTACTACTACTTCTTCTTCTTCTACTTCTTCTTCACCACATAGCTGTCTATCTGGAATCAAGGGAGCAAACCCAGTCTCAGGAAAATGCCAGACTATTACAGCGAACGTCCACTCACCTCGCCTTTGACACAGATTGAAAAAACAATGAATGCGTGTATCACATTAAACTTCTGACCTCTGAAAATTAAATTAACCTCCTAGTGTGAATCAGTTTAGAGACAATCTCAATCTATCCTGATTATGTTTCACTAAAATCCACCCCATTTGAATTTCACTTCCTTTGGCTGCCCTTGAGATGATTATCCTAGGCACCTCCATCATGCAACACTCTTGTTTCCTGCATTGAAAGAAGAGAGGTGTACTTCATTTCCCCCCCTTGTTGCTTAATTATACTTAGTGCAATCACACCAGCATACAATTATGTTTTTCTGATTGTATGAAGGGTGGTGTATAAGCCCCCTGCCCTCAAGTTTATGCAGAGGAGTTTGTTAAATTCTAGTAACAGTGCAATCTTATGCATGTCTGCTCAGAAGTGAACTCCAATGAATTAGATGGGACTTACTCCCAGCAGGTTTGCAGCCTTAATGAGACAGGCTGATCCATTGTGGACAGTCGCATACTGAGGTTGGAGAAGCCAGGTTTTCATCATGATCTGACTATTTTGCATGGCGGATATCTGCCACTTTGAATTATTAGCAATACCTCTGAGGAAGGCTTAGGTTGAAACAAGTCAAGTGTTTGTTAATCTTTCAACGCTGCACTGAGGGACTCATCATCACCATATAATGTTTGCTTTGACTTCTATGACTTTGATATATTTTTATTAAAAAACCTGCAGACTGCATTCGCGGTCATTATTTATATCCCCCCTTTCCATCTGTGACCCTCAAGGCAGCTGATAATAGTAACGTTGAAAAGCAATCAAGAAAAACGAAACCAACATCAAAATAATCAATAGAAAGGCAAAGCAGAACAGTCAGACATTAGAGCAGCTGGTTAAATGATGATGCAACCATCATCATTTATGTGCTAACAAAGTGTGTGGAGTCACACTTGGAGTGGAGTCACGGTTGGAGCTGCTGCTATGGAAAAGGGAGGTGTGGCATCCGATATTAGCTGGGTTGGGCACAGGCCAAAGGCCTGCAGCCATCACAGGGCCCACTTGGCCAGGCCAACCTCTGAACTGTCAGTACTGGTGGCAATGGTGGTGCCCCATGCGGGGGCAGGCAGAGATGTCATAGGGGCCCAGTGGAGGGCTTTGCCCAAGGGCCCTTCGCATCCTGCCACTGGGAAAATGCATGTCTATCTGTTGCATCCTTGGACTCTGAAGCTATTACAGTACTTTCATCTCTGCAACGTTGGATCCATATGTGGAAAAGGCATGTCTGCTTGTGCAAGGGAGGGCACCATTTCTGTTGAATTCCCTCTCCATTGGCAGCATTTACACCATATGGCACACTATTCCAAGAGTCCACCAAGCCTCTGGATTGGCTTTTCAGGGGCATTGGGGGGCTGCACCATGACAGAGGAGGGGGTGGGAACCCCTGCCAGCAGAACACTGCTTCTGCAACCTAACCTTATTGGGTTTGAAAGTGAGTCTGGCATGTTTGATTACAACTGCAAATACCTGGAACACTTTTAGCTTGTATTGTAAAAAGAGTGTGAGTGGAAAAAGTTGTAATTTCACATGTGCACATTTTGCATGGGGTGTAAAAAAGGCAGAGAAGTAACCAAGCTCCTAACAAAATAAGCCGCAAAGCATACATAAAGTTATCCTTAAGACTGACACCTGGCAGCTAACTTTTGTTCCTCTAATAGGTAGGCTAATGAAAAGTTTCTGTCGGTTTTTGCAATGTTGCATGAAGAACAATTTTCTTAGTTGCTGTCAGCAATTGAAAGGTTAAACTTTACTATAAATTTAAATTTAAAGATTACATCCAAACTACGTAGAAAGACCTCTGTTTTGAATTATACATATGGGAAAGCTATTGCTTGTTGGTGAAGTCTGAAGGTGAGTAAATAAAATAATACAGTCACACCATGCATGAAATATTAAAGTTAGCATGCATTTTACAGAGGTTTGATCATCATGCCAAGAACTATAATTTGGTGAAAACTTACAGATCAACAATGGCTTTGCATTCTGCGGCGATGTTGGGGAAGGGAGGGGGGAAATTGAGCAACCAGGAAGTGATTGAACAGTGATTGAAAGCAGCGTGATTTCCATAGCTTGAAAACGGAGCGGTTTTGCTTTTTAAAGGTGAAACGGAGATCTGATAAAACTAATTAGAGGGAAGCTGACTCACCAGGCAAGACTACTTGGCAGGAGACAGAGGGCAGGAGACTCGTGGTGAGAACTTTTAAATCAGCCGCTCACAGCCGAACTCAACTGCTGATCTTCAATATTCTTTGATACTATCCGCCTCCGGCGACAGCTCCTCCTCTCCACGCCTGACAGCTGATTGAAGCAGATAAAGGACAGCCTCTGGCATACCCCTGCCTGACAGTCTGTGTACCCCAAGGGCTACACGTACCATAAGTTGGGAATGCCTGTGGTAGATTATATTTTGTAGAAGGATACATTCCTTCGTAGTGTTTGAGTTTTTAGCCCTTCACTGACCCTCACATTTCTTCAATTGGTTCATCAATTTTGTTTAATCTCAGCTACCTGCACCCAGAGTCTTTGTAGGGGGCTGGAGTGGGGAAGTGTGAACACATGCTCTCATCATATCGACAGCATGACATGAGGTGGCCACATGCATGGGCTATTTGCATTCAAAGAGGCTTTTCTTCAAGGGTCCCCGCCAGCTGTAGTTTTCTATTACCTCAGGATGAGCAAAAGGGAGAGAAGGGCTTTCCCCCTTTGCCTGCCCTGTGGTATCTACATTACTGCCAACTGAGACAGAACATTGCAGTCAGACCCTTGCAGCTTCTGTGTCAGCAACATCAGCACTACCGCCACTGTCAAGAGACAGAATGAATTGTGAAAGGTATCTTTGACCTCAGAGTAGTCCAGCCTTTCTAAGGCAGGCCATGAAACTGAAACACAATTTTTACTATTTCATTATCAGCACAATCCTATCCAGCTCCTCCACGGGTGCAGCCTGCAGGCTTTGGAAGGGAAAGGGGGATTTGGATGTAAAGGGGATTTAACGAAAACATTTGCAGATTTCCAGCTGAAAATGACAAGCCCTCATTAAAACAACTGTTATTACCACAGCCTCCTCAAACGTTTGACTGAAATTTTTCTAACAATGTCTAATCCTGAAGTTACAATGGTATATTTTAACCTTACTCACCTCAGTCCTTTCTAAAATATAAACAAAGGCAGGAAATTCTCAAAACTAGAGAAACACCAGAAGGAAATGAAATACGTTGTGTACGTGGTCATTATTTGCAGAAGATGAGACACTGTCTCAGATACCTGAGAAACTGTAACAATCAATTTTATTGAAGGAGACTATCTGCCATGACTCAAGGCGAAACCTGATGGGACAATGAAATCCAACCGACTGTAGGTCAAGGACTCTGCGCCTTGAGGCCCTGGCTGCTAGGTGTGCAGACATGCTCCAAAATTAAAGGCAAGCTAACCAACATTGTGATGGGTGCATCCCACTTCCTTGAGCAGTCAGATTACACGGGATTGTGCTGCCCGGCTGCAAACATACATTAGGCTGTGCATATAATATTGTAATTTAAAGGTGCAATTTTGATTACACGGGAGGCAGGGCAGTGACACGGGGACGGGGTGATGATGTGTTGCCCCACCCACTGCATGGGAGGAGGTCCATCATAGGGTGGGGAATGCACTGACCTCCTGCACTGGGTGACTCAAACAACCCTAGGAACGCCCCTGCTCTTGTTCCCACTGTTCCTTGTAGACTGGCAGCACTGGGCTAACCCTAAAACTTGACAGACCCAATCACTCTTTCATTGAGTAGCATTCATAACTCACTTTTTCGTCAGTGCATTGTCTCGCATCCAAGGATATGACTCGGACTCAGCCTGTAGTGATGCTGGTGCTGATCTTTAGGTGAAGAGTCTCAGCCTTTGGGGAAATTCGGAGGGAGATAATTAAATATGTTTTCCCTTTCCAGACATTTTGTAATCAAGCATGATTATTTGTGTCACCATTCTGTAAAAAAATAAATAAAAATTAAAGCAGAGCTGGCCCACCCTCCCCTGCCACTCGAGGCAATGCAGCAAGCCACTATCCCTCGTGCGCATCTGTCCCTCATGCGCACCCTTCCCAACCTACCCCTTTCTTTCCCAGCAGCATGCCAATGCCACTGCCTCCTCCTCTTCCTGTGTCTTCCCACTGCTGCAAGTGCAAAAAGGTGTGCGGAACAAGTGTGTGGATGAGTGGTGTGCTGTGGCCAGGGAGAGACTAGAGCTCAGTGGCAGAGCACACGTTTTGCATGCAGAAGGTCCCAGGTTGATCCCTGGCATCTCCAGGTTGACAGAGAAAAAAATCTTTCTCAAATCCTGGCGAGCTGCTGCCAGTCTGTGCTGACACACACCTGAAGATCTGACTCCGCTTTCAGTAGTTTCTTATTTTCCTCATGCAGCCGCCATTGGGAACATGATTTCACAACCAGGTTTAAGGGTGGGAGCAGGCCAATAAGGCCTGGCAAACCTGAATGAGATCTGGGGATCCCGAAGAAGACAGGCTGGGAGCAGACAAACACAGCCAGGAATAGAAATGAGAATTTGAGGCAGATAATAGCAGGCTTCAGAAAAGACCATTTAAGGAGAAGCAAAGGCTCAGAAAACAGGCAAGCTCAGAACATCAGATAGCCATGGTCTCGTTTGCTTTGGGCAAAAAGTATTGACAAACCTAGCAGCAAATTCTTCTTGTCATTTTCTGCAAGTGTTTTGGGGAGGCCGGAACCAGTGAAACTGGTCTGCCTGAGCCAAATCTCTCTTGTGTTTGGTTTTAGGTTAGCGGGTCCTGAAGAGTGAGCCTAGGAAAAGGTCAAGGAATCCTAACGTGATACAGAATCTAGCAGTTGCTCTGGCAAAACGGTGGCAGCGAACTATTGTATTTAAAAAGGCCAGGGGAAGACAATGTGATTAAAGCTAATTTAAATGTACTTTGAGATATGCACGCGTATGCACACGCACACACCAAGCCTGGACATGGAAGCCTTGTAGACTGTGGTCAGGAAATGTCCAGTTTCCTCTGAAGGTATAGGTTTGCATGGGTCAGCAGTTGAATCTGTACATTCAAGTGACATATTACAGAAAGCATGTGCTTCATGCTTCCATGTTTGAATTTGTTTGTCTTTACAGGCATCAGCAGCTGGATCAGGTTCCTTCATGGATCAAAAACACAGCAGGGGGGGAGGATTTAACATTACCCTCCCTGCCATGGCCTCAATCTGAATGCCCCCCACCACAGCTGCTATTTGTCAAGGGAAAAAGATTCCATTGATGCCAAATCTGGACAAAGGGTAGAGTTAAAATCCCCATCCTTTGCCATGGTCCTGATATGGAAGCCTGATCCACAAACTATTTACAGTACTGTTAAAAAAAAAAAAGTGCCAAGTGCGCACTTCCTGTCATGTGTCGTTTGAACGTTCTGGGATGTTTCCTATTTCCTTGAGCCACTCCAAGAAAGCGACAGAAGGAGAAACGCTCTGTGCATGTCCTTTTTATTGCCACTGATTAAACATTAATGGCCTTCATAACTATTTAACACGAGACTTGAGGAAGGCAGCTTTCACCTCCACAGTTACTTCAAGTGAATGAATTGTTAAGGACTATCTCTTATTAAGCAGGCTAATGCACTTCAAACAAGAGGCTGAAGAGTAAATTGGACTGAGGGAGAAAGGAGCCCACGTTCAGAGCCAACGAGCTTGCTTAAATACGTTGCTCAGTGTCTCAGAAATGCACCTCGGTCATGGCAGTGAGCAAAAGGGAAGAAATCAAAAAGATGGTTTCTCTCCTGGCCCAGTGCACTTCAAACTGACCAGAGAAAGTAATCTAATTGGACTTGTTAAACTGAATCTGCAATGCATACCCATGTGTGCCCCCAAGCATTGTTTGTGCTGCCCAGTAGTCTAATCCTCCTTTAGGACGCTTGCCAACGCTGTAGCCTTTTCACTGCAGAACTTCAACTTAATTATTGGGAACATTCTTTTTATTATGGGAAAAACATGGATTTCAAGGTTACATAATCAGTGAAACAACTGTGGAAAGTCTGCACAGCTCCAAAAATAGCCAGAATACCTGTCTCAATCAGTCAAGGGTAGAGGTAGGGGTGGAATATGTTGCTTTCTCGGTTAAGAACGGTACAGTCTGCAACCAGGAAACCAAAATGTTGCAATCACAATATGATGAAAGGGGTTTGGTGGTGGATGGGAATATACGATTCAGTTAATGCTGGGGCAGGACAAGAATATAAGGCAGCAGTAGAGGGAAAGGCTCAGGCATGTGGGGTGCTGGGAAATGATATGTTGGAATCAGGTACTCGTAAAGATATGTGATCCAGCTGACTGAGCCACCCAGCGGAGAATGTACCTGCTCCAGTGAGTGCTGAACTGGATCTGGGGCAGGGAGAGAGGTGCTGGCCTTTGCGCCAGTGCTTCCTCCTCACCAGGTGATGCAAACATGCCTTATGGCATGTTTGCAACACCCAAGACCGGCGGAGTGGTGCTCTGCCGGTCTTTAGTCTAGACAGGATTGGGCTGCCAGATACATAGAAATGTTACTGATGAAAATGTTAATTATCTCTATAAAATTAATTATGAAATGTTATTTAGGAAGGTTTCAGTGATCAAATAATGGATAAGTTAAACTTCCTTTGCGATAATTTCAGTCGTGAGACTTGTCACGTCAGATTGTCCTTGTCTTCACCTATCAACTGGCTTTCTCCGCAGGGGACTGGCTCGGACAGTGAGGGGGCAGGGCTGCCTCCTGCTCGCTCGGTAAAGAGACTACAACGGAGCGTTACTTACAGCTCCGCCCCTACCGAAGCGACGCCACTGGGCCTGAGAAAGTGAGAATTAACTGATTTGGCTTGAAGTTGGATGGTTTCAAGTTAGCATCCATATGTTCAAAGAAACTTTCAGATAATGGTCATGTTTTCCACTCTCATTTTTGCAGTGGGACCGTACGAATGACAGGGTGACCGCACGCCTTCCATTTCTAGGTTATTGCTGTCCGCATTGCTGGAGAAACCCGGAGACTGCTGACAGGATTGATTGATTGTTATTTTTACTTGGCTGGATTTTAAAGTTCTTTTTACATGGCTTCTATACCCGTGACTCTTACTTCTCTACAAATTGTTGCTGGCCATGAGAGCTTCTGTTCGAAAATTCTAGGTTATTGTTTTGCTTTCAGCATCCCATTGCCTATTAAGCATCACTCACGGCACTGTTATTTAGTATGGGTTAGTTTCCTTTATGGCTCTTGGGAAACGAGATGGCTGTGCTCTTGGACAGTTTAATATTATGATAGTTGACAAGTTCTTACAGGATGGGACACTTCAAGTATCGTCTGCAAGATCAGCAGTGCAATATGCCCTGACCATGACCCTGATGTATAATCAAGAACAGGGGCTGTCAAAAAAGTTCTGTATGGTTTTGGATAATGAAGAAGAAGCTCTTATACTGGCTAAGGTTTCTGAGAACCAAAAAGAGCCTAGTCATTGGAACAATGCAAGCTTGGCCTGCAGTAGTCATGTTTCTGGGCTCAGCTTAGTCATGCTGCAACTCTGTCTCTTAGGCTGCATTTAGAGGTAGTACAGGTTGATTACCCCTTATCCGGACATCTGAAATCCAGACTATTCCAAAATCCAAACATTGGGGGGGCTATGACCTAAAAACAACAACTTTTTCCAGCATCTGGCTTGCATAGCACAAGGCATGCTGGGGCACAAAATTATTTAAAATATTGTATTAAATTACCATCTGGCTATGTGTATAAGGCGTATATGAGACATAAATACATTTCGTGATTAGACTTGGGACCCATCCCCAAGATATCTCATTATATTTATGCAAATATTCCAAAATCCAGACAAATCTGAAATCCAGACAACTTTCCGTCCCAAGCGGTTCAGATAAGGGATACTCAACCTGTAATACTCAGCACTTGGATAGAGCTTTTTAGTTAGTACAAAGCACTTTGCATTATCAGGTTGCAGTTCCTACAAGAACACTGTAAGATAGCTTAGTAATACTAACTTCATACTGCAAGTGGGGATAATCCAAGACCTTCTGGCACCTGAGGTGGTGTACCAAATGCTATGGAGAGGAGCATGCCAGCCTCTGCCACTCCTCTCCATTCTCCCACTCCCTGGATTCCAAAAGGAAGAGGAGAAAGGAGTGGAAGAGAACATGTGGGGGAGAAAAATGGTCTAGGATTCTCCTCTGCTCCTCCACATGTCCTCCTCTGCTCGATCCCCCTTTTCCATTTAGGATTCAGGGCAGGTGCACCCGCTAACCTACCATTTGACAACTGCCCCAGATGGCGTCATGTCCGTCCTAGGTGGGAGGGCAAGGCTAAGGGAAGGGCCTAATGTCATCTAGAAAATGTATCGATGAGGCAAGATTTGGATCAGATACTCCTTGATTGGTAACTCCATCTTCTTGCCCCTGTGCGGCACTATTTCAAAATGGAAACAGCAGCGCCCTGAGTAGCTCCAGCATCAGGAGGGAGGAAATACAAGACAGATTGAACATCATGTCTAGCTTGACCCTCAGATACTCAGAACCCCATCACACACCTGCCATATTTATTTATTAAAAATATTTATATCCTGCTTTCCTGCCTTAAAATGGGGCATTCGTGGCAGCTAACAACAAAGGTTAAAACGCAACATTTCAATCAAGTACAATAAAAATCCAAATCCCAATGGTTAAAAACTGCAAATAATAATAAAGCAGTAAAAGATAGCAAGCCGTATTGCTCCACATTGACTGGAGGAACTCGTACTGAATGTTGCTCAAGCAACATTCTGAACTTAGGAGAGGAGGGAGGTACTGGTAATTCCTGAAGATAATTACCAGAGGATACATCTCTCCAGGGACCTTGTCCAGGAATTCTTTCCCTTTCCTCTCCTGCCAAGCTGTTCAGTAAAATAGGGAGAGGGCAGATAAGGGAATGGGATCCTGGGGATGTCCTTGGCTGACACATCCTGCCTGGGGAAGCTGTAACTGACAGATCTCTGTGGGCTTTGTAGAGCCCAGCAAAGAGGAAGCTGAATGTGACTTGAAGGTCGGTCCAGCTCTAACTAACCCCAGACATTTTTACACCTGAAGCAAAATGTCCAATAGATATATCGACCCTGCTCGTTTTATTAAGGGCACGTAAAGAAGAAGATTGGAGGAGGAAGGCAATGGCAGCCTTTCTGCAATCCGCTGAACTCACTGCTTCACAAGGTCAGATCAGTCAACAGTAAGGATGACTGGCTAGGAAGTGAAGCCTTGTGAATAACTCCTTTCCTGAGGCTCCAAATATCCCTCCAAAGGCTTGGTAATATTAACCAGTTGGAGATGGAGTTTGTCAGATCTGAAAAGTACATAAGGCTGGTAAGGAAGTTAAAAGGAGGAGGCTGTCAGGAGGTAAAGCCCTGTGAAAAACACCTTTCCCGAGGCCTCGAATATTCTTCAAAAGGCCGGATAATAGAGCCATTCTTTATACCAGTGTTTGTGTTTCCCAAACATTTTTGACCTGCGGCTCCCCTGACCAATGGCGACCATTGGCCGTGGCTCCCCATTACATCATGTTGATGCCTGCCAATTGGCATTGCACTGTGTTCCAAGAGGATTCCATGGCACTCAGCGGCTCCCCTGGCTGGTAACAAGACTTGTTAGTCTGTACCTAGGTCCAGTTAGTACAGTCTTCCACTCAATGCATTTAAAATCCGTGTATAGTGTACATGTTGATCTGCAAAAATGAACCCAGGTATAATCATTCACATTCGTACCCGGGTATAGCATAATGTGTGAACAGTGCAAATGCTGATCAGTTGGGGCTTTGAGTTTGTCAGAATATAGATTTAATAGCTCAATAAATCATGTGCATTGGTAAAGAGCAAATTCTCATATCACTTCATAGAGAGACAGAGGATGAGAGTAAATAAGCATTTGGATCAACTTGAAAGAGGTCAGTCTTGTGTTCAATTGTTTCAGCCTGTCAAAACTTCGAATGCAGCGTGCATGTGAGTAGGAAGCCAATATCGAGAGAAGTGGTGAACAAGCAGAATTTCCCTACCCAAAACCAATAATAGAAATGCTGTCGCCAGCAGATCAGTTCCTCAGCTCAAAGCAAAATATGCTGGGAATAGGACAACCTTCAAGGGAATATTTACCAGAAATAGTAATGTGGACATGCCTGTGTGAGTGTGCTGGCATTGAAAAAGAGTGTTTGGCTGGGGTTGTGGTGATGAAACAAAAGGAACTGAAGATGTTTCGAAGTCTTTACACTCCAATTTGCCTCAGGCACTTCCCCTCAGGCACGCTACAGACAGCAGAGAAGCAGAATGGGCAGGGAAGTCTCGACATGAGGAAAACGAGGGCAGCAAGGACTTTTTGGCGTCATGTCAAGATGTGAAGAGACAATTGCAGATGTATGCTGCCTACTGGGGGCATTTAGAGAGAATAGTGCAAAAAAAACAAAACCTTTAAGATTTTGGTTTCTAAATAACGAGACTGTTGACATACATGTTGACATGACTTTATAGTCATCTCATATCAACAGAATAAAGAATTATAACCATTCTTTGTGTATGCCCCTCATTGTGCCATTGTGCATCAAAACAGGAAGCATGATAAAAGTATAATTTCTATTTTACTTTTTTTCTTAATTAAAATACCACCTTTGCAGGGGGGGAGTGGTTCAGGACCATGGTGTGTGGAGAGGCGAGAGGGGACACAGCCCTTTCACCTCAGCCACAGTCCCTCTCAAAATAGCCCTCTCAATGTTGCTATAAGCCTTGGGAGGGTACCTTCTATTGCGTCCCATCTGTTTTTGGTCCTTAGCAATGGAAGATGAGTGATCAGCAATAGGTATCCAGCAGGGCAATTGCAGGAAACCAAAAACACTCGAAATAATTCCCTTGTCCTATAGTTGTATAGAGGAAAAAAAGTACAGGTGAGCCCCCATATCCACTGATTCGCTATCCACGGTTTCAGTTATCCACGGATTGTGGGGACCCCCCCCCCCGGCTTTTACTTTTTTCCCAGTAAGCTTCATTTCTTCCTTAAAGAAACAGGAGAAGTATTACAGGCAAGTAGAATGAGACTAAGTACTAGAGAGGGTCTGCAAAGTTAACAGAAACCTTGCAGAGCCTCTCTAGGACTTAGTCTCGTTCTACTTGCCTGCAATGGAGGCTGCTTCTCTGTTTGTTTTAAGGAAGAAACAAAGCTTGCTGAAAGAAAAATAAGAGCTGGGGGGGGGCAGGCATGCCTGACTGCAGGGGAGGCAGGGTGGGGGGCCCTCAGGAAACCATGGAGGGGGTGTTCGCTCTTATCCACGGTTTCAAGTATCCACGGAGGGGCCTGGAACATATCCCCAGCGGATATGGGGGCCCACCTGTATTCACAAGACCTATACTGTACAAAAGAGATAGACTCCACTTGAACCACAATAGAATCAGGCTGCTGATGCTTAACATAAAAAACGTTGGAGCGTAGCTTTTAAACTGACTTGCAGGGGAAAACCAGAAGAGACTGAGGGACATCTTATCCAGGATGACTCATTGCTGAGCACAGACTGTAAATATTTCAGTTTCTAATAGTAGGGACAAGGTAAAACTTGATAATGAATGATAGCCATTTAAAACGCAAAGAGCCATACGTTTGCATGCAAAAGAGGCATTTGAAAAGTGATGCAGCGTCTTGTATTTATATAATACTATCAGAAGCCTCCAAGCCAAGAGGGGATAATTGTAGCACTTGCTATGAAGAAAACACAGATATAGGTGGCGTATCAAGGGATATCTCTCATCTCTTTACATTTTTGTAAAAAGCAGACATGCGGGGTGGTGGTGGTGTGTGGATTAAGATTAGGACCTTGGCAAACTGAGAAGGGGCTTAGCTTTGTTCCTCACACCATTTTGCCAGTGAAAATCATTTGCCACTTCCCTCAAGTTGCTTTTTGTCCTGTTAGGGAAAGTTTACATGTATTTTGACTGATGTATGTCTGATATCCCAATGTATGCTTGCCCTAGTTCTGAAGCCCTCGCTGGTGGGTTTATATATCCCCCCTTTCTTTCTTTCTTTCTTTCTTTCTTTCTTTCTTTCTTTCTTTCTTTCTTTCTTTCTTTCTTTCTTTCTTTCTCACACACACACACACACACACACACACACACACACACACACACACACACACACACACACACACACACACACACACACACCAGTGCATCTACTGTTACACCGGTACAAGGTTACACAGGATTGATCTGAAAGTCATTGATGCAACTCAGGGTAGTTGTGTTAGTCAGGTGCAGCAGAATAAAATGCCCTTCTTGTGCTGTGACACGCAGCCCACTGATTGTATGTGGGATGAACGTTTGTAGGTGACAACCTAGTTACTGAAGAGACTGGTGGCAGTGGCGTAGCCAGCCGATTTTGCATGTGGGGCCGGGTCCTCGGCGCCCCCAAACTAATTAGCATAATTTATGCTAATTTTTGGGCGATTTTTTCGGTTTTTCCCTGCGTTTTTTATAGGTTTTTTAACAGTACCGGGGCTTCTATTAGAAGTATGTATGCTTTGCGGCACTTAACTTGTGTATAGGAGCCTCCAGCGAGCGGCTCTCTCCAGCGACGACGGTCTCTTCAAGGGGCGCAGATCGGCGATCTGAGATCGCTCCTCTGCCGCCCCTGACGCGAACTCCTCATCGTTAGCGTTTGGTTCACGCATGCGCATAGCAAACAGCCATCACGCATGCGTGAATGGCTGTTTGCTATGTGCATGCGCGAACTCAAACGCTGCCGAGCTAACGGAGTTCGCGCCAGGAGCGATCTGCGCCCCTTGAAGAGACCGTCGTCGCTGGAGAGAGCCGCTCGCTGGAGGCTCCTATACACAAGTTAAGTGCCGCAAAGCATACATACTTTCAAAATACCCCTTTTGTAGGCTTAAAATCGCCGAAAATCGGCAAAAAAAGCGGGAAAAATTCAAAATTTTCCCGCTCTCCTCCGGAGCCTCCCGCCCCCCCAGGAGCCTCTGCGCCCTTCCGCCCTGGGGCCCACCGGCCCAGGGACCCATATGAGCCAACGCCCCTGACTGGTGGGCAAATGAAGTGAAGAAAGTGATGATATAAAGCTGAAGGCAACTCCTACTACTTGATAGCGATGGAGGAATACACACCACAACATTACTGACTACTAATTTGCTATAGCACCAAGCACATGATAATTACTTTTTTCTGATGAGTCACTTGGAGCCTGATAGTGTCATGTAGTGATTAATATGTTGGACTTGGGCCAGGGAGACCTAGGTCCAAATCCTGACTTGGCCATGTAGCTCACTGGCTGAATAAGAACCAGCCACCACTCCCCAGTCTAACCCACCTCACAGGGTTGTTGTGAGGATAAAACAGGGCAGGGAAGGAACCATGTACACTGCCCTCAGCTGCTTGGAGGCAGGGTGGAAAATAAAAGTGAAAAGCAAATATATTCTTTATATTAACAAATGATATTTTGATTTGATGGCTGTGTCTTGTGAAGTTTCCCTGCATGTAAAAATTGAACAGACACCGGAAAGTGAAGGAACGTTCACTGTGTTACTCTCCCGTTTGACTGAGTGTAAGCACTAGGAGGTATTTGTCCCAGTCCAGCAACTAATGATATGCACACAGAAACAGCTTTCTGTAACATCTGTCTTTTGAACCATTGTCCAGCAATTGTTTTACTCAACTGGTACAGCTGTCGGGGGGGGCAGTTTAGATTCCTCCCCTCAATAGCAGATGCACTTGTATGAACCTCTGAATGATGCATTGGTTCATACAAGTGCATCTTCACAACACTGATAGGTGAGGAAGGGGCTGGGAGAAAGAGTTGCCTGGTAGCTCATATTCCTCTCAACAGTGACTTTACTATTGGCATGAGTGGGAAGAAATGGGTGCCTAAATTGATTGGGGGCATCAAATGGTCAGCCGCAAATTGCTATAGAGCAGCAGTTGGAACTTAGTTTTCTGTTTTGTAGATTGGTGCCAGTAGTTGTGGTATTTTTTCCTTCAAGGACTTTGAGGAACACAATGTTGCCAGTGCCTCAGAACTGGTCTTCCCGCTCCCCGCAGATTCTGTTTCTAAATAAAGTAACAATTCGGTCCCCCACTCACCACTTATTTCATCTGAGGCTTCTAGTGTAGTGATATTAATAAGGACTGACAGGCTCAAAGCCTTTTGTTTACGCTGGTGGTGAATTCCTTCCCTGTGAATTGTGAAAGGAAGCACATTATGGCTGGCCAGGTGATATATCATGGACTCTGAGGCACGTTGGTCTACTACTCTGCAACAGTAACTCTCATTACTCTGTTCAGTCACACGTGAGCCATAATTATTGTTCTGTGGTATTTTAAAAGTGTCAAGAGAAATGCAGGAGACTTGCAAAATAGAAACTTACCCAAATGGCTGCTAGTTTGCATTACAGTTGTACAAATTTCTCATTATGAATGCAGTAGAATTCAATTTTATTTAAATAGCCTCGAGTATATTAACATATTTCAATAATCCAAAATGTAAAGACATGTAAAATCACATTGGGATGTATCAACCAGAGGTACTACAGTGAGCTTTAGGATTGTTTTAATTTAGATCAGGGGTTCTCAACCTGTGGTACGGGTACCCCTAGGGGTACGCGGTCCTCTTGCTGGGGGTACGCCAAGCCCTGTCCCTTATCTGCCCCATGAGCAGCTAATTAAGTGTTAATTAACATGGATTTTAAATTGTAATTATTTTCGGAGCCCTTCTGTCTCTCTGATTTTGTTTTTTTGGCTTATTTTTGTACTTTGGGAAATGTACTTTGGTGGGGTGGGGGAGGGAGGAGCTGATTTTGGGAAGTGTGACTTGGAGAAAAAAAGAGATCCTTGCATGTGTGTCTCTCTCTCCCTCACACACACACACACACACACACACACACACACACACACACACACACACACGAGTTAAATAAGACATTTTTCACATTTAAAATTGTTTTAGTACTTTTTATTTAATGATTAATTACCTAATTAATTAATAGATTAATCCAATTAATTAGCAGTTAATTAGCAGGGGTACTTCATAAAATTGGACAATGTTAGGGGGTACCCAGGCTTCCAAAGGTTGAGAACTCCTGCCGTAGGCGAATTGATATACATAAGCAAGTATGGCATATTTCTGGTCACGAAAACATCACCAAACTTCTAAATAAAGACCCAAAACACTTCTAATATCAAACACTGAAATAAATATGAGATTTCCAGGCCAGAGAAAACCCATGCAGACAATGGGGAGAATGTTCAAACTCCACACAGACAATGGCCTCGGCCGGGAATCAATTTTTTTCTCAACAGCTTTAAAACGAAATGACTTAAAACGAAATGACTTTAAGTTAGGACTTGTTGAAATGCTCTGGAAAATATTACAAGATTTTATGGGTTAAAAATTAAAATTAATCCTTTTTTAATTTCAAATATTCAGTACATATTGTTCCAGTACATAATGAACAAGAACCATCTTTCAATCTATTGACTGAATCTTTTGATCTATAAGCGGAAACAAAGTCAGCCAGTGTAATTAATATGACAGTTTCCCAAACGTTTCTTAACCAATCTGTTGTTGTCACCATTCCTGGTCTTTTCCAGTATCCTCAATACATATTTTAGAAGGTAGTAGGAGTGTCAACACCAGTGCTAGATACACCCTCTCCATGTTTCACATCCAGTAACAGAACATTACGTGGTTCAAATCTTATCTCACACGAGACGCATTGTATCTTACCTAAGACCCATCATTTGTAATATTGCATGCCCAAACTTCTGAATTTCATGACAGTTCCCAAAGGTATGATGAAAGCCTCTTTTGCTGAAACCACAGCGCTGTTTGAAGTTTATAGATTTTGATGCAGAGCTGACGGGCGCCCTCCCGGCGCCCAGGCGCGTGGGGGCGGGGCCTGCGCGCGTCACGTTGACGCGCCCCCTCCCCGTATTGCTCTCATTTCGGAGCTGAACGGGCTCCAGGGAGGGCGGGCGAGCCGATTCGGCGCCTCGCCTCGCTTTGGTAAGTTCCCTCCAGCGCGCCCGCCCTCCCTCCCGAGCGCCTGGAGCTCCTGCTCCACGCGCTCTACCGAAGTTCCGCCGCTGTTTTGATGACTCATAAATTGACAGCGCCACTGATAAAGAGTTTTTTTAAAGCTCTCTTTCAAGTTCACTGACCTCAACTGTTTGGCATATTTTTGCATAATTCTCTCCACTCATCTTGAGAGAGGACACAATTTGGCCTCTGGTCACACCTCTTTTTATTATCACTATTTTGTCTGTCATTTCCATTAACAAACTGTAAATCTTATTAATAACACCCTTATTTTGACATGTACTAATTATCACCTCAGATGTAGTCTTATCTTGTAGCTGACTCTATTTTACCACAAGGGATTGCATAATGTGTCTAATCTGAAAGAAATTGGGATAATGGAGGCCTAATATCCCTCACAATCTCACTGAAATAAATCATCAGCTACTCTGGAACCCAACTATCAGTCTTCTGAGCTTCTTCTCCCTCCATATCACCACATCTCCTATAAACAATTCTCCATCTGGAGTCTCCTTTTTAAGAAATAGAACTGGTGATAATCCAAGTTTCTCTCTAGTCTTCCATTTATCCCAAATCTTAAAACCTCCTGCAATGGTAGACAGCATATTCTTCTTACCTCTTTACGGGCACAATCCTAGGGAACTTTAGAATGGTGGAGCGCTTACTCCGCCATTCTAAAGTGTTGCGAATGTGCCGTAAAGCATGTTTGCGACTACTTTAGAGTAAGGGAGGCCAGTGCAAGGCCGGCCTCCCTCACTCCGTCACCAGATCAGCAACGTAAGCTCTCCCGCCGGCAACCACGTGGGCAGTCCGGCGGGTGAGGGGGCCATTGGCCTAGGCAACCCGGGAGGGGGTGGGGGATGGCGCCCGCCATATCCCCACCCCCGCCGGGCCGGTTACACCGTTACACGGCCTCCTTTACTTCCGCCAGCTATTTAGCTGGCAGAAATACGAAGTGGTCTATAGGGCCGGCCCCGGTTTAGCATCCCCTTCCCCAAGTTGACCTCCAGCCCACCGACCAACGGGCAGCCTGGGTTCAGGATCCGGCTGGCGGCCCTGGGCCACCGGCCGGATCCTTAGTCAGGATTGTGCTGCCCAACACACAGGAGCCTGTCAGAGAACTGTACACCCAATAAATCTTGTTCTGCCAATGTAATGTGGTCAGGGAACAGCCAAGTATGCAAGGTGGAGAGTTTTACTGTGTAATAACATTTAAGTATATGACCTCCTTGAGAAATATCTTGTTGCAGCCATATCATAGACCAGGGGTTGAAGATGGGATTGGGACAAAGAGAAATTCAATCCCATCCAGATTGGTATTTTAAAATTGATTTTATATTCTAAACATTGCAAATACTCCATAAGTGATCATAAATCGCCACCCTCCGGAGGCCCTGGTAAGTTTAAAAAACTCCCTTTTCTGATGTTTTTCCCCCACCGGCGGCGGAGACATGCTTTCCCCGCCCCTTAAGGGGGCAGGGGAATCATCCAGGTCTCCTGGTGGGTTGCGACCCATTGGTTTGAGAAACACTGCTCTAGGAGATAACTTTTTTTGACCGTGGTTTGATTACCCAAACAATACTTTTTGTTTCAGTAACAGATTATGTTTGGTTATTTCCCACCTAGATTTCTCTATCACCTTATTCAACCTGGTTGCTCATATAATCACATTTTAAAATCTTGCTTTAAAAATGAAATTGGTTGGTAGGAGCTAGGATCACTCACTGGGATCCTTCCCAGACTTGGCAACCAACACTGTTCTTGGCTCCAACTACCTTTGTGGCAATACCTTCAGCCCAGTAACCACATTTATAGTTTTTGTTCAGGAGACTGCCAATGCCTCTGAGAATGTCTTATAATATTTGGCAGTGAAGCCGCTGGCGTTGCTCGAGGTGGGGCGAAAAGCTAAGTTCTGCAGCTTTCCACCCCACCGTTACTCTCCGGTACGAGGCACCCCGCCCCCTCTTCGTAGGAGCTCGTCAGCGGAGAGAAAGCAACGCGCAGGGACTCTCCTGCGCGTTGCTTTCTCTCCGCTGATGGGCTCCTACGACGAGGGGGCGGGGTGCCTCGTACCGGATAGTAACGGTGGGGCGGAAAGCTGCAGAATTTAGCTTTCCGCCCCACCTCAAGTGACGCCAGTGAGTGAAGCCATCAGGGCCAGGAGCTTTATTGTTTTTCAAATTGCTTAATATATGAATTGCTTCTTCTATTGTAACTGGTGCTTCTGTCATTTCTACATCTGGCAGAATACACTTGGGTAAAGGTTATAGTTCCAAAAGTGATATTACAAACTCCAGCAAAAGTTATCTGAAGAATACTCTTCATTAAAAAAAAATCTGAAATACCTTTTGCAGAGTACTCATAATATTGCCCTTCAAGTGTATTAGGGGGATTAGTTCACTTTTAAAAAATAATTTGGATAATAAACTAGTCTCTCCCTGGAATTAAGAATATTTTTTGCCTTATAAACTTCCAGATTTTTTCTAACTTATGAATCTGCTTTAATTCTAATTGACCTCTCAAATATTGAAGATCATATTGAAGATCTCATATACCTGATCTCAGGCACTTTTATGTATAGTACTACCTTTAGCTTTGCTATTTTTTTTTTACTATTTTTTCTCCTCCTGTCTTTTCTATGAAATTCTGATATATTTGTTTAATGCTGAATGAATATCTCATAGATAAACTTTCAAAGCTTCCCAAACTGTCAAGCAGCTTACTTCTGATATACTATTCCTTTGACAAAATTCCACACCTTAAGTACTCCTCATTAGGCAAGACTGAGTTCTTCAACCTCTGTTTTACTACTGGGGCCACATCTAACCTCACATCTAAACTAATTTAAATTTAGTTTAAAATAATTGCATGCACCACAAAATAATTTTCATCTACCACAAGTCCTATTTTTACTTCCAATGCTTGCAAACACGCACACACACACAAATTACTTGAGAATATGATCGATGTGGAATTGGGTAAAATAAAAAGTATAATTTTTCTCACTTGGATGAACAAACCTCCCTATATCTATCCATGGCAATGTGTTCAAACCAGAGACCTAAGTAGAGCTCTTAGAGTTTCATTATTAGATGCCCTCTAATAATAAGCCAGAGGGTGGCGCAGTGGGTTCAGCTAACTGCTGAACCAAGAGCTGTCGATTGAAAGGTCGGCAGTTCAAATCCGCGACGGAGTGAGCTCTCGTTGCTTGGCCTGCTCGTGCCAACCTAGCAGTTCCAAAGCATGTTATTGCGAGTAGATAAATAGGTACTGCTTGCGGGAAGGTAAACAGCGCTCCGTGTTCCAGCCGCATGCTACGTGCTGCAGCAAGGAGAGTCATGCCGGCCACATGACCACGGAGGCGTCTTCGGACAACGCTGGCTCTTCGGCTTTGAAATGGGGATGAGCACCACACCCTAGAGTCGGATACGACTGGACTTAATTGTCAGGGGTCACCTTTACCTTTAATAATAGCTATCACACTGTTTAAATCTCTACTAAGAATGATTTCCCCTTTAGCAACGTCCTCAATCTGTTGAGGCAATCGGTAAAATGTTGCTTGAGTTTAATGTGGCCCAACATTTCATGGAAGAGGTTTCATACCCGTGAACTTTAGAGATTGAGTCAGCAGAGAAGACAAGTCATTTTCAACCAGCACTGCATGTGGAGAGGTTGGAAAGTTTAAATGCATTCAATCCATGCCAATAACAGAGACAACACAAGCCATTCAGGGAGAAGACAGATTGCCAAAGAGCAACCCTGGGGAATGCATCTAAAAATGGGTCCTGAAGTGCTTGATGCTAAATGGATTTCTCATAACCACACTGAAAAATTGAAAGCCTGGTCTGGTTACCCTTCCCCCTTTTTACTTGTCCTCCAGCTGCTCAGTCCTATAAATCAGAAGTACTATACAGAATAGGGATTGAGAAATTTGATAAATAGGAAATAAATTCCACTTGAACATAGTTCAGAAAGTAATACTGGCAGAAAGGATATCTCAAACAGTATTTGGATTTAAAATTAAGGATGCACTAAAATCCCATCACCTGCCTTATATTGAGTTAAAGTATTGATCTATCTGGGCTAATACTGAGGGGGGGTTGTATTCACGGATCCGCTATAACTTCACTTATCCGTGGATAGCGGGAGACCCCCTGCGCCCCACCGGCCATTAATTTACCTTACTAAGTTGCCTTCTCTTCCTTCAAACAAATGCTATAAGCAGCAGCATGCTGCTTATAGCACTGAAGCAAACTGAGTGCTAGAGAGGCTCAGCTGAAGAACAGGAAGAAGGAACTGGAACATGCAGCGGTAGTCATTGTGTGACAGTGGAAGTCTCTCCTGCTGTCGCAAAACACTGCGCAGAACAGCACCATCCTGTCTGAAATGGGATTGAACTGGAGACTTAAAAACAGATATAACTGCCTGATCCTGCGCAAATCGATCCTGCAAGATCGCGGTTTTCAGGGGCAATGCATCCGCTGCCCCCCCCCAAAGCGATGCCACTGTTCAAAAGAAAGGGGATCTGAAGAACTGCAACTGGTGTGGTGAGAGGCACATATGCAGACTGATGTCTTTATATTCTAAGTCTAATTGGATGGGGAAAGCATTTTAGTCTGAAGTCAAACTGTGTAGTGATCTTGTGTGTGTGTGTGTGTGTGTGTGTGTGTGTGTGTGTGTGTGTGTGTGTGCGTGCGCGCGCGCGTGCAGCTTACCCTCCAGTACAGTCTCTTAATTACTTCTACAATCCAAGGGTCATATGTCTAAAATGTCCCTTGTTTTAGATACTTTTTTTCACGGTGCATTATATTCACTTTTCTTGAGAAGTGTTAAAGTTTACAACCAGGATTTTATAAGGATAAACCTGATGAAAAGGTGCTCCAAAACACATTGATAATGCAAACACTGATCCTGCCAGAAGGGAAATGAGCTTCTATTTCTCTGTTTCATTCTAGATATGAGTCTTCCTCTTTCTTTTCACATCTCAAATCTTCTAGATATGTAAATGATGCATAATTATAAAGCAGAACAGAAGGACCAGACTACGGTGAGGGAGGCTTTTCTTGGGGAGCAGCATATCCAGGGCCTACCTATTAGAAGCCAGAAGTCTTAAGTGGGGCATGTGGTTCTAACACGCATTGTAATGATAAAAGCAATAGCAGGCCATGCTCTGCCCACTGACATGTGTCCTGTTTTCACAGTGATCTTGTGTCCAAATAACTTGTCTTTAGTTCAGCTGTCAAACTGGAAGGGCTCATCAACTCCCATGAACAAGAATGTGACACCCTGAAGTCCAAGGGGGTAGAGCACATTGTTCCCTCCTGATAACTTAAAACGGTACAAATATGTGGAAAAAAAATAATGCATGCTGCTGCAGTTTCTTCTTCTTGCTCTGGAAAATTCATAAAGTCGCCTCCAAGATTACCATTTAGCTGACCTCAGCTAGTCTGCTAGGAAACAAAATCAAAGTTGAGTGTGGCACGATGAGCAAGGAGGGGAGAAAGAGGCTTCTTTCGGCTTGCAGCATCTCATACCATTTCACAAACACAACCCACCCACCTCACGCTTCTTTTACAAAACACCTGCCAATAGCCCTCTTCTTTATTTCCTTGCTCTGTACTTTTATGTGTTGATGCCATAGGTTATAACAACACTGCAGTTTACAAATGTGGAATAAAACAGAATCTAAATAAACCACATTGAAAACCAATCATTTATCATTACAACAATCTGTCATGTGTGCTGTTTTGTAATGTAATCATTCTGTCAGCATTAGTTAGCAAACATTGTTGATTCAACCAGTAAGAAATGCCCCCAAGGAAATAGTCCAAAAATGAATGTCTTCCTTCCTTGTAAACAGAGCAGCTCAACAAGTAAATGAGGAACAGCGGTCATTCCTTAGGGTTGGTCCAGCGTGCTTTGGGAATTGAATGATGGCTCTGGAGTGGATTTTGTATTATTCAGTGATGTAGACGTGAGTCTATTGACTCGGACTCAAGTCGCTCAAAAGACTTGACTCGGACTTGACTCGGCAATTATTACAGACTTGAAAGACTCAACTTGAGACTTGGAGCCTTTTACGAGAAGTCAAATTTTATTCAGGTTTAAACCCGTTTTCCTCATTAAATAGGGACTTGCAACCAAAGACTTGGGACTTGGGGGCAAAGACTTGGGACTTGACTTGAGACTTGGACCCAGAGACTTGAGACTTGACTCAAGACCTGGAGTCAGAGACTTGATCCACATCCCTGGTATTATCTGCTAATGATTTTGTTGCTGTTGCTGTGTTGATGGACTGCTGCTAGACTTTTTTTAGTTTTTAGTTTGTTGTTTGATCATGTCTTTGTTTTTGTATTTCGTACTGAATTTGACTCCTTCATGGATCATTGCCTTGTCGTGGCGAAGGGGCTTGCGTAACTCAATGAAGCCATGAGCTATGCCGTGCAGGGACACCCAAGACGGACAGGTCATAGCAGAGGGTTCTGACTAAAAGTGATCCACTGGAGAAGGAAATGGCAACCCACTCCAGTAACCTTGCCAAGAAAATCCCATGAACAGTTCCAAAAGGCTACAAGATATGACGCCGGAAGATGAGCCCCTCAGGTCGGAAGGTGTCCAATATGCTACTGAGGAAGAGCGGAGGACTATTCCAAGTAGACCCAGAAAGAGTGAAGCGGTTGGGCCAAAGCCAATAGGACGTCCAACTGTGGATGTGTCTGAGGTTGAAAGGAAAATCCAATGCTGCAAGGAGCAATACTGCTTAGGAACATGGAATGTGAGGTCTATGAATCAAGGCAAGCTGGATGTGGTCAAAAATGAGATGATAAGATTGAACATTGACATCTTGGGAATCAGCGAACTAAAATGGACGGGCATGGGCGAATTTAAGTCAGGTGACCATCATATCTACTACTGTGGGCATGAATCCCTTAGAAGAAATGGAGTAGCCCTCATAGTCAATAAAAGAGTGGGAAAGGCAGTACTGGGGTGCAACCTCAAAAACGACAGAATGATTTCAGTTCGAATCCAAGGCAAACCATTCAACATTACAGTAATCCAAGTGTATGCCCCAACCACTGATGCCAAAGAAGATGAAGTTGACCGGTTCTATGAAGACCTACAACACCTTCTAGAACTAGCACCCAAAAAAGATGTCCTTTACATCATAGGAGACTGGAATGCTAAAGTAGGAAATCAAGAAATAAACGGAACAACAGGCAAGTTTGGCCTTGGAGCGCAAAATGAAGCAGGGCAAAGGCTAACGGAGTTCTGTCAAGAGAACACGCTGGTCATAGCAAACACTCTTTTCCAACAACACAAGAGGCGACTCTACACATGGACATCACCAGATGGTCAATACCGAAACCAGATAGATTATGTGCTTTGCAGCCAAAGATGGAGAAGCTCTATACAGTCAGTAAAAACAAGACCTGGAGCTGACTGTGGCTCAGATCATGAGCTTCTTATTGCAAAATTCAGGCTTAAACTGAAGAATGTAGGGAACACCACTAGACCAGTCAGATATGACCTAAACCATATCCCTTATGAGTATACAGTGGAGGTGAAGAATAGATTTAGGGCATTAGACCTGGTAGACAGAGTGCCTGAAGAACTATGGACGGAAGTTCGTAACATTGTACAGGAGGCAGCAACTAAAACCATCCCAAAGAAAAAGAAATGCAAGAAAGCAAAGTGGCTGTCAGATGAGGCTTTACAAATAGCTGTGGAAAGAAGGAATGCAAAAAGCAAAGGTGAAAGGGAAAGATATAAACAATTGAATGCAGTTTTCCAGAGAATAGCAAGGAGAGATAAGAAGGCCTTCTTAGATGAACAATGCAAGGAAATCGAGGACAACAGAATGGGGAGGACTAGAGATCTCTTCAAGAAAATTGGAGATATCAAGGGAACGTTTTGTGCAAAGATGGGCATGATAAAGGACAAAAAAGGCAGAGACCTAACAGAAGCACAAGAGATTAAGAAGAGATGGCAAGAATACACAGAAGAACTATACAAGAAAGATCTTAATGTTCCTGATGACCACGCTGGTGTGGTCACTGACCCAGAGCCGGACATCCTAGAGAGTGAAGTCAAGTGGGCCTTAGGTAGCATCACTAACAACAAAGCTAGTGGAGATGATAATATCCCAGCTGAGCTACTTAAAATCCTAAATGATGATGCTGTGAAAGTGCTGCACTCAATATGCCAACAAATTTGGAAAACTCAGCAGTGGCCAAAGGATTGGAAAAGGTCAGTTTACGTTCCAATTCCAAAGAAGGGCAGTGCCAAAGAGTGCTCAAACTATCGCACAATTGCACTCATTTCACATGCTAGCAAGGTTATGCTCAAAATCCTACAAGCTAGGCTTCAGCAGTACGTGGACCGAGAACTACCGGACGTACAAGCTGGGTTTCGAAGAGGCAGAGGAACTAGAGATCAAATTGCCAACATGCGCTGGATCATGGAGAAAGCCCGAGAGTTCCAAAAAACCACCTACTTCTGCTTCATTGACTACGCAAAAGCCTTTGATTGTGTGGATCACAACAAACTGTGGCAAATTCTTAAAGAGATGGGGGTACCAGACCACCTTACCTGTCTCCTGAGAAACCTGTATGCGGGTCAAGAAGCAACAGTTCGGACCGGCCATGGAACAACCGACTGGTTCCAAATTGGGAAGGGAGTACGGCAAGGCTGTATATTGTCACCCTGCCTATTTAACTTATATGCAGAGTACATTATGAGAAATGCAGGGCTGAATGAATCGCAAGCCGGAATCAAGATTGCCGGGAGAAATATCAACAACCTCAGATATGCAGACGATACCACCTTAATGGCAGAAAGTGAAGAAGAACTAAGGAGCCTCTTGATGAGGGTGAAAGAGGAGAGTGCAAAAGTTGGCTTGAAACTCAACATTAATAAAACTAAGATCATGGCATCTGGGCCCATCAATTCCTGGGAAATAGAAGGGGCAGAAATGGAAGCAGTAACAGATTTTACTTTTCTGGGCTCCAAGATCACTGCAGACGGAGACAGCAGCCATGAAATTAAAAGACGCTTACTCCTTGGAAGGAAAGCTATGGCAAACTTAGACAGCATAATAAAAAGCAGAGATATCACCATGCCAACAAAAGTTCGCATAGTCAGGGCGATGGTGTTCCCAGTAGCAATGTATGGTTGCGAGAGTTGGACCATAAGGAAGGCTGAGCGCCGAAGAATAGATGCTTTTGAACTGTGGTGCTGGAGAAGACTCCTGAGAGTCCCTTGGACTGCTAGGAGATCAAATCAGTCAATCCTAAATGAAATCAACCCTGACTGTTCCCTGGAAGGACAGATACTAAGGCTGAAACTCAAATATTTTGGCCACCTAATGCGAAGAGAGGACTCTCTGGAGAAGACTCTGATGCTGGGAAAAATTGAAGGCAAAAGGAGAAGGGGAAGGCAAAGGATGAGATGGTTAAACAGCATCACCGATGCAACAAACATGAAAATGAGCGAACTCAGGAAGATTGTGGAGGATAGGAAGGCCTGGCGGGATATGGTTCATGGGATCACGAAGGGTCGGACACGACTTAACGACTGAACAACAACAACTGAATTTGAATTGATAGTACACTGTCTTGCGGTGGTGTTTTTTTTTAAGCTAGGACATGAGTGCTTTGATAAATATCTTTGACTAGACTCTCCTTAAAAATAGAATGTCTTAGATTATACAAACTCTACTGGGGGGGAGAGGAATGTCTTTTGCCTATGTGGTGATCATATAAACATTCCCTATATGTAGGCTTACCATTCGTCCCGGAATTTCCGGGACCATCTTGGAATCCATGCTCGGGTCCCAGAACAGTCCTGGAATGATTCTGGGCCGGTTGGCAAGCCTCTGCCATTGCCATTTTAAAAATAGAGAAACTTACCCAGGTACCGGCATCTTGGATCGCGAAATCTCACGAGATCCAAAATGTCGGTGCCCAAATCTCATGAGGGCATATTTCGCTATCCAAGATGCTGGCACCCAAATCTCATGAGGGCATGATTTCACAATCCAAGATGCCAGCGCCCTGGTAAGTTTCTCTATTTTTAAAATGGTGGCGGGCCGGCAAGCAACCGGGCCAGCCGAGAATTGCGCTGTATAGGATTGTATAGTATAGATTGCGAGTATAGGATTGCGCTGTCAAAATGATAAGAAAAACCAGTGAATGGCTTTGCTTCACTTGCTAGGAGGCCATTAGAGCTCCTGCAGCATATACTGTATTCATTTGTGCTGATGCATATATGATTTGGCTATCCATTACGATCCTGGGCATTGCCAGAAAGTTAAGGAGCAATTTGCAGTAAGAACTGGATAGAGCTGTATTTGTGGGTGATGATATGAGCTTCTCTTATGAATGAGAATGCTCAGTGGTGGTGATTTTTGTGTGCTGTGACTCCTCCACCTTTGCAGTCATGGGCTGTTATATAACTTCAGAGTTTGGGAGGGATCTTTGGAACATGACAACGCTGTAATTATCTCTTGCCTCTTTTGTGCAACTGAATTAATTTCCCAAAATAGAATTTGCTATTATAGTCCTTTTACTTTAGACTCCTCATGAAACTTATGGACATAATGCTTTTGAGCACCACTGAAATTTCAGGGTTTTTTTTAAACAATACTGCAATATACACTCAGACCCTCAACTGCAACATACATCTTATGTTTCGATGCTGTAGATATATTGCATCAACATTTTAAATAATCATATTTACCTTATGCACAGACTTTCAGTGCTGATTTAATCAGCATTACATAGTAATCACACATGTTCTACCTTTAAAATAAATGTAGGGAAGATATTCTCAACTGTCAATTATATAAAGTCATCAACAAAGTTATATAAAGTCGTCAACAAAGTTGTCAATAAAGTTGTAAGATTTGTACAACCAATCTTAGAACTAGGCTGCAAGCCCAAGCTCTCCAAAACTGCAATATGCACAAGTGCCCCGATCCAGTGATTTATTCCAAGTGTGAAGGCTCCAGTATGCACACAGCTACTCCCAATTGCAAGGTGTTCTCTGTTCCTTCCAAAGGAGAGACAACCATCTGCACTCATCCCTCTCTGTGTGAGAATCTACTTCCTCTGACAAATAGGTTTATAAAGTTCCATGCATATAAGAGCTGCTCCAGTGACTTTGGTGTTGGAAAATGTTTCGCATTCACTGTATGCATGGAATATTGTTTACATAACATGTCAACTACTTTTGCTGGAGGGTCGCTTCAAGAAAGAAATGTGGAGCAGTGGGCCAAGGGACCAATCTCAGTTAATAATAATAATAATAATAATAATACAACTAGTATTTATATACCGCCTTTTCTTTGGTCATCGGATTTCTCCTCCGACTTTAATTCAAAGGCAGTTTACATGGGCAGGCTTTCTAAACCCCAAGGTTTTTTTTTACAATACAATAACACTGGTTACAAAAAAAAAAAAATTCTGGCCTGGACTTTTGCAGCTGTTTTAGACTAGAAGAAACTTCTAGAATGGAGGGTTCTATGAGACATTACACTGGTCAACACACGTTTTCTGGCATAAGGTATTCCAATGGTTTTAAGGTAATTTTGGGGCGCTGATTCCAAATCTGGCATCAGTTTTTGTTTATCACATCAGGTTTTTGAGATATCAAATATTGCATTTGATAAAATCAATGAAAAACAGCAAATTTACACTGGTCTACATTTTTTTTTCTGGCCTGGACTTTTGCAGCTGTTTTAGACTAATTTCAGGGTGCTGATTCCAAATCTGATCTCAGATTTGCTCTATCACATCTCGTTATAGGAATTTTTAGCCATAAATAACAGTGAGTATAAATTTGTGTCATTTGTGTATTAATTCTGGTTTTTCTGAGATGAGCAGTTTTGCCCCCTTACGGTTTTGTTTGATTGGGTACCGTATTTTACGCTCCATAGGACGTATCGGTCCATAGGACGCATGCATCCTATGGAGCATAAAATAGAGAAAAAATTGTCCTTACCTGGGCTTCGGGGCGCTTCGGGGAGGGCTGTGGGGGCTTTGGGGAGGCCTGCGCGAGCCTCTGCAGCCCTCCCCGATGCTCTGTTCGGCCCCAAACAGCGATTTTCGGCCATTTCCGGAAATGGCCGAAAATCGCTGTTTTCTCCCGAACTGAACATCCGGGAGGCCTGTGGGGGCTTCGGGGAGGCCTGCATGAGCCTCTGCAGGCCTCCCCGAAGCACCCCAAAGCCCAGGCTTCGCACCATAGGACACACACTTTTTCCCCCTATGTTTTGGGGGGGGAAAGTGCGTCTTATAGTGCGAAAAATACGGTATATTTTGCTCATGCAGTTATGTAATTGGTGTTCTTGTATTTTAGTGGTACATTGTATGTTTTTAGAGAGTATATTCCTGCTTAGGCAATTTGTTGAGATAGTTAAGCGCCAGTATTTAAGTGTTTTGGGTCTCAGATTGTACAGTCTGTTTTATAGAATTGTAGCTTGAGGTCCTATCATTGACAGGAGTATCCTGTCTTTTGATGTCAAAGTGTTCTATTTGGCATAATCTAGTTAGGGTTACTGAGACAGTGGGAGGATCCATAACGTGGATTAGGTGTCATTTCAGGTTCTGTTGGAGAGTAGGTAATTTATATATTTATATGTGATATTTTTAGTATTCTCATCGCTGTATGCCCTACCATTTATAGTTGGTTACACATTGTTATTTCCTGGGATCAGTCTATATTTTGTTTCCTCTTTTATTTTGCATTTCTCATGTTATGTATGAACACATTTACTTGTTTTTTAACAGATCATCTCTTTAGACGTTTTAATGTTTTTAATAGGTCTTCCCCCTTTGTGTGGTTTTAACTTTCTCATTACAATTCTATGCAAGTCGTTTTACATTGCTGATTTTCCAATGAACCATGTTGTTTTAGTCATGCAGATTTTATGTGTGTTGTACGAGGGGAGTGGTTTTGGCCGCGCTCGTTCCTCTCGGAACCTATCAATTAGTGCTTGCAAGCTGCAGCTTTCTCAGTGTTGTGTTTTGATCAGCTGTTAATGATTGCCTCCGGTTAGACAGGAGAGGGGTTTACATCCGGGTATGACTCCCTGGTCTTTAAAGTTGTCTCAAATGGTGTTATGCGGGATTTTTGAAGATGCCACGAGTGTACGTGTGCGAAACGTCAAGATATGTTTTAACTTCTGTAAAGTTTATTTATTGAAATAAATTGTTTTTGAATTTAGATGGAGTTTCCCGGCAACATGCAAATTTTTAATTCGATAATCATCATGTGGGTTTTGGAAAAGCAGAGGCCACCTGATGGGAACCCCAATTCAACCCTTATCTCCTCCTTCTGTTTGCTTGTTATAAGATTGTTGCAGTCTCCATGGCTCCTATAGGCCAGAATGACTCCGGTAATACTATGTAAAGAAGCTGGAAGGAAACGTTTCCCTTTCTGCTGCTTTCAGAACTTCCACACAAAGCTGTATCATGGCAAGGGCAGGAAGTGGTTGATTGAAGACTGGGTGCCATCCATTATGGGTCAAAGTACCGATTGTGCCAATTCTGGGAGCCTCCCCACAGTGGCTTATAGACGCAGGTCACACAAGGTTCTGTGCTATTTTTTATAGTCAGGGTTCCAGATGCTATGTCATAAAATTACTAACAGTGCAATCCTATCCAACTTACACCACCGGTGTAACCAGCGAGGGAGGGCAGGGCGGGAGGCTTTGGAGGGGAGGGGAGATTTTAAATCCCCTTTGAATCCCCCTTTGGAGGGGATTTGAATCCCCCTTTCCATTCTGGGGTTTCCTGTTCTCGCTGCACCGCTGGTTACACTGATGGTGTAAATTGAATAGGATTGCGCTGCCAGTCCTGGGAATACCAGACTATGTAAAAACAGGTCTTTCAGGGTTTTTATCTTAAACATGTGCTACCATTTCACCTGAATTGCTATGTTTAACAACAACAAACACGTTTCTCTGCGTCTCTCCCAAAGCACCTATTCTGGTAAATACCACAACATTCTTGGTGTCGGTAGAGATAACACCTTTACATTTATGCTGCTCACTGACCTCAAAGGGAGTGAATAAAAAGATCAAGACTGAGGAAACGACGTTGCAATTGGGTGCAGCATTTTTTGCAAGTTCTGCACGCTCAATATTATTTGGCCTTGTGCCACCGTGTTCAGAATTAAAAGATGGATTACTGTGGATTTGTTTTCTTTTGGGAATTAGGACTGGCACCAGCTTAGCTTCAGTAGAGGTATTAACCGAAATGCATTTCTGTCTTACAGCTTCATCCCATTTAGCCACTGTGACTTTGGAGTGACTTCCAAAGCAATCCAATCAGAATGAGTCGGCAGATTAGTGTTAACTTTCATGTCGGGATGGGTGGCAATACAAAGCGAAGCAGGTAATGCAGCCACTGAAAGCAAAGAAGAACTGTAATAAAAAAATTAAAAATAAATAAAAAGAAAGAATCACACAGATGTGCATTTTATGTCTCTCTGAAAATGTAAATCAGATTGGATGCCATCCTTTTTGGCCAGAGTCGTTGGTATGGCAAAAGGGAGCCTACTTTCTATTCATGTGGAAGGTCTGACTCAGCCACAATTGGTTCTCCTCCCCCCCCCCCCCTTGGCATCTACTGAGCTTAATCATGAGAAATGTCACGGGAGTTCAGGAGGAATACCCGGTGAAGGCTAAAATGGGATTGACTTCTTCTTCACGTGCTGTTTGTGCAGAGTCAGGCTGGGTCTTCTTTCCTGAAGTGTTACAAAGTTCCAGGTAAGCCTTTGAGTCAAATGAAAAAGTATGGTAAAGCAAGCAGACAAGCTTGCAGAGAAGCACAGGTTTTAGGGCCCCTACTGCTAGTTTGCAACCTTCCTCAACCTGCCACCTGAAGCAAGGGGTTCAACTGGTCTCATAATTGGGCCACCCCTGACTGAGCTTCATCCTTTATCTGGAGTTTTAGCCTCTGGACCACAGACATTATTAAAATGGCTTTTAGACAGACATTTTTACATTGTTTCCCAAACAAGCTGATCTCACTAAGGACCAAACTAGATGTTGCAAAAAAAGAAAAAGAAAAAGTCACTGGTTAGGCAGGGAGGATCCTGGGAATGAATGTGGGTGCTCTTCTGATCCTAAGATTGGTCATTCACAACGTTGTAGTGCTCCATCCTTTTTAGATTGTGAGCCCTTTTGGGACAGGGAGCCATTTAATCATTTGATTTTGTCTGTAAACTGCTTTTTGAACTTTTTGTTGAAAAGCAGTGTATAAATACTGTTAATAATAATAATACAATCATATCCTGTTCTTTGATCTGGAAGCCCCAGATCTAGATAACTGTATGCTCTCAAAACAGAAATTGCCCCAGTGCGAAACCACGACAAATCTTGTGGTAAGAAATTTTCTGCTATACAAGTATAGTTATTCATGCAAGTAGACATAACCACCATTTGTACACAAAGGGTTAGGGTGGGTAAGGGTGGGTAACAGTCTTTACAACAACAAGAACACACACACATATATATAGGCACCTTATTAAAATATTTACTTTTAATACTTTATTATCTAGTGTTTTAATTACTGTTAAAATATATCATTGCTTCATCCTGGCTATTAAATAGTTGCCCAAATTGGACAGTGTGTACATTGTCTCAGGTGGAAAGGGATGGTTCCTGCGCGACACAGAAAGAAAGAAAGAAAGAAAGAAAGAAAGAAAGAAAGAAAGAAAGAAAGAAGCAATTAATTACTGTCTAGAATGTCTAGAAAACATACGTTTATGTCTAGAAAACAAGACATTCATATTAAAAAATGCTTTCAAAAGACTATTTTATGGTTTCAATCCTGAAATTAAAAAACAACAACCATCCTAATTTCCTCCCAAAACTTTTATTTGCTCTGTAGGACAAAATAGAGAGGCACTATACAGGGAGGACTTGCATGCTTTTTCCTTACACGTAGCAGCTTGTGAGGGGCTAAATTGGGGAAAAGAGCATGGGGGAAAGGGTTAAGTAACACACACACACACACACACACACACACACACACACACACACACACACACACTTCCTTGATGCAATTCAGGGCACCAAAACCTCTTGAAACTGCAAAATAAAAGTCACAGGAAATCCAATCACAGATCTTCCTGTTTCTTGTCCTATTTGGCTGGAGGCTGGCACCCAAGGTGTGCCTGGAGTCTGCTTCTAATCCAGGACATCCGTCTCTGACTTTGCACAATGATTTGATTCCCAGTTCTGCTTCATCAGACCTCAGTCAACGTCTGATTCACCATCGAGATCTGTTTATGGGTCATGTTGCTGCCACTTCAAATGATACCTACGCAAACAACAGATCATGTGACCATTCCTGCCCTGTATCATTCAGGGGTATCATATACTGGCCAAGGGCCATTCCCTCAGAGAGTCTACCCAGTCTACTCAGAGAGTCACTCAGAGAGTCTACCCAGTCAGACTGACCCCTGAACCCCTCAGTCCTGATGACAGTGGGAGAGCACTGTGTGTCCTCAGGGAGTGGACAAGGATGCCCTAGGCCCAGGGGACAGAGTTTTGCCCCAGGTCCTGCTAGTAACCTGGAGCTGGCATCATTTCAGCCCCCCAGCAACCTGGAGCTATTACCATGCTATTATGTGTGCATTGGGATGCTTGAATGGTCCCCTATTTTGTAAAAGTCCTGACACATCAAAAGATGAATATATTTCACTCCAAACAGGAGCAGAAACCAGAATAAGTGGACTGTCCTTGATAAATAGGGACAGTTGGACCTGTATTATCATCATTATCATACTAACTGCCTGAATGAGATAAACGTATGACCAAGGCATTTTAAAAATTACTCTTAAGAATATTTATATATCACTGTTCAATTAAAAAAAAAACTTCACAAAGCAGTTTACGTTATAAAACAAACAGACATGCAAAAAACACAACAGTCCGACCGAAATTTAAAACAATGACAATTTTATCTGGGTTTAGCGATGTATTCCCGGACAAACAGAAATGATTAAAAACCACGGCTGAACCAGTGAGCCCAACGTTTCGTGTCCTAATCCGGACACATCTTCTGGGGCAATCCAAAAAAAGAATGGAAAGATGTTGCAGTTCTTGGCGTCTCGCTTCGTTGTTTTGAACTTCGAAAGCGCGGGAAACCCACTGTCAGTTGACTAGGCTAAGCCGACTTAACTTTTGTGCCGGTTTAACCAGCAGCGCAGCGAGAACGGGCCCCAGAACGGAAAAGGGATTCAAATCCCCTTTGAATTCCTCTTTTGGAGGGGATTTGAATCTCTTTTCCGTTCTGGGGCCTCCCGTCCCCGTTCTCGCTGCGCCGCTGGTTAAACCGGCACAGAAGTTAAGTCGGATTGCGCTGTTATATGATGTGACTTTTTAAAAAAGAGGCTACAGAATAATCTTGCATACAAAATAGGATTTAGTAAACAAACATATACAGGAGGTTGCATATGCAAAAAAAAAAAAAAAGGATCAACATAAGAACCTAAGAAGAGCCTTGCTGGATTAGGCCAAAGGCCCATCTAGACCAGCTTCTTGTATCACACAGTGGCCCCACCAGATGCCTCAGGGAGCACACAGCCAACAAGATAACCTGTTTCCTGTTGTCACTCCAAATTTGTCACATTTGACACTGAGCTTGTCTCTACAGGATTTTACCTAAAACAAGACATCTTCATTATATATAATAAACGGCCTTGACTTATAGCATGCTATCAAATCTTAAATTGTCCCCATTTTTACATTCTTGTTAAATGAGAGCATAGCATTAAACAGGACTATTTTCTCTGACCTTTTAAGATCACTTTCAGGTTAAGATTTCAAATAAGGCTAATCCATGATTTGTTGTTTCTGCTGAGGTTATGAAGCATGTGCTGCCTAAACGGCATGCCAATTGTCCCAGCAATCCTGAGGAAAGCTGATTTCCTAGGCTAAGCCCATTTTCGGTATGATGTGGACGGCACTGTCACACTGAAGCCAAAACCATTTTTTAACATTTGCTTTCACTGCTCTACCTACCCGATTCCCTTTGCCCTCCAATCATTGTTCATATTCTCTTATGTATCATCCTTACACCGCAATCCTGTGCAAGTCAAGACCAATGAAGCAACTGTTCCGCCAGTCTAGGGTGTCGCAAACATGCCGTAAAGCACTTTGCAGCACCCTGGGAGTAAGTGGCGCCAGCGCCGAGGCTGGCACCACTCTCCCCACGCTGGAGACAACGATGTGCCTGCCAAAGAAGGTAAGTTCCCTACCGGGGGGGGGGGAGTGGGGAGGGCGGAATGGGGCGGAATAGGGGTGGGATAGGTCGGCTGGGCACAGGAACATAAGAACATAAGAAGAGCCCTGCTGGATCAGGCCAAAGGCCCATCTAGTCCAGATTCCTATATCACACATTGCCCCACCAGATGCCTCAGGGAGCACAAGACAACAAGATAACCTGTTTCCTGCTGCCACTCCCCTGCACCTGGCACAGAGAAAACCTACATTGGCGGCCGCCTCCACCATATCCTATCCCCTTTCCCAGGTCTGGCCACCATTACACAGCCAGCCAGTTCGAATGTGTGCCAGCAAAATAGTTTCACATTTCAGTAGACCCAACAAGGCAGCTGGGGCTCTACTTGAGGTAAGGGGATGACCATCCCCTTCCCCTGAGGAGAGCTCCAGCTGTGCAAGTGCTGGTCCTATCTGGATGCCCGCACTGTCTCTATGCCTATCTCTATGCCTGCGCTGCAGCCTTGCTAGACAGGATTGGGCTGTTCCTTTTATAGCTGCACAGGTGTACCTGGTACTTTAAGCATAGATACACTCTGCTGTCTCCTTGCAGCTTGAAGCCCAAGACCCCAACATCCTGCTTCACTTAACCATGCAGATTGATCCTCTGTATGTCCACTTGCACATCAGTCTTATTGTGTTCAGTGGGGCTGACTGCCAAGTCAGTGTGCATAGGATTCCCCCCCCCCCATCATTTCTAAAATGATAAGAATTGTATCTTAAGCTTCACTGCATCTGGATTCACAAAGAATGAAATAGGAAGTTACAAAGAAAAGCACTTATCTTTTGAAACTGATTCTTCTGTCATTTGCTATTTAATTTGTCATCATACGTATCTAGTCATAGTAGAATTCCAACTTGCTTCTCTTGTGCAAAGTGACAAATTTAACAACTGGTTGCTTGTCTGGGGGGAGATGACACCAGCAGGCAACAAATTTAAACTGGCTCTTTGAGAAAGAGGGGAGGGTGATGAACTTTGAAAGCCCTCGACCTTTATGGTGGATGAAAAGGTGAATTAAGGCTCATGGTGGAATTACAAGGTGGGAGGCAATTACGGGAATTACAGTCCCCTTTCCTTCCACACCAAGTGTGCATAACTCCTAAGGCCACTGCAGGACAAAGGGCAGAGAAAAGGCAGTTTAACACATTACAGTGAATGAGGGGGAGAAGAGATGTATGGAAAGTCACTTCCCCTCATTGCTATTTCCATGTAATCTACAAAGAGGGACTTGTGCAAGTGAGGTGTGCAAACTATTTGCATTGGCAGCAAGCAGAAATGCACTTTGGCTGCACTAGAACAAAGGAGGTGGGGAGGGCAGAAAAGATGGACCACACATTGTTGCAACAACAGCAGGCAAGCTTTAATAAAACATATGGCCCAATCCTATCACGGATTGGGCTGGCACACAGAGGGCTTTATGACAGTGTAACACAGTTCCGCTGTTGTAAAATGGCCTCTGCTGGCGGCCATTTTAGGTGCACTGCCGCACCGGGTGGCAGCACTGGAGGCCCACTGCACTGCCGAACCTACAAGGTTACGTGTGACAGGGGTAGAATGAGGCAGGGAGGAGGAGTGGAGGGGGTGGAATGGGAGTGAGGAGGGAGGCAGACCAGGGGAAGTATCAGCAGCATTTGCATGCGCTGATATCTGAACCACCCCCTTACCGCCAGGCCTCAGATTTATACCTGCTAAGGCATAGATCCAAGGAGTCCCATGGCAGCGGTAGAGGATTTCCCCGGGGTAAGTGAACAAACGTTCACTTACCCTGAGGACACCTTTCCGAGGAGCCCCCCTCCTCTGTTGGCACAGTTGTATAGGCCGGGGTCGGTGTGTAGGATTGTGCTGTAAAATGAGTGCCATTGTTCAGGTTCCTGACTGATATTTTCTAACAGTGCTTGGTTGAGGTAGCGATTGAGCAAATACATAACACTGAAAAATATTTGCACTTTCCAACATCACTGCGGGAAACAAAAACCCAGCATGCTAAGGCCAGCTCACGGCATATGGGAAATGCCTTCCTGGCATTGGAAACTAGCACCCAGCATAAGCATTCAGAAAAGCCACGTGTTTCAGTTAATACAGAAAAGGAGACTGTGGAAGACAGGGAGATGAGTAATCTAAATGAGTTTGAAGCTCCAGTGATGAAGCTCCATGCCACCTGGGACAAGCCACTCCCTTGCACAGTCCTACAGGACGCTGATGAGCAGCAGAACAGGCATGGGAAAGTTCCCACTCAGATTGCTGCTATGGCCACTGTACCTTCCTGGGCAAATACTGCCTTTGCATACAGCAGCTAGGGACGTCCTGTCTGGATAACTGGAGTGTGCAAGAAAATGTAAGTAGGTGAATTGGGAGCCAGACACATAAACACTTTGCTCGTGATCCAACCATCTCCACCCAAGCAGGGCCTGGGCTAAAAATGAGAGTCCCCATTTGTAACTGAAATCTGTGGAGAAATACTACCTGCAGCCAATATCCCCATTCCCAAGCAAACTGTCTTCTAGATATTAAACACCCCCTGTCATGTGAGTAATTTGAGAACATAATCAAGAATAATATCTGTCCCCTTTCCAGCTGAAGCAATCTGAGTTTTCCCTCTTTGATATGATGCACCAGAAACACTTCAATTTTACATCATCCATTAACTCACGCTGGTGCACAATATCTAATAGCATTAGTCCCGTAGCAGTAATTTCTTCAATAGTGGTTCATTACCAGCACTTAACAACCCCCTTCTGGCCTCTAATTAATTACCTTGTTTCTGACTCTTGATGAAGGGAAACTAACGTCAAGGGCATTGTTTGCTCAATTACCCAAAAGCTTGAGACAAATGCTGAGAAATTAGTGCAACAATAGAACGCTCTCAACCTCCTGTCCATTGTATTGTGTTTTCCGTGAAGGTTGTGAAGCCTGAATGTTGTATTCTAGCAATGCTGGTCTAGCGCTGCAGGTCTCGCCACTCCCTTTATCTACACTACCATTACTGGTGTCAGTTTCAGTGACTTCTTTATTGTGGCTCAGCAACCCCAAGAATACAAGAGACTCAGTTTGATGCAAGTCTAACATCAGCTGTTATGCCAGTGACACTAAGTCGTGGGGAGCCAGAGTCGGGTCTCCTAGGCTTCCAGTTCAAGCCCCGTCATGCCTGCTACGTATTACTTTTCTCCATCACTTTTAATCATATTGAATTTTTGGAGAAAACACAACTTTTACTATACAACTACCAAATAAGAACAAACAATGCAATACAGGAATAAATGATAACATGTGTAGGCATTGTTGCGATTTCTGATAGTAACATACTGAAGTGATTCAGTAATGCAGTATTACAAGCACATGGCATAATAAAAATGGACAGAGAAAACAATAAATATCCAGTGCAAGCAAAATATCCTAACATGAAGAAATGGAGGAATACGACTGTCTCCTTTGGGCTTTCAATATAGGAAAGGAACTGGAAACAAACATGATTCTGGGTTTGTAGGTAGACTCTTGGCAGTATAAACTTCACATGTAAATTTGTACATTATCATAACTCTCTCTTTTTTTTAACCAGTCTGTCAGTGAAGGAAATTTGCTTGTGTGCACTTTATTGTAACAAATACCCTTGAAGCTTATAACAGATTAACAGTTCAATCCTATGGGCAGGATACGATGATAGATCTCACGATCCAATATTGCATCCTGTGGGCTTCTGGCTTGGCAGTATCTCCAGAGAGCTGATGCCAGTGTAAATGCCCAGAGCACACACACGGGTGCAAGCAGACTCTAGTTCATCATCCGCCATGCCAGTAAGTTGGTGGGGGAGGGTCAGGGGGAGCAGGTCCGGCTGGGGTCATTCGGGGCAGGCCAGGGGAAGGAGGGGGAGGATCTTGGTGGCAGCAGTGGCCGCCGAGACAATCCTCCCTTGGACCTATCAGATCTATGCCTGCAAGAGAGCTGCGTAGATCCAAGTATGTAGGTCCACTGGGGACCAGGGAGTGGCAGAGTAGGTATGTAGAAAATTTATTTACTTACCTCTCTGCCACAACCTTGTCCCCAGCCAGCCTATGGGATGCAGCAGAGGCTGCGTTGGCACCGCTGCATCAAGCAGGCCAGCTGAGCATAGGATTGGGCCCTAAGTGAAAGATTCCCTGCATAAATGTACCACACCATCTTAATCTATGTAATGTAAGTCATTAAGTTTCATTTGGGATCAGTGGGTACTTTGCCAGCCAGTGTGGGCATAATGAGAAGCTGGGAGCTGGAAATTGATATAAGAAGAGGTAGTTTGCCTTTTCAGTTAGGAAGGTTGGGCTTGATAGGGACGTCTGTGATTGATGTGGTTTATCCTTCTTGGCATTGTAAATTCTTCTAGTATACAGTATGTCTGCAGTAGGATTTGCAGGTGCTTGCAAGGGGCATTTACTATTCGGAATAAGATTACATAGCTGCTGAGAAGGCTGTTACATGAGCTGCAGGAAGCAGTCTTACAAGAATCAGCAGGCTTTCCCATCTTGGTGTCTTCCATAGGAAATAGAAGGCAATTATGGATACAAGCCAAGAACTCCTGGCATATCAAGGACATTGTAGTTCTTTTTACATTAAATTGAAGAATGGGTGTCGTAGAGGAATGCTTGACAAAGGATTTCGATAATCTTCTAGATTTATTTCAAATAGAGCCTTGTTATGTGTGATTAACATAGCAATAAAAATGTTTTAGCATTCAAAATGAAATGAAGCAAATAGCAACTTGAGAAATTAGTTAAATACGTTGAATTCAACAGTGATCCAATTCCGTGTCTTTCAATTTCTTTGTAAACACTGAACAGCCAGGTATAGAATGTTCAGAAACAGATCCCCAAACTTTGGTCTGTGGGCTACACCTGGCCCACCAACACACTTTGACCAGCCCACTGAACCTAGGGGCATTATAACTATGTGCAGTCCCCCCTCCTTCTTCCCCCACACCTGCCTCTTTCCTGCTGGATGAAGCAACTGCAGGGCTGGGTCACGGTCACTGAGAGACCAGAATTGGGGGGGGGGGCAGGCAGGCAGGTAGCAACCCCTGAGCAACAAATATTTTGCCAATATTTTTTTCCTATTGTGAACGTTTTTAGAGTTATGTACAAAATGCAAATAGTATTTGCTCAGTACGTGTGTCTTATACACTGTCTTTCCCTATTCATGGATCTGATTATAAAACACATTTGATTACCTCCTGAAAACTCTCAGCTATTATGACAGCAGAGCCACCCCCAGTACTTTTTAAACAATCTTAATTCCTGCGGATTGTTGTGTGCAAATCACAAGAACCCATGCTGACACTCTGTTATAGAGCGTGAGCAAAATGTCACCGCGGGTTTCACTGCTGCTGCCCTCAAAGGATAATGATAATTAATCCGGTGGCATGTACACAACAATTCTCCAAAGATACCAGAACAGAAAATCCTAGCATCTCCTCCTTCCCTGGGCTGCAGTGATTTCAATCCATAAGAATAAAGATAAATAGTAACAAGGAGTCTGCAAATGTTTGTGCTTTGAGCAAAATACCACCTTCAGAAACCAGGCAGTTCAATAATTTCCCATGCACCTGTGTTCCCAGAAAATTAGAGTGCAGACATATTATAAAATTATATCATATGTCAAATTTCGTGTGCTCCAGGGACTTCTCTTGGACAAATTCCATTGAAGTGAGCTACTGGGGAAAATGCAAGGTCAACATATGCTAGTTTTTCAGTATTTAATGAGAATATTGATCCTAGAGGCAGGTTCGAGAAACTATTAAATGCAGGTTTAGAACGTAAGGATTTATTATGAACACTGCATCCTTGGTTCTGTGTTTAGAGGAGCAATGGGCTAAACAGTTTGAAATAATTTTTGAACTTGAAAAAGTGTGTGTATGCCAACATGCGCACACACGTAAATACCACTGAAGTTCTGCATACATAAATATATTCCTGAAAATTCAGCTCCTTTAATCTAAGGATAATTAAAGTCTATAAGGAGGGGGCGTTCTAAGAATGTATGACTTTTAAGTCTTTGGATTTATTGCTACTGCAAATCCCTTTGCCAGATCTGAAGCTGTTTCAAGAATGAAGCAAACATGAAATTCTGCCCAGAGCTGCTGCTGAAAATGACCTCTCATGGTGGCAGATCCACTTTGTGGAGCCAGAATGTGTAATTATTATTATTAACAGTATTTATACACCGCTTTTCAATAAAGTTCACAAAGCGGTTTACAGACAAAAGATGACTGCCTATGCTGAGCAACTGAGCTGCATCACGACCACTGTGCGCTTCCTGGTCATTAGTGTCTAGTCACAGAGAAGAACTTGGCTGATTCAAAAGGCTGGCGTGAACTATGGAAAACAAACGGAACTAGAGTCTCTCATGGGTTGCTAAATCACAGCAGAAAGCTTTGAGGGAAAACATAGTGTTTAGGGTTGTTTTCATGGGGTTTTGTTTTTGGAGAAATGCATCATATGATTGTCCTACGGGGTGGGGTGTGGGGAGCGGTGCCACATTACAGTGACATAGAAACGGGGGGCGGCCTGCCCCTGGGCAGCAGGGTGTGGGGGGTGTCGGGGTACACTCACCCAGCGGCAGTGACGAAATGGCAGCGGCAGTGGCAAAAGGCCCATTTTCAGTGCGGCAGCAGGTGAGGAAGGGCCCTCCCACCCATGCCTGTAGTGCACTTTTTCCGGTGAAAAACCACGGGTGTGTGTGTTTTCGCCGAAAAGGTGCTGGGGGTAGGGCAGGACGATGACAATACGGGGGTGTCACAGGGTGCCTCCCCCACCCCAGCGGAGGTTAGCTATGCCACTGCCACATTAAAAACAATTTCCCCACTACATGTGGGTTTGCTTGAGGGTGCTTGATGAAATTCAAGCAAAACGTTGCATTTTAGATTATGATTTTTTAATGATAAATGTGTGTTACTTGTGTTTTTAATGTGTAGTTGCTTTGGTTTTACCATATTTATCGGTGTATAACGCGCACTTTTTTGTCTATTTTTTTTTGTCCAAAATAGTAGGGTGCGTGTTATACATCGATGCTGCAAAATTGAAGCTGCAAAATCCCCCCTAGCAGTTTTAAGCAATTTTTCGTGGCACTTGGCCGCTTACTGCGTTGTTGTTGCTGTCCACTTGTTGCTGTCCACCGCCACTCTTCGTCCCGCGAGCCGGCTGCATCGCAGCCCCGCCGGGACTGCCCTCGTTCAGCAGCTCCTGCGTTCCTGCACAGATGCTGTCTCAAAGACACTGAATGCAGCTACAAGCTCTCCGGAAATGTCTGCCAAGTGCCACGAAAAATACTTTAAAAGTTTTTTTACTCAAACAGCACTGTTAAAACTAAGGTGCGCATTATACGCAGGTGCGCGTTATACACCGATAAATACGGTAATTATTTTTAAACCTAATACAGTATTTTTCTGTTTGGCCAAGTATCTTGATTTTATTATTGGCTGTCATATTTATTTTCTGTGCCATGGCTTTTTACTCTCAGGACAATCTTTTATTTTTAATCTCAGGACAATCAAGAATCACTGCCACATTACCTTTTTTTCCAGCATCTTCGTCGCTTCCCTCATGTCCTGAATGGTGTTCTGAGCAAATGGGTTCCGATTAACTTTCCATATCCAATAAAGCCCTAAATGGTCTGGGTCTAGGGTTTCTTAAGGGTCACCTACCTGTACTTTTTCTCAGAAGTCCAGCTCCTAGGTCCTCCAATATCTAAAGTACAGTAGATGGTGACCTGGGACAGGGTCCTATTTTCAATGGCACCAAGGTTGTGGAACTCAATCACAGAGCAGTTCATGCCATTTCCTTGCTTCTAGTTGTTATGTGGTTGGCTAAGGACTCTCTGATTATTTGTTTGGGGAATTGTTTGCTCTGGTCTTGGTCTGAGGTAATCTATTCATAATTTATTTATTTTTTTTGGAAGAATAAAGCTTTTACCTATTTTACAGATAGGAAATGAGGCTGAGACTCTCTAGTCAAAAACATATTCAGTGAGTCCATTGCAGAGAGCTGTAACAAAATCCTAACAAAGTGGTTAATTCAAGAACAGGAGCCAAGCTACAGACCAGTGCACATGCATGCACGATGGGAGCATGTCTAAAAATTTGAAAATGACAATTATATGGGAAAGTGGGTGACAACAACAAGACAGATGAGAAAGTTACCCAGCACTGGAAGGGAGAAAAAGCCTTCAAAGAGCTAGCTGATACTTTTCCAGCAAGTTGGCAACCCTATCAAAGAGCTGTTTTAGTGAAATATTCTGTGTTGGGGTTGGTGTCCTGACGAGTTGGGAAGGGGGGTGGCCAGGGCAAGACCAGCTCCAAGGGTTAAGGGTGAAGGATCGCTCGCCAGCCCGGTGAAGGGATGGGAGAGCCTTACTTGACTTGCAGAGAGTCTGCTACTGAGTAGGCCTCAGAATTCCTCAGGGGAGTGGGTTGGATTCAACCTCTTCCTCGTTAGGTCTTACAAGAGGTCCTGGGCTCAAACCTAAGGGCAGGTAAGAGCCTACCTCCAGCCTCCCTTCATCATCGGCCATCTCTGCCTTTATAGCCCTGGATGCCTTCTTACCACACCCTTCCTGTTCCTGTTCCCGCCCTGGCTCCTCCTGCCTCCCTCTGAGTAGACCCAGGCCCCTCCTCCCGAGTAGACCTAGGTCCCTCTCCCGGGTAGACCTAGGTCTCGCTCCTGGCTTCCCTGGTCCTGTTTCCCTTCTGTTGGGTCTTTCCCACGCTCTCCCTGGGGGACTTGCCCCCGCAAGGGCGTGGCCCCTAGACTCCTGTGGCGAGCCCGAGAGACTAGTGGGTTCCCAGTCGCCCCCTTCATTAACCTCACCCTGCCCCCAGTCCCCACCTCTTGGAGGCACGTTCCGGCTGCCTCGTTGGGGATAACGAGAGGGGTCGCTGCAGCGGAGGGCACGGAGGCACACCCGGCTAAGCCAGGTGCAGGAACAGGCTGACCCAGACATTCTGCATAGGCTCTCTTATAAGTCATGTGCCATCTGAAAATCTATCAAATAACTATACAACGTCTCCAAACGATGCACACAGATAGGATGTCATACAGAAGCTCATGATGTGTAGGCAATAGGTCTGTATGAAGGGCAATTGGAAAGGGATGATGGAAGAATTGGGGAAAAAAGGTGGCAGGGAGCCAGGCAGGTGGCTGAGTGCAGGCATGAGGTGCATGGGGGGGGGGGCAGCTCCTTCAGGCCTCCACCTCCCTCAGCCTGGCTTCTGAAGCCTCATGGACAAGCTGGTTCTGTTGACATCAGTTCAGACAGTGATTGTGGCATCAAAGCAGCTGACCCATTAGTACGTACCCTACGGCAAGATAGAATTTCAGGTAAATAAATATGATATAATGAATAAGAATCTGAAAGAAATACTAGGTAGGACCTATACTGACAAAATGTGTCATAATTATTTTGCCTGGGAATAGCAAGCACTCAATAGGCATAGTGAATAAATTGCAAGTCATCTATAAGCTGAAATACGTTCACACAATTCCTTTGGCAACTCATTTCAAATAAAGATCATGTTCATAGAAATGAACAACTCTTCAAAGATAATTAAGAAGCAGAAACGTCATTGAATAAATTGCAGCGAATGGAGCAGACAACACGAGCTTTGAGATGATGGCCTGCTATTTATTAATGAAAGTGGACTTTAGAAGCACTTAAGACTCTACTTCTGAGCTGTTTAATTAGTTCATAAAAGTTAAATGTACAATCTGGAATTGCAAAAGAACTAGGAATCATAGGCTGCAATCCTTTCCTGAGACTTACTTCTGAGTAGGATTGTGCTGCAAGTCCCAATTTTGCTGTTCGGTGGATAATCTGAACCTGTAATGTAGAATCTGATGAGAAACACAAAAAAGCAAGAATCTCAGTTCTGGGGCCCTTTTCATGCCACCTTTAGTTTCTGCTGCATGACTTGCTCCTTTGTGCTTGATAGCACTGAAGTTCTAGGTCATGGGGGAGAAGTTTAGGTCATGGCTCCTTCCCAAGTCGCCACTGCTCCAGTTTCTATAAGATGCAAAACTGGCTGGGAAAGAACCAAGGTTGAAAGTCCTCCTACATGTGCAATGATACTGATTTGAGCAGGAAGTAGCCATGCTACAATGACTCCCATGGTCTTAGTGGCAATATTGGAAGAGACTCTGAACTGTTAGGAGAAGATAAGCTTACTCCATTGCGTAAGGCAGTGGTTCCCTAACTGGGGCGTCGCAGCCGGGAAGAAAGGGTTGCTATGCCCTTAAGGGGCATGGCAACCCGCGGTGACGACAACGGCGCGCCTGGGATCGTGCCGCCGCCGCCACCGCTGCGCCCGAGATCGCCGTTTTTCCCTTCATTGGTGGGCAGTGGGTGTCCCTCGGGGGTTGCGGGGAGCCTGCGGACCCCTCCGCAGGCCTCCCCAAGCGTCGGAGCAGCGCTCCAACGCGATCGCAACTGACTTCTGGTTTTACGCGAAACCGGAAGTCAGTTGCGATCGCGTTGGAGCGCTGCTCTGACGCTTGGGGAGGCCTGCGGAGGGGTCCGCAGGCTCCCCTCAACCCCCGAGGGACACCCACTGCCCACCAATGAAGGTAAAAACGGTGATCCCGGGCGCAGCGGTGGCGGCGGCGGCACGATCCCAGGCGTGTCATCGCCACTCCTGGGAAGGCCCCGCTGCTACTTAGAGCAGTGTAAGGCCTTCCCAGGAGTTAGGGAACCTCTGGCGTAAGGCTTCTAAGGGAGGGTCATGTTTGCTCCAAACACAATCCCTGTGGGACACATGGCACCTGATGCACATATCTGTATGGAATGTCCCACTCACTCACACCTTAGATGAGGGGTGGGAATTGCCGGATATGTACAACCAGTGTAGTCCATATAGATTAGGGAGCAATGCAAGCTTGTAAAATCCTGTATAACACAGTACCTTTCTTTTTTCGGCACTGTTTCCTCTTCTGGTTGTACATTGAAGAAGCAGATGGAGGATTAGGGGGAAAAAAGCGTGCGTCTTATGGAGCGAAGGTTTTTTTTTTAAGTTTAAAAAATACTTACCGGGGCTTCGGGGAGGCTTGCGTGACCTTCTGCAGGCCTCCCCGATATTCGTTTCGGCGCTAAATTGCCATTTTCGGCCATTTCCGGTTTTCGGAAAACCGGAAATGGGCGAAAATGGCCATTTAGTGCAGAGGGTCGCACAGGCCTCCCCTGAAGCCACCAGAAGCCAGAAGCCTCCCCAGAAGCCCCGGTAAGTGAAAATGTTTTTTCCCCTATTTTTAGCTCCATAGGATGCATGCGTCCTATGGTGCGATGCGTCCTATGGAGCGAAAAATACGGTTCCCCCACATGACCATATTCATTTTTTCCCACCTGTGTGTTAAGGGCAAATAAGGGACAAGTGGATAAATTAACCCATTCTTCTCTGTGAACATGTTTAATTTTAACCCAGGGTGATCTATAAATAGTAGAGTTACTTAAAAACAGTTGACCTTATCTTATTTAGCATAGTCCCAGATACATGCCCAGTCATTTTTTGTTAACTTCAAAACTCTGGCTACCCACTCACAGTGTCTCATGACAATTTGAAAGCCGCAAGCCACTGTACTGAAATTGAAAAACATGCCTTGAGTTGAACATGCCTTGATTTCATACACAGAAATGAGTGCATGACCTGATATTTGGAACACAGCAGTACCATTTGATTGCAAAAATCTTGTATTTCCCCCTCAAGAATGTGTTAACCTGTAGATAAACATGACTTTGAGACATTGTGAGCTGAACATTATGTTACTGTATAGTCCAATGTTGTGCATTATGTTAAAGAAATTATTAGATGAATCAGTGCCTTGAAAATATACTTGAAAACATACTCATGCAAATTCATTGAAATAGGGAGAAACAGAATGGTTGCAAAATTATCAAAATTAACACAAATAAACAGCTCAATCCTATCTTTTCCCGGCGTAGGCTCTTCAGCATGGGCTGCGTGGCCCACGCTGAATTCTACCCAGGGGAGGCCGTGGTTGGAGGTCTACTCGGGGTGAGTGGGCATTTGCCCGCTTACCCCGGGTAAGCCCCCAGCCGCTGCAAGGGGGCTACTCAGTTCTTCGCTCTTTAGCTGGTGGAGAATCAAGCATCCCCATGTCAGCTGCAAGGGCCTGGGAGGGGGATAGGATACAGCTTCCGACAAGGACACCAATCGTTCCCCCTCCCAGGCCCGATCCGCCTACCCTGCCCTCTCCCAGCCCCAGTGCCACTCGAAGCAGCCTTACCTGCTCTGGTGTGTGTGGGGCCTGGATTCAGCACCTGTAGGATGGCACAGGCCTTCCTGCCAGTGCTGCTTACTCACAGGGTGTTGAAACGTGCCTTACGGCACATTTGCGACGCCCAGCGCCAGCACTTAGGCCTTAGTGCTGGTGCCCGTGGGGGATAGGATTGCACCGTAACTGTCAGGAGAAATTGCTTACAATATGTTTGAAAAAGGTTGTCCTATATTTTTCAGCAATCCATTGAAAATGCAATGAAAAGGGAGACTTTACTAGGTATGGGAAAACACCACGGGCAGAGGTGACAAGAATTTCATAAGCACTTTTCCACATGATGACAACTACACCATGCAATGCATCGTGGGATGTGCTTCAAAATAAACAGAATAGTAGACTTCAGTGAAAACCTCAGAAGTAGATCATCTGAAATCAGTCTTCGATTTTTGTTTTGCTGTGTGTATTTCAAGTTCAGATAACAAAGGGCTTATTTGCCTGATCTTTTGGGCACCTTTTGAAAAAAGATGGTTAATTTACAGCCCATTCCAACCCAACTCCTCTCCGAGTCAGGCATAAGTGTGGCCTAAGTGCAGCCTAAGTTAGGCAGAAGTTATGCCTGAGGTAGGTCAGAGTTATGCCTGAGTTAGGCAGGCTGCAGTTTCTGTGGCCCAGCACCACCCCAGGATCCAGGCAACACTTACCTCCCAGGCAGGCAGGCTCTTCTCCAGGCTCCGTGTCTGGCTCGGGCATGTGCAGGCCTCTGTCTGCATGTGTCAGCGTCCATCCATGGCAGCTGCCGCAGGGTCTGTCTCAGCCCAGTCGCAAAGGGGCTGACCGCAGGCATGGGGGTTGCGCCAGTCATGTGGTGGGCGCAGGGCAGGTGACAGGTGAGCGAGGTGCCTGAGCCCAGCCACCACAGGGCACCCTGTGCATCAGCCACCTGCTGCAGGGGAGAGTGGCCGTCCCCTCCCTCCTGAAGAAGGCGATGCCACCCCCAAGCCACGTTGAGGCTGCACTGGGGGGTGAGCGGGGGAGGGAAGGGAAGGAGGGGGGTGGGAACGTCACACACAAGGGGGGTCTCATGAGGTCTGGAACTGCCTCTGACATGACTTGCCCGTGCACTGCCTGAAGCCCAGGGCCTCCAGGGCCGGGGCAATGCCCACAAAGAAGGCATCCCGGCGTGCCTGCTGTTCTGTGCCCCGGCCAAGACCGAGAGATGCCTCGGGCTTGTCTGCTGCGAGCGTGAAGGGCTCACGCAGCTCATCACACCCCCAGATGGGGCGACGCCGGCGCCTCACGGCAGGCGCTCTGCCAGGGTGGGGGGTGGCCAGCAGCCATCATCAGGGAGTGGGACGGGAGGCAGACACACAGGCAGGCAGACAGGGGGTGCTGGGGAGGGGCATGGGTGGGTCAGAGACAGACAGACAACAAGGCTGGTGGGAGACAGATTCCGAGAGAGGGGTCTGCAGAGACTGATAGGGACACAGGGGGCGCTCCGCAGATGAAGGTGATGCATAAACAGGCGCCTCTTATGCAGACAGACTTTGGGCGGAAGCGGCTGCATTACGGGCGGACCTTCGACGGAGGCGCCTGCATTACGGGCAGACCTTCGACGGAGGCGCCTGCATTACGGGCGGACCTTCGACGGAGGCGCCTGCATTACGGGCGGACCTTCGACGAAAGCGCCTTCATTATGGGCGGACCTTCGACGGAGGCGCCTGCATTACGGGCGGACGCCCTGGCTGTCACTGTTTGCCTGCCTGAGAGGCCCCCCAACTCCCCCCTCCCCTCTGTGCCATGGGGGTCTGGCAGCGCCCCTGCTGTGTTCTCTCAGGGAAGGCCGTGGCAGTCCCTGGATGGGACTCATGTAGGGGCTTCAGTGCTGGGGGCTGTCTGTGTGTGTGGGGCAATGCTTGTGTAAACACTGGGCACATATGTTTCACTGGGGCTCTGCCCAAGAGGCGTCTTTATTGTTCTGGAACGTTAGCAGAGATGGCCAGGCGAGGCTGCCAGGAGTAGTCACAGCAGCCAATCTGAAAGCAGCAGCAGCAGCACACCTGCCCCATGGACCTGGAGATGCAGGCTCTTCCCCTGTGGAACCACAGCCTGCTCCATAGAAAGGGGAGGGACAGCAAGTAGGCAGCCAGGGAGGTGGAGCAGCAGCAGCAGCTGAGGAGGGTTGCAGGGCTGGCTCCCTGACCTCTGGCAGCATCAAGGCAGGCGACAGTGGGGCAACCAGACTGCAGCCCCAGGGGTGCTCCCAGGAAGGTAGGTGGTAGTGGACGTTCCTGGGGAGACAAAAAACAAGGGGGAGTTACATGTCAGCTCATGTGTGGAAGCAGTCGCCATTGAAGACAAGCCAGTGTGTCGGTTGCAAAAGCCTGCAGGGAGAGAAATACAACACAGCTGATAGGTGAGAGACACATAGCATGGTCTGGGCTGCTTACCTGGGTGTAAGGAGAGCATGATCCTGTAAGGGGAAAGGGTCAAAGAGAGAGACAACAACACAACTTGGGGGGGGGGTCACTACCATGGCAAACCTAGCACTACTGACCTGTCAGGTGATCCTGTGGAGAAAAGGGGGGGGGGGGAACAGCTGGTGTCTACATAAGGCTAACAGTTCCACACTTGTGGCGTTGTCTGCTCACATGACTACAGGCAGCTATCAGCCACAACAGTGCTAAAGAGGCATGTATCCTATATATCATGGCAGGCTATGCAGGCAGCTATGAGACAAGACATTGGTAGAGAGGCATGTCATGGCAGGCTATGCAGGCAGCTATGAGACAAGACATTGGTAAAGAGGCATATCATGGCAGGCATTGCAGGCAGCTATGAGACAAGACATTGGTAGAGAGGCATATCATGGCAGGCTATGCAGGCAGCTATGAGACAAGACATTGGTAAAAAGGCATATCATGGCAGGCTATGCAGGCAGCTATGAGACAAGACATTGGTAGAGAGGCATGTCATGGCAGGCTATGCAGGCAGCTATGAGACAACACATTGGTAAAGAGGCATGTATCCTTCCTATATTTCTAAATGCAAAGAGGCAGCAGTCAGACCACATGTCAGCACATACCCTGCTCTTACCTGCTGGTGTTGTTGCCTGTGGGGGGGGGAAGAGGGGCTGGGAGAAAGACATGGGTTAGCAAACACTTGCATGGAGGCAGCTGCCCAGGCACAGCTGTAAACAGGTTGGCCACAGCCAGAACAGCCCTCTCTGCCCTAGAGGGAGGCAGAGAAGAGAAGAGAGCAGTGGGGTGTTTGTGAATTTTGCCCTCCACCGACAAAGTCCCACTTTGTGGCTGTGGGGGACAGAACCCCACGCCACGTGCTCAGAGAGAGAGAGAGAGAGACACTGGAGGTCTGGGGCTGGGCTTTTGTGGGAATGAGGCTGGGTGGGGCTGGGTGCTGATAGGCTCCCTATCTTAGGCATAACTCTGTCGGTTTCCAGACCTAGCAGGCCCAACTCCGTCCTAACTCTGACCTAACTCAGGAGTAGGGTGTTAGAAATTTTCAGGTGAGGGCTGGCTTGGGTAAGGTAAAATGGCTCCTATGGGTCTCCTCGAATTTGGGTCCACCTTTTTGGTGGACCTAAATTTTGTGTCAGCATTTGTGTTGGAGGGGGCGTGTCTCTGCTCGCCAGGGTCTGGAATCCGATGTTAATTGGTCTCCGCCCCCGTTCCGCCCATGGTCCGCCCACTTTTAGGTCGACTTTAGGTCCGAGTTGTGCTGGCGTCGGTGGTGCGCATGTGCGCCGTTTTTAGTCCATTCTTAGTCCGTCGGTCGTAAGTTTGACCTAACTTCGCCCTAAATGGTCGCGTTCCAGACCTAACTTCGACCTAAACGACTTAGGCTGACTTTAGGTCTGACTTGGGCTGCTTAGCACTTGGGTTGGAATGGGCTGTTATTTTGTCAAATCAGTTTGAATAAACATGCAGCAGTGGGTCATGTGAATATAAGCATTATGCACCCAGACTCTAGAATGCCTCTATAGCAGTGTGCACACACACAAAAAAACCCCACCACGGTTCATAGGGGTTGTGTGCAGCGAACATATTTGCACACACTACAAGTTATGAAAAAAAATGAGTCACATTAAGAAAGCCTTCACAACAAGATTTTCACAAATGTTATGATTTTATTCTCCAGTTTTCTTGTTAAAAGATCACATGTCAGCACATGAGTGCCGTAGCCCCCCTTTCCTCTGCAGCCTTTTCCAGTGTCCTCCCAGCCTCTCCTTCAAAATAGTCTTGGCGGGGAAGAGAAATTTTTCTTCTGGTCCCAGCCAGCCTATTTTGGAGATGTGACTAGGCAGGCAGTCACTAGAGGAGGCAGCAATGGAATGACCCTGTTTTGCCTGCCCTCCTGTAACGGGACAGATTGGAACAGGCCCCTGATTGGTCACTCATGGGAATGACTCTGGAGGAAGAGGCAGGCTGCTGTTAGGGAGATCTTCTTGTTCGCTAACTTTGAAGAAGAGCAAGTGAGGTGGGCATTGGAGTGGCAGGGTGGGTGACAGGCCAGTAGAGGTGGTGGGCAGGCGTGGGGCACAGGCTGAGGTCTCTGCCTTCCCCAGCCCACCATTCAAAGTAGTTGCTTCATCCTGCGGCTGGTGCAGAATGAATGAAATGCAGTTGTAGGAACTGCCACATATGATTTTGCCACGTCACAACTATCAGCTGGGTCTCAGGAACACTTCATATAATACCACTATGTACTCCGGAATTGGATTCCCAAGTGCAAAATACACCCATTCAGATTCCTTTATGAAAAACAGCCCATGTATATAAATGCTATGATTGCCGTTCAAGATACAAATGAGCGGAGGCACATAGGCATGCATGTCACTCACTAATAGTGGCTTCAGGAGGGCAATTTAGATTGGGGATCATCTCTCTCCCAGCACTACAGCTCCAATGAAATTCATAGCTCCCAGAATCAGCTTTAAGGTAAACATGAAAATGTCTTGTGAAACTTGGCTTGAAGAAACACATTTCTATTAGTAGTCTCCATTTGAAAGAAAAGAGAAACACAGTATAGCAAATATTCAAAAAGTGGCAAGAGATTCACACAGATCCTTTGTAAACAGGAGCTGCCTTTGGGCAATGCAAAGGGAACTCTCTTTCCTCCAATAATAATAAAAATACCAACACTTTTTTTTTCTAAGATCTGAAAACTGAAAAGCAGTAAACACCAATGAAAGTGGATTAGGGGGGGGGGTGAACTGAGCAGGCAGTACCACAAGCTGAAGGGACAACACCACTTTTTGTTTGATGGGTACAGGACACAGTTTAAGAACCGATTAAGTGCAACCCCAAGGAATTTCAAGACAAGCTCTTCAACAAGGTATGAAATGGAATACTTTAAAGATAAAGAAAATGGATTGGAAAGCAAAATCAACTGAAAGAAACATTGCATATATATATATATATATATATATATATATATATATATATATATATATATATATATATATATATATATATATATATATATATATGAGAAATTTAGGATTATTTTATGGAAAGAGAGAGAGAGATGTGTGTGTGCAGCTGTCATTTAGGGGGGAAATGTCTATGAGGAGCATTGTTAAAATACCATTTTCCCATTTGCCATTTTCCTTCTTTTGTCTTCCCAGTCACTCTGAAGTACCAGCTGGAGGTGAAGGAAGATGACAAGGAAAAAAGATAAAGAGCCTTATCAGGCTTCACAATGAATTTTGCCCCAACTTGTACATGACTCTGTTTACCACCTCATGTTTATCACAGATTGTACACCGAATACTGAGTTGCTGTCCATCTTGGTTCCCTGATTAGTCTTCCTGTGCCATAAAAGTGTTTGCAAACACATATTTCTTGCATTCATGTGTTACAGTTCGAGGTGTAAATGTAAAAAAATGTAATGTGTGCAACAGCTCTCTGGAACAGTGGGAACTAAAACCTGTTCGCACTGCTGCATGTCAACACTAACTCTCTGGTTGCAATTTCTAGAGTAGCACTATATTGAATATATTGAACAATTACGTGCCTTTTTTCCTTTAAAAACCCTTTAGGGGGCGTTCCAACTAGTGCTTCCACAGTCAGGAGCTCTTTCTCCTAACAGAAGCTTACTCTGTAAACTGAAAGAATATTCTGCTCCCTTAAGGGGTCCTTGCTTCTCTTGCAGAGGGAGCTGCTTACCGTGGAAGGACAGTCTTAAAAAGAAAGTACGTGTAATTCTTAAGACAAGTGTGTTCTTTCATCTTGTCACATCCTCTTCCAGCACTGTTGTGTTAACTAGAGGTTTCTGTCTAATCAGGTCATCTTTCTTAGGCACGGATGACTTGCACATGCATGGTAGAGTTCATTCTCACTGCAATGCTCAATGTCCCTTGAACAGCCCTTGTCACTAAAGGCTGATTTGGACACAACATTTGGCAGGTGCAACGATCACCATTTTGCTCCCATAGCAAATGGGATTGAGATGTCCAACCAGATACTTCTACTTTCATGTAAAAGAAATTCACTACATTGATTCCATAGTCAACCCTCTTACCTGAACCCTTGTTTTCCAGTTGCCCAAAGAAGAAATAGCTGAAACTCAGTGATATTATTATTTATTATTATTATTAACAGTATTTATACACTGCTTTTCAACAAAAAAAGTTCACAAAGCGGTTTACAGACAAAATCAAATGATTAAATGGATCCCTGTCCCAATAGGGCTCACAATCTAAAAAAGATGCAGAAAAACACCAGCAAACAGCCACCAGAAAAGACACTGTGCTGGGGTGAAAGGGGGGCAGTTACTCTCCCCCTGCTAAATATAAGAGGAACACCAATTGAAATAGTGCCTCTTGCCCAGTTAGCAGGGGTAATTACAGGTGTCCTTGGTTCTACAATACAGAATCCTTCTGAGATACAAAACACTCAGGGACAATTTAGAAGTTACAGGTCGATGTTACTCACAATCACTAATAATCCAAACCCATGAAATCCAAGCATTGGAATTGCTGACATAGTATCTTCTGAGCTGGCTCAGCCCTGAGCTCTGTAATGGGAGGGTGTTTTGAGAAAGAACTCTTCAAACTTGCAAAATGCCCTTCCCCCCTTTCAGTACTTTTTCAGGGGTTCTGTGAAACAGTGCAAAAATGTTTGCATGTTCAGAATGAGAGCAGACAACATTGATCTCACTCTGATCGACTTCATGATGTCATCACATCGCCAAAATGTTTGGCTACATGGTGTCATCAGGAAACCTAGTATTCTGTGTGAGTTCAGTGCTTACTTACTATCCTTGCTCTGATTTGGTTCTGTGATATCATCATATAGTCAAACCTGACTGGCTGGGATGTCATCACATTGCCTGCGTGATTCCTGATGGACTGAAGCAATCCCAGGAAGAAGGCTGTGGTTTTTTTTTGGCTTTAAAAAATAATGAGCTGAAGCTGCAGCTCTGGGAAAGAAGCAACTGTGAACAATGTATGAAAAGAGTAAGTGGCAGCGGCATTGTGGGTGAAAATGTGATGCAGTTGTAGTAGGAATGGTTGCTGATGCACTTGTGTTGGGACTGGGGTCATGACCCTGACTGGCATGAAGTTCCAAACTGTGCTGTTGTCTGGTGTCAGGACCGCACTGCCTAATCTTGCGTAGTTGTGTCCAAGCCCTGGCTCATGTCGCTAGGCTGTCAGATAAATGCCAGTTTAACCAATGCTGGTTTCCTTGGAAAAGGGTTCCTCACAATAGCTTCGTGAGAAGTCTCTCAAGCCACCTGGGAGCATTAGTGTAGAGCAGATATGGTTGCCAAGCAACCATCGTGACTTCTCAGTTACTAAAAATGATCTGACTGGACTTGACCTTAGTTTTCTGTTAAGGGTGCCCCTGAAGCTGTCCCCAAAATAGCTAAATTCTGTCAAACTGCCAGGAAACAAAATTCTGTCATTACCCTGAAATTTTGCAGCCCATTAGTCCATAATACGATCCAATGCCTTCAAGAGCTCCCTAAGGACGATAGCATAAATTACAAACAACTGATTTATTTCATTTAGAAATTACAAACATTTTCATTTTTCAGGGTTTGTGCACCATTGTACACTCACCAGGAATTAAAGTACAGTCCAAGTTCTGCTGCATTTTGACAAGCTAGACGAATATTCGTCCCAAAGAGAATATTTAAAGAATGCACTATTGAGCACTTACAGCAGCATAATTAATCTAAAAAGACACCAGTTACTACAACAAATGAGGCAAAGATACCTTAAGATCAATGCTAATGCACTATTGTATAGGGCTAATCCATGCATCTTCTGAAATAGGTTACCAGCTGGCCCAGGAAAGGTAGAAATAAATTGATCGTTGATTCATTTGTATCCGTGCAGATTTTGTATCATGCATTATCTAGCATTAAGACTGTGCTATTTCACACAGAGACACGGTCACACACACACAGGCACACGCATAGTAACAGCAACAAAAAAGGGAGTCCTTTAATTAGCAATTGGAAACCCTAAACCAAGAAAATTGTGACTACTGTAACATGATTTCAGTTTACCAGTTTGGATGATATTCCAGAACTAGCCCCACTTTCATGTGGTTAGGAACATGAGTATACCATAAGTGCACATGTCTGCCTTCCTCCAGTTGCAGTGTGGTACTGCTGCCAAATAACATTTTTTTTTTTGGGGGGGTCATCTGAGCCACTCCTCCACACAATTTAAATACTACTTTAAAGACAAAGCACTCCCACATGTAATTCAGCAATGGTATGATGGGAGGGAGGTGGGTGCATTTGCTCCCAATGCACCAACATCATTAAGTACATGGAAGCAGGGCCAGTTGAAAAATATCATCTGAACAAGACATTTGAAAGAGCCTTGTTCCCTTCTTCACCAAACACAGACCATGTGGACTGCATCATGTCTACCTTTGTAGTCTTTAGTCCAATCGTTAACACATTTCGGAAACTACGTTTCTGATTTGAGTCAGTAAGTTTACAACAAAATGTCTCTCACTTTGACAAAGCATAGCAAGACTACAACTGCATCTTCATCTTTAATTTCTTTCCTGAGGTTTGATGAATGTGGGCCTTGATCCAAAGACCTTCACATGCCACACAGCAGGTTGCCAGAATGCTAATGTGTAAAAACCCTCCCCCCCAACCAGACCAATGATGTTCAAAGTAAACAGTATGCCTCCAGCTGATGGGGACCTCTGTGTGCTTGATTTTTCATATGTAAACAGCTACCATGCAGGGGCCTGATCCATATCAGGACCTTCATGAGGGGGGGGAGGACTTTAACCCTACCCCCAACTACGGTCTAAGTCTGGATTCCTGGTTGCTTCTATTTCCAAAGGAAAATAAAGCAAAGTACGTATCATTCATAAGCAGAGGCGTCGCTCCGGTAGGGGCGGGGCTGTAAGTTTCGCTCCGTCCGAGTCCCTTTACCGAGCGAGCAGGAGGCGGCCCCGCCCCCTCACTGTTGGAGCCATTCCCCTGCGGAGAAAGCAGCAGGCAGGGTCTCTTGCCTGCTGCTTTCTCTGCACGGAAAAGTCTCCGACAGTGAGGGGGCGGGGCCGCCTCCTGCTCGCTCAGTAAAGGGACTCGGATGGAGCGAAACGTACAGCCCCACCCCTACCGGAGCGACGCCTCTGTTCATAAGCACTGGTTAGCTCTGTCAGATGCCACATCTGACAGGCTATTTGGTGGGGCATATGTGATACAGAAGCATCCTGTGCATAACCCCCAGGTGCATTTACCTTACACCACATGTTTTTTTTTTTAAAAAAATACCAGCTTAGATCCATGCCTGGTGGAATCTTTTCCTTCTTCCTTTGCCACAGGCCCTATCACCAGCTGATTTTCACATTTTCCTCCAAGTGTAAAAACCAGGTTGAGAAATGGCATGGGAATCAAAAGGAAGACATACAAGATTCCTAAAGCATGCCCAAGGACATCCTTAGATCTAGCCCCAAATCCAGATCCCACCCAAGGTTGATTAAGGATGGGGTGTTCTGGGGCATTCAGGGGTAGGGGAGGGTGGAGATGGGGGCGTACTGGACTAGGGAGGGGGGCGGGATTGGCGACAGTGGTGCAAGCAGAATCCTGTCCCCAGTCCCTGGCCAATTTGCCCTACAGGATTTGCTTCTTGATTTGCACCAGTGAAATAGATGGCACAAATCCGAGGAGACCCATTTGGGTGGTTGGGTCTTTAACCAGGGGAAGGAAACAAACATTCCCTTTCCCCGAGGTGACCTCCAGCCTGCCCCCTTGGGCCCTGAATGCAGCATTGGTTGCACCTGCCTCACTGCATTGCAAGGTGTAAAGTTAGGCATGATTGGTTTGTTAAGTAAAGTAAAAGACTCTTCTCTCAGTGTTCACTCTTTTATATACACAAAGCAATCCAGAAGGATGTTGAGGTCTTTTTTTCTATTGGACGACCCTTGTTGGACCACAACGAGTACCTCAAGTTCAGTTGAAAAGTTCGGAAACACTTCCCCAACCATGAAGAAAGCCAATTTTTACACAAGTACATTTCCAGCAGTTGTATGTTGATTGGTTGTATTTTTAAGCCTCTGGGATCTTAGGTGCTAAAATGTTTTTAAAAATGACATCCATATAAGCAAAGTGTATGAAAATTAAATGAGCAGCATGTCTTGAGTATACTCCTGCTTCATGAAAAGGTCCAAAGAACAAAAAGAATGAGCAGAGAAAAGCCAAATGGCATGTTGTTCAAGCCGGCCAGGCCCGGGAAGGAGGATAGGATTTAGGCAGAGCCGCCGCCACTGATCTCTCCCCCCCTTCCTGGGCCCGGGCGACAAATCCCCCTCCTGGAACACCCTGTTCCACCCTCCCCCTCTGTCTCCCGGTGGGGAACATACCTTCCCTGGTGGATGCTCCGTTGCATCTGGGGCAGTTGGAGTGGCCGCCTACTCGCCAGGTGTCGCAAAGGTGTTTTGCAGCACGCTTGCAATATCCTAGACCAGTGGAGCATGCGCTCTGCCAGTCTATGAGGTAGACGGGATTGCGCCTTATGTTTTATGGTAGCAACTATTGTTGTGTTCTTGTACATATATAACAGCGCAATCCTATCCAACTTACACCACCGGTGTGACCAGCGGGGGAGGGCAGGGCGGGAGGCTTTGGAGGGGAGGGGAGATTTAAATCCCCTTTGAATCCCCCTTTGGAGGGGATTTGAATCCCCTTTCTGTTCTGGGGCCTCCCGTTCTCGCTGTACCGCTGGTTACACTGGTGGTGTAAGTTGGATAGGATTGCGCTGTAAGTGTTGTATATGTTTGTTTTGTTGTTGTTGTTGTTGTTGTTGTTATGCCAATAAAGGACTCTCTCTCTCTCTCATGATACAAAATTCATGACTGTAACATAATCAGGGGCAAAACATATGTGGTACAGATTGCATCAGCTTTTACAGTGTGTTTGAGAGCATACCCCTTTAAAAAGTGTGGACATATCTTAAAATATTCCGAATATGTGAAATACATTTTTGGACATTTTATGGAGTTCTTACATCATTCAAAACTTAGAAGAGAGCAGTACAGACAAGCGCCATATAGGTGCATACTGAAGGGACAATTTTAAAATGTCACCCTGTTTTGCCTTCATTGCTATTTGAATTATCTAAAAATAAAGCCATTGTGGATGGCTGTTTCGTCAGGTATTGTTGTAATACCATGCTCATCATGTCAATGAATCAAGTAGCCCTGATACTAATGAATGAATAAACATGCACTTGCGGACATGCACTGTCCTATATTTGCACTGATTTTTCTTTTTGAAAAAAGTGTACCAGTATCTTTCACAGCTGTTCATATGTTCCATTAGCACCCTCTGCAGTATTTTGCAAGAAAATACAGATTTTTCAAGCCATAAAACTGGTAGAATCCTGCTTGTAAGACATTTATTGAAAGGCCAACATAAATCTATATTGCTGGTTATCACCTGACTATACTAAACTCTTAAATAGAAACAGCTTTTATGAAAGTTGCTTTCCCCCCTCTATTAGTGAACAAAAATAATAGCAAAACAATAACAACAGAACCAAAGAATTCCTGTAGGAGTTTACTAGGCCTAACAGAGTTAATATACCGTATTTCTTCGAGTCTAAGGCGCTGTCGATTCTAAGGCGCACCTTTACTTTCAGTACCACCAGCAGGGGGAAAAAAAAATCCATCGATTGTAAGACTCGCCTCCCTTCATTGAATCTACCCGCTCAGCACCAACTCTCCCCAGCATGTCTCCTGCAGCTGAGGATGACTGAGTGCACTGCCTTTGCATAGCATTTCTGGCCCCGTCAGAAAGTGCAATTTCCTTCGTTACCTGGGCTTGGGGGAGCTTCAGGGAGGCCTGCGCAACCCTCTGCAGGCCTCCCTGATCTTCAGTTCGGCGAAAAACAGCGATTTTTGGCCATTTCTGGTTTTTGCGAAAACCGGAAATGGCTGAAAATCACCGGTTTTTGCTGAACTGAAGATCAGGGAGGCCTGCAGAGGGTCACGCAGGTCTCCCTGAAGCTCCCCCAAGCCCCAGTAAGTAAGAAGATAGCATTTTGGGGTGCTTTTTGGAGACCTTCGATTCTAAGACACACCCCATTTTTTGAAATGCTTAATTGGGAAAAAACATGCATCTTAGAATTGAAGAAATACAGTAAATGTAAAGAGGTAGCACTTCAGGTTAATCCAAACCACGTTTGGGATCCCAGCCATGGTCCCTGGGTGGTTGCCATTTACCATATCCATGATGTTTCTGAACAGGGCATGTCAGGAGCTTCCTGGACTCTCTCACTTCAGCCATGGCGGACTGATAATTGGTCACCTTTTAGGCTTCTTTTTACATTGTGCTGGCAATTTTGGAACTACTACAGGACAACTTTTTCCAGGGAGATTTGAGAAGTCTGGACAATGCGCTGCATGTAGCACTGGGCTTCAACTCCAGGTTATGGGCCCTGCCTCTTGATTCCCCCGGTGTCTGCCTGCAGTCCAGGCCTCCTGACGACGCAACATGCAAGGGACAACATTCCCACTAATTAGGAATGACCCCTTCCTCTATCTGAGAAGCAGAGTAGCAAAGCTCTCTGAGTGGCCATGTTATAGCAGTGACACAACAGTATTTGTGGTATTTACAAAGGAATGTGACAGATAGGGTTGGTCCATCCATGATGCCAATGAGGCAGTGGGGGGGGCACTTCATCTGCCCACTTGCTTCCACTGCTCTTCCATATTGGAAAAGGAAAGAAAAAGGTGGAAGAAGTGTGGAGGAGAGGAGAATGTTTCCCATGCTGTAGTCCACCATTCTCCTCTCCTCAACACTTCTTTTGCCCCAATCCTATCCCCCAACCCCGCCGGCATAACTAGTGTTGCGCCATCAAAGTCTACTTTATGGCTGTCATAAAGCAGCCTCTGCTAAGTAGCACAGTGGGCATGCCAGCGGGGAGGCCGTCAGACCCATGGACACCTGCCAGAGCAGGTTAGCCCATGCAGTGGTTTGGAGGGAGGCAGGAAGGGGGTTGAATGGGGCAGTGATGGGGTCAGGAGGAGGGCAGACCAGGTCAGGGAGGAGGGTGGGATCAGCAGCAGTGGCGCATGCTGAATTCTGAGCCCCTTCTCAAGCCTGTTCCACCTTCATGGAGCAATGCAGACTTGCGCCAACGACTGAGCTTGGTCTGAGTTACCCCATAATGGCTGCTGGGGCTTATCCCGAGGAGACCTCCAGCAGCCAAAAATCCCCCATGGGATGAAGTGGAAGTCGCGTCGGCACACGCGGCATCCGCCATGAGATACAGTGGAAGTTGCGCCAGCATGGGGATTTAGGTAGGATTGGGCTGTTTATCTGCTTCACCCCCCTCTTCCTTTTCCAACCAGGGATCAGATTTTGGAGCGTCACCAGGGAAGAAGGAGCAGCATTTGTCACACCACCTCAGTACCAGGAGCTTTTGGGTCAACCTTGGTGAGAGAGGAAACAGGGTTTGTAAGTTTCAATGAACAAAGGAAGGTGTGAATGTAGAAAGACATGAAGTTAGTCTAATGAAGTCAATGAAAGAGTCAAAACAGAGACACAAGAGCAGGAAGAATTGGAGGTGGGCCAGTACGTTCTGTTGCCAGATCCCTATTTGGACAGGCATTTTAAAATCAATCAATCAATCACCCCCATCTCCCCCACATAACTCTTTTTTAAGTTTTAGTCCCCCCCCCGTACTAAACAAGACATGGTGCTACAAAGAAATAAAAATAGCAAAACCAAAATAGTGCTGGGGGCTTACAGTCAAAAGAGACATGTTTGAAAGGGAGCGTGAAAGTGGCGTCTCAGCTCCAGGGGATACTAGATGAAACGGAGTATCTGGACCCTTTTCAGTCTGGCTTCAGGCGGGGCTTTGGGACGGAGACAGCCTTGGTCGCCCTGCTGGATGATCTTCGCTGAGGACTAGACAAGGGGAGTGCATCCCTGCTGGTCCTTTTGGACCTCTCGGCGGCTTTCGATACCATCGACCATGGTATCCTTCTGGGTCGGCTGGCCGAGTTGGGACTTGGTAGCACTGCTTTGCAGTGGTTCCGTTCCTACTTGGCTGACAGGTCCCAGATGGTGATGCTGGGAGACGCCTGTTCGGTGCCCTGCCCTTTACAGTGTGGGGTGCCACAGGGTTCTGTCCTATCTCCCATGCTTTTTAACATCTACATTAAACCATTGGGGGAGATCATCCAGGGATTTGGAGTCGGGTGTCACCAATATGGCAATGACACCCAGCTCTACCTCTCCTTGCCATCTCGTTCCAGGGAGGCTGTCGAAGTCCTGGAGGCAGTTGGGGTCTGGATGAGGGCTAACAGGTTGAGATTGAATCCAGAAAAAGAGGTCCTACTGGTCAGGAAAGCCTCGATGCAGGTACTGAGTCATCTGCCCACTCTGAATGGGGTTTCACTCCCCCTGCACGAACAGGTGCACAGTTTGGGAGTACTTCTGGATTCACAGCTCTCCCTAGAAAGCCAGGTGGCAGCTGTGGCCAGGGGTGCATTTGCCCAGCTTTGACTGGTGCGCCAGCTGCGGCTGTACTTGAGTCGATCGGACCTGACCACAGTGGTCCATGCCTTAGTGACTTCAAGACTGGATTACTGTAACACGCTCTACGTGGGGCTGCCCTTGAAGACGGTTCGGAGGCTGCAACTAGTGCAGAATGCGGCGGCCCAGGTGGTCACTGGAGCTAGGTGGTTTGACTCTGTTGAACCGCAGGTTCAGCAGCTGCACTGGCTGCCCATTCGCTTCTGGGCCCAATTCAAGGTGCTGGTAAAGACCTGTAATGCCCTTCACGGTTTGGGTCCAGGATATCTGAGGTTCCGCCTTCTCCCATACATTCTGGACTGCTCTCTTAGGTCATCTGAGGGGGCTCTCCTGCGAGTGCCATCTCTGTCTCAAGTTAGGGGAATGACAGCACGTGGGTGAGCCTTCTCTGTTGTGGCACCACAATTGTGGAACTACTTGCCAGGGGATTTGAGAACTACCCCCTCCCTCATAAGTTTTCGGCGGGGGCTCAAAACGTTTCTGTTTCGTCTGGTGTTTGGGTGATGGGTTGTTGTCTGCAGGGCCGTACCCAGCCGATTTTACGTGTGGGGCCGGGTCCTCGGCCCCGCCCCATAAAACTAATTAGCATAAATTATGCTAATTTTTCGCCCGATTTTCCCGCTTTTTTTTGCCGATTTTCGGCGATTTTAAACCTAAAAAAGGGGTATTTTTAAAGTATGTATGCTTTGCGGCACTTAACTTGTGTATAGGAGCCTCCAGCGAAGCGATCGGCTCTCTCCAGCGACGTTCTTTTCCAGGGGCGCAGATCGGCGATCTGAGATCGCTCCTCTGCTGCCCCTGACGGGAACTCCTCATCGTAAGCTCATCGTTTGAGTTTGCACATGCGCATAGCAAACAGCCATTCACGCATGGCTGTTTGCTATGCGCATGCGTGAACCAAACGGTAACGTAAGCTCATCATTTGAGTTCGCGCATGCGCATAGCAAACAGCCATTCACGCATGCGTGAATGGCTGTTTGCTATGCGCATGCGTGAACCAAACAGTAATGTACGATGAGGAGTTCGCGTCAGGGGCAGCAGAGGAGCGATCTCAGATCGCCGATCTGCGCCCCTGGAAAAGAACGTCGCTGGAGAGAGCCGATCGCTTCGCTGGAGGCTCCTATACACAAGTTAAGTGTCGCAAAGCATACATACTTTAAAAATACCCCTTTTTTAGGTTTAAAATCGCCGAAAATTGGCAAAAAAAAGCGGGAAAAATTCAAAATTTTCCCGCTCTCCTCCGGAGCCTCCCGCCCCCCCGCACCACCTCCCGCCCTTGTGCCCTGGGGCCCACCGCCCCAGGGCCCCACATCAGCCTACGCCCCTGGTTGTCTGACTCCAGTGTCTCAAAATGTTCTGCTTTGCTGCTTCTCTGCTCCATATTGTCACACACACACACACACACACACAGTGAATTTTATTGTTTTTAATTTATTTTATGTATTGTTTTTAAATTATGTTTTTAATTCTTGCTGTAAGCTGCCTTGGGCGTTTGCCTCGGCATAGGATAACGGGGTATAATTTTTTAAAATAAATAAATAAAATACACCACATCCAACTCTTGGGTGAGAATATATTTTATCTCCATTAAAATATTATATGCATACCGTTTTCTGGCAATTTTTCCTCATGCCACTAGATGGCACCTGACCGCTCTGATTTCACAACAGAACTTTGACAATCTTCTGAAACATTTTTAGTAAAAGCTGAGAGAAACTTTTTCAAACACTGATCTCATACTACATATGGTAACTTGAATGGCAGGAGGACAAAGTTCCTGTGAGGAAATGGAACAAGGACTTGCAGACTGAAACCACTGGGCTGGGCACACCTATTCTCTAAGAGTCACTCCAATTTTGGTCTTTTTGCTAATTGTTGAGACTTATCTCAGATCGACAAGTTGCATAGAGCAGGGCAATGTGTTTTCTTGGGTGTCCAAATGCCAATGATGATGTATAAACAACCAAACAGATATAAATAAGCAGTAAAAATAATTAGGTACATTCATTGTACAGTATTCAATACAGGTAAAAGCATTTAGGATAAAAACCACTGCAATCGTATAATAATCCTCATATTTTTGTTCAATATTTAAAAATCCTTTTACATGACTTTTTAACCTATATAAACTCTACCTCTTTTGTCGTATAATAAAGAATTAATTAAAGAATTTAGACGTTGGCGCTGTAATACTCTGGATGTCTCTCCCTCACACATGATTTCATCATGCTCTGTAATAGGTTGTTTTTGGTCGTTTGGAGACAGAAGTCATCAATATTATTGTTAACACTGTTTTATAACAATCATTGATATTCACCAGTACATATGTTCTTTTGAACTATTTACCTGTAACCTGGAGATTAACTATCGGTCAATGGAAATGGACTCTCTGTGCACATATGATGGCTAAAAGACTTATATTGAAAAACTGGAAGGATAAGTTCCCTCCTACTATTGCTCAGTAAATATAAGGCCTTTTGACTTTATCAACTTTTGAGCGAACGGCGTATCAATGACAATTAAGATTGAACATATTTGAGAATATTTTGAAGTCATTCCTTGAAATACATTTATATAGTTGTGTGAAGTATGAAATAATATCCAATATGTTTGATTGTTCAATTATCTGGGTTTTTTCTTTTTTAAAAAAATCAATGGCTATTTTTCTTTACACATATTACACATTTTCTTATTTTACTTGATAGTTTTTTGTGTGTGTATTTCACATTTTTCTTTCATATAAAATGAAAATAAAGCTATAAAAAACCACTTAGGGTAAAAAATGCTTCCATTTTCACAATAACAACCAAACTAAATGCATACACTGTAGCTTGGACGAGGGGTACCTTTCTATTCCAATAGCAAGAGGGGCCCCCTATGAAACTTGGTGGAACCATGGCAGGGGTAGGGGGTAGCAGTGCCTTGTCTCCCCTGCAGTTTTCCTCCCTTTGTGTGGTTTCCTTCCCGCACAATGTTTAGGTTTAAAAGCAGCCATAATTGGTGAATAAGTTTGGGGTGGGGGGTTAAGTTGAAAGTAAACGTTGAATTCCTTTCTTCTTGTCACTTTTCGCTCTGCACAATTTTATACAAACTGGGCAAAGAGGTAAAGTGGTGTCCTCTTATATTTAGCAGGGGGAGAGCACTGCCCCTCTTCACCCCAGCATGGAGTTTTTCCAGTTGCTGTTGCTGGTGTCTCTTCTGTATTTTTTTTTTTTTACAGTGTGAGCCCTTTGGGGACAGGGAACTATTTATTGATTTATTTCTACGTAAACCCCTTTGTGAACAACTCAGTTGAAAAGCGGTATATAAATACTCTTAATATAATATACCTCAGTGCACCTGCCTTGCATGTAAAAAGGGATCAGCTTCAATTCCTGGCATCTCCAAGTAGACCTGAAATCCTCGAGAGACATGGCCCGTTAATGTACATGATAATATCGACCAAGATGGACAAATAGTCTCATTCAATATGGGGCAACTTCATATGTTCATAGATAGAACCTACATCAGAAGCTTGCTGTGAAGATAAGATGCCATCTTGAACTCCTTGTGGTGAGATATGAACATAATGAAGAAAAAAGCTATTCAAGGGCCCTCACTTCCAATACTGTGTATACAACTGTTACCTGGTTGCTAGGTGACCACACTCACGGTGCCTCGTCTGATGCTATCAAATGCCCCAGCTTTCCTCTTCTGGAACAGCTATTCCTTTGGAGACGGATGTCAGATCCAAGGTCTTAATTTTCTGAGTAATACTTCCATAACTTTAATCAAATACAGAATTATTGCTCTAAAAGTTATCACAGTGAAACAGTGTATTAATATGGAGCTCAGGTTTTATTTATGACACCTCAGTAAGAATTCCATAATTCAGCATTAATTAGGCAACAAGGCATGACAGGATGTGAGCTATGGTATAATTATTCATGTTTACGGAAGTTCAGCCTCATGCCATCTTCTGCAAGAAGCAAGAGTAATTAAACTATAAATCAAGCCTTATTTCAATAAGATGCTTCTAATGCAAAGGTAAGACAAAACATGCTTGGGGTTGCGCTGTCTCTTGCACTGCTACCCAAATGTAAATGTTAGATGTGTTTGACCCCAGATGTAGAATACGGCAAAGAGTTGGCAGTACAAAACTTGGATACCCTTACTGGATATATTCATGAGCATGTTGCCTTACGTCAGCTGCAAACTGAAGTCTGGTGAAGCATCTAAAAATACAAATGGAACCTCTTGAGAAACTGATGGCAGTTTTAGCAAAGAACAAATGGAAAAGAAAGTAAACATCCACACCACGCAGATCCTGGCTTGTTCTAATCAGGAGCTGGTGTGGTGTAGTGGCTAGAAACGGAGCTGCAAACTGGGACTTCCTGGGTATAAACCTTGCCTCTGCCATGAAGTCACTAGGTGGCCTTGGGCAAGTCACTCCCTCTCAGGTTCAGCTCTCCGGCTGTAATGTGGGGATAATAACACCATCTTATCTTACAGGGTTGTTATAAGAACATCAAGATAATGCATATGAAGCACTTTGCCCTCTAAAGAAAGCATGATGAGTATGATTATTACTGTATAATCATAGTTTCGGATCAAGTCTGAATTTGCCAGGTTGAGACATCACAGTGAAGTTTAGTACTGTACACTGGCTTGTACTAAACCATGATAGAACATAGAAACCTTTCTCTCCTTGCACATAAAGGTGGGGTTGGGGGACACCTAAGGCTTGGGAACATTGTGTCAAACCAAGATGAAACCAGGATTCCATGTGACATCCGAAGTGGGTCATGGTGTTTTTCAGAACTCAGTGCAACTATCCTGATCCAGCAGGAGAAAACATGAGTTCTTCAGTGCAGCATGTGTTTAGGAGAAAGATGGAGGTGGCCCAGAGCGTTGGAGTGGAGGGCCTCTTCCAAGCAGACCAGATATTTAACAGATGATCAGCATTTTCAGCCTGGGCAAATGTACATGCTTCACCCATTTGCACGCATATGTCCTCCTGGCGGAGTGGGTGAAAGACGTGTCTCTCCCTATCTACTTGTGGCTGCCACCTATTTATAAATAGACAACGTCCTCTTGTGTTGAAAATGGTTGTGGATGGGACCTAACCATATTTTGTCCCCCCCTTTTTTAATGCCCTACCTTCTGAATCATATAGATAAAGGTGGTAAAAGTGACTCCTGACAATTAAGTCCAGTCGTGTCCGACTCTAGGGTGTGGTGCTCATCCCCATTTCAAAGCCGAAGAGCCAGCGTTGTCTGAAGACGCCTCCGTGGTCATGTGGCCAGCATGGCTCTCCTTGCCGCAGCGCGTAGCATGCAGCTGGAACACGGAGCGCTGTTTATCTTCCCGCAAGCGGTACCTATTTATCTACTCACATTAACATGCTTTGGAACTGCTAGGTTGGCAGGAGCTGGCCAAGCAACGAGAGCTCACCCTGTTGCGGATTTGAACTGTCGACCTTCGATCGACAGCTCATGGTTCAGCGGTTTAACTCACTGCGCCACCCGCTGAATCATATAATACAATGCTAATATCGCTGAACCAACAAGCATTCACTCTGTCCTCCCCTTACAGAACTTCAAGGTATAACCATTCATTTATCCACCAGCACAGAAATTAGACTAGCAGTATAAATATTGTATAAATAAGATTTATTCTCATCTCTCTCTCTCTCTCTCTCTCTCTCTCTCTCTCTCTCATTTGTTGTAACACAACAATTGACTTAAGATAGATTTTGACGACTGTTTTCTTTATTAGACCTAGGCCTGTAACTTCAGTACCATGTAATAAATGCACAAGAGGGCAGTATTTCACAGGGGAAAAAAACAGGCCGCCTTGATTTATATAAAGCATCATGGAGGATGCTGGCGCAAGCTTTACCACACTGATTACATCAGCCCAAACATTTTAAATCCAATCCTTCAGCCAATTTAATGAGTCCAGGGAACCGAGCAAATTAAGAACATGTTTTCCTGGATTTCCATACTTCTTCATCTTCTTTACACTACAACGTTTGTATACAGTGCTCCAAGCTAAAGGAAAGAGCGAATTCTGCCAGCAATGACAATAGCAGAACACTGCTACAAGCTGCAGCCAATATTTGATAATGGCAACAATTGACTCAGCAGCATCCGCTGGCTTCTATACTTCAAGGTCACCTTCAGGAAGCCGTAGCAGACTTTCCAACTGCGCTCAAAGTACTGGAGCAAGGCTTCCTTCTCCCTGTGATACAAAAAGAAGTGATTTCCAAATAATTGTACACAAATAAAATGCAACGTGATTTTGATACTTTACTGAAATATTTTCACAGTGTTTGACAACAGGGCATCTACTGTGTGATTAACCCAACTTGCAGACAAAACCCTATAATTGCAATCACATAGTCAGTGGAACATTCATTGTAAACATTACCGGTGCATCCTCCCCCTAATAAACACACGAGACAAGTTGCTCGGAATATAAATTGGGCCACTTTTATTGAAAGTCAATCATATACAGCAAGCAACCCTGCAGCAAGCTCAGCCTCAAACTCTTCCCCCCTTTAGCACAGGAATCTAACCTAGAGGAGACAGCAAACCACCATCTATCCCCCTTTCAAGCATTCCTACCCTGATTCAAAGTTGCAGTCCATCAATTGATGACCCAAGCTTTTCTATGCTAACCCCAAAAGGTCAAAGAAGTGGGACTACACCGCCTCCCTCAAGCCAGAAAGACTTTCAGGTCAACTTTGCAATCCAAGCCCAAGGACTTACTAACTAGTCTCCCTGAGTCAGACAGCCTCTAGGAATCAGTACTGGCTCACCCACTGACTTCAGCTTACCTCAGGGTGGACACCAAAATCCCTTCTCTCCCCCCCCCCCAGCCTGCACAAAACCTGCCACAAAACCTGGGCTAGCCTGGAGCTTAGCTTTCCTTCAACTCCGCCAAAAAAACCCTTGCAGGTCACACTGCAGGTCATCCAAGAAAATATCAGTGCCAAGGGAGGATAATGAACGCCATCACTCTGAAACAGAATGGGCTGTGAATGGACAATGGATGGGTGGGCAATAACCAACCCAACAGCATCAATCAATGCCCTCCCCAGGTTCCCACTCATGTTGTGCCTAGATCAGAGGTTCTCAACCTGTGGTACATGTACCCCTAGGGGTACGCGGACCACGTGCTGGGGGTACGCCAAGGACTGGCTGTTATCTGCCCCATTAACACTTAATTAAATGTTAATTAAGTTTTGATTTTTAAAAAAAAATCTGGATTTTTTTTGGAGCTGGAGAGCTCCGTTGTGCTTTCTTCCTTGGCTAATCTATCTGATCTACAGCTGATTGTCGGGGTTAATTTATGCACATGCATAATTGGTTGAGCTTCTCAGCAGCCAGCAGAGGGCGTTGTGCTCCTCAGTTCAGTTCAGCTGAGCTGCAGAGGGCATTGTCCTCCCAGCTCTCCTCCGATGGTGAAGGAATTTGCTAACACAGAGACAGGGGAATGGGGAAGGTCGGCCAGGGTGGCAAGGGCTGGGCCATTGGCCAGCCCAGGCTGGGAGGGGGCGGGGATATCGGCGCTGGGTTGCGCCGATAACCTGAGCCCTGTCCCAGGCCGGGCCAGCCTTACACGGCCTTCCCGGAAGCACACCAGCTCCAGAGCTGGCGTGCATCCGAGATGGCGCATTGGGGCCTGTGCCACTTACACGGGGGGAAGGGGATAAACTTCCCCTTCCCTCGCGGTGAGCCCAGACTGCACTGGCATGGCCCACAATCAGCCTAGGATGCAGCGGCTAGCATCTGATCTTAGGCAGAATTGGGCTATTTTTTTTACATCTCAGTTTTACTGTTGCAGTACACTCTACATGGGGCTGCCTCTGAAGACTATTTAGAACCTTCATCTGGTTCTGCTAAATTTCTGACTGCAATGAACATTTTGGAGAATGGAGAATCAACTGCATTGGCTTCCAGTCTGTTTTTGGGTACTGATTATTACCTTTTAAAGGCCTAAATGGCTTTGGAGCAGGTTATGTAAATGGTCTGATTCCTCCCATATTTCTGTCCACCCATAGAGACTGGTGAGGAGGCTTTTGATGCATCCCATCATCACCCTTACAGGGGCAGTCGGCAGAGACACATGAAATGGCCGTGTCCATCACGGCACCCAGACTATAGAACTCCTTGGCCTGGGAGATCCACTGAGTTTACCAGTTTTCTGTCATTTGTTGAAGACCTGGCTGTTTCTCCAGTCCTTCAGTTATTGTAGTTGCTAATGGGTTTGGGTGCCTATTTGCTGGCTTTCTGATAGTTTCAGATTGTGCTATGCCTTTTTTCAATATCATTAATTGATTGTCTTTACATTGTTTTACTATTTACTATGTAAGCCCCTCAAGTGTTCTTTTTAGAATGGAAATATAGGATAAAAATCCCACTGAATACATAAATGAATTTGTCACGGTAAGGGATGATGAATACATGATATGTGTCTGACCAACTTCAAAGTAAAATCATGAATTTGAGTCAAGGTCCAGGCTATTAAGTCTTCCAACATTGTGGCTTGTTAACTCCACCCAGCATCTATCAAAGCAAAAATAATGAAAAAAAATATCAAGGCATGGCAAGAGCATGATTGCTCCACCGTGATTTTGGCAGCTTAAAAAGAGCTGACTACTTTGAAGCTACAAATCAGATGCATGCCAAAAAAACTTGTGGCTATCATCAACTGCATAAGTAGCTTCTAGTCTGCATGAGTACATCTGAAAGTAACAGTATTGCACAGCGTAAACAGACATCTAGTTTGAACGAAGAGGACAGAAATGGAGTATCCTGTGAGGACATAATTATCCCACTTCACAGATGCCTGCACAGCTGACTTTTTCTTCCAATTTCCACTTCAGTTACTTTTGCCAACAACACACCAGACCACTCAGCACACTTACACAACACACACACACACACACACACACACACACACACACACACACACACACACACACACACACACACACACACACACACACACACACACACACACACACACAATGCACCCTGAGTTTAAAATGCAGTTTGGCTATTCTGTAAGGGCTAGGAGCAGGAAAAAGCACAGTATTGGAAATGACAAGAAAATGTGAGGTATGGAGACATTCAATTCTGGACTGGCCAGTGGGATGGGACCCATGCATGCCTAAAAATCCGAAAGGCATCTATGCCTGTGGCTTTTCCCCCCCTTTAAGTTAGCCTTTTGCTGATGGGTTCAACATTCTGCAAGTTAATGCCCTTCAGATATTTTCTGACGTTCTGCCCCACGAACCCTGAAGATGCTACCAATTTAAAAGGGATTTAAGAGTTCTCTCTTCAAGTTGTCTCATTTCATCTGTGCTAAATTCAGCTCTCAGTGCAGGGCAGCAACAGGGCTTATGAGGCAATCCCACATAATCAAATGGCACGACCATTGCCCTCTAATATGCGACACTGACCTTTTCTGGTTGGATGCACTTAAGAGTTTGCTGAGAAAACGGTAGTTTCCCCCAGAATCTTTTTCCTAGCAAGTATGGATCTAGACATACATAACTTTTCATTTATGTGTAGACTTTTCTTGAGGTTTCCATCTTCATCCCTCCCTGGTTTCCCTTTTCCTTAACCTTCTGCAATTGGTGTCAGAGAAACGAAATGTTCTCCTGAAGTCTTTTCAACAGTCTACCCTGCCTTTGCCTGTTGCATGTCCTTACTCTAATATAAAGTGACACATTCTGACAAAGGGAAAAGGCAGCCTGCTAAGGGGCTGGGTGAACAAAAGCATTAGAACATTTTGTATTCCTTCACTTAAGTTCCTTTCAACAGGGATTCTTTAACCTGCTTGTGCTCATTATTATTAAACTTTGTGCTACATAGCTGTGGTACAAACGCCTCACAGCACATGGGGCTACAGAGCTTCCTCCCCAAAGACAGGTTTCTTATTCTAGATAATAATAAATTGTTTAAATATTTGTTACATTTATATCTCACCTTTTTGGGGTTATGATGTGAACATTGCTTATTAACGATTAATAGTCATCCCTCGATATCCGCGGGGGATTGGTTCCAGGGCCCCTGTGGATACCAAAATCCATGGATGCTCCCCACAAAAGAGCCACTGTGGGTGGGCAGGCACTGAGCTCCTCTGTGCTGCTCAGGGGGCTGGCTGTGCCCACCAATTCGAGGTGGCCGCTGGGGCACCTGGTGCGCCCCACACCTTTACTTTTGTTTCCTCACATGGGCAGCCTTTCTTTAAAGAGAAACCCGTTGCACCCGGGTGGTGGGGGAGCAGAAAACATGGAGCATGGGCTGGCCGGGGTGTGTGTGTCATGGAGCTGCGCAGCAGCGCAATCTGAGGCACGTCTCCCTGGTGCTTACTCCCAGGCAACACTTATGCAATGACACTTGGTGCAGAAACAGGGGGCGATGGGTCAGAATAGGATGTCTCATACAAAATCGATCTGTGGTTAGTGGAATCCGCAGAAGTGGAACCTGTAGATATGGAGAGGCGACTGTACTTATTTTGGTCACCAGACCTGAGGGTGGAGAAAATTATAGAGGTCACAAAGATGTAGATTTTTCTCTTAATGAAGTGAAAAATCGTGAGATACTCTGCATGCACTGAAATCAAAAGTCACAGGGCATCGACTGTTTCACTATAATCAACCTTATCAGTGGGAAAATCCTAGGCCAAGAACATTTAAAGAACACAATGAGGTACAAATATTTAATAATTGAGTGCTTTTCTTAGATTTTAATTTTTTCCTCAGGTATTGAAGCACAATGGCAGATAAATTGAATGCTGATTACCTGCAAAATATACAAGTTCAGCAAGACAAAGAGGGGGTAATCCCTATTGTCAATTCTAACTGTTGCTATCTCCCTAGTAGTACCAGAGTGGGTGGGAAGATATTGTCATACATAAATAGGCTTACCATCCGTCCCAGAATTTCCAGAACCATCCCAGAACCCGGGCTCAGGTCCTGGATTGGTCCCGGACTGTTCCGGGTTCGGTGGAAGCCTCTGCCTTTTAAAAAGTGAATAAACTTACCTTTTTTCCGAGCGCCGCCATCTTGGATCTTGCGAGATCCAAGATTTCGGCACCGGAAAAAAGGTAAGTTTATTCACTTTTTAAAAGGTGGAGGCGGAAGCTCGGCAGCATCAGGGGCTCGGCGGCAGCAACAGGGCTCAGCGGTGGGCAACAGCTATGGGCGATGGGCATTGGGCATGGCGGAAGTGACGGGCACAGCGGAGGCTGTGGGGGTTCGGCGGTGACAGCATCAGGGGCTCAGTGGCAGGCGACATCGACAGGCGACGGGCACTGGGCATGGCGGCAGTGACGGGCACCGCGATGGGGGCTTGGCAGCGATGGGGGCTTGGCAGCACAATGGGCAATGGCGGCGGCAGTCAATGGCGGCGGGCAATGGCGACAACGTGCAAGTCAATTTAATTAATTATTTTGACTAAAATTAAATAATTAAAATTTGGGGCGCCCTTCGGGCAGCAAAAATGGTACTTTGCATCAATTAGTTGCTGGGGGTGTCCCGGTTTGAAACCGGGAAAATCTGGTAAGCCTATACATAAACAGCTACAGGAGTAGGAAAAAATTGATTCATTAATAAGCCATGTTCATATCATGGAGGGAAGAGGTAGAGAGGGCCTCTAAGTTCCACTCCTTCATTTCCACCAATTTTAGTTATATCTCCCCAAGTTTTCTAAAAACAGTAGCTAAGGGGCCCACACAGTAGCATTGTCAGCGCTGGGGGCCCTGGGCGATGGGCCCCTGGGCGGCCAGGCAGCAGGCGGGCGGGGGTCGTACTCATCTCCGGAGTGCTCCATGAGCTGGGCCCGCCCGCCCTGGAGCCGTTTGGCTCTGAAAATGGGCCAAAACGGGCCAAAATGCAGCGGAGGGCGTGACTCACACCGTGCTGTGCAAGCATGACATCCTGGCCTCAGGGGGTGGGGCGTAGGTGGCCCCCTCCCACAGAGGGTGTTCTACCGCTTCTGGGCCCACCAGAACCAGGAGACAATGCTGGGAGGCTCCCTAAAACCTTCTCCAAGACGCAAAGACAGGCCAATTCTGTGCTTTGTTTCTGAAGCCTTTAATTGCCATTCAGTTACTAGCACCACCACCACATAGGAATCTTCGCAAAGAAGGTCCTGGAAGAACAAAGAACAATTAAAATAAGCTCCAGAGGAGTAGCTGTGTTCAGTCTCTTTCAGAAAACACCATGAAAAGTCATGTGGCATTTTAAAGACTAACGATCAATTTATTTTAACATAAGCTTTCAGGGACTAGGGCCCACTTCACCCCACTCCCAAAGTTTGCCCCAATTTAGAAACAGGTTAAGGTTAAACTTTCAGGCAGCTCAACATGCCAACAGTCTATGAGTTGTAGCAATCTAGATGCCTTTCAAAAGACATTGCAAAGGGTAGCCTTAAACTTAAGAAACAGACAGCTATGGCCCGGGGGGGAGGGGTTAAAATTGGCAGGTATGTTTTAGACATGGACTTAAGATTCAAGACAAGCACAGATAATGGAAAGGCAAGGTAAACAAAAGAGGACACAATCTGGGTATTGTTGAATTCATTAGTTTTGTTTGTTCCCAACTGTGCTTTAGCAAGGGAGCAAATACAATGGAGTCTCTCGGAATCCACTCTTGCTGGAAACAAAATTTAAAAAGGCAGGGCAGAGGGCGGCTCATGAATTTCAAAGAGGAGCTCATGAATGTGCAAATGCGCCTGTCGAGAACAGATAGTGGCTACGCCTCCTCAGCCAGCAGTAGGTATAATGCACTTCGACACGGTTGCTCAAGAGGTAGTAAATGAACTGCAGTTCTTGTCCCGAATGTTTGATCATGAAGATGCAGTCACAGCTGTGCCAAGTTTAATTCATAAAAAATGGCCTTGAGGAAATTAAGGAAAGCCTATCTTCTCTGATAGGATTTTCTGAATCACAGCAGAAAAGCGCAGCCATTTGCAGGGCAAGGAATCCAGAGAGAAACTCGGTTTAGGGATAAAAGGAATAAGCAGGGGAAGGAGTATTGTCTCCGAGAATTGCTTGAAACTTACAGCCAACATTTTGAATGAAATCTTTTGTCACATAAGGTCCCTTTTCAGCAGAAACACAAAGATACTCTTTCATTCATCTTGCGGTTTGCTTTATTCGGGACAGTTGTAGTTTTTGAAAAGCAATAGTATGACATGATAGTGCTCTGCATTACTCTTAACTTAAAAGTACATAGGTCAGTTGCTCCAGACCCAAATGGTGTAACTGAATGGATGAAGATTTAAGTCATCTACTGTATTGTTTAATTCATTTTATACTGAAATTTCATTTATTTTAAGTAAAAGGCCACCTGTAATTGATATGTAGTGTGTCGATGAATTGTATGGAAGCCTCTGGCAGTGATTCGCTCATTGGCCTGACTGTCACAGGAGAGTCAGACAAACGTCAGAATATCATGGGTGGAGTTACTCTGATTCTAAAGTTTGCTGATTGCTATTGGCTGAGCTGTTCTGCTCCTAAGAGTTTCTGAAAAGGAAAAAGAAAGGGAAGGAAAACTGGATCATAGAATCACAGAATGTTAGAGTTGGAAGAGACCTTGGCGGCCATCTAGGCCGAACTGCCTGCTCAGTGCAGGCAGTGAAATAAGGAGGGACCGACAGGAGAGATGCATGTGGTCAGGAGGTAGGAAAGGAAGGCTTTGAGATTGCTTTGAGATTGCCCATATTGCTTTGAGAGCTATTAACCACTCAAGTGCTGCATGACTAGTGTGAAGAGTCGCTTGAACTGCACACTTCTCTTTGGTGTCCACACATATGTGCTTTAAACAGGAGCATGTGACCTGGGAATGGAAACGTTTGCATTCAAAATCCTGCCCCAACGTAAACTGAAGTGCTTAGATTGAAATGTTGTGCTATTTCCTTCAGTGGGATTAAATTTTCTTAAATCCAAATACTTTACTTGCCTGAGTTGCAGTTTGGGCTGATGACTAAGGCTGCAAGCCAGTGTTTCCCAAACCTTTTTGACCTGCGGCTCTCTTGACCATTGGCGACCATTGGCCGCGGCTCCTCATTACATCATGTTGATGCTTGCCAATTGGCATTACACTGTTTTCCAAGAGGATTCCGTGGCACTCCAAGGCTCCCCTGGCTGGTTTCCGTGGCTCACCTGGAAGCCGCGCCTCCCAGTTTGGGAACCACTTCTGAAAGCCAAAGCCAATCATAGGCTACTATTTCATGCAAGATTAGCCCTCTTTGGATGCTGTTTACCAACATGTGGACAGAGGGAACGGGAGTCCATTCGACCAGGGTGTCACATCTTGGCACCAAAGCACTCCTTGGCCAAGCCTGTAGGCATCCTTCCATTCAAAGGTAACACATTGAACATAGCGCATCTGCTCACCATGATTTAGAATCTTGGCTGGCCATATAAAGTTTTACTACTGTAGTGAGAACTAGGCCATTGATTAGGTTACTGAGAGCCAAACTAAACATGATGAGGGAGATGTTTAAATGCATCTCACCATAGCTTTGTTCAGAAGTTACATGAGCGTGGATGATGTCCACATGATGGAGTTGTGGGGGTTTCATTCAAATTCATCAAAATTCAAAAAGAATTTTGCAGGGCTGTTTCATTGGAGGAAAGGGGTTGGTCTAGCTCTTTCCCTGTAGAAATGCTTTATGTTTTCCCCTGCAATATTAGGGGGTGCGATTTGGATTGGGGCCATGAAGTGGGGGAAGTGTTAGACCTCCATCCCCCAGGGCCACAACCTGACCCAAATTAGAAGCCCCTACTACTGCTAGCAAAAGAAAATGATTTTGAGAAACGCATTCCAACATTTCCTGCATCATGAATTGTTTGGCCCTCAGTTTTGTATTTACCTTGAAAAACCAAGTAATATTTCAACAGCACTATGGGCTGCAGACAGGATACTATGTGTCCTTTTTGGAAAAGGCAAAAAGAAGAGCACAGCAGAAGCTTTTGAGCTATGCTGTTACCATTTGCAATAATGTACAAAAGTGAGGTTAACCCAAAGAAATCTATCTTTTTAGAAGCAGCGGGAGGGAGGGAGGACAGAGCAACGCAAGCATAATTGGCATTCCATTTCAGCTGACTTGGCCCAGGCCACACTCTCGGAACTACAATGACCCATATTCTCGAATTAATTTCAAGGCGATTTGACATGAATGTAGTCCGAGCAGAAGCTGAGCAGAGGTCAAGTCCATCACTCCAGTTCCTGCATGCCAGTCACAAATATCCCTCAGCGTCTTGCACCAAGTAGGTCATTGTAAGGGCTGCTGAGAAGAACATTTTGAAGTCATCTAGGAATTGTTTGTAAAAATAGTTAGTTCTGGTAAAAACTGAAAATATACATATTACAAGCGGTTTTATTGTTATCACAACTAACATAAACCAGGTGGGGTTTTTTCCCCCCACAAAAAGGAACTCAGGCTGCAATCCTAAACACACCTCTCTGGGAGTAAGTCTCACTGGGACTTACTTTTGAGTAGTCATGCATAGGCTTGCACTGCCAAGCACTTATTCATAGGAATGAAGGCTAAAAGTCAACTTTATGACAGACAGGGGGCTGCCACCAAAACCAGCAGGTCAATATCTGTCTTCCTCCTTCCCCATGTCAAGCCAGACTCAATACATGACGAGATTGGAAGGCTGTTTTGCTTTGCAGGCAGGAAGTCTCTGCTTTAGTCCCTGGCATTTCCAAGCAGGGAAAGGCCTGAAGTCACTGCCAATCCAAGGAGACAAGACTCTCTCTCTCTCTCTCTCTCTCTGTAAAGGTAAAGATGACCCCTTAAGTCCAGTCGTGTCCGACTCTAGGGTGTCCCCCTAGAGTCATCATTTCAAAGCCGAAGAGCCAGCGTTGTCCGAAGACGCCTCCGTGGTCATGTGGCCGGCATTACTCTCCTTGCCGCAGCGCGTAGCATGCAGCTGGAACACGGAACGCTGTTTACCTTCCCGCAAGCAGTACCTATTTATCTACTCTCATTAACATGCTTTGGAACTGCTAGGTTGGCAGGAGCTGACCAACCAACCAACCAACCAACCAACCAACATATGAGAGAGAGATAGAGATTAAAAAACAATATATCATATCGAAAGATTACAGCAAGTATGAAGCAATAAATCCTACTAGTACACTATTCTCTATTATCTACTTGTAATATCCAGCTGAGCCAAAATATCTCTAACATTCTATTCATTAAAACCACAAATCATCACTTCATTTCTCTCTCTTTCTCTCTCTCTTAAAAAGTCAATAAGTGGCTTCTAATTATTTAAAAAAAAATTGATTGACTTCTCCTTAATTAAAATTGTAAGTTTGTCCATTTCAGCATAATCTAAAACTTTCATCCACCAATCTGTTCTTATGACATCATTGAGCTGCAAGTTTCCCCATCCCTGGAGAACAGGAGAGCTGTTTGATTATGTCATGCCACATGCTGAGCACCACCAGGCATTCCAATGGAAACACGGACAAGGGGAAGTGGGGGAAGTTGTGTTCAACATCATAGTTAAATCATAATACTGTAATTTAAATCTTGTGCCTAAAACAAAGCAAAATTGATATCAAGTAGTCTTCTCTGGGGAGGGTGTTCCATCATTGGGGTGCTACCACAGAAAGAGCCCTGTTATATGCCCAATACCTGGTTGTCAAGCAGTCCCAAATGTGGGTGAAACAATCTCACTTGCACATCGCATATAACTTCTCAACAGTTAGACCCCTATGTGCAGGGGGGGGGTAGGGATAGGGAGGTGGGAGAAGTACTTCATTCAAGACTAGAGGTTGACAAGATCTGGAAACAAATGTAAGCTGTGCTCTTTTTCTTGATTGCAATAATTTCTTTTTCAATGAACAGATTATTTCCCTCGAATGTATAGAAATTTGAAATAAAATGAATGCCCTTTTTTGAGCCCATTTCAAATACAAGGCTCCACAAGGTAGCAGTCCCTTCACACGAACAGTTTACTGTAAGATGGATGGTCAAAGATTTCTCTGGACTGAAGGAAAAATGCAGACATGCAAGTGAAAGCATTGATGAGCACTCGCATGGGTTGAAGTATGTGGGTTGGTTTTTTCATCTGTAGTTTATATTATTCTAAAGTCTGGTGTGATATGAAAATAAATAAAGGCTTGTATAACAGAGGCCCTGATGTGCTAAAAAGCTTGTTCTTTCTATGGAGGCACAGAGCATTCTGCTGCCACATAACAAACCATTACACTTTGAGGATCATAGTGCGATAACAATAAGTTGGATGTCATATTTGAAAGATGACTGAAGCCCTATGTTCTATTTTTATGTTCTCCTGCGATTGCTCTTCTGACACCTGAAAAAAAAAGTTGCCTTAAAGAACGTTTTGCAAAGGAAAAAGAATTTTGCCGTGGATGAGTGGCTGATCTTGTGAGCTGGTCCTCGGCAAATTACTATTCTTCATGCCAATAAATGTACATAGCACTTTACAGAATCACATAGTCAAAAGCAGGTCCCTGTCCTGAGACGCTTACAATATAAACTTCAACAGTGGGGGAGACATCAGACGTTCTCATGCACTGGCCCTGCTTTAGGAACCAAAGATTCTTTGGATGTCAGGGGAGAGCACACAAGCCCTCGCCTCACTCCCATACCCGCTGGTTCGCCAGCCTATCAGTGGTGTCGCTATGACAGGGCTGGGGGGGGGAGCCAATGCCCCTGAGTGACAACCGTGGTCTTCTCGTGAGGAGGAGCCACGGCTGGTTGTTTTGGCTCCATGGCTGTTTTTGGTGTGTGTTTTTTTCAGCCAGAGAGCTGTGTTTGCAGATGCGGAGCTGAAACGTGCCAAATTCGGAGCATTTCAGCATTTCAGAAAACCAATGAGGTGCTCCCAAGCCTCTAACTGAACACTGCAGGCTATACAATGCGCTATGTAGATGAACACTTCATGCCAGAAAGTTCTCCAGCTTTTCCTTGCTTGTAGCAAACAGGAAAAAAAAAAAAGACAACCTCACCAGCTACTCGGTTATCTTTCCTTGCCAGGTAATCTGCAGTCATGCAAGCATTTCTTGGCATGAGATGATATTATTGCAACAATTTCTCTGCTTCTGAACATTAACCTCCCTGGTACATTCACCAAATTGCTGCACTTTTTGTTTGCTGACACAGAAAAATAACACTTCCCAACAGCACAACACCAGATGGTAATTGCATTCTAATAATAGAACAAAATAGTGAGATTGCCTGCTATTTAGTTGTGCTTTAACTGATGTGACAGCAGAAAGCCAGCCAGCTGGTAAATACAGAAAGAGGAATGGGATTTGCAGAACTGTTGGCCCACCAGTTTAGAAGAAGAAATGAACAAGTGGCAGGGTGACATCAGCACACACCCTGAAGGCGAGTGCAAGGCATCTTGATATTCCTTTTGAACACGTGGCCCTTCAGGGCTGGTTCTCATATCACTATTTGATGGTTGCAGCATCCGATATTAATGCATGCATGTGTGAAGGAGCCACTGCAGATCAAAACCCAAAAAGGTAGAATCTACACGGCTGTGCATGAGAAACAGCAGGTGGGAGGGGGTTGTGGGCAGTGGTCCGGGTTGCGAGAGGCCAAGGGTCTCTCTCCCTAACCGCTGAGGCAAGTTTGTAGCATTGCAGAGATCATTGAGCCAGGGCCCAGCAATCTCCTGGTTCAAAGATGAGGGAAAAGGCAGAGATGCCTTTAAAAGGGTTTGAAATGCAAACCCAGGAGTTCTAGGCAAGTAGCCTTAGCTGGTTCTGGGAAGGGAGAGCCAAGGTTGCTTTCCCAGTGGAAGGACTTGCGATGAGGTAGCTCAGCAGGTTCTGGAGTGGCAATTTACAAAAAGGAAGTGGCTCAGGGGCACTGGAGCTGTAGCATGTGGTAGTGCTCAGGGAAAGGGTGTGGGGGAGAAGCAGGGCCATCCCTAGAAGGGTGAGTGAGGGGCCCCATCATATATATGATTACCAAAGATGCTGTGCATGTGAGTTAGGTTCAGTAGAGCCCCTTTTACATATGATTTTGCATTGTCCATTTTATTCAGCTCTTGGAAGGAAACCTTTAGCACCCTTGCTGAGCAAATGGAATAGCTGTCCACATAGTTATATCCTGAGAAACATCTTGTCGTTGGAGACCCCGTTTTCTTAAAACATCTTCTGAGACTTCATTATCTTAAGCATGGTATTAGCCCTGCCTATTAACCTTGTTTTTTTGTTGTTGGTTTTCTTTTGCTATGTATGTTTATTGGGTGTTTAAATACCAATAAAGGTTCTGATTTCTACTACTTTGCATTATTATTATTTATTATTATTATTATTAATAATAATAATAATAATAACAACAGTATTTATATACCGCTTTTCAACAAAAAGTTCACAAAGCGGTTTACAGACAAAATCAAATGATTAAATGGCTCCCTATCCCAAAAGGGCTCACAATCTAAAAAAAAAGATGCAGAACACCACCAGCAAACAGCCACCAGAAAAGACACTGTGCTGGGGTGAAAGGGGGGCAGTTACTCTCCCCCTGCTAAATATAAGAGGAGCACCAATTGAAAAAGTGCCTCTTGCCCAGTTAACAGGGGTTACCTGAGGGGTTACCTCAACCAGTACCTGTTGAGAGGCGGTTTGGAGGTGTACATCCATGCTCCTCCCCCATGTGAGTAAGACAGGCCAGCAGATGCATCTGAACCAGCCCAGTGAAAACCTTGATGGAGGGGCAGGGGACATTTGTTATTACAATGTTCACCACATAGTAATAGCTACAGTACCACACAGAGACCCCTTGAAATTGCTCCGTATGGTATGGTGAGCAATAGCGCATCTTTAATGCATCAACAGACCTTCAGTTAAGAATACAGTATTCTTTCCAGGAAACAAACAAGAAATAAGCCATGATTTAAGGCTGTAACATGAATGCATTCTGCAAGAGACAAAGCCTGCACTGCTTGAGGTACAGTTTTTACAGAAGCAAAAGCGGAGGGGGTGGGGTGGAGGTGAGAGTTGTCTGAAAGTATGCATCACTATATGCTTTTACAAAGTTATTTCATGCAAGCCACTGAGGCCATAATAATTATGATCCTGCTGTGAAACCTTGTAGATGGAGCTGCCAATAACAGAACCTACTACAATTCTTATTCTGCCATGCTAATAGGCAATAGCTTTCTGAAAAGCCAGTGCACAGCATAAACAGGACACTTGACAGCAACTATATTGTTTTTCCAATAAGATACAGGTCTCTCATCTTCAGTTATTTGGTAGGAGTTCAGTGTTAATTAAGTTTGATCTGTTCTGTACTGTAGCATAATTGCAAATTTTCATTTTCCTTACATGTGCCATGCACTTAAACTAGCATACACAATGGGCGCATAGAGGGTAGGAGAGATTGTCTGGGTTGCTTGCATGCTCTTTTCACTCTCCCCCATAGGTCATCTATAACAGATCTTTGATGTATGAAGGGGTGGGGAGTGGGGTGGAGGCAATCAAGGAAGCATCCAGGCTCATTCCAAGTGCCTTCCTCCATAGCTAGGCTTACCAGATCTCCAACCGGGACCTTTAGGAGAAGGAATGTGGGCAGATGTAGCTTGTTAAACCTTAGAGCACAATCCTAGGCATGTCTACTCAGAAGCAAGCCCCACTGAACACAATGCGACCTTGGGTTGCGATTAATTCAACAAAAAATTATGTTTCGTGTATATTGGACACCTCAACGTTTGTATAGTAAAAGGATAATTGCTGAATCCAGGTGTTGGAGACGCAGTATGTTACATGCAACCTTGACTCATATGTGTCACCATCACCTGTGGTCTGCTAATACTCCAGATCCAGGTGATCGGTTCCCTCATAGTACTCTGCCTTAGTACTATGAGCTACAACTGCCAACCATTGCAGATGTTACAACCCAGCTCCTTCTGTGGCCCAGTAGTGATACTGGATTCAGTCACATCCACTTTTCCCCAGTATTCACTACCAAGATGACTCAAAGGAAAATCAGTTACTTTATTACTTCAATGTGGTTACACGGTTAGGATACCTAACGAACAGATACAGAACACAGGATAAAAAAACAACACATTCAGATCCAACCATCCTCCTAATCTCTTCCCTCAACTGTTCCCTTCCTTCCAACTGCCCCTTTTCCCTTATATGGTCCTAACTGCTGTTAACCTCCTCACTCATGCTCCTTTCCTTATATGGGCATCACTTTCCTGTGACAATATGTTATGGTCATGTCCTGTGATAACTGGGTTTTGGGAAGAAGTGATTAATATTATTAAGATTGTAACTAAACAAAGATTGATATTTACTGATGTAAATGTAATCTTGAATTATACAGTATACCCGTGACCTGGAGATTGACCTTTTATCAAAGGAAGTGGATTCTCTGCACCCTTACGACAGCCAAAAGAATGATTTTGAAAAATTGGAAGGATAAAAGTCCACCATCAATTGTTCAGTGTTTGGATAACCTTTTGATGCTTTCTAATTTTTAATGATTGGCCAATAGGCATCAATTACGGATGGATATATATATGAAAACATTTGGAAACCGTTCCTTGATTTAAAATATTGTTAGAAATATTGTCAACACTTTTTTCTTAGTATGCGGGATTGATGTTAGTTACTAAATGTACAGCTCATGTTATGATTTATACCCTCCTTTCATATATTATTTTTTTTAATGGGTTTGTTACGCCACTTTTTTCTTGCTTTTGGGGGGCTACAATTGCTGTTTTTTTTTTCTATTCTGTAGATAATGGTTGATTTTGTATACGGGTTATACGTTATGCACCAAACGAAAATGAAAAATAAAGTTAATAATTAAAAAATAAAAAAATATTTTTTTAAAAAAACCCTTCCTTTCAGAACAGAAGAAAGTAAATTCCTTTGTGTCAATAGCATCAAAACTAGAGAAGAAAATATGCCCTCAGTCCACTATTCTGCCAGTGCATCCAACTGGGAATGCATGTTCTTGTAAATAGCTGCAGATATATAAATACATTTTTAAAATTTCATCTCAGTCCTTCAGTGTTCCTAACCTTTCCAGCAAAACTTGCAAAGAAGAAAGTCACAAGTCACTTGTCAAGTGAACATGACAGCCAAGTTCTTGAAAAAAGCTTCCCCCCCCAAGAAGCCTACTGTCATTCACACAAGTACGAAGCCTCCTACCGCATTTATAGGATACTAAATGTGAAAAGCTCCTACCAAAAGAAAATCACCTTAAAAACAAACAAAACCGCGGCCGCCTGGGGCTAAAACCGCCTGCCTAAAGGCTTGTTGCAAGTCAAGGAAACTGTCCTATGTTGTCTGTTGAGTCTTGGTTTTTCACTCCAGCTCCATACAACAGGGATTAGGACATAAAAGGTAAATTAAACGGGATTATATACTCCCTAGCAGGATTGTAAGCACAGCCCTGCAGCAGAAGTTCTTCTAGTCCAGAGGAAACGAGGGAGGGAGGGACTTTGGAGGCTGGGCTGTGCGCAGTTAATTCATTGTGTGTGTGACTGAATCAGTGTCTGAGAAAAGAGCAGCCACCATTGGCATTAGGGTGTTAGAGGTCCCTGGGGCAAAGCGTTGTACTCCCTCCACCTCAAAGTTCCTTAGCAGTGGCAGCAGCTACTTCACCTCTCATCTTCCCCTTCCCTCCCTCTCCCCCTCCCCAATGGGAACATCCCCAAGAATATGGACCATGATGATGAAATTTCTGGGGATGCTCCCATTTGTGGGGATGCTCCCACCAAGGCAGTGGCAGTGCAAATCTTGGTCAACTAGTACCACTGTTGCCACTTTGGGCTGCCAACCCTCCAGGATTGGCTTGGAGTCTCCAGAAATCAGCATGGGCCTGCAGATGACTATTGAAAGCACACAATTACAGAAGGCCCCAAAAGGCCTGCTGGAAAAGCATAAAGCCTCTATTAAAACATAGGCAGGGAGAGCACCAGCCAAATTTCTTGTGGCAAGGAGTTCCATTGACTGAGAGCCACAGCAGAGAGAGAAGGTCCTTTCGTGTGTAGCCCCCAGCCAAGTTTCTGACGGTAACAGAACATGCAAGAGAGCCTATGCCTAGAATAGCCAATGGTACACATGATTGAACAAGCAGCTCACATGGCACATGCATTTAAAAATGACGAGGTGTGCAGGAACACTTACATGGTTTAGAGTTTTCTTTCCCCGCCATGGAAAATGCCCTGTGTAAATTATATCTTAGAGGGCCTTTAAAAGGAATTGGACTGTAATTCATATAGCACCATCAATGTACATGGCACTTTATGGTATAAATAAAAACAAAGTCTCTGTAGAGTTTTCAGTGGGCATTTCAATAATAGGAGAGACAACAGAGGCAGGGGAGGGGAGGAATGGAAAAGGAAGGTACCAGGGATAGACTGTGTGTGAATAGAGCTTAACATTTCTGTAGAGCTTTAGAGGAAACCCATCTCTATATGGTTTCCGGCGAGGTTTAAAAACATTTTTATTCTGCTTGGCTTTTGAGGAGGGAGGGCGGGCACGTCTACGGATCCCTTTTTAATTTAACTCCTCTAGGTCTTTGGTTGCTGTTTCTATACTATTTTTAATTACATGTTATTGCTGTTTTTACATCATTTAGCCCCCCACCCCCGCAGCCTCACTCTCCCTGCCCACACCAGGCTGCTTAGGTAATTTGAAATGCGGTCCAGAGCCCGCCGCCTTGTCCTTCCCATTACCCACTTACCGTCACCTCCACACCTGTCCTGTTTAAAATTAACAGGATGGGTGCAGAGCTGAAGGTAAGAGGGTGCCTGGGGAGGCTCTGGATATCTGCACCACACTGCGCCTCCCTCACATAACCCACACTGGGCTGCTTTCCTAAGGAGGTGACGGTGGTGGCCGCAGTTTTCTTTTCTTCCTCCAGTGCTGCTGCTGCTGCCCCTGGAGCCTGTGTCTGCTCCCCCTTTCAGCAAATGGAAAAAGGATTGATGAGCTGAACGAAGCAGCTCAGTGTGCGGCGGGCCAAAGGAGGATGAGTGGCGGACGCCGGGTGCAAGGTTAGCTGTTCTCCCCAACTCACCCCTCACTCTTCAGTCAGCATCATTGATGCAGGACCCTGCATGTAAGGATGAAAGAATTACGTCAAAGATTTTGCATAAATATGGATTTTGATAGGGACTCAATGGAGGAGAGAGCAACTGGTGTCTGTCACATCATGATAGCCCAAAATGGAGCTTCTCTATATTCCATGTAGGAGGCCTTGTCTCCATTGAAAGGGAACTCACTCTCACCCAAGCTCCTTTGCAATATTAACTCTACCTATATTCAGGATGGGCATTTCACTAGTACGTCAGAAAGATGCCACAAATATACTGGAGGATCATGTATGTTTGTACGGGTTAATGGAATGCCATGGGACTGGGGCTGCTCAAATAAAGTAGGCAGGTGTTGTTTGAGAAGTTGACTATTTGAATTCCGTCCAATGCTTTTCCAGCTTTGTCCCCCCCCCCCCTCCGGTTTGGATTCATCTGGTCATTTGGAGGCAACAGTAAAGTGTCAGCCAAGAGCGCTGGGTTTCAGCAGGGCAGAATGACAATGAGATGCAGTCAAAATCCAGGGAACCTTAAGGGAAAGGAAATGGATATGCAGGAGATTGATCTCATATGCCAACTGCATATCAAAAACAGCTGCTGCAATTAAAAAGTAATTACGGGCGTACTAAAATAAATGGAAATGCTTCAAAACATATTGCAGAGGAAACATACGGAGGCCGCTGAGTGATGCAGAACAGCAGTGAAGTTGGTTATCCCATTTTTTAAAAGTATGTCAGTATGTTTGGTAAGCAAACAAACTCCATAATATTCAGCACAACCTTAACTACTGCTAATTTAGACGCATGCATACTTGTCCATATATGTGTGTCACTGCTACAGCTCAGTGATGTGCTAACGCATTACTTCAGTCATCTGAAGGGAAATCCAACATGGTATCATATTTGCCGTTGTCTGTGAGGCCTGGTTGCAAATGTGTGAGTTCTCGCTTACACAATGGGTTTGTCAAATGAAGGTAGTGGATTTTAATCTGTGATGGAAAAATGAGCCAAAGTTTTTCCAGGTTAAGTGGGTGATTTATGGGTGTCAGGGTTGGTTCAGGGGTGGCAGGATCAGCCCCTGCAGGTGGTTCACCACCCTGGCCCTTGCTTCTTCTCTCCTCCCCATTGTTGTCTGTTTGCTCACCTGTCGGGGAGGAAGGAAGGGGCACAGAGTTTTTAGTACCTAGCAACTGGCACTCATGTCCTTGCTCCTGTTCCTTCCTTGAGCTGGGGTTAAAATGGGGATGGTAGTTACTCCACCAGAGGCGTCGCTCCGGTAGGGGCAGGGCTGTAAGTTTTGCTCGGTCGGAGTCCTGTTTACCGAACGAGCAGGAGGCGGCCCCGCCCCCTCACTGTCAGAGCCATTCCCCTGCGGAGAAAGCAGCAGGCAGGGTCTCTTGCCTGCTGCTTTCTCCACAGGGGAATGGCTCTGACAGTGAGGGGGCGGGGCCGCCTCCTGCTCGTTCGGTAAACGGGACTCCGACCGAGCAAAACTTACAGCCCCGCCCCTACCGGAGCGACGCCTCTGTACTCCACAACCCAAGACTACTAGGGAACGTTCAGACAGATGGAGATAATCTTGGGCAAACTTCTCTCTCAGTGTGGTGGAGAGTCCCCAAATCCAGGAGGGGTAATCTCCTTGAAAACCGTGATAGTAGTAGAGAGGAAGGTGGTCTGGGAAGATGGAACAAACCACCTCCACCTGAATGAACCAAGACCAGACAGATAAAACAGTCAAAGTAAAAGTTTTTAAGAGAGAGCTTATTGAAAGAATAAAACAGGCCCAACAAAATTGTATGGAAATTAAGGGAAGAAAATAAGGCACTTTTGGAAATCAAGTAATGGGATAACCTGATGGAAGGGCTGGTCTGCATGCAGATTAAAAGGCAATATGAAAACAAATTATAGCTCTAATGCTGCAATGCATCAGTCTAGAAGATTGCTTCCTACACCCACCTCAGGCAGGGAGTGGTGTCAAAGCTAACCCTTACCTATGCATTCAGTGCGCTGGATAAGTGGTCAGGACAAATGTGCAATGGAGGTTTCCTTATTTCACTTTTTATAGCCTCTGGGCATTACTTAGATTTACCTGTTGGATTGACTAGGAGTCACCTGAACTTTCTAACTTTTCTACTTCAGAGGATCAGGTGGGCTTCTTGGTCCAATGAGCAGGCTCAAAGCCTCGAGCACCCTGCAACGAGGTATAGGAAAGATCCCAAAGCATCCCCAAAGGTTGTGCCTCTGAATTTTTATCCAGGAGTACAGAGTTTCTTTTTGGCCCCCTCTCAAAGGGGGAGGGACAAAATGGCAACAGGATCAGGTGGAACAGGGGTGGGGAGGCGGCAGCAACGACCGGAAAAATCTCTGGAGACCAGGTCTACCGGACGTCCCGATGTTCAGCCCAGATATACCTGTCTGGTAGATCTGACCTCCCAGTGCAGCATCTGTAGCACCAGAAGCTGCACAGCAAGAGCTGTAGGGATGCTGCATGGGCAGCGAGTCTGGGTGAGATCAGAAAATGTTCTGGGGGCCCTTCCTTTGGCTCCTGGGCCCCCTTTTTGACCCTGGGTCTGGATGCAATTTACCCCCTGTACCCCTCTCTCATGGGCCCTGGCCATTGTCCTCTCAGCAGTATCAATAGGAACCCCTTACCAGGGTCCCTAACTATTTCTGTGTATAAAAACTTGCCTAGATAATTATTTTTTGTTTCTGTTTTTTTCTTCATGATTTTAGTCATGTTATGCTACTTTACTGTTTCACAGTCTTCTTTCAGCTCCATGGTAACCACTGGAGCCAATGTGTGCTCAGCTTTGTAAGGCTGATGATAGACGCAATCAAAAAGGGAAGTTTGCATTACTAGGAACACCCTGTCAGCTTGCGTTTCATATTAACAGCTGTCTCTAATATGCCAGAGAATCTGATGTCTCATTCTTGGCCCTCCCTACTGGCTGGCCTGCCCCGCCACTACCGCTGCCACCACCTCCTGCGGGGAAACAAAGCACTCTGCAGCTTGATGTCTGAGAGGGAAGAGGTGCAGTAGCCTGAGCCTCCCGTCTGCGGAGTACTTTTCTCCCAGCGAGAGGAGAAAGTTGCAGCAGCAGTGACCGGGCAGGCGAGTAAGCAAGGAGGGCCAAAAATAACATAACAGTGCTCAACTCACTGGTGCGCTAGAGACAGCTGTTATATATAGACATCATTAAGAGGACCAACAGTGTGTTCGCACTGCTGTGAGCTTCCTTGTGCGATGACATCCATCTTCAGCAATGCTTCAGCTGCCAGTGCAGGAGAGTGATTTGAATGCTGGACTAGGGACCAGGGAGATGTGGATTCAAATCCTAATTCAGCCAGGAAGCTCACTGGGTGATCTAACCCAGTTTGAGGCCCAGCCTAAGTTCCCTCACAGGGTTGTTAAAAGGGCAAGGAAAGGCAGGCCCATGCAGGCAGCTGTAGGCTCTGCAGGACGCAAACAAAATGAATAACAACTCTGGGGGGGGGGGGACACAAGGGCTGCAAATCATGGTGTTTCTACTCTATTAAAAGGCCATCTAACAGCTAGCAGGGGTAATGGTACCAGGACACCATGAACTGAATGTAGCACCACTTGGTCACAAGGCAAATGAAATGATGCTTGAAAGCACCAGGAGGAAGAGTCCCAAACAATTACTATTATGAATGCTGCAAAGTGCTTCACAGGTACTATCTTGATATAATCCTTACGATTCCCCTCTCAGGTAATTGTCAGCCCCCATATTGCAGCTGAGGCTGAGAAGGAGCGGTTTGCCTCGGGCCACCTGGTGAGCTCATGGCGGAGGTACGGTTTGAACTGCGGAAGTCCCAATTCACAGCTCAATCTCTTAGTTGCAATGAGACGCCTAGTAAAACCAGGATTGTCAATCAATCAGTAGTGTTGAAAAGTCACACCTAGGAGTTACAGAAAAGGGACAGAAGTTCAGTAGGTGCAGCTTAGCCCATCCTTGCAGGAGTGTTAGTGAAACAGCACCTTTTCTCACCCAGGCAGCAGTTGTGAATGGCAGAGGTGGCCTCACTATGTCGAGCCAAGGCCAACCAAGCAAAAGATTTGGAAAGCATTTTAGTGCCATGAACATGTATCTCATTAAAAATAGTGCTTATTTCGGACTCTCAACAATAAAAATCTTATAAGCTTGCAGTGAAGTTTTTTAAAAAACTTTCTTATTCAGAATAAATATGATTCACAGAAACAAAACATCTATCCAATGTTACCTGGCCACACTAAAGTTTCCAGATATTGATAAATGGGAGCAAATTGCCTGTAAAAAGGTGTAACACCAATACAACTTTATCTATATAAAGCATGTCTGTCAGGTTATCCAATTCAGCTTTGTCTACGTTTACATCACTCTGGAGCTGTGAGAGGAACTGAGAATTCTGCTAATGCCTTTTCCATACCACAGCTTAACATTGGCGCAAACACACCACATATTAATTTAAGTCCACATGAGGTGCTGCACCTTGCCAACTCCAAAAATATGCAACTGGAAACATTCTATTTGGCCTCGCCCTAGAACAATAAGTTTATATTATTATTATTTATTATTTACAGTATTTATATCCCGCCTTTCTCCCCGAAGGGACCCAAGGTGGCTATATTGCTGTTGTATTGATGTTATGCCAATAAAACCCACTCTTTTTAGTTACCTTGCAAACATGCAACTAGAAGACAAATCTCTTTCAGATGTATTGGTTTCTGAACATGGTGTACCTCAGGGTTTATCAACCTTTGGGGGTCTGTGTACCCCCTATGCGGGCTCCTGAAGGTTGGCGTACCCCTGGATCCCCCCCAAGTCCCACGTTCCCCCCAAAAGTGCACCACAAAAGTGGTTTTTCCAGCCTGCGGCGCGGCCGAGTGGGTTCTCCCACTTGCGCTGCAAGCCAGAGGGAAAATGGGTAAATTGTGCCCCGTAGCTCTCCCTACCTTGTCTCACAGCCGCCGCCATGTTGGATCTTGCAAAAACCGGAAGTGCTCAGAGATCGCCGCAAAGCAGCGATCTGAAGATTGGGGAGGCCTGCAGGCCTCCCCAAAGCTCCCCCAAGCCCCGGTATGTGCAACGGTGGCAATTTCGGGGGCGGTTTCAGCAGCGGTGGTGGCGATCCCCCGGATCGCTGCCGCTGCTGGTTCCGCCCCCGCAAACACTCAAACTTTGAGAACCACTGCTCTAGAATATCTAGTTCCAGCTTCAATTACCTCTCTATAAGCTTTGGAGAGAGCACATCTGTATCCTAAACTAAATCAGAACAGCGAAAATGTTTACCGACTTTCAAATTAATTTAAAATATTATTTCAAATCATCATGCATTGTTCTTTCCCATTTTTCTTCTTTGGAATCTGTAAACTTTTCTTCTTTGGTACACTTTAAATATATTTATGCTAGGTTAATCAAATGGCTTCTATTTTTGCATCTGTGCTGACGTTTCCATTTATCCAAGCAGGAACATTTAGGTTCTACTGTTAAATGTGAATGTCTCTTCCACTGCTGAATTTCCTCTTCTGGCCTTCTTTCTATGAAGTGTTTGCGGTATTACAGTGTCGATTACCTATACCGATTCTCAGCCTATGATACAACTCACTGCTTGAAGCCTCTAGAGAGTATAATGTGCACTCTCACTTTCTGAATCACATTGTGCTTCTGTGACACAGGTTGAGAAAAGCTTGTGACACGTTAAATAGCTTAAATATAATTAAGAGAGTGCTTAGGATATACGTTTTGATGGCATTCAATGAGCTTTCCAGGAAATCCTCACTGTTTAAAACATGAACTGATATTACTTAAGCAGGTTAGTATCACATGAAAGGATTAATAATTTTATGTTGGATCACTGGAAAACCATGGGAAAGTTACATGCAGAATAGATCAATAGGATCCCTCCCGCCCTCCCGGACAGTGGGGCACACTGGACTGAAGACAAAATTTTGTAGGGTGACAAAATTACATCCCTTTTCTTGACCGCTGAGCAGCTTGAATGAGATCACTGATCTTCAGAGAGCATTAGAATTATGATGTTTCCAGTTGCTATTTTTAAATTGACAGAAATGATTGATGAGCAATGCAAAAACACTGTTTTACATTCTCTCATGGTCTGCAAGTCCTGCTGAAATTAATAGCAATTAAATACAGTTATTTTCATCCATGAAAACAGGAGTCTCAGAGCCCAATCCTACGCATGTCTACTTAGAAGTAAGTCCCATTATAGTCAATAGAGCTTACTCCCAGGTAAGTATGGATAGAATTGCAGCCTCACCTCACAGTCAAAGATTTTTCCTGGGTGCTGTACCAGAGCCTCACACATAAGAAGGGAAATCAGATTTGTTTAGAGCATAAAACTATGAGATTCAAATGTTGAAACTAAGGATACAAGACAGTACCTGAGTCCATTTTACATCATTGGCAGTTTTTCCAATTGACTTCAGTGAGAAACTGCACATTATGAGGGGAACATAAAGATCCATAACCCCCTATTTCCCTTGTAGCACTAATGCAGGAGAAGAGGAACATTTGTTGTTGTTATTCATTTTTACAGCACCTTTGATGTACATAGTGCTTTACATAAATTGGAAGGGCAAGTCTCTGCCCCAAGGAGTTTGCAATCTAGATATTGACACAAGGAAGATAACAGAGGAAGGGAAAGAAATTGAGGCAAGGGTAAACAAGGGAAATGTATGTGATTCTTTCAGTTTCACATACTTACAGCCCGATCCTGCCTAACGTCAGGCCAGCAGAGCGCTCACTCCGCTCTCATGGTGCAGAGGCTGGAGCCGCTCACTCCACCGTCCCCTGGACTCTGCGCCGGCCGACCCAGGTAAGTCCTAGGCTGGTTGGTGGGAGGGTGTAGGGAGGGCTGGCTGGCGGGGGAGGGGGCCATTGGCTGGTTCGGTCTGGGAGGGGGTGGGCATATCTTCACCAATATCTCAAGCCCTTTCCTCAGCCAGGCTGGCCTTACATGACCTCCCCGGATGCCCACCAGCTAAAGAGCTGGCGCGCATCCGAGAAGGCCCATTGGGCCCTCCGGCGCTTACACTGGGGGAAGGGGACAAACGCTGAGGCTTTTTCCTCAGACTCCAAACCAGACATGTGCCTAGGTGGGGGAAAAACAGATACAGGGCAGTGGCAGGGAAGGACCATTGGATACAGGAGGGGGTCTGCACCATTTCCCCCTGTCACAACAGTTTCTTGCCAAATGTGGGGTGGGACCATGTTAGCTGAGATTAACATTCCAGTCTGGCATGGATCTCAATGTGGAAAGGAACTTCTCCTACACATAATTATTTTCCCCACATTTTCAGTTGCCAGGATTGATAATATGGAATCTCTGGGCATGTTTATAATTGAGACAGATAAGTTTTTTTTATTCTGCAAATTTGTGCTAAGTAGAATTTCAGTGTGGTTTGCTGTCCCTTTAGTCTCTCTTTCAGCTTCTGAGATTTAGAATGCATTCCACTTGCAGAAAATTGTGGTTGGTTTGTTTATATATGACACTTTTCCTTAGACACATGCCTCCATATGTATGGAAACACACACCAGGGATGAAGTTGGCCCATTAAAAAAAAAAGTCTACTACAAAAGCTGAGTGGGCTAAAAACTACACTTCAGATCATAGCGAATGACGTTTGATTCCTGACACCATCAGTCAGTGGGAGAAAGTAATAATTATTAATAAGGACAGTAATAAGGACACCATCCAGACGATGAAAGATGAAGCTGCAAAGGGTAGCATATCATGGCAGGGGAAGCCATAAACCATCTCACCCAATTGCACTGCCACATCAAGATGGAGCAAGAGAGGGGAATTAATAAGACATGCGAACATAGAAGCAGACATGTTTCCAGATGCAACTGTCCAACCCTTGCCATCCGTATCCAGAATGTGGATGCAGATCGATGCTTCCTAAGCCCAAATATGGGACCTTTATAATCCCAAACACTTACTAATGCATTGTGGTAATTAGTGAGGTTTAATATTTCTGAAGCGCTTTCCCTCATGCAAGCAGGCTTCGAGTCATAAAAGTGTTGTGGGCAGATAGATGGTACCTGCCTGTGCCATCTGTCTTACAAACGATCCTGTATGTACAGCTATTATTTCAGTCAGACACCGGCAGCTCCGCAATTGTTCACAGCCTCAGTGAAGAATAGTGGCTGTCAAGAGGGTTGAGAATGTTACGGCTTTTAACAGACCTGTTTGCAGCTTGTCTGGAAAGCTGAGGAATGGCACGTGGGAAAGAAACTAGACCTGGACGCAAGGCTAGAGACAGCATATTTATTACGTTCTGCTTGCTAAGCAACAATATCGCAGGAAAGGTTGCTGTGTCCTTTGGCGTGAAAAGATTACTGAATATATAAGCAAGGAAAGTCATTTACCTGCTCCTGGCTTAAGAAGATCCTCACCAGTCTCTGACCCACCTTCCTCAAAAAAGAGAAACTGGGACGCTCTAACAATTAATAGTGGTCTCCCTATTGAAGTCCACTCAACTTCAGCCGGCCTTTGCTATAGTTTGAAATTCAGTACTAGTAGTACAATATAGAGTTTACTTCTTGCTTATCCAGTAGATGGAGTGTTGGATTTGGGCTCTCTTTCAGTCTTGGATAGATCAGCTGGCCGATTCATTCAATCTGGCTGTACAGTAGGATTAATAATGGTCTGCTAAACATGGTAGGAAGGATAAGACAGATTTTAAAACTAGTATTACTGCTATAGATATATGGAGCAATCATAAAATGTGTGCCAGTGCAAGTCCCAGAGAGTACTGGGTGCTCTCCAGTAAACTGGGTGAAACAATCCTCTTTATTTTACCATTTCCTCCTGCTTTAGATAGCATGCAAGTGGGCGTGGTCACAAACTTGGACCAGCAGACATGCAAATGGAGCAGCACTGTTACGTTTTGTTTTTTTTTAAAAAAAATCTTGTGTCTTAAAAATAAAGTTAAAGGCACTTTTCAGCTTCGGGGATCTTGCAAAGTGTTATTAGTCCAGTGCACGGTTCTTCAACCTCGGGGCTGGGGCCCCAATGGGCTCATGAAGCCTCATTTGTGGAGTCGTGGCAACTTATGGAAACCAAAATGGCTGCTGGGGGGTAATGCTGGGGGTGGGTGGGGAAGCTGCAGGGGGAGGCATATTGCAGATCTCTCTTTTGACAGTGTTCCCAACTGATTAAGAAGATGGTGGTCTGGATGTGGTGGTCTGGATGGTTTAGCTGGTTTTCTTGTTCAGACCACTTCCTATTGAGCTTTAGACAAGTAGCAAATACTCTGCTGCAAAGGTGCCTATCGTCATGGTCCAGAGCCCTGGGAGATTAGTGGATTCACAACTGGGAGTTTCCAGCCGGCATGGCTGGCAGGACTGTGAATGCTCTATTCCCTCTGTGGGAAATGGATGTAACTGGGGTAGGAGACATGCTTTTGCAAGTGCCCACTTCTGCAATGCAGCATTTATGGTCCCTTCATTTTTCTGAGGAACAAGGGGACAATGAAGTGGTTAGGAAGATAGCTTGAATGCAGGTGGAGCAAAATTCAATTCTAATGTTAATTCAGTGCTAATTTATATTTGTTGGTTATTGCAGTTCTTTGAATGGGTCTTTGAGGAAGTAACTTTATATATGTAAGCAGAGGTATGGCTTACCTACATTTTCTAATCCAGTGTTATGTTTCCCTTTTGCAAGAACTAGTTGGTTTTTGTATTTGTTGTACACATCTGAAAATCTAAAACTAAAAAGATGGAATGTGAATCTGACCAAACATAGAGCATCAGTATCAAGCCTTTGATGAGAGGGTGATGGTGGCAAAGAAGCAATATTTAACCATTATCACGACCATTATCATGGCATCCAAAGCTTTTCTGAGTAGTTGGGTCTGTTACAACCAGACCACAGTGCGACATACAGAAAGCCTTGCTGGCTCATTGTGACATGCTTGCTAATCATTGTTGCTTATATCTTTCATGCCTTGGACATTACAGCTTTTACAGGTCTGTCAAGGACTGGATCCAAAGCATCATCTAGGCCTGGCTGGTGAGATAAATTGCAGTTGTTGTGATCTAAGGATGCAGACAAGGTGTTTAGAAGAGTTTGTGCCAGCTCTCTGGGATTGACTGGTGCCGCAGCATTTTAGGCAGGTTAGTATACCTAATGCTACTGAGCATGCTCAAGTGCAACCGAGCATGCTTAATAGCAACAACTGAAGCCCTGCAATCCTGATGGTTGTATGTTTTTGAAGATGCTACGTCAGGTGGGTTCAGGAGGTAATAAGTGCCTCTTTAGAGAGAGAGAGAGAGAGAGAGAGAGAGAGAGAGAGAGAGAGAGAGAGAGAGAGAAGTCCTGTCTGGCCTAAAGGATGTGGCTATAAGGCTGGTCATGAAAGAAAGCCTCTGGCTGAAGGATTGTAAAAACTATTGGTTAGTTTTGAATATTCCCTTCTTGGCCAAGGTGCTTGAGCAGAAAGTTGTCCCTGGAATGTTGTACATGTAACGTCTACTTTGGTGAACCTGCAGGGGTTCCAGATCTTAGCACGCAGTCCAACATTTCTTTCTTTCAGAGGAAGAACTCCCTTTTCTCCAAAAGAAGGAAACCTGATTACGCAACCTGTTGTAAAGGATCCTAATGCCAAATTATTCATTTATTAGCCATAGTTACGAAACTATGAATGGCTATAGATTCACTCGCTGGCACATTTCTTACAGGCATAGATCAAATTCCATTTTAAAGAACCAATTTGTGCATCCAATAGCAGTTCAGAAACGCACATCCTCTTAATCCAGTTAGTCAAGTTCATACAATATTATTAATGTGAAAGAAACTATAAACGATATTAGTTATTAACTATGCAAGAAATCACACAAATTAAGAAAAGGATTATAGGCATTCAGCTTAAAAAGCAGCAGCTGAAGAAAAATGGGATGCATCCATCCATGAATAATGATGTGGAGAAAGAGAATTGAAGCTGCTGTTTACACTTCCTTAAAATACAAGGAGATGCTGAGTCAAGTGAATAGACACATGGGCTAACATAAGTGGAAGTGTTTTTCATGCACAATTAACTTGTGAATATTGTGAGCGCTAAAAATAGAAGGGCCCTAACATGTCAGATAAGTTGGTAACAGTAGACCCATGAAAGTTAGGAGGGATATATTCTTAGTCTTATGGTCCAATCCTATCTGTACGGTCTGCCATCATGGCCAGGGCAAAGGGGGGGTATGAGAGGGGGGTGAAGGGAGTAAATTGTACCCGGGCCCAGGGTCAAAAAGAGGGCCCAAGAGCCAAAGGAGGGGCCCCAGAAATGTTCTGGGATCTCAGCTGGTCTCATGGAGAGTGAAAGACGGTGGCTGGGCCAGGTCTACCAGGCGGGTAGACCTGGGCACTACATCGGGAAGCCTGGTAGACCTGGGCTCTGAAGACATTTCGGCTATTGTTGCCCTCCCCCCAACTTGTTGTGCCCCCTCCCTCTTTGAGAAGGGGCCCAAAAGAAACTTTATACCCCCTGATAAAATTCCTCTCGGAGGCCCTGATTATGGCAGCCTCTTCAGCGGTCTGTGGAGATCTTGACAGCAGCAGCACCTGTGGAATCCTAGACCCCCATCCCGGGCCTGACCCGCTCCCAGAAGGCTCCTCAGGGCTACACCCCAGCAAAAGAGCAGGTGCAGCTTTCAGAACTCCCATAGGGGACCACACAGTGGTTAAGAAGTTAAAGTTTTTCTTTTCTTACCTTTCCCAGCCAGTCTGGTACCCTGCCGGTGCCCAGGATACAACAGATGCTTGGTTGGTGGCTGCATGCCAGCGGGGGATAACATCGGGCCATTAGAATGTCTGTTGACTATCATAAACTAGGAATACATGAATGGTTGCAAATAATCTTTGGGTTGGTTTACACAAGTGCTCAATTTTACGGGGTGTGTGTGTGTGTGATACCCCATGTGATGACTCCCTTAGCTACTATGTGTAGAAGGCCAGGGGGGGTACAATTTGACTAGAATGGGGGGAATCAGGCGGTTGGGCTTATGGAATTCGTTAAAGCACTGCTCACGTTTTCCTCCATAAAATGAGCATTGGTTCATGCATAGAGTGTCCATATCCAATAAGGGACAGGGTGCCTATACCTTTAACCATTGATATTTGGGCAGATGCAGCTCATCATGGAAGGGTGCAACAAGCTACGCCTGCCCAAATTCCTTCTTCTTACAATGGTTAGGCATAGGCACCCTGTCCCTTATTGGATACGGGCACCGTATTCATGCATGGTCAAGTGTGTCAATCATACATGCAGCGGATCACAAGTGTGAGCCTTGGGCTTGTGCACTTTCCACTACCACAGAACTAAAGCACAAGCAGGTAAGTGCCCAATAGGTTTTACTCATTTGTTGTGTCCATCTCTTTCACAGTGAATGAACCAAACAAGCTATTCGCATAAGAATTTTGCCTCCATTCTTGCCTCCATTCTCATTGTTATTCACATCATGACAAATGCACACCAATTCAAGGTTCCCTTCTGCTATTCACCACACACATTGCCTATATGCATGAGCTGTGTGCCAATTGCATGCATGCTTGAATCATCTTATATGGACCATGCTTGGAGACAGGATACATCTTTAAAAAGATCATTGTTTAACTCAAAACAATACAGTACAAGAAATACATCTTAGCTGGGAACTGAAGAACTATACAACACATTCTACAGGCTTTTAGCTTGCATTTCTCAAACAGCAGCCTGCTATGCCACATTGCTATTTGCTCTGGAGACTCAAGAGGTCTTTCAAAAGTCCGACTGTGAAATATTGGGGTCTGTTGTTCCAAAAATGTAAACACATGGGCATGTCTAATATAGTTCTTAGGATTCATTTCCAGTGGGAGAAAACCATTAAGATTTCCCCAGCTCTTCAACAACAGATCTGCAAAAAAATTCAATTTTGCTTTGAATCAGAAAAATGAAACCCTTCAAAACGAAAACTACCAAAAAGTTAGGTAAAAGAAAATATACTATACTCATGCTACAATCCTATCCAACTTACACCACTGATGTAACCAGGGGTGCAGTGAGAACGGGAGGCCCCAGAACGGAAAGGGGATTCAAATTCCCTCCAAAGGGGGATTCAAATCTCCCCTCCCCTCTCCCGCTGGGTCACACAGGTGGTGCAAATTGGATAGGATTGCGCTGTCACACTCATCCTTAGAGCTTCCCTAGACCAATATTTTAAGTGCTATTTACATTCTAGAATCAGAACCCCACCCCCCACTGTCTAGGAATCCACTCACTATCTAAGTTTTATTGAAGAGCGTTCTGCTTCTTTCATGAAGACCAATGGCCTAATCCTGAATTTGGTGCAGAACTGCAAGATAGATTAGGATGAAAGATAGCATACAGAGATTCCAAATCAACTCTACAAGTGGTGGAGCCATGTCTGTGCAGGAAACTCAAGTACTATCCTACGATTTTCTCCACCTCTAGTTGAGCACGTTAAGACTATACAGAGCCACTACATGGCTCTACAAGGAGCAAGGAGTGGGCGAGACCACTCCAACTACAATATGAAACCCTGTGTGAATGTCACATAAATGGTGAAGGTAGAGGTGTCGCTACGGTGGGGGCGGTACTGTAAGTTTCACGCCATCCCTGCCCGTTGCCTTCGCCGCACTGAATGGCTCCAATGGCGAGGGGGAGGGGTCACCTCGTACCAGGTTGTAAATGGGGACTAGGATGGTGCGAAACTTACAGTACCGCCCCCACCGTAGCGACGCCTCTGGGGGAAGGAAAGACAAGAAGGGCCTGGCAAGGAGAGCCAAGGTGAATGGTTGTCTTTCTTGGTGAGACATGGTGTTTAGGTTGCTCAGTGCAACCAACACTGCCATCTTGTGCATGTTTCTTTGGTAAATATCACAAGAATTGCACTATAAAGCATACATGCATGACTGGAATGCAAAAAAATGCCTATGGACCTAGGGGCTGCTCTAAGTGAGTAGCGGTCACTTTCAGAACCATTAAGGAATGTCTTCTACATTCACAAATGAGAATAAGTAAACCAGTCTTCAGATTGCAGGTGGGTGCTTTCATCTTTGAATATCCACCACACAAGAAGAAATCCCCTGCACAATAAAAAAACAATAATTTCTTGACTAGAACTTCTCCCTCCATGTTGCCGAGTTTTGTCTGTAATGAATTTTAATTTTGTGGAGGGCTATGACTCATGTAAGCCCCTGCCTGCAAGCTGAAATGGTACAGTCTTACCACTCAAAACTAGGCCTGTCTCAGTTAACTAGCTTCTTCAAACTTTTTCTGCATTTTCAAAGTGCATGACTGAAATGATCTTGTGCTTGGGTACTTCTGTTCCCACACTGTGGGTTGAATTATATTTCCGATTAGTACCTAAAGTATGACTATAATTGAGGCAGGAAAGCAAAATGCTTCCGTAAGTTAAATCACCTACCTAGAATGGATTAGATATAGATCTCTATTTACCTGAGGGACAAAGATCCCAGCACAAGCAAAACAGTTTTAGCATACTATGAACAATTGCACCTAAGCGCGATCCTTGTTGAAACAAAAGGCTTTCTTTCTACAACGAAGCAATTAAAAGCAGCACGAATCTGGATGATGCAGAGAAGAGTGCACCGTATACCTGACAGGTATTTGTGAGGTACAACAGCATTAAATTAGTCCAAGATCCAAGTTTTATTGGGCAATTTCCATCTTGCCATATGGTCAGCAATCAATAGGTGCCTAAATTAGGAAGTGTGATCACAAAGCCGCTAGAGATTTTGATGGACTGAGCACGAAAGGAAGACTCTGGATATTTCCAAAGGCTATAAAAGCACACCAATATTGAACTGCCTCTCTCCTTATGCCTACTGAGTTTCTACTATGGAAGCTTGCAGCTCTGCTAAAAATAGAGCATTTCTTTTCGTGAAATTGTTCCCCTCGACGCATATATTTCAGTCTAATAACAAGCACTGGCTGTTTCATTACTTCTGCCTTCGAATGAGATACTCTGATAACAGCCATTAAAATCAGCTCTTGCAAATGAGCCGTATGGGATTTCTTTTTCGATGCAGCCTACATTCTGGCAGGTTGCCAGAACAACCCTGTGAAGCAAGTGATTACCTGTGAATAGAGGGGGTAACCGATGACTGCTTGCTGCAGGCAGTTATTTAAAGAGGAGAAACGCAAAGGAGAGGATGGAAATGCAGCACATTAAAAATGCTTCATAATAGCAACGTTAGGAGCCATGCTGACCTGTTATTCAAAGGCTTTTTAGCACGGCTAGGTCACGAACAATGAAACTTAAGGGCAATCAGTGAAGCGGATTTCTGTAGCCCTTTGGATGGCTATGCACACCTACCTGCACCATGAGAAAGGCAACAGAGAAACTGGCTTTCTAAGCTTGTGAGCTGGGGGGGGGGGAGAAGGGGAATGCTGAGGCTTCGGACTGATGCTCCTGTTAATCTAGCACTCCCTATCTGTATATACTTGCTGTTGCACCCCAATGCCACCTGCTAAATTTGTAAATATATTACAAAGTTCTTCCTTTCAAGAGATCTGCAATACTAGATCTGTACTTCCTGCTGCTCAAGAAAGGGGTAGTACAAACAATATTACTTTGAAGTGGAAGGATTGTGAGAACTGGATACAACATGGGGATGTGCATTATCACCAACGGGCCTCAAGCGACACTGGAGACATTTGTGGCCTGCTCCGATACGTCTACCGCCCAATCCTATCCTCCCCCCCTCTGCTGGTGCAGTCGCGCCAAAAACAAGCGGGCTGTATCCAGCGGGGGTGGGTGGGGGTGGATCTGGAGTCATTGAGAGGGTAATGGGATTTAAATCCCCTTAACCACTCTGTAAGCCTCCTGCTTTGCAATGGGTCTCCTCAGAACTGCGCCAGCTCCTTAGCTGGTGCAAGTCTGAGGAGGGAAAGGGGGTGGGGAAGCTCAAAAAAGGGGGATAAGATCTGGCGCATGCTGGAGCCACCCCCTTCTACAGCCTGTCTGAGAATTTATTAGAAAAATGTTCCCTCTTAAACCGACTGGGTTTTTAGCGATTTCACACCAATTTGTTCATGTTTTCTGTGCAAACATATATGTTTGCCAACTTAATCCTAAATTCCAACATTCACAGTTACTGTAGCGTGCATACACAAGGAAGCAAGAGCTAGTAGGTTTTGACCCTTTTTTGGGGGGCAATTAATACATCCCGGAATATAACAGCAAATCTCATTTGTATACTTATTAAAATCTTTATTATGAAAACAAAATTGTAATCTTACAGTTTTACAGGAATTGTCACAAGAGAAAATATTACACACAATAAATTCATATTTCGCCAGGTTCTAGTTTGTAGATAACCATTTATCTACATCCCAGTCCAAGAGTTCAGATAGTTCTGGATCTGGGTGGAGCAGAAGTAGCCATCAATTAAAAGGGAACAACTTCAAGTTGCATTCACCACATTCAGCCATTGAGCATTGTGACCATTTATAGCCATAGTACCTTCATCCTTCAAGAGGATGGATTGATTCGGCAGTGCTTCATAACGTGCATGTAGCACATTGCTAGGTACACCTTTTAGCAATGTGAACATTTGAAGTACAGAAGTGACCAAAAAGCATAATTCTAGAACGATGCAATGCAAAAGACGAAAATCTGTTCTCAAACTGAATATGTCCATCCATAATCAAATTGTTCTAGTGGAATCTGCACACATTTCAAGCATTCTGATTCGGCTAGTGTACTTGACATGGCCTGTCATTTGGTTAAGGCCTATATACAGTAAATATGAACCATGACACCATTTTGAATGGCCAATTCTTTGTCAGTCTCTACTATGCATGTGTTTAATTAGGCAGTTTTGCCAGCAACAGAGGAAGCAATAAAAGCTAAGGTCTCACAAGCTGCAGACTTTGTGAAGAGGAAGATAGAGAGCAAAGAATGTGTGCATGTGTGCATATATGCAAGGAATGTGTGCACAGCTGAGGGCTGGTTCACACATGCTGTCTGCATGTAACAAACATGCCCCCCACACAGATCATAATATATGGTGCAAGGCTCATGTGCATGTAGGCCTTATTTGCATGAGTCACCTGGGGGGGGTGCAGGAAAAAACAGACAGTGTAGGCAGGACTATGTAAATAGCTTAGTGAACGTTTTGTTGAAAAGCAGTAAATAAATATTATTATTATTATTATTATTTAATAATAATAATAATAATACATGGAGCTATGCATTACTTTGTAATCTAAGTGTGATGCATTTGTATGAAGGTGAGAGAGATCCAGAGGATGACTTCTGTGACTCACCAAGTGTAGGCCATGCATAGAGGGGGTTATGTCTGAATCAGTCCTGAGACCATGTGGTGGTGGTGGGGTTAATGGTGACAAATGGGTTTCTGTGAGCATGTGGACACACCCCAAGTTAGGGTCTAATTCATATAACCAGATTATATGGCAACTACAGGTAAAGTCTCGTCCGTTGGACTCTAAAGCAACTCGCTTTAGCTAAAGCAAGGCAAGAGTCAAATCCAACTACGCACTTGTTACAAGGCTGAAACTGCTAGGAACCAACACTAGCAACTGCTCCAGTGGTCACCACAAAACAGTCGTATGAATAGGCCCTGAGTTCAAAATCTGCTTCCCAAACAGCTCACTAGAGTTGAAGTTTTTTCCAAAAGGGAGGGATGGAAATGGAATCAAAAACATCCTCTATAAGCTGTGATGTGCATTTACATCCAATCACACCTAAACAAGCAAATCATGTAGAATAGTGTTTTGTCATGTTTGTCAATAACGTTTAATGACAAATAGGGGGCTTGCAAAGATGAATCAGAGGTGGTCACATTTATTTTAGCATGGCAAAAAATTTTCAACACCCTTGGGACTTTTGAGAAATAAACATATCGGCAAGAGTTACAATTTTGGCATATTAAAGCAAAACAAACTTTAAGATCACTTATTTAGAGAGCAAGTTCTGTTACTATTTTCACATTAATGCACAACTGCTTTTTTTAGCCACAGAAATAGGCTGTTAAGACTGATCTCGCAGTAGGACAGTCTAGCAACACATGATTTTTGTTCTTTGCAGAACTTTAAAAAGGTAATAAGGAAACTATTGACCTTGTTACGTTTTACAAATACATTCTTGAATATGAAACATTAACCTGAATTACTGTATACATTATGTACACAAATATCTAATACTAGAGTTTTATACTACAACTATGCTTCAGGAGGACATTTTTAACATTGTTAAGTTTATCTTCAGTATGGGATGTCAGCGCACTTCCTTCTAATTATTCTAAAAAAATACCACTTAAAATGTACTCAATAGCAGAAGTGAAATACAATTTAAAATCTACTTTCTTGATTCATCAAGTTGGTAAAATGGTTGACAGATTGTTTGGCAGTTTGAAAACAAGCCCTATATTGACAAGAGGCCAAATCTGTCATTGAGTTGAAATGCAAATATGTACAACCCCCCACCCGCAAAATAAATAATAGCATCATAATAATGACTCAGTCTAAGCCATGAAAAAAATCTGGAATTTAGCAGCATATTTGTGATCAGATACAGTCAACAATATCAGCATCTCCAAACACTTTGACAGTGCAATCCAGTGTAACAGTAGATGCACTGGTGTAACAGCAGATGCACCGGTGTAAGTGTATGCAACCATGTGTGCATGGCAGCTGGTGGGGTGCCAAGTGGAAGTTGCCCCATCCACACACAGCTCCAGATGCATGGAACTGTGTTAGTGAAAAGTGTACATGGCTACATACAATGGTTCCCACTGCCTGCCCTTCTGCATACCGTATTGTCCCGAGTATAAGACACACCTGATTATAAGACACACCCTTAAAGTTTGGTGCTATTAAAAAACTTTAATTAAATCACTGGCATTAAATATATGCCAGTGATTTAAACGAACAGTGCAATCCTGTGCATGTCTACTCAGAAGCAAGTCCCACTGTTCTCAATGGAGCTTACTCTCAGGAAAGTGTGCACAGAATTGCAGCCTAAACCATTCATTGCCTGGGAAGGGGGGATGAAAGTGTATGTGATCTTGCTTTACAAGAGGATACAAAACCCAGCAGAACAGAGAACGAAAATTAACAACTTATTGCAGCCTGTACAGGGGAGAGGTGTGTGTGTGTCCTCTTGTTTTTACAAAGAAAAGTAAGCCCTGCAGGGCAGATAAGGAACCTGCTGCATCTCGGAGCTGCAAACGGAGCCCTGCAAATAGAGCTGAAAAGCAGGTGCTGCAAAGACGTCTCAGTCAGCAGAGATAATCACCCGATAATCAATTAGCTGCTTTGAAGACAACTTGTCTCCTCTTAGCCTCCGCTTCTTCCAACAATGTCTCATGCTGTTCTCACCATTTTTTTTTTATTTTTGCAACAGTGCGAGTATACGACGCACCCCTAGTTAAAAAAGTTAAATTGGGGGGGGGGGATGTGTTTTATACTCAGGACAATATGGTATTTGCCAGTGTAATATAACTCATATCCACTAACTTCAACTCATACTGACACTGAGGATGCATTACAGGATCAGTTTTGAGCAGTCATCTATGCAGACACACCCAGTGGAGTCTTATATAGGTGCAGGGCGGACCATGGAAGCTTCCAAAGCTTTGTTGAGCATTCTGTCCCTGTACTTGAGTGGGGGAACCCTATGCAAAAGTATGTTGAGCATGAGTAACATGCTCAATTTCTTGGATGAGCATTCCTCAGTTGAACTGCCCTACTTAAGAGGAGCACCAGCCATTGGAGCCAATCCTGAAGAGGGAACAGCTAGCTGGGTTGTATGTCTACACAGATGACCGCTTGAAGAGCTATCATTATAGGTAAAGAACTTGTCCTTCATGATTTCAGTGCAGTCATATGTTGTGATTAGCTAGCTTTTCTCCTTACCTAGAGATGGGTGCAGGTTGGCCAAGATGTTCTCTGTGACACATGACACATGAGACCACAAATCATTTGGTGACTTGTATTCTCACTTTCGCTTGCAATACCAATGAAAGAACATTACATTCTAATTACATAAGCTCTTTGGTTCCAAAATACAAATTAGAAAAAATAAAAACCTTGGCACAGAAGAAGAGAGTGTGGCTGAATCAAAGATTCAATCTCATCTCTGGAATGGGAAGAAAAATGGTCTAGGTCAGAGGTTCTCAACCTGTGGTACGTGTACCCCTAGATTCCCCCCACCTCCCCAATCAGGCCACTGATTCTGGAATCAATCACATATTCAACATATGTGTGTCTCAATCCTGTATTGGGAACTGCACATAAAGCCTTAAGAGTAAGGAATTCCATCCACAGTTCTGTGTTGTGCAATTCCAATCCAGGAGGCTTCTGTGCACATATCAACCTTATTAGAATGGAGGCTAACCGTGCAATCCTGTGTAATGCTGCGCCGGTGAAGCGAGTGCTTCATAGGAGCAGGGTGTTGCAAATGTGCTGTAAGGCACGTTTGCAGCACCCATGGAGTAAGCGGTGATGGCGCCGAGGTCGGTGCTGCTCACTCCACCGGAGGACTGCCATGCCGCTGGACGTAGGTAAGTCCTGCGCTGGGTGGCGGGAAGGCATGGGGAGGGCAAACTGGTGTGGCAGGGGAGTGGGTAATTGGGCTTGTCAGGCCTGGGAGAGGGGTGGGGATATCAGCGGTGAGCTCCGCCAATATCCAAAGCCCCTTCCTGGGCCAGGACAGCCTTATGCGGCCTCCCCGGATTTGCGCTGGCCATTTTGATGGCACACATTTGAGGAGGCCCATTGGGGCTGCTGGGCTGACACTGGGGAAAAGGGACGAATGTCTTCCCCCCCCCCCCCCCCCGAGGTGTGCCCTAGCTCTGCTGGCGCAGCCCTGATCCCATGCAGGATCTGGTGCAACGTGCCTTGTGCACTGTGGCGGTTGTTACGCAGGATTGCCCTGTAAGTTTATTGGTCTTCCATAGCCAGCGATTGTGCACAATTGTCTGTTACCAGCCTTACTGACTGACTAAGACTGAAGCACAGCAGTTTTTAAGCCAGATTACATGTTAAATGTGTTCTACATAATGTGCTTATGACTGGTCAACATTCTCTTAAAAGAAAACGTAGTCACAGGGCCCATGATCCCATTTGGGATTGTGGTGCTGAGACAATGGAAGTTAACATTTCCCCTTAGTGCCATTTTCCCCAACAAAAATCACCCCAAAGGGGGCTATTTGGAGGAAATAGTGGGAGTTGGGGGTGGATTTTCAAGCAGAACTGAACTGGCTTGCCCTCTTGTTTAAAAAAAAGTTGGCCAATTCCAAGCAAATTACTTTAAGTTTCATTTAAAATATATTGTAAAGTTTGGGCCTCACCGTAAGCAAAATTGCAGCAAGTGTGGCAAAATGTGTGGATACATACTGGATAATACAATATTAAGAAAAAAATACTGCACTTATAAAAAGGGAAACACCTTTTTATTTACATGGAATTTTTATTTTATATTTGACTGCTAAATTCCAGATTCATGTAAAGATATTTAAGATTTAACCATCAGATTTTAGGCCTTATCAAGTACACATTCCTTGTGATATTAGATAGTCCAAATAAATTAAGACAGTTTATAAAAAGGGTGGTTGTTTTTTTTTAACTGTAGCACAGCGTTGACAGCAGGGTGACATCTCAAGTCCAGATTTGCACTTTGTAATGCTGGTGATGATACATGCAAAATGTGTTTACTAAGAATGGCAGAAATGAGAAGCCAAGCTGTTTCTCATAGCAAACTATTTTGATATGGCCTTCTATCACTGAGCATATATCTCCAAAAATTGTTCTGAGAGAGAATTATGAAAACTGTTTGGGTTTTAGTTTCATTTGATAACCTTTCCTGTAGCTAATTTTATTTCTTCCTGCTTAACACTGGGATATTGCAGATTAATGCAGTTCAGTAGGTCCTTTGGTCCAATTTCCATGTTATTTTAAATAATAATAAAAAGTGTGGCAATATTGCAGAATTGCTTAGCAACAGAAAAAAGTAGGAATGCTACTTATTTCCTACATAGTAACTGAAATAACTGGGTTTAATTGAACTGTAGGAAAAAAGCAAACATGAGGTTGTATCTTCTGTAAAAATTAATGAACCTAGCTTTCTAGTTCCTCTTGGAAAGATCTCCACATTAGGCATTTTCAACACTTGTGCTTCATGGCAAGCTGGAAAAAAAGAGAAAGATATGTTAAGATACTCATATTTACAAACACAGACAGACCAATAAAATATGCTTTGAAATGTTGTTAAGTAAAATGCAAAAATATGTTTACTGGGTTGAACCAGAAACAAACGTTCTCATAGAATAGTTGCATGATCCTACACTGCCCATTACATCGGTATGGTATGGTCTAGTTGCTTGCCCTCTCTTGGAATGTTACTTCAGGGCAAAAAATGATGCTGAAACGCAACCAGGAAGTTAAAAATTAGTTTAAAAATATATTAGTTTAGGAAAATTCCTTACAAAGTTTAATACAGCTAAATGCTCTGTAACTATTTTTTTTTACCTCTAAAAGAAACAGAAACAGGTTTTAAAAAAGCAATTTACAAATGAAATAATTCCCACCTTACCCCAGCCTAGAATTTTCTGGAATCACCTAAGCATTCACCTACCTACTCAGCAGCCATCATTGGATTTTGATGCTTTATAACTACAAGTCAGCATGTGTTTTGAAACTTATTTTCACAATACACTAAGGGCCCAATCCTATCCAACTTTCCAGCACCAATGTAGCCACAATGCAGCCCCAAGGTAACGGAACAAATATTCCCTTAGCTTGAGGAGTCCTCTGTGACTAACCCCCTACCCCCCACACCATAGTGTGCAGCACACAACCCGTTGGCATGGCTGCATCAGTGCTGGAAAGTTGGATAGGATTGGGTCCTAAATCCTCTGCCTATTATATATACTATATACTGGTTAGGTTTCTGATGTCCGTATGGAAGTAAAAAGATACATAACTCAAAACATCTGGCTCTTGCTGGCCCAGAGCTATCACACCTTTGAAAGAGCACCACCAATGTGTACTGCACATGTGTACTGTACCTGAGCGAAAACACTGAGGCAGCCATCTATAACTCAGAGAGCCAGTGTATGCAATTTATATGAATTACATTGTGGGAGAATTTCTTTTAGCATGTGAAGAATTTAAAGCTAGTCATTGGATAAGCATACATTGTGGACAGATGTGATTAACATAAAAATAGACTGTTTATGTAGTAATGTGGGTAATCTGATATAGTGCATTCTCTTTAGATTCAAACTAGACCCATAATCAATATTTTGTTCCTGGAGCAAGCCTGGCTCATAGCTGGAATGAAATTGAACCTTGAGATACTGTGTTTCAAGATTATAGAACCTGTGGCACCAACCCTTCCTTGTATGCTTAAACATCTTTAAAAAAATAGGAATAATTTTGAGATACACAGCAAGTAAACAGCTGCATCTTCCAATATCCACTCTCATTTACATTGGCAAGTTACCATCTAGCTATTTTGAGATACATGGCAAGGCTTATTTTTGGGAGGTGCCAGCAAGTGCCTCTCATCATGCGTTCTCTATTTAATACATAAATTAACTTGCCATGTAGCTTGTCACTGAGAAGCAGTGCAGCATCCAGTCACAACATTTTTCTCGGCTTCTGATTATCACTATTAAATTTCACCACATATGTGTCACTATTTAAAAAATGATTTGTTTTCCCAGCACCTCTGAAATGAAACTGCTGAAGCACAAATATTCACTATGTCGCTTTAAAAAAAGTGAATGGACATCATCCTTAAGTTTTTACCAGAAGAGTTTCATTTTACATTTCAAGCTCTTCATAAATTAGTATTGGGTACAGAGCATACGAACTGGCAACTTGTATAATTGACTTCTGCAACAATGACTGTTCTCTGTGAGGTCACTTCAAAGAGTTTAACATGAGAGTAAGAAGTACTGTAGGTACCTGTCTATAAGTCAATCTCATAGATAAGTCGAGAGCAAATTTTGAACCAAAAAAATCACAGAATTTGCTATGACCCATGGATAAGTCAAGTGTAAAACTCAGGGATGGTCATTCATGCATGTCAAAGGATTTGAAGGGCAGGAGGCTTGGCTCAGTTGGGAGGGCTGCAGCCTTACATGCCTGAAGGCCAAGGATGGCAGTTTGAGACTCCGTCGCCACTGACAAAGCTGAAAAAAAACCCTCTGTAAGAGAGAGAGAGGAAGTTGCAGCTGGCACTCTGAGGGGGAGTTGCCTGTCAGTCAACGCATGTGAGGGGAATGCCAGAGAGAGGCCAGACTGTGAAAGGAAACACCTGGAAAGAAGCATCCTACGAAAGATTAGGACATTTATTGTATTGTAAAAACCGTTTGGTTTAGAATTGCCTGCCTATTGTAAACCGCCTTAAATTAAAGTCAAAGGAGAAATCCAATGACAAGAAAGGCAGTATATAAATACTGGGATTAATTATTAATTATTTATTATTATTATTATTATTATTACCACCAATTCAGATTGCTTAGCAAAAACAGCAGCTCTTCCACTCAGCTCCTCATGGGATTGTAGTCTTTGCGAGGATTACTACAATGGAAGTAGCCCTCTCAAAGGCTACAACTCCCATAAACCCTTTCACATTTATTTTTTCCTGTCTGGAGCAAAAGAAAAAGCCATTCAGCAGTTTAAATTTGCTGCTTCTGCCAACAATTTGCTGCTTCTGCTTCTGGCAGTTAGAAAGAACAGTAAAGGAATACACTCAACAGTATTGGCTGTTTTTTAAACCAATGCTACCGGTAGTTTCCCAAGTCAGAATCTGGGTCTGTTGTAGCATTTGGGAATATGAGTTTAACGCTCCTTAAATGAGAAAATTTAAAGGATCAAAGTCAATATGGACATAATGCCACACCATATTAAGGAATTTCCGAACAACCTGCTTGTCATGGAGGTCATCGGCATGAAAAAGATTTGTTGCCCTTAAGCTGCATTTTCTTTATTTCCTACCTTGTGTGCAGTTTCTGCAAACTGCTGAGCGCTGTTCTTCATATCCTCTGTCTTTTCTTCTGCTCGGCCTAATCGTTCACCACGCTCATTCAAAGCCTGACTTGCCTTCTGTACCGCACTGGTCACGCTGTCTGCTGCTGAGTGTAGTATACTGTTTCCTGCAAAAGTATAGCACACTGTTAAAAATCCAAAATTTATGTGGGATGGAAAAAATCAAAGTGCGCAAGGTGGTAGTCTAAGGCTGCAATCCTATGCACATTTACCTGGGAGTAAGTTCCACTGATGATAATGGGACTTACCTCTGAGTAGAAATACATAGGATTGAGCCAGCCAGATGCAAGGGAGTGATGACAGGATACAGGTGTGCCCTCTTGTGTGCCCCCTGAGGCATCTGGTGGGGCCACTGTGAGATACAGGAAGCTGGACTAGATGGGCCTTTGGCCTGAACCAGCAGGGCTCTTCTTATTGTGATAGAAGAACAAGTAGAGTTCTGCATGCAGAATGGGGCTCCTTTCTAATGTAAAGCTCTGTTACCTGACCCCTCAAAACCCAATCCTGAAGAATATGGTAGAGAGAGCTGCGGCTACTCAGGGGAATCTGAAAATAGCTGCTCCGCCCCCACCCTTGAACCAGAAGAAGTGCCTTCTGCTATCAGCCCTTTGAATCCAATCTATATTTTGCAATATGTTTGAGTCAGCTCCCTTTTTTTCTCTTAAAAAAATCCAGAATAAAAATGTAAATCCCATTCTATTTCAAGGCCTTAGCATACAACTTGTATTCCACTTTCCATAATTTCTCATCTCTAGACAAGAGACAAATGGAGAGTTTTCTTCAAAGCATTTAAGAACTACATATCTACTCTGTTGATATGGATGAGTAGATTTAAACTTCTCTACATGGAGTGTAGACTACAGAAGAAACTATTTGTCACCCCACTTTCAGAACTGCCCTATCCAGCTTTTGTACTGACTTTCAATACTATAACTTCCGCAGGCTAGGAATTTCCCAATATTAGTAATAGTGAAACATCACCTTTCGCCAATCATCATTGTGATTAAAACTTGCCAAGCACCAAACTGCACAACAGTTTGCATTATTGTTATATATTTGGATTGAGCCTCCATTTGTATGTTTGCTGGATGGAGACCATGAAGTGAAACCTGAGACAAATGTTTGTCACAAAATACCCCCAGTTACGTATTTCATTGGCCTGAACCATTAAAGTGTTTTTAAAAAGCTGTAACAAAATGTTATTTTTATATTCAAATGCAATATATGGTAAAACATAGCTAAATAAAGGCTAAGCACTGCATATGTAGTTTTCTATTATAAACTGATATTATTTAGCTTTGGCATTGCAGAAAAATTATTTCTGAACTTACACTTGTGCAAGGACAGTGTGATTTTAGCTATATTCCCTCTGCACTTCACCTCCCAAATGTACTTGTGGATCCCCCAATAGGCAGTAGCGTCCCTAGGGGGGTGCAGGCCACATTGGGTGGCACCCTTGGGTGTGTGTGCTTTTGTGTGACACCACTACTGCATTTAGTCTGGATACAATTCTGCCATATTTTTCTGAACGCAGCAACCTACAGAGGCAGCTCTTGTGCGGCTGTCTTCCAATGCTGGCTCCGGTTGTGTGTTCCATTTGCAAATCACAGGGTTTGCTCAGGACTTTTGCACTATGAACACAAATAATGTGGGATGTAGCCGCCCTTTTCAAAATGAAATGCTTTGCAATATTATCAGATACGAACGGTATCAAATCAAAGTCTATTCCTCGGCAAACCAGTCTTATTTACTTCCCGGCAAGTGACAATATCAGCCCAAGTCATCTCTCATAATCCGCCGCTGCGAGTCATAGAGGTGGCATCACTTTCTTTGCTCCCCTGCCACTCTGGAGCAAAATCCATTCATGTTGTGACAACATCTTGTCTACTCAAACAAGAATACTCCAGTCTGAGTTGTAAACAGAGCGCTATTAAGCATTCTGTTTCTGTAACAGCAGTGTGGCTTTTCCACATGAAATTTGACTAGGGAACATTTCTTAGGGTACTTGAATGTTAAACACTTTTTTCCCCAAGTTGGTCAAAAAATATCAAGAGTAGTAATGATCTCAGCAACTACAGGTTCTCAATGGATACAATAATGTAAAGAGCAGCAACACAAATCACTGGTGTGCAGAGAGGGTTGCCATGTCTTCTATCATGACTTCTGTGCTTTAAACAGCTGTTGAGCAAGCCGAAATTCAACAGGTGAAGTTTTGTTCAATACAGAATAGCAATGATGGCAGAAATGTGTCCCCCCATTACTTAAGCGTTAAGTATTGATTAAAGCCTGCAGCTCTAGTAAATACCCAATTAATAGGAACAGAACTGCACATATGCTGCTGGTTTCTAATCACTAACCAGGCTTTCATCAGCTGATCACAGCTGTGAAAGATGAACAGTTGATTACAGAGCTGGCTTCCTTTTCCTTTCAAAGATGCACAAATTCACATCTAGAGTCACAAACCCCACACATTATCTGTACATCTGGTTTCATGCTTCCCAAGGAAAAGATACAGGTATTTTCTAACAAACAAACTAGTTATGAGACACAAGTTACTACGCTCCCATGAAACTAGCATCTGTGTTGTTGGGAAGACAACAGTCAGGAGACGGTATGATATTTCTGAAATGAAAATGACTACAGCCACAGGACAATACAAGAGAACACACTACAACAAATGATCTCAACTAAACCACACATTAGAACAACAACAACAACAACCAGCATTTATATACCAACTTTCTTGGTCATTGGATTTCTCCTCTGACTTTAATCCAAGGCGGAGTACTAAGAAATTGATGAGCTCGGGGAAGCAAAGTCTCTCAGATAAGTAAAATTTAATTTTTGTGATACTGACAAGAGCTTAATTAAAGCTTTTCCTATTTGACCAATTCATTTTAAAGCTTATTTATCCACCTGCTATAACACTCTCTCTCAGCAGGTTATTTATTTAACAAAAATGGAAAAATGTTTCCCATGTACATATTTTAAAGTATTTATACATGATGGATAATCACCTGATGGTTATCCTAGAATATCACCTCATCTAATTTCTGTGTGTAGCGCAAATCTATACTTACTCAAAAATAAATCATTGAGACTTCCTATCTAATAAGTGTGCACAGGATTGTAGCCTTAGTTCAAATATGTAAAACAATTATTCTAAAATGTGGCTATCAGGAAAACGGTTTGACTTAGAGATATGTTTTTGAGGACAGTGAAGCAATGCATCTGAACTGACACTGCACTCCTTTCTTATAGTAGTTTGTAAATAAAGAAAACAGTTTTTGCTTATTTTCTTTCCAAGTGTTATGCCTGTTTTTACATGTAGGGCAAGCCATCGCAACTTAATGATATTGAGGCAAAGGCTGCAACCTTATTAACTCGCTTTAATCTCCAAGAGCCTACAGTAGCCTAACTATGAGCTGTACTGCAGCCACAGAGACAAACTTTGAGATAAAAGATAATTGTGTTAATTGGAAGATGGCAATTATATGGCCCATTACATGAAAACTGAAATTAGCTTAACAGAATCAAACCACGTGCAGCATTTTAAGCTATTACAATTAACTAAACTTGGATGACTGACAGGGAACCTGTTGTTTTACCCTTGTTCATGTATATATTACAGATCTACTTATATACCCCTAACTATGGCTAACTGTAATATCCACATAATACAAACATTTAAATATGTGGGAACCAAGAGGCAAGCATGAGAAACAGAAAATAACTTCATTAAATCTTCACTTATGAACTCACAGCCCGATCCTGCGTTAGGATACATGGCCGGCCCAGGAAAACCTCGGGAGAAGGGGATGTTCGTCTCCTACCCTGGGTGTAGGGCTGCCTAGCCCCAATGGTCCTCCTCGGATGTACCTTGACTCTGGAGCCGGCATACATCTGAGGCGACGGGGTAAGGGTGGCCCGAGCAGGGAACGTAGTCAGGATATTGGCAGAGCTTGCCGTCAATATCCTCTCCCCCTCCTGGGCCGGTTCACCCAAAGGCCACCCTCCCTCACTGTCTGTCCCGCCCTCCCCCCGCCCCTGCACCAACCAGTGCAGGACTTACCTGCATCGGTGGGTGCCGGGTCCGGGGGGGGAGGCGGAGTAAGGGCTGCCAGCCTCCGTGCCAGCGGCCCTTACTCGATGAGTTTACGACACCCAGCACTTGCAGAGCGCTTAATCAATCCTCAGAGAGTCTGCTTTTGTCACCATATTGGTAAGGGTGGTGAGTTTGCAAATGATTATTTTACCACACATCTGCAACTTGTACCGTGAAATTCCCTTTAACACCTAGCAGGATGACCACAAAGCTACTTCAAGCCAGTTTAATCTCTGGATTCCTAGAACACATTACTCCGCATAATGAGCACATTAATAACTCATTGTTAACATGGTAATAGGACAGCTGTAAAACTCAGAACTGTTGCATGAAGGTGATGAAATCAAACGCAACTTGGTCAGTTTCAGTAGCTTGAGAGGACAATATTAATACACAGTGAACATCTCCCCCTACAGCTAGCTGCGGAGGACCTCTCATATATCCAGGAACTATGTGAAGATATACTTCATACAATATCCAGCAACCACCCATAACACTCTTTAAAATATAGCTACTTATGGGCAGGCACTTGCGTGACACATTTTCTGTATTCCAATAAGTACACTAGTACTAAAAATCCAAACATTATCTTGACATAAACAACATTCTCAACAAAACAATTTGAGTCTTTGGCATGCAGACCCTGGATTGGATAAAGTTGACCTTCCAAAGCAACAACTCAGGATACTGAACAAAAAATACACCTGCTGCTTAGGCTTACCATCTTCCTGGAATCGAGGCGTGCTTTGGCCTAGAGAGGACCCGAGCCGTTCCCAACACGGTTGCCTTGTTTACCGGAAGCTGCGGAAGCCACGGCCTGCATTGGGCAGCCGTGGTGCACTCTTGGGAGCGGCTCGGATCCTCTCTAGGCCTCGATTCCGGGACGATGGTAAGCCTACGTACTGCCGAGCTCTGCCCCTACTGAGCACAGTCCACTCTGCATCTTTTGAAATAGGTTACTGCAGGAACAGCTGCTGCTGCTGCTGCTGCTTTTTAGAGCCAAGAATTTAGCATCAACCCCCTCCTGGGTAGAGATCTTAAAGAGTTATTACCATCACACTTAGGACTCCCCCTTTATCCCTGCTTTTACATAGAACTTAATGTTAGAATGCATTTGGCCAATTTTATTCCCCTAACAGCGCAATCCTATCCAACTTACACCACTGGTGTATCCAGTGGGGGAGGGCAGGGCGAGACGCTTTGGAGGGGAGGGGCGATTTAAATCCCCTTTGAAGGGGATTCGAATCCTCCTTCTGTTCTGGGGCCTCCCGTTCTCGCTGCACCACTGGTTACACCGGTGGTGTAAGTTGGATAGGATTGCGCTGTAAACCATTTTTTTTTTAAGGCTGTGAGTCTTAAGGACTATTAATATATAGGGTGGGGGGGAATGCCGTAAGCCACGGGTTAGTGAATGGGATAGTGAAATGTGAATGAAAACATCAAATATAAAACTTCAATAGCAGCTGATAGGAATACAAAATTGAGAGTAGGGGCAGCACAGCTGTACATGACAACTGGCTACTATTTTAGTTGGAACACATTCAAAGTTCTTTAGAAAAGACTCCATTTTTTTCTCCAACAGCAGACCTCCAAAACAGTTACCGATGCCTGTGCTGTAATCAAACACTATTACAATGCCTTCTCCAAGCAATGTCGTCTTCAAGCAAAAGAAATGGCCATCCAGCTTATCAGATGGGTTGAAAAGGATCTGTGACTGGGACTATATTGGTCAACATCTGCCTCTCACCATGAGCTTAAATTTTCTGTTTCTCATAGTTGCCACTACATACTGGCAACTACATGAAATACCCTACATACTGTATTTCATTGCTGTCAGCCACTTCACCTATAGACACTTCACATAAACAAAAGCAGCCCTCCTTCCACCCGAACCAAGCTGATTGGCTCAGTCATTTACTTGCAGCTTAACCCTACCTCAGAGTAGGTAAAGGTAAAGTTTTCCCTTGCTCGAAAGTCAGTAGTTACCGACTCTAGGGGCGGTGCTCATCTCCGTTTCAAAGCTGAGGAGCCAGCGATGTCCGAAGATGCTTCCGTGGTCATGTGGCTGGCACGACTCAACGCCAAGGCGTACGGAATGCTGTTGCCTTCCTGCGAGGGGGTACCTATTAATCTACTTGCAATTTCTTGCTTTCGAACTGCTAGGCTGGCAGGAGCTGGGGCTGAAGTTGGTAGCTCACACTGTCATGTGGCACTTGGGTCTCGAACTGCTGTCCTTCCTACCTTCTGGTCTGCAGTTCAGTGTCTTAACCACGAAGCCACCGCGACCGCAGAGTAGCTAGGATAAAAAGGGGGGGGAGAAGAACCCTGCATGCCACCCAGAGCTCCTTGGAGGACAGGTGAGAAAAATATAAATCAGTCAATCACCCATACCACACCCCAGATGAACCACATCACTGCATGTAGTTATTCTGCTTTGTATTGCAAGAACAACTTGTTTACATTTGTCCACTTGAAATCATGCATGTATCCAACTCCTCAGTATTGTAAGGATAGGAAAGTTGAACTGTATGGAATTTCAGAAGAGGTCGGTGGAGAACAGGGGCAGGGCCCACTCATGAAGCAAGCTGAAGTGCCTGCTTTGAGTGGTGGGTTGGGGGAGGCAATGGACTGGCTGAACTCTCCTTGTAGAGTGAGTGAGAAGAAGATGGGGGACACACACTCACCTCCTCCTCCAGCACAGTGGCCAAAAAGCACAATGGCAGAGCAGGAGGTGGAGATAGGGTTTATCTTCAGTGATGGGAAAAGAGGATTGCTGCCTCCTCCACATCTTCACTGACCTGGTCAGTTTTTAAGACATTGTGGACAGAGGATGTGGTGGGGGATTAACAGTGGCAGTAACACACAAGCCAAAACATGGGGGGGGGGGAGAATTTGGGCTCTGCTTTGGCTCAGGCAAAGCAGGAAAGTGAAGGGAAGGAAAGGAAAGTGCTTGACCCATGTTCTTCTGAGTTCTCAAGTTTTGGGTCAAGCAAAGGAATTTTGAGCCAATTGACTCTGCTCCCAAGCATGAATTTAGCATAGGTCTAAGCCACAAATTCAAATTTAATCCAAACTCATTTTCACCAAGAGAAGAGGACAGATTGATTTTGCTACAATGGTAACTCCTCAGGTTATAAAAGCAAGTGTTCTCAGAGTTGCGACTATAACCATTTCCCAGTCAAATATGAAAACTGAAGATCTACTTTCAAATATTGACATTTCAATAAAAGAGAAGCAGGGCTCTATGGCGGCAGGGGGGGGGGGGAGAAATTATGGTTGACTGGAGGCAGGAATTAGCCTCAGAAGACGCGTGTTGTCATAAACCAATTCTCTCTTCCCCAGCAATCCTTTATAGTGCAAGACAGCTTTTCCTCATTGCTGTTCTGGGGTGGGATGGGATGCTGGCTTCAGAGGATATGTATCTTGAGGACTGGTGTCGTCTGAGCCCAGTCCCCTGCACCATCTTTTAGCCCCCAGCTGAAGGGAAGGAAGCAAACATTAGGCTACCTGTATACTCTCAGCCTCAATCCCAGCCCCGGTCAACTGAGAGATCACACCTGTACACTGCTCTCTCCTGCCAATATTTGGAGTCATCCAGATTATTGGTATTACCAACAATCCAAATTAATGACAGTAACCCAAGTAATAGCGATGGGTCTGTGTTCAGGCTACTGCCAACAGCTATTACTCTTCTGACCACTAGGGATAAGCCACCAGACAGAGGGTGCACTAAAGTCACCCTTACATCGCACGCATCACGTCCCAGAGTAGCCGATGTGTCGATTTTGATTGGCCCAACGCGTTGCTCTGCGTCTCGCCCCCACAACACCTAACGCGGCCTCTCATTGGCCGAAGCTCGGTTTATTCAAGTTGGAATGACCTTCGGCCAATGAGAGGCCGTGTTCGGTGTTGTGGGGGTGCGACATGGAGCAACGCGTTGGGCCAATCAGAATCGACTCCGGAACGCAACACAGCTTTAAGCCCAGAGAAGGACACAGACAAAAATACAAGCTTAAAAACATTTGTGTAAAGCTGAATAAAAGATTAAACAAGATGCAAGTACGTTAAAGAAACAGAATATAAGATACGAGAATGAATCAATTCCTAGCAGATACAAGCCTTTTGGAGCTGAATAAGCTGAATAAAAATAGAAATCCGCATGTATAAATCCTAACAGTTACCGTCCCTTAGAGAGTACAGGAGAGAAAGCTGTTTTTGCAGCCACCCGTGCAGACAAACGTTAAAGGTAGCACAGGAGTAGGGAGTTTTGGGAGGGTGTCTCAGAGTAATTACCTCTACACTCTTTAAACTCTGAATAAGCTACTTCATCCTAGAAGTCCTAAATTATTTCCTCAACTTTCTGAGAAAAAAATATGTAGGACCCATACACAATTATCCACCCTTATGGATAAAAATATGTATACAGTACTTCCCATCTCCAAAAATACACTTTTGCCAAAGAGGCTGAATAAGGGAGGTTCACAGATTGAACTGTACCCTGAGCAAATACTGCGAGTCTTAAACCTAAAACATCTTTGGTCTACTAAGGTCAGCACCCGGTTATCGCCTGACGACGACCAACATTAGGACACTTGCCTAGAGCTTTTGGGGCTATAGATCTGACACTGAACTCCTGCCCACGGTATTCCATACAAAGTAGGATTTTTTTGCCGGGGGTGGGAGAAGATGTGGAGGATAATTTCAAAATTCAAGGTCTGATTAAAATCACGACTGTGAATAAAAACACTTTAAAAGTCCAACATTTAAAATACATTAAAAACATTCCAAAACCTATTTCAGCATGACATTTCATTCATAATCCATGAACTTTATCAAATGCGAAAAAGCCTAAGTAGGCAGGAAGATGGTGACAACCTCATCCCAGTCCTGCTACTTTAAAGAAGATTTTGGCGCGCATTTGCCAGAGGAAACAATTAAGACCGGAAGAGATGCATCTGTTACAATGAGACTCTGTCCTCAGGTAACCCTGTTATACTGCCTCTAGTGGTTGACCTGAGAATAGCAGCTGTGTGGTTTCTATTTCTGTTTAAAGATGGAAATCAGGTGCTTAACCGCAAACAGGAGTTTTCTGTTATTAATAAAATTTGGACTCCTGCAATAAGCAGAAATAAAAAGTAAAAAGAAATAGAAACCACACAGTTGCTATTCTCAGGTCAACCACTAGAGGCAGTATAACAGGGTTACCTGAGGACAGAGTCTCATTGTAACAGATGCATCTCTTCCGGTCTTAATTGTTTCCTCTGGCAAATGCGCGCCAAAATCTTCTTAAAAGTAGCAGGACTGCGATGAGTTTGTCACCAACTTCCTGCCTACTTTGGCTTTTTCGCATTTGATAAAGTTCATGGATTATGAATGAAACGTCATGCTGAAATAGGTTTTGGAATGTTTTTAATGTATTTTAAATGTTGGACTTTTAAAGTGTTTTTATTCACAGTCGTGATTTTAATCAGACTTGTAAAGTCGTTGATATATTTTTAATACAGTTTTCACATTTTATAAATCTACTATTTTATAACCTTGAATCCCAAAGATGTTCTATTTGTATATTTAACTTCATTTTTGTTCATTAACTTAGAGCAAGAAAGAGAGAAGTATGGCGAACTCTGCAGTTACCTCTGCCAAATAAAGATGGTGTTCCGTACTAATGAGAGATACAAAGTTCATGAACCCTAACAGGCAAAAATGTCGCTTCCTGACAAGAAAGCAGCAGTGCGCACATTACTTAGAAACTGTCAAACTATGTTGAAGATAAACAGTGATACAATTCCTCGCTATTTCTTTGCAAAGAACGCACCCTGACCCACGTCAGCTAAGCCTCTCAAACGCCTGAACTGAAGTGACACTGCTGTATTAACAGCCTAACCTTCTTGAACTTCAGAGGTTGCAGTGATTTTTAGGTTAATATGGCAGCTGATTTTGCCTAGAAACCATTTCTGTACAGACCTATACAATCTGTAGATTAAGTATTTGTAGATTAAGCAAATGTACTGTAGATTAAGCACCCCAGATCTAATTGGCTGCACGACTGATCTTGCAACTGTGATCATGCATGATCTTTATGGTGTATAACTGCACGTGTTTTAGCTAAGCAGATGTTGAAATCTTATGCACAATAGAAGGATCTGGATTAGCGGCCTGTGCTGCCTTAGTGGAAGTAGTGTAGAGATCAAGGTTTTGTTCTACCACCACCTTGTGCCAATCCATTACATAGTGCCAATATGTCCCTAATCCCTTTAGTGCCAATATGGGGTAGGGGGAAGCGGAGGGGAGAATACCATGTCAGATCTCAGTTCCCTACTACAGTGCAACGACACATCACAACAACTTGATGTTTATGCTCAGATGACATAATCTCTTCTGGCTATACAAAGACCATAATGTTGACGGGGGTGGAGCATTCTCCCGGTTTCTAGAAAATCTACAAACGCTTCCCTGGCTATTGCCATACCTATTGCATCTATACCAGCTCTTCCTCCAAGGAGCTCATAACAACATTTGAGCCTCATAACAGCACTGCAAAATCGATTAGGCTAAGAGATAGTGAGCTGCCTGGGGACACATGGCAAGCTTAACAGATGAGCAGTGATATGAACATGCGCTTGTTCCATGTCCAAGCCCAGAACCATTTGATTGATTTTACTATGTAAACTGCTTTGTGAATTACTCTAGTTGAAAAGCAGTATATACTAAATATTCTTACCACCACCACCATCACGCTGGCTCTCATTCATCCCTGCTTTTAAGCTTGCAATCCCATACACACTTACTTGAAAGTAAGCCTCTGTGGGATCTCACTTTGGAAAAAAAAATGTACATAGGATTGGCCCTTAAATCAATACCACCACACCTTGTCTATTCCTGTATTCACTTTCATTATAGCCTTTTGTTACCAGGTATACACATTAGCTTAGTCCAGGACTGTCAAACATGCACAGCGGGCCAAATAGCATTCATGACCCCCCACTGAGGGCCGGAAGTGATGTCAGTAAGCAGGAACTGACATCATTAAACAGGTGATGACCAGAAATAAGCACTTTTTTTCTCACTTAGGAACTCATTAGCTGCAAATGACAGAAGAGAAAACCTGCAAATCTTATTTTCAAGATATAGCAGAGCTCAATTATCACACGGGCTGCCTTTTCAGCAGTGCAGCAGCTGAGAGGTGCTCTGCAAAGTGACGCATTGGCAGAAGCGGCACTGCCAAAAGGGTGGCCTCAGTGATAATCGAGCTCTCCCAGTGCTTTAGCAGCTTCTCCCTTTCTCATCTCTCTTGGTCTGCCTCTTCCCCCATACTGTTCCTCGCCTTCTGAAACCTCCTTCCGAGGCTCTGGGAGAGACAAAAGAAGTGGTGCTGCTAAAAGGGCAATGCGGGAGAGTCCAATTATCACATGGGCCTTTTCAGCAGTGAAACTTCAGCAGAAGTGGTGCTATTGAAAGGGTGAACTGCAGGATAATTGGGCTGTCCCAGCGCCACTCTTTCAGCAGTACACTTCTGCCAACGCGTCACTTCGCAGCTCAGCAGCTGATGGCAGTGCTGGGAGAGCCCAATTATCACCGGGGGGGGGGGAGTCAAAGGGCTCCAACGGGCCGTATCTGACCTGCGGGCCTTATGTTCGACACCCCTGGCTTAGCTTCTTGCTAATTCCAGGGTCAGGCCAAGACATTTTTCTGCGTGACGCAGAACCTCAAAAATGCATAGTCCTCCCCATTTTGAATAGGTATGCTTCTCTTAAAGAACCAAAAAATGCTTCCTACAACCAGTACTGTAGTGTCTCCTCTGCATTTTTCCACACTTTAAGCTGTAAAAACTATAAATTCATTAAAGTACACTAAGACAGGTATCTAGTCCGGTGTCAGTGAGCTCGTGCATATAGTCTTGAATTCAACACACTTTAATGACTACGCAATTAAATTATGTAAAATGGTGCATTGGCAAGTAAACAGCTTTAAATGCAATTATCTTGCTGTATTCATACTGAAGGTGGTTAAAGAGTGGCAAGTGTGGTCTAAACCACACCCTTGTTAAATTTCTGCAGGTTTAAGTGGGTATTCTCATGTGCAGTAATGACAGCAAGGAAAGAATTAAAAGTGGCAGTATTTAAGTTTAATACAAAGTAGGCAGATTTTCAATTTATGTTACAGCATTTTCAACTTTGAGAAGGTAGCTGTGAATGTACAAACAATTCTGTACTAGGTAAATGTTTTAACACAGTTCAGTGTCTTGTTTAATTTTAGACCAAGAGCAGGATCTCAGCAAACAAGCATCCATTAGGAAATTCTGGTAGTTGCTTGACCTCCCCCTTAAGGGGTTAAGATAGATTCCCCCTCCCCAAGGAGAGAGATTAAAACTTTAGAATTCACATAGGCATCCTGTATTAATTTAAAGCAGACCGAAAGCACTACTGTATTAACTAGCTTACTGTATTAACTAAATCATTTTATAGCCTGGTACTTATCACTATCAAATGCAAACATACTGTGGTAGGAAATTTAGAGTGGTAATAGCATGTTCCAGCTGAAGTAAATGACAGTGCAGACTCAAAGGGCTTAAATACCACTGCATGCCCGGTAAACAATTCAGCGCTGATTAAGGCTTCTAAAAATGCTTAAGGTAGTAGCTAACACTTGCAGTTGAAGAGACTGTTTATGAACGAGCATGGGGCCCAGGAGAGAGTCAATGTGGATGCTATGCCTTTGACTGCTTAGGAACCAGAATGGTATAAACAGAAGCAAGGCACCCACTGTTCATGGAGCTGAGGCTTCAACGATCTGCTTTGCTTCCATTCCCTCTATACAGTATTTCATTTTCCCGCCTGTGCAGAAAATGCATCACTAGTCCCCAGCACCATGTCCTTATTTCTTCCCTCGAAATCCAAAATCCTTGCAAGCATCCAAACATGAAACGTGCAATTTAGCATTTACGATTTGAGAATCGGAATATGTAAGGCACAATAAATTGTTTTATTTATTACATAAATCACCACAGGGCATCAGATCAATGGATCAAATATAGGTTATCTGAATATCTTTAGTTTTAAAAACTCCCTATAAGTTTTATATCATAAGAACATAAGAAGAGCCCTGCTGGATCAGGCCAAAGGCCCATCTAGTCCAGCTTCCTGTATCACACAGTGGCCCCACCAGATGCCTCAGGGAGCACACAAGACAACAAGATAACCTGTTTCCCGTTGACACTCCCTTGCACCTGGCACAGAGAAAACCCACTTCTAAAACCAGGAGGTTGCTTATGGCTTGTAACCTGTGCTTTTGTAACTCCTAATAGCTTTTGTTTCGTGCGGCCCATGAAACTACCGACATCACCATGTGGATTATTTATAGAACACCTTGCTAATCTCAAGGAATACTTGGCTGAAGAACAGCAAATGTCTCATTATAACTATCACAGTGGCATAGTATTCTCCAAGGAGACACAATTGGATAGTCCATTAGTAACTTCAGCCAGCTGTCATAGAGAAAAAGGTTACAGGAGGCAAATATATTATTGTTCTTTTCTAAAAAAAAAAAAAAAAAAAAAGATCTCAGCAGCCATGCCAGAGAGTTCTTTTAATTTAGTGGCAAATTGATTGCTCAGAGACCAAGGGGAGCAGGCTGCCACTGCAGAATCTCAGATCACCTCCTCCCAGGTCCTTGCATTCTCTCTCTCCTCCCATTGCAAATTTTTGCTGTTCTTGTCTTTGCCTGAAGGTGTCAGCAACTCTATTCTTCAGACACAGTATATACAGTGCTGCTTTTCCTGAAACAATCCAAATGCAAGAGGCACTAAGTGCATGTAGAGGAAGGGGGGAAAAATGAACAAGATTTCTGGCATCCCTTCAGGCAAACAAATTAAGTCTCCACCAAGAATGGATTCTACATAACCTGATTTCCAGTGATCTGGCAGTAGCTTCCAGCTTCTTTGAAAATCACGTCTTTAGGAGAAAGCTATGTTAGTCTGTTGTAGCAAACTCAACAAAACCTCTTGAGGCACCTTAAACGCTCACAAAAATTTGTTGTAGCATTTGCTTTTGTGAACTATAGCTCACTTCATCAGATGCATGTGAAGTATTATCCTACACTGGCAGGCTGCAGGTCTGGGGCAACTCAACCAGTGTGGCCCCTCCCCTTTTAGGGCCATATATTGGTCATGACAGTGCGGGGCCCAGAGCTCTTACCCAAGGGATGGCTCTGCTGGCAGGTATACCTTGCACTAGGTAGCTGCCAACCTAGAATTAGTTGACATGCATCTAGTGAAGGGAATTGAGTGAAACTGAAACAAGAACATATATTCTCCTTGTTTACCCTGCTTTCACTCCCCTCCCACTCCTATGTGATTATCTAGATCAGGAGTTCTCAATGCTGGCGCGGCTGGGACCCACCTTGTCTTCCGGTGGTGACGTCGTGCCCCACCTCCTGCAGCTGCTCCCGGCCCTGGACTGCCTCTGGAGGCCACCACAGTCCTTCCACCACGATTGGAAGTCGTATTGGTGAAACCGAAAGTGACCCAGAAGTCATGTCCGGATACCTTATGAGATTTCTGGAGGACATTCAGAGCCAGGAGGTGAGTCATGACCTGGGTGTGGCCTCCGGTTGCTTCCGTTTGGCTCCAATTTAGAGTCAAATGGAGGCAACGGTGGGCAGACCCAATTCACGACCCACCTCCACATCGGGCCACAACCCACCAAGTAGGTCGCGACCCACAGTTTAAGAAGCCCTGATCTAGATTGTAAGTCCCTCAAGTCAGAGTCCTGTCCTCTCATTCTGTGTTAAGCGTTCACAACTCTCTCTATAATAATTTTAAAACATAGGATTTCAATAGGAGAATCAAGAGGGTTTGTTTACATGTGTTATGTGGAGGTAACAGCCTTTTTGAACTTACTTCAGCCTTGAAGGTAGGTAGCATGTTCTTCAAAGCGAGGAAATCAGTTCAGAAAGAATCAAGGGCTCTTGACTTTATTTACAAACTGTAATGAAAACTTCCAGATTTGAAGGAAGAATGGATCATTTCAGAACAGGTCCAGCTAGTATTGTGTAAAGAGGCTATTAGTGGCATCATCTTTTCCTCCATTAGTGGGAAAAATTACTACTGAAGGTTTGCCAGTTCCAACATCAACTATAGTTCTTGGACTGTTGGAACCTATCCAGAACAGTCAAATTTTAGCAGTGTATAAACACATATGTTAAAGAAAAAAAAGTATTAATCACCTTCTATGATTTAATGAACATGCTACCCAAATTAACGGCTAACATCTTTCAATGACCATGGAACTACTAATTACATGCTATAGATAGACTTCTGAGAACTGAAGAAATGTAAAATAACTGAAGTGCACCAGTTTGACTTACAGTTAATCAGAAAGGCTCAAAATCAACATTTATCACACAGTTCTAGAGATTAAATAAGGAACCATGTTTTTTCCCCCTTGCTGTAATATTCAATGTAATTGCAAAATTATTTTTTCAGAGATGTGCAGAAGCAGCAGCTTAAATTATTTTTTAAAAGAGTTAAAAATGATGGCATGAATATACCCAGCTGGAAATAATTAAATGACAGCTACACGTTTAAATGGAATCAGATACTGCCAATAAAGCAAAGGCAGTACTTTGCTAAGTTAAGAGTTTGGCGAGACACATGCTGGTTTCCTTTCTTGCAGTATTCTCACCAATTACCTGAAAAGGTAGTTATGCCAAAAGGGAAGAAAAATTCTTGATCGGAAAACACCGGAGAGGATAAAGGTGTCATCATGTGCAGTAATCCACAGCCATTTTAGGAATGGCTAACAATGTTATCCATTTTGCAGTCCAGCAATTTATTTATTTATTTAAAGAATTTATACCCCGCCTTTCTCCCGAGGGCACTCAAGGCGGCTTACAACACATTAAAATACATATATATTCTTTAAAATAATTAATTAAAACGATTTAAAATAAACACCCCAGTGGGTCACCTGAGTTTACATATGTTAAAAGCCATTTGTTAAAAGGTTAAAAAGGTCAGCCCACCACGTCAGACATTAAAAGCAGTCCTGAATAAAAACGTCTTAAGGCCCCGCTGAAAGGCCTCTAAAGAGGGAGTCGTTCTTAATTCCAAGGGGAGGGAATTCCACAATTGGGGCACCACCACCGAGAAGGCCCTACTCCGCGCCACCATCCCCCTCACTTCCGCCAATGGCGGCACGGTCAACAGGGCCCCCCTGATGACCACAGAATACGGGTCGGATTATAAGGAAGGAGGCAGTCCCTCAAATACCCTGGACCCGAGCTGTTAAGGGCTTTAAAAGTCAAAACTAGCACTTTGAATTGTGCCTGGAAACGAAACGGCAGCCAGTGTAGCTGCCGAAGCAACGGTCCGACTGAGTCGAACCGACTGGCCCCGGCAACCACCTGGGCCGCCGCATTCTGCACTAGTTGCAGTTTCCGAACAGTCTTCAAAGGCAGCCCCACGTAGAGCGCATTGCAGTAATCTAGTCTAGATGTCACTAGGGCATGGGTCACTGTGGCCAGGTCTGCACGATCCAAGTACGGTCGCAGCTGGCGCACCAGCCAAAGCTGGGCAAAAGCCCCCCTGGCCACAGCCGCCACCTGAGAATCCAGGAGCAGCTGCGCATCCAGGAGAACCCCCAAGCTGCGGACCTGCTCCTTCAGAGGGAGTACAACCCCATTCAGAGTAGACGATGATCTAGTACCTGAGTCGTAGACTTCTGGACCAGAAGAACCTCTGTCTTATCAGGATTTAATTTCATCTTATTTGCCCCCATCCAGCTCCCAACTGCCTCCAGACAACGATTCAGGACATCGACCGCCCCCTTGGAGTCGGGTGGAAAGGAGATAAAGAGCTGGGTGTCATCCGCATACTGATGACCACCTACCCCAAACCCCCGGATGACCTCTCCCAGCGGCTTCATATAGATACTAAACAGCATAGGGGATAGAATTGACCCTTGTGGCACCCCACACCTCAAGGGCAAGGGTGTCGAACAAGCATCTCCCAGCACCACCTTCTGGGATCTGTCAGCCAGGAAGGAGCGAAACCACCTCAGAATGGTGCCTCCAAGCCCCAACCCAGCCAACCGACCCAGGAGGACACTGTGGTCAATGGTGTCAAAAGCCGCCGAGAGGTCCAGCAGGACCAACAGGGATGCACTCACCCTGTCTAATTACAGTACTTCCCCCATATCCGCTGGGGATATGTTCCAGGCCCCTCCGTGGATACTTGTTTACATGTGTTATGTGGAGGTAACAGCCTTTTTGAACTTGCTTCAGCCTTTATAGAACACCTTGCTAGGAGTGAACACCCCCTCCATGGTTTCCTCAGTGCCCCCCACCCTGCTTCCCCTGCGGGCAGATGTGCGCCTCCCCCCAGCTCTTATTTTTCTTTCAGCAAGCTTTGTTTCTTCCTTAAAACAGAGAAGAAGCCTCCATTGCAGGCAAGTAGAACGAGACTAAGTCCTAGAGAGGCTCTGTAAGGTTTCTGTTTACCTTGCAGAGCCTCTCTAGGACTTAGTCTTGTTCTACTTGCCTGCAATAAGTAGCCAGAGGCTGCTTCTCCTGTTGGTTTAAGGAAGAAATGAAGCTTACTGGGAAAAAAGTAAAAGCCGGGGGGGGGGTCCCCACAATCCGTGGATAACTGAAACCGTGGATAGCAAATCCGTGGATATGGGGGACCACCTGTAACTATAAGTAGGCTTACCATAGTCCCGGAATCGAGGCAGGCTTTGGCCTAGAGCGGACCCGAGCCGCTCCCAAGAGTGCACCGTGGCTGACCAATGTGGGTGCGGCTTCAGGTAGATGACACGACCGCATTGGGCAGCCACAGTTCATTCGTGGGAGCGGCTCGGGACTGCTTAGGGGCAACTTAGCACTTGGGGCAACTACAATTTCAGGTTCAGGAAAAAAGATATACAGGTGGGCCTGCATTATATGTGGACTCGGTATTCGCGGATTTGACCATCTGCTGTTCCTTGTTATCTGTGGGGGTCCTGAACGGATTCCCCGCGGATAACAAGGGTCTACTATATATACACTTTCTAAAGGAACTAAGGCTGCAATCCAGAACTAAGGCTGCAATTCAGTGTTTCTCAAACTGTGGGTCGTGACTCAGTGGGTCGCAGCCCAATGCTGAAGTGGGTCACAAGCCAGGCCCACCCACCCCTTAGTTTGGCTCCAAACTGGAGTGAAATGGAAGCAACCTGAAGCTGTGACTCATCTTGTCCTGCCGCTCCTGCATTGCACCAGGCCTGGGATTGCACCAGCGGCCTTTGCAGGCCTCCAGAAGCAACCGTAAAGTGACTTCCAGTTTACTTCCACGTTTGCCAAAGTCATTTCCGTATGCTTTCTGAGGCCTCTGGAGGCCCTTGCCAGGGGGACGAGGTGGGTCGTGGCGGGGGAGGGTTTGAGAACCACTGCTAGATACACTTAACTAGGAGCAAGTCCCATTGAATTCAATGAGACTTTCTTCCGAGTAGCCATGCATAGGATTGTGCTTATAAGATCCCTTTTGCAGCAACTCCTCCAGCATGATTTCCAACATTGCATATGTGAAAACTATTCCAAACTTTAAAATTACCCCATCATGAAGGGAATAGGATGAAATGTTTCCTTAACTGATGAGCAACAATCAGCAACAAAATAGCTAAACTATTTCCCCCTTTGATTTAATGATTAATCACTGTCTGATTGCAGAGAAACACATTTTTTGATGGCCACTGTATTTCAAGTAGAGATGTTCCTTCCTTAACTCTAAGGTTTGTTCAACAGCATGTGGGAAACGCTGCTTTAAGCTTGATTAAAAAATAGCTCTCTAATACAGAAGTGCCAATTTTCCCCCCTTTAGTCCCAAACTATGAAATGTTGACTTTGACTATCATAAGTACCAAATAATTAAGAGTAGAGCCTGCAAAATCTGAGTTATAACATGAGAGTTCCTGGCTTTGTCTCCTGGACATATGCTTACAATTAAACCATCAAACCACTGTGGAATTATGAAGCACCTTTAGTTGGCAAAATACTTCACATTTATCCTAATATCAACATTTACAGACAGCAAGGCCAATGTATAATATATTAAAAATTTAAAATATATTAATAATATATTAAAATGTTAAAAAGCCATTAGAAAATACAAGAGTTTGAGTGTGAAAGAGACAGAAGAAGAGGTACTTTGCTTTTCACTATTTCAGCTTCATCTTATTCTTTTTTAATGCTCTGAATGAACTATCAGCTGTAGGTGATGATTGGTGCAGGTCAGTGTCTTGGTCACGCTGCTTGTGGCAGCTCGGCCCTATGGTGTCCCCTCCCTGACAAGAGCTTCTCTCCCAGAAGTGTGCCCCAACATTAAACAACCTGAGCAGCATTACGATCTCAGGCGATTAGAGCCTGGTGGTCAAACTGTGCTCTCTTCAATCAACCAATGGAGCAGTTTCCAAAATTCTACCCACTAGTTCTCACTAACCTCCTCGCAAGCATGTGGGGTGTGGATAGCTGAGCTGGCCGCTGCAGCAGGCGCTGTTTGACACATGCCAGCCCAATGATTGGCCCATGCAGTGCTCCCTCTGATAGGTCCACATGCTACAACCTCTTAGCCAGGTGTGCCTGTTTGAAGAGATGCTAGGTGTTAAATGCCAGATGCGGTGTGCTTTGCCTGTCTCCTGCTGTGGCTGGGTGGTTAGAGAGCAGCATTATGGAGTAGCCAGTGTTGGTTCTGGGCCTGACTCCCCCTCTTATTTTGTCCCTGGTCAGTCATGCAAATGGCGAATGCCTTGCTGTAAGGTCAAGTTCCTTGGGTGGACCCAAACCCAACTTACCTGCCTCCCAGTTGGGCAGCGCAATCCTGTGTAAGGATCCGGCTGGCGATCCAGGGCCGCCCACTGGATCCTGAGCCCAGGTGGCTGTTCTGCTACCGGGCCGGAGGTCTACTCAGGGAAGGGGACACCCATCTCCTTCCCCGGGTGTAACTCCAGGCTAGTCCGATTGGCCTCCTCGGCACTAACGTCACTGGCCCGTGGCAGGGGGAGCTGCTGCAGGGTGACGCGCGTCACCCCGCCCCCACACGTCACCTCTGCTGCCGCCGGCACCGTGCGTCACCCGGCCCGGGTCGTCGGACGCTCCAAGGCCTTATCCCAGCCTCGGCTGGGAGAAGGTCTCGGGAGCGTCCGACCCGGCCAGCGGTGGGGCCGCTTCTGCGAGGCCCTATGCTATGCAGCTTGTTTGCGCATGCCCACACCAATGGGCATGTGCAAAACTGTGGAAACAAGCCGCATAGCATAGGGCCTCGCAGAAGCGGCCCGACCGCCAGCCAGGTCGGACGTTCCCAAGGCCTTCTCCTGGCTGAGGCTGGGAGAAGGCCTCGGAGCGTCTGACAACCCGGTCCGGCCGCTTCTGGCGAGGTCTATCATGGGGGTGACGCGCGCCCATCTCGCCACAGGGTGACGCGCGCCCTAGTGACATACTGCTCCTTGGATTTCCGCCAGCTAAATATCTGGTGGAAGTAGAGGAGGCCGTGTAACGGCCTAGCCAGCCCGGCGGGGACAGGGATATGGCGGCCAGCCCCCAACCCCTCCCGGGCTGGTTAGGGCAATGGCCTCCCTCCCTCGCCCGCCGAACCGCCTTCACCCCCGCTGGATCCCTACCTGCCTTCTCCGGTGGCTGCTCGGGCGTTCCGGCGACAGAGAAAGGGAGGCCGGCCTCTGAGCCAGCCTCCCTTGCTCCAGAGTAGTCGCGTTCTTTACGGCATGTTCGCGACTGCTTCCGGCGACGGAACAAGCGTTATGTCGCCATCACAATCCTCAGGATTGCGCTGCAAGTTTTTGTGCAGTTAGCTACCAGGACCCTGATTTACCCAAATGCTGTTGAGGCTCCCTCCCCTTGTGACTTATCCCCTGGCAAAAGGGTTCTTTCCAGCAGGTGAACTCCCCCCACAGAGACTCAAACTCTTGCCATGGAGAGGCCTGTGTGCCTATTTCACACAACTGCCCTCGTCCAAGGGAGCCATCTCTCTACCCTTGCTCTACTCAAAAGGTTATTCCTTCAATGTGTGTTTGTGTGGGTGGGATAAGGGGACTTGAACCCTGGCTAAAGGCAAAAGGGATTCCTAGCAGTTCTTTGCATTTTCCCCCTTTGCTGTTGATGCCACAGTAGCTCCTATAGAGGGTGAGTACTGTGGTATACTTGTGCCGTGTTATGTCACTTGAAGCAATTTATAACAGGGGCAACCTCACTATTTAAAAACAGAAAATTCTGGATTTATTCTGGTTCCTATTTTAGCAATGTGAGTTAACAATTGTTTAACAATCACCGGTGGGACTAGAGAAAGGCTATTTTCAGCACAGTACACTGCTTTCTATCAGAATCCTAACTGCGAACAGAGGCTCTCCATAGAGTTAGCCTACAGAAATGAACTAGCCTCTTCTCTTATTTTATGTTTCAGATTTCTGTTTGGTCTTTAAGCAGTTTAGGTGGTAGCCCTAGTACTGGAGCTATATGTGTCCTTCACATTATATAAACAGCTTTCAGTATCCATGGGGGGGGGGGGGGGCACGTAAATGGCTGTTCAGCTAGTTCTATTTAGCTGTAACTGGGACTTCAAGGAGGCACAACTTAAATATCAAGGAACCACTGCTTTGTAATTTTAATTTTGCCTTTTTCAGATTCTCCTACCAAATACACTTACTAGGTCTGTTTTTTATATGCTTCAAAGAGATATAGTAAAATTATCTAGAGCAGGGGTGTCAAACATATATGAAATGAGTTTGACACCCCTGGGAGCATTTTAAATGATTTATTGTGTACCAAGTATCCACTGAACAGTCCAGAGATTCAAGGCATGTGTCTAGCTATGTTTGGAAATTAACAATCTAGATAAAGTGAATATGGCTACACTCACTTTCCGCAGTCCCTCCCAATACCAGGTTTTCATAGGCTAACATTATTCAAAGGACAACAGAACGAATGCTTGGGAATTAATCCTGTGCGATGAACAGGGACTTATTAGGTTATATTCCAATATTGTATGAGGAATTAACCACACACAAACCCCCCACACACCCCCCACACACGTTGAAAGTTCCCATTCCAGAATCTGACCACAAAAAGCCAATTCCAGAACACACATGGTAATGTTGTTCCTGGGTTTCTGCAGCTCCAAAATGACCCCTTGCTTAAGCAACAGAGAACAGGAGAACATGGTGGATCTAGTAATTTGCCCCGGCTAGTGGGCATTGAGGGACCTCTGGACAGCCATTAAACAGCCTCTTTTATCCTTCTGCTGTCTGTAATCCTAGGGATAAGCAATTAAAACAGGCTCTTCAGTAGAAAAATGGAACCAAATATCTCATCTCTGTGCACAAAATGGCTATGAATAACTAGGACTAGCCATAGTACCAACCAGCGTATCGTCACTTTCAAATCTTCCTTATGCTGGCTTTTGGTTTTCATGTCACTTTATATACCGTACTTTTCGCACTATAAGACGCACTTTCCCCCCCAAAACATAGGGGGAAAAGCGTGCGTTCTATGGTGCGAAGGCAAAAAAAAGAGGAAAAAATACTTACCGGGGCTTCGGGGAGGCCTGCGCGAGCCTCTGCAGGCCTCCCCAATGTTCAGTTCGGCCGAAAACAGCAATTGAACATCGGGGAGGCCTGCAGAGGCTCGCGCAGGCCTCCCCGAAGCCCCCGCAGGCCTTCCCGATGTTCAGTTCGGGAGAAAACAGCGATTTTCTGCCATTTCCGGAAATGGCCGAAAATTGCTGTTTTCGGCCGAACTGAACATCGGGGAGGCCTGCAGAGGCTCGCGCAGGCCTCCCCGAAGCCCCCACAGGCCTCCCCGAAGCGCCCCCAAGCCCAGGTAAGTATAATATTTTTTTTCTCTATTTTATGCTCCATAGGATGCATGCGTCCTATGGACCGATGCGTCCTATGGAGCGTAAAATACGGTAGTATTTGCTACTGTCAGTATCTTTTTTTTTAAAAACAAAAGATGTAATAATACACTCTTGGGTATGACATTTCAATTCCTGTTTGGTAAAGTGTCAGCATGAATTGCACCTCAATATCAGACCTGGAGAGAGAACCACACCCTAGAGATCACCACCAAAGCTTTTGCAAGCCTCTGAACCTCAGTTGGCTTTAAATCAAAGTAACTCTGGAGCAATTGGAGTTATGCTATGAGAAAGGTCCTCACATCTTTGGAAGCCAGGGGACAGTCAATAAGGTGTACATTTGGTCCAGTAGTACAGAGGAAGCGGTTTACACTCTAATATTTTGCCTTAATGCCTTTCATTGACCAATTCAATTAGTTAAGAGCTACCAAATCTAACTGCAAGGGATTTTTTTTTACTGTAAACAAGATCGCCGAACACAGACATCACAAACACTGAGTGACACTAAGGTTTCCATTATCCGAAGCAACAACATGCACGCATGCACTCGTATGCTCTGCTGACATCAATAATGCTGGTACATAAACAAAGATGTTTTGGCATAATAAAGAAGTGCATTATGGAAGTGCCTTCTATTCAACAACAGCCACTCTAATTTAGCCCTTTTAGAAACACCAACAAAATCAATGTTTGTTAAATGAGAAAGAACAAAATCAGAGAAAGGAATTAAATTTTCAGCCCTCTGAATCAATATCTAGAAGCAGTGAGACACAGGCTAGAGACAGTATTCTTGTGCACTAAAGCACAACAGATTAAAAGGAAATAAGAAGTTTTAATATAGGAAATACTTCTCGCAAAATAGGTTACAGCATTTATCACTAAGTGGTACTTATCCATACTGGGAAATCTGGGTTCAAACCTCACCAGATAAACTTACCCCCTATTTTTTTGTTTTAGTCTAGAAGATAATGTCATGTGAGCTACTATTAGAATAATTCCTTGCGAATTTAGATGAATTAGTGTAACAAATGTTCAAGCAAACACACACATTAGATTAACTCGTTAGAATCATGACCTGAAACCATTCCAGTCTTACATTCAAATCAAAGCAAATATACTTACCACCAATAATTTTAGACTGGCAATTGATAAACTCTGGCTTTTTGTCTGTAAGATACCGCTGACAGGTGTGATGGAGAATTTGAAAGAATGTACATTTTTCAGAGGCTGTTGGCGCTACCCACTGGTCAAAAGCATTTTCAAAAAGTAAATCAAATTCTGGGGAATCCTAGAAAGAGTAATATTAGAGTTACCAGAGAAATACTTTAATCTGATAAAGTTGCAGGTACTGCAATACACTTTCTTTAAAAAACAAATTTCAAAACATTTTTGTAAATTGATTGATAGCCAGAACTCCTGTTATTTTTCAAAATGTCTCTAAATTCCAGATTGTAAACCAGGGCTGTGGCTGAATTTCAGAAAAACCTACAATTCTGTAGGTGTGTGTGTGTGTGTGTGTGTGTGTGTGTGTGTGTGTGTGTGTGTGTGTGTGTGTGTGTGTGTGTGTGTTTTGGGGGGTGTCTATAATTAGGCAATCTTTACGTAATCTGGGGTGGGGAGACTCACTTAATTTCATGATGAATCCATAATAACCTTTTCACAAGCGATGACAGCACACACTTTCAGCTGCCAGACTCTGACAACCACAGATGGGAAGCAGCAAAGAAGAGGTTCCTATCTTGGATGCAATCTGTGTAGGCTACTGTAATTGGCCTCTGATCAGACTTAGCACATATATCTGACATACCAGGTGCGACATCACTTTCTCTATGCAGTTGTGTACGCAAGGGGCACTCCATCTGGAGCAAGCTGCAAACAGCTGAACCGAAACCATGCTTCCAGAGTACAGAAAAGGGGGAAGCAGTATTTGTTTATATCCTGCCTTTCCCTCCTACTAAGAAGGTTCCTAAGAGGGCTGCTAACAATACAATAAAAATAAAGTCAGTATAATTAAACAAAACAGATAGTCAGCAATACACAGCACTAACCAACCAAAATCCACAGACACAGTAACAGCATAAGTTAAAAAAAAAAAAAAGAACAGCAGAACCGATTATAACCTTAGGCTCCAAATGCTAAACAGAATCTCTTCTGTCACTGGAACACTGGTAGCAACACACTAGCTTTACATCCAGGGATAAGGAGTTCCACAACCTGGGTGCCACTGCAGAGAAGACCCTCATGTGTCACCGCCAAGTGTGTCTGTGCCCAGTGGTGGGACATGAAAGGAACATAAGAACATAAGAAGAGCCCTGCTGGATCAGGCCAAAAGCCCATCTAGTCCAGCTTCCTGTGTCACACAGTGGCCCCACCAGATGCCTCAGGGAGCACACAAGACAACAAGATACCTGTGTCCAGTCGCCACTCCCTTGCACCTGGCACAGAGAAAACCCACTTCTAAAACCAGGAGGTTGCTTATGGCTGGTAACCTGTGATGGTCTTTTCCTCCATGAATCTGTCCAAACCCCTTTTAAAGGCATCTAGGCCAGATGCCATCACCACATCCTGTGGCAAGGAGTTCCACAGATGAATTACACGCTGGGTAAAGAAATATTTTCTTTTGTCTGTTCTAACTCTCCCTCCACTCAATTTTAGTGCATGTCCCCTAGTTCTGGTGTTTTGCGAGAGGGAGAAGAATTTCCCTCTCCATCCCTCTCCATCCCCTCTCTCCATCCCATGCATAATTTTATAAGTCTCAATCATGTCCCCCCCCCCCGGCGCCTTTTTTCTAGGCTGAAAAGCCCCAGACACTGTAGGCCTTTCCTCATAAAGGAGGCTCTCTCAGTTCTCAGGAAAAAGGTAATCCTTTAAGTATCACCGAGTTTCCCCACTCCAGATTACATATCTATAGCATGTAAATATCATTAAGTTGAGGTGGAAGGGGAGAACAAAAGGTTTTTCTTTTTTAATATAACAAAAGTCGGACAGAGGGTAATGTGGTGAAGTTTTGGAAAGACTGGCACAGGAAATTTTTAAAAGATGGAGTGGGTATTTAGGTATAGCCTGAAAAATTGCAGTTGGCACTGAGAGTATCCAGATACTGTAACTTGAATGGATTTATTTTTTGCAAAGTAAGAGCAAAAGAAGGGCAAGGAGATATGATTATGACACTAGTGATAACTAAATAAAGCACACAGAAAAGTGAAACACCACAACTAATGTGTATAGGCAATGGAGGTAAATACTCACTCGATGAGGGTCTATACCATTAACCTGGCGAAGTTGTTCAAGCATCCACTGTGACCTTCGCACGAAAGATGTAGAACCTTCAAACTGTTTGACTTTCGTAATAGATGCCTGTGCAGGTTTCTTGTTTGTCACTGTATAAATAAATAAAAAAGACCGTGTATAAGCATACCAAAGGGCTTTATACCTGCACATAACCTTCAAGGTGGTTTGCTTATAGAACAACACTTTCTTGCTTCAATATCTGATGGCAAATGTGGTTCAATATACAGTATAAGAATGGAATGGGGAGGCAGGGAGAGAACAAGAATAAAAAAGAATGCTCTTGGCATAATTTAAGCAAAACAAAATAGTGTCCTGACCAAATGAAGTAGCATGATGAAGCACCTAAAGAAAAAAAATCAGTTTTTTTTTTAAAGTAACACCAAGAGAAAGTTGAACAGAATTCTGATCACCTACACCAGGGGTGGGCAAACCTTGGGGCCCCAAGGACCATGTTAGGATATGAATAGTCCACAGATGGCCATAATGCATGCTTCTTGCTATAATTGCCATCACAACTCTTATTTTAATTCTGTAAAAAACATTTTGCATGCCATTCTTTTTGAAAACATGCAACATTTCATTGGTGGTTTTTATTTTGCTCAAATGTCATTTCTGAATAAAACATCTGGGGAGGATGTTTTCCTCTCTCTCTCTCTCTCATAGACAATTCTTTAGATATGCAATGCTCTCAGATAAGTCACAGGCTTGTGCGCTCAGTCCTAGCACAGCCAATTTGTTTTGCTTTGTTGCTTTGTGTGGAAGCGAGGCTGCTATTTTGGAAGGGCAGCACCAGCATGCATATGAGAAAAAAGTCTGGCGGCCATATTGTTAGCCATGGACAGAGAGCAGTCAGAAGGTCAGATTGGAAGTTCTTGTAGGCTGGAACTGGCCCCCAGGCCTCACCTCTGACCTATACTCAAAGAGTTCCATGCAACCTGAAAGCTCACTTTTAAATATTAGAAATTTGCTTGAGGGCCGGCCGTAAGGCTGGGCGGCATTTTTATTTATTTAATTAATTTTTGCCCCCACCCCCCATCGGCCTCCAGAGGCTCCGCGCTCACCGTCCGAAGCCGCCGCCGGGTCCGCGCGTCACCTCCGGCATACCATGCCGATGAGGGCAAGAGGGCAAGAGCTTGCCCTCATTGGCGTGGTACGCATGTGCGAAATGGCCAACGGCCTGGTGAGAAGGGGTCGAGATGGCAGCTGGGGAGGACATGCAAAGGCCCTCTCCTGGCCTCCGGAGGTGATGCGCAAACCCGGCGGAACCTCCAGGGGCCGGTTGGGCAGCCTCCCAGCAATCTCTCCGGGGGCCGGACCGGATGGCCTCGGGGGCCTGATCCGGCCCTGGGGCCGGAGGTTCCCCACCGCTGTTCTAAGGACTCCTCTTCTGCAAGTGCTCCGTAGAGTACAGTACAACCCTATGACTTTATGATTCTAAATGTTAAATGAATCCGCATGTGTATGCCCACCCCTCTAATTAACTTGGGGCTCTGAACTAGCAAACATTCCATGGACTCTCTGTATATTAACAACTTTACATGATATTTTATAAAATTAAAAACCTTGGGAGAAGGAATACACTTCTTGTTATAAATCAGGGGTGGCCAAACTGGCTTAATGAAAGAGCCATGTACGATAAACTTCAGGTGCTTGCGAGCCACAATATTTAAGAAGCATTTAAATTCTTAAATATATTTACTCACCATGAATATTAAACTTATGCTTCAATCCAGTGGACTCAGTTTATACCTGGTAAATAATTATAAAACTTGAAATACCTCTTATATTAATTATGATGCAAAAAGGAGCTCAGCCAACATGTTTCCGAGAGCCACACATTATATGTCAAAGATAAAACGCATGTGGCTCAGGAGCCCCACAGTTTGGCCACCCCTGCTATAAACCACTAAGAACCAGCCACTTACAGAGCACACTAAAAGAAAAAGGAGGGTTTTTGTACCATAGAAAATATGGTAAATGTTAAGGAGTTCAGGATTTAATTGGAATAGTTGCATTTCTTATGCAATAAATAGTATTTTAAAATGTAAGAACTTTTTAAAGTGTGTATTCAAGTATTAACCATTAAAAAAACCTCCAGATTTTCTTTCACAGCCTCTCAGTTTACACAGGGAGTATATCTGATTTAAAATGACATCCTCAGAAAGGAGTCTGAGCAAACATTTGTAAAGGTTTAAGAAGGGTACACAGCATATATAAATAGGATTAAATGCTCACAATCCTTATGAATACTGTAAAAAGGTATCCCCTGACAATTAAGTCCAGTCGTGTCCGACTCTAGGGTGTGGTGCTCATCTCCATTTCAAAGCCAAAGAGCCAGCGTTGTCCGAAGACGCCTCCGTGGTCATGTAGCCGGCATGACTCTCCTTGCCGCAGCGCATAGCATGCAGCTGGAACACGGAGCGCTGTTTACCTTCCCGCAAGCAGTACCTATTTATCTACTCGCATTGACATGCTTTGGAACTGCTAGGTTGGCAGGAGCTGGCCAAGCAATGAGCGCTCACCCCGTCGTGGGAATCGAACTGCCGACCTTTCGATCGACAGCTTATGGTTCAGCGGTTTAACCCGCTGCGCCACCCGCTGGCCTATGTATACTGTACCTGTATATAAATGAATGTACTTCTAGTACTTCTGGAACATCTTCATATTAATTCTGGCCCCACGTGACATTTTATTTTGTCATTACTGGGGATTCAGTTCATTTTAGATTTGATGTCCACACACATCAGCATGTCTCCTGAACAAGTAATTCATGCTTATGATGAGCTGCTTTTGTGTAGTGAGATCGCTGAGTTAGTCTGTTGCAGCAAACACAACAAAGAGTCTTGCAACTTGAAGATTAACCGGTATCAGCATAATAAGCTTTTGTGGACTGTAGTCCACTGCATTTTGAAGGGAGTCGCTAAGACCCACATGTTGCACAATCTCGGGGGAACCAATGAAGCATTTGAATTATTTTTGTTCTCAATGTACTGTATATAAATATAAAACAAATATAACACACCTATATTCTCAATAATTCCTCATCACAATTTTGACTTTTGCATAGAATGTTTCAAATAAAGGTTAATTGGGTATGTGGCGCATGGTTCCATTTGAGATAAGGTATCAAAAAGAAGGTGATGAGGATGGACTGTACACATTCACACAGTGAAAAACGATACTTGGACAAGCGGAACTATCATTGTGCATGCTGAAACGATGGAAGCTCATTTGGAACACAACGTTCCTGTATCCACCATAAAATAAAAGCAGCATGATGCTCCTCTAGACTCTGCAAACATTACGAACTCAAGGTATTTTGATCTAGGTTCATCCTCCTCAATTTACCAGTAGATGTTAAGACACTCTGGCTTAATTGGTTTACAGGCTATCTCAGCAGCAACTTAAATCCTGAATCTACCTTAGTTGAGACAGGCTGCATTTTTATTTTATTATTATTTTAATTTGTAGTCCTCTTCTGTAGTTCTGATACCTTGTTTAAAGTTGGTGGGCTACCATTGTTATCATTAGTGCCATGAACAATTGGTCCTCAAGTCCCTGGATATCCAAATATTTTTCCATGAACAATTGGTCCTCAAGTCCCTGGATATCCAAATATTTTCCCAATTCAAACACGTAGAGTTTCAAAACAGCACACAAATTGATTCTTTGTAAGGAGTTCAATTGTAAATATTCTAAAATATTTAAATAAAAATTAGGAAAGAATAAGAGTAATTCACTGAAGTAATACAAGTCTCTCTCTCTCTCTGTCTCTGTCTCTGTCTCTGTCTCTGTCTCTCTCTCTCTCTCTCACACACACACACACACACACACACACACACACACGTCTCCTATTCTTTGAGCAAAGTATGCTAATCAAAGCAATTTAAATGCAGGTCAGTAATGAGGCACTGAGTAATCACCATTTTACTGGTTCAACATCAATCAAATATGAGGGATTAGGTCTATATTAATTATTTGGTAGAACAAAAAAGTTTATGCATATTAGAAGCATTCTTCAGATCACTATCTGGTAATGAAAAGGAACGTCTTTTGCTAGTGCAGCTGAGCAAGAATAGAAGATTACAACCTCGCTAACATTTTTGTTCCTTTGATATGGCATCTGATTACAGTAGTTTGTTTCATTACAGGGATACTGATCTTAGGCAGGTGTATTGCTGTTTGCCTAGAATACATCTCTACAAAACTGTATTAAAGGCCACCTATCTTTGCTAGTGAATAGCCCAGCTGTACCACCATATTTGCAATTACTTTTTATGGAGTTAATCAAGCAATAAGAAAGCACTGTCAAGATGATGACTGAAAGCACTGAATAAAATGATGATTATCAACATCATGGATAAGACATGTCTGACAGAAGTACAGAGGCATTTATATTTTAGTGGTAACTGTAAGAGTATATAACTACTTGAGGTATACAGTTCTGAAACTCTTCTAGGCATAAGAACACAACATTTTAATTGATTTAAATATAGGTTAAGGTGTTATCAATGTGTAATAAATGGTTTTTGTTGGCTGTGTACTCCCTGAGGCACCTGGTGGGGCCACTGTGAGATACAGGAAGCTGGACTAGATGGGCTTTTGGCCTGATCCAGCAGGGCTCTTCTTATGTTCTTATTAAGGATTGTATCTTTATGGCACAGTCACTCAAATTGCCAGTTTTCTTGAGGAGTGCTGTTTCAAGAAGGGAGTTGAACAAATGAACTACTTAAAGTTACGCAAGGAAGAACAGGTGACCTTTGACTCACTGGAAGGTCATGACAGTCTGAGCAAGACTCCAATGATGATGCTACTCAGTGATGACTCCAGTTATCACATACTGTACTGTAACAATCTGGTACTCTGAAAATTTTCATCACCGCTGTGTCCCATAGTGAACTCCACCTGGAATCTCCACATGAAAGAAAACAAGCGGTGACCCACAACAAGATGATGCGGTGTATTTCTAGCGGAAGTGGTCCTTGTTCAGAGCAGTAACGGGGGAAGGTTTCAGGAGGGGCTGGGGAAGAAAAAATAGACATTACATCTCACCATGAAATCCCAAGAACTATAGTACGGGAAGGGAAAGATGAGAGAGCTCTATCAAAATCCTCAATAAGCTACAACTCCCAGGATTTCTTAGAGGAGGTCATGACAGTTATACTAGTGTTACAAAGTAATACGTTTGTTAATGTAGATATGCCTTCTCTGAAGACATCCATTAAATCTTGGCTCTGGCTGCCTCAGTAGAATTCATGAGGGTAGGCAGACCTGCCCTGTTTCCCCCTATCTTGTGATGAATGGGAATGTTCTTGGAAAGATTAATCAATGGTTAGATCCTATATCATAATGAAGGAAAAAGGAACAAAATATGGATTTTTTTTTAAAAAAATTGGAATTTCCTGGATTTGTCTCTAAGCTTTGACAATTCATTGTGCCCAATTAGAGAAGAATGTTTCTTTTTGAAATCAAAATTATACCATTATCACTACTTTGGACATAAATATCCGCTAGACGTGTCCAAGCCTTTGGGTAACACTTTCCTTTTGAATGGCAGATCCCCATGCCATATCACAAACTAGGTAAGTTTAAAAAAGAGATTTGCCATGCAGCATGGGAAAAACATGTCAAAAGATCCCTTAGGCTTGCAGAAGTAGTTGCATGGTTGTTTGGATTCTGGAAGATGCCTATACAGTAAGTTCAAATACAAAGATTGTTAGAGATTAACAGCCAGCAATGTCAAACTTTTAAAAATCCTTCTGGTAATCAGAAATCTTTTGACAAATGCCTTGATTGGTTCCCTGGAAAGTCTTCTGTGTATTTACAAACTGCTGAAGGCATCAAAATGTGAACTGATGCAAGAAATTAAGTGTTTGATGTCTTAAGAGTTGTTATAAAAAAGGAAATGATTACTACAATTGCTTACATTTTCGCCAAATGACTTTTTGCTCTAACTGCGAAATCAGGAAAGCTACCCCATAGTGCTTCAGGCATTTGGCCTTTAAAACAAAACAAAACTGTAGCTGAGAAATCAAGATAGCTTTGCATACACGAAAAACTGAATAAGTCATTACTACAACCACCACACCACTTGGCAGCTTAGAGATAAGAGATGAAATACATTTTACATTAAATTAATGCATGGCATGCAAAGATAAATTTAAGGTACTATTTTAATTACTCCTAGGTGTGCTGTCGTAACTAAAAAATGATGTTATTTCCCCCCTTTAATAAAAAAACATACGTCTGTACTGTTTTAAGAAATTTAGCATAACATACCATCATTGCATGGGGGCACATGAATGGTCATGCGACACACATGTTAATTCTGTGTCCTCCTGGACAAAAAGAGGCCTCCTAAATGAACAAGGAGGATAACAGCCACCCAAAAAAAAAAACCAACCACAAACTCAGGGCATAATCCTGTCCTCCAGTGACACACAATCGTCTCTCGGACGCCACTATTATTTTTGAATTTGTGTTTGATTTTACAGAATTGTTCTTATTGTTTTAAGTATATTCTGGGAGCTATTTATAAATGTTAATCATAATCATTATTGCCCTTTTTGTTCTTTGCCCTGCATCAGTTTCAGAGCATTCCTTCCTATTCCAAATACAAAACTCAAATACAGCAATGAAACAGGATGAACATATGTAAAGCTATACAAGCTATAATATGTAAACAGTTGCTTTAAAACGGATCACTTTTCTGCAATATTCAGGATGTCAAAAGACACCCTAATCCTGGTTTCATTATCAGAAGGTGTTTTCGCCATACAATTGCATTAGATCACACACTATGATTTAACTAAAGTCACAAGTTAAATATTTAAAAAAAAAACACCAGTTTCAGTCACTCATATGTCTAACACACGGGAATTCAATATTCAGAAGTGCTTCACTTCTCCGGCTTCTAAGGAACACAGCTCAAATCCAATCAATCTACTAATTGTGTAGACTAGAGTGAAAGTACAGCATTTTTTGTGAACTTTCAAAGGAAACACATTGATTAAAAATCTGACATTCAAGCTTCCAAGATCTAAGAGAGGCACAGCATATGACCTTTTACTGTGGAGATCAGGAGTTACTGGCCTTCAAATCCAGTACTTTATTGCTTACCTGTACACTTTCTATTTGGTTCAGAACACTCCAAACCCAAGAGTACACCAATGGGCTCATCAGGACAACTACCCCTCCTCCGACTTCATGCTGCACTCTGAGTGTCTTTAAGCACCAGAGTGTATCATGATGTAGAACTAGGCCCTGGTTCCCAACTGAACTGTAAGACAGGATTAAGGCATTTCCGTCGAAGGGTATATATACCCAACAGGAGCCAAATGTGTACACCTGTGGGCCGGGCAGAATGACTTTGCATTGAGCTTTGGAGGTGCTTCAAATATTGTACCTACGAAGTGTAGTACAAAGTCAAAAGAGAAGGTCCTATCTTATCGATGAAATCTCAGTGCATGCCAAAGGCACAGGGGTCAGTGGCAACCACAAACAAACAGCTAGCTACTAAGACCAGACAAAATCTGTGGACTCCGTTCCATCCCCATTAATCTGAAGTACAAAAGAGCAAATGGCGCGAATACTATGCATCAATTACAAACCTGTCATACAAGGACGACCCTAACCCCCCCTTCAGACTTAAGAAACTACAGAGTGTCTCCACAGTTTCACAATGCTCGGGAGTGAGCCTCATCTCCTGACACCAACACACTTCACAGACTTGCCTATGAGACACAAATGCTGGAGAGAGTCTCGCACGGCTCAGTGGGGCGTTCATGTATGCTGTGAAACTGTTATGTCTCTCCAGGTTTTCATACTGTCTGAAAAAGGATACTAAGTTGTGTTATAGGGAAAAGAAAGTATTGATGACTTCAATATTACTCAGAATACATTTAGTTGCATGAATTCACCTCACTGCTTTTGAATCTTCCCCAAAAGGGTGTGTGGTGGTGGGCGGAGGGGAGAGAAGTGAGAACTATTGCGCTATAACACAAGCGTTTTCCCACAGTAAGGTGAGGTATACATATTTTAATTTGTTAAATCCAAAACTGGAGATATTTTGATTTCTACTGCAGCTAGCCAAATTATGAACCAGCATCTATCAGGGATGGTGTAGTGGTGTAGCCAGGATGGTGTAGTGGTTTGGGAGTCGGACTTAGACCTGGAAGATCCAGGTTCAAATCCCCGCTCAGCCACGAAGCTTCCTGGGTGACCTTGGGCCAGTCACTATCTCTCAGCCCCACCTACCTCACAGGGTTGTTGCGATGACAAAAAGGAGGGGAGGAAATATGTACACTACTCTGAGCTCCTTGGAGGAAGGGCGGTATAAAAATGTGAAAAAATAAATAAATAAATAAATAAATAAATAAATGTGCTAAATCTAAGATACCTTGATGTTGCTGGGCAACATTAAATGATTGATGAGAGTTTATAGGAAATATAACTATTAACTAAATACTGTATATACCAAACATTTTGTCTGACAAATGCAGAAATGCTATCACTCCCATGTTTCATCACTGTTTTACAGCATGCTAAAAAACCAGGAGCACAAAAGGAAGACAGCCGCACATTTGTGTAAGGAAGGAAAAAAAACACAACAATGAAGCCACCTCTTAACTAACAAGACACTTCCTAAACTCATCCTAAATTCCACAGTAAGTCAAATTTAAGAAAAAAAAGACATGCAACAGAGGCAATGGATTTAAAAATCAAGCTAATAGTAGATGATGAATAATAAATGTACAAAATTTTAGTCTACAATGCAAATATAACAATTTAAACAGAATTCAGCTCTCCACATACCTGTTCATCCACACACAGTGCAGTGATAAATGGAGGGGGAGGGGGTGTGTGTGACAGGGAATAAAAACACCATGGTAGGGAGGAGAAGAAAGAAAATACAAATTTCCAGATACAACACAGAAACTGTCTCTGTACCTGGAAAACACACACAAAAAATCTTTAACATGTTTTTTTTCCCCATTCGTTTTCAACGGCACATTTGAAAACAACCATCCTGTTAATCTTTGTCTTTATTGGCACGTTGTCGCTATTCTGTTATCTGTGTGTCAGGTTTTAATTCCCATGTTCTCAGCTTTCAAGATAAAGTACATTAGAACAAATTTATAACCTCAAAGACCGACATGCTTTCACTCTGCACAGTGAACAGCAGTTGGTAGATTTGCTGTCTGAGCCAGAGGTCTTTGCTTGTATCCGTCTCTGCTTTAATACCGTATTGTCCCAAGTATAAGACGCACCTGATTATAAGACGCACCCTTAAAGTTTGGTGCTATTAAACTTTTTAAATTAAATCACTGGCATTAAATTGCAACAGCCTGATTATAAGACGCACCCCTAGTTAAAAAACTTAAATTAGGAGAAAAAAGTGAGTCTTATACTCAGACCAATACGGTACTTACAGAAATAGAAGTTAAACATAACCCTAAAAGTCAAAGATGGGTGAATAGAACTTTAATTTAGGCCAGTGTCAAAAACCGCAGTGCTACGACTTGAATGCTACTTATTGCCATCTGCCTATGGAAACATGTGGGCCACAAGAGTGTAGTTGAAGGGGATCAGGGGCAGAGTGCAGCACCACAATTTCGCCTATCGCAGGAGCAGTGACATCGTCAGCAGGTCTACTCAGGTGCTGCCTTTGAAAAACGTTTTGCAGGATAGGGCAATAAGATAAAATGTTCATATAACGTAGCTATCAACACCAGCAATGTCAAGTCCAGTAAAAGCTGTGTTATCTGGCATTCACAGGCAATAGGAGTTGCCAGTTAATCCAATGTGCTGGTTAATTGAGCGAACACCATGACAAAAAAGCATGAATGACAGGAATATGTGCGACACAAACAAATGACTTCTGCAAGTACCGGCAAATGACACCAGATGGCTATTGGAAATTTTCCACTTAGGAGTAAGTGTATCACCATTCATGGCATCTGCTGGTTAAAGTTTTCCGGTTTTTAAAGCACTGGATAACGTGGCTTTTACTGTACCTTAATTATGTAGTATATATCATACTCAGGACTTCTCATTCAAAGGGGCAATAAACTAGGAGATTTCGCTGCACAGAACAGAAGAGCCAGTTGGATCAGACCAAAGGCCCAACTATTCCAATGTCCTGCCTCCCACAAAGGAGAAATGCCTCTGGGAACCCTACAGACAGGGCTTGAAGGTCAGTACTTCATGTTGCTCCCCTGCAACTGGCATTTGAAGGCATCCTGCCTCTGAAGGTAGGAGGTTCCTTATAGCAATCGTTACTGGGAGCTACTGACAGATTAATGGCACAATCCTATCGGAAAGTTAGGCTTGCACAGCACTGCTGCGCCAGCCTAGGGTGTCACAGAGCATGTTTGTGGCACCTGGCAAGAGGGCTGCGCTGAGGCTTGTGCCGCCCACCCACCGAAGACTGCATGGCACAGCACTGTGGAAAAGTTAAGTCCCACACCGAGCATCGCAGGGGCTGAGGGAGGCGGGAAGGGGGCATAGCGGGGAGAGGGCCAGGGGAAGATAGAATTGGGCTGTAATCTGTCTAAATCCCTTTTAAACATGGGGTAGTGAATTTTGTAAACTGGGTTATGAATTTATTTCATAAATTAGGAATTTTGTCTGTACTGAATCTAAATAATTTTACTTTTTCAAAACTATCAGCTTTTATTTGGGGGCCTGGGAGAGATAAAATGTGATAGTCCTCTCATTGCTATAAAGAAGTTTGAAAAATGGCGTTGACTGAATTGGACCACAGAGACTTTGGTTTAAATCTTCACTCAGCAATAAAGTTCGCTTAGCGACATTGAGTCAGTTGTTTTTTTCAGGGTTGTTGAGAGGCTAAAATGAGATAACCTCTATCTCCCATGTATTGAGCCTTGAGTTCTTTGGTGGAACGGCCAAGTAAAGTAATTCCAGAGGATCAGAAAGTAGAAGTTGATCTTCTAGTAGTCAGAAAGCAAGGATTTCCTTTCCTCAACTAAACCCATGTCATAACTCTCTTGTTGGCCTTCCAGATTTGGTGAAAACTAAAGTATTAAAGTACGGTATTTTATTTTATTTTTGCATATCATAGGTATTTTTCCCCTGAACCTACAGACAATACCAAGCCCAGATTATACTTATTAGGGGGTGTGAAGCAATGCTACATCATAATTACCATATTAGGAAGCAAAATTGTCTAAGTAATATAGTCAAATTTATGAGGTTTCTCCCCCCCCAAAAAAACTTTGCTTTTCAAAATCTGAGACACAGGCTAGCCTTAGGTTAGAAAAACTAGGGTAACCATAGGGTAACCATAGGGAGAGTTGCTTTCAATCAGGGTATAAACCAAATTAAAGAGAATAATTAAAATTTAAATGAGATGAAAAACAGATGAAACGCTGGAGTCTAGGGGGATTTTTCTTTCTTGGCATGCCAATGTTTCCTTCCTGAAGATTGCATAAATACCTGCTCTGGCATTTGTATCAAAGCAAATCAGAAAATGGAAGTTACTCACGATTCAGATATACAACTCTGCAACAGAACACAGCTGTTAAGAATGAAGAAGTGGATACTTTTAGGACAAATTTCAGCTTTTATCTATAAACTACGATAGTTTCAGAAATATAGAGTAACAATCAACTTGCGGTTATTCAATAATGAAAAGACACACCGATTGCTGCATTTTGCATTTACCATATTCTGTGCATTGATGTATCTACACCATTAACTGTACAGATTTTACTTACTGCTTTTAAAAATAATATTCAGTACAAACACTACTTTTAAATGCATTGAGTGAACTTCTTTGATGTTAGTGTTTCAGTAATGAGTTCATTTCTCTCCTTTATACAGTATGTTATCAAAACTCAGCTCAGTCCTAAACTCATGGGATGGTCATAGTCAAGCTAATATGTCATCACTTGAGCATTCAGCCCCTTTATAAAGGTGCTATAAAAATAAGAGATTACTTGGATTGTATAAAAGTACTTTAGGCTCATAGAAAGTCCCACCTAGCAATATAAAGTCCTACTACAGTGATTCATGATTAAGCTAGCAGATCTGGTGGAACAGGTCATGCACATCACAGTATTCTGATCTAGCAAATAATTTTGAGTATTATTTGCCTCAATTCCTCTTAAGTTCTGAATCTAAATTCAGCATTCCATGCATGCTGTGTAAGCTACACAACCATTCTATAAGCTATGGAGAAAAACATGCTTTCCAATACAGTTCTTTGCTTGGGTTCTGAGTGAACCTCAACCAATGTGAAATAGTCTCATTGCAGTTTCTCTTCATGTAGCGCACCGGTTAAGCGCAAAGCATAAGCTAGCGCCACTCCAGTGTGCACCCTTTGTTCCCTGGAGTAGTTCTGCTTCTAGGCATCTGGGTTCAAGAACAGGGAGTAGCACTGGGGAGACAGACAGGAATTTTGGCCTGAGACTATGCCATTCCTCCTGTCCAGGTTTGTGTCACAAGCCCCGGTGTTGATGGTTGGCCACCAATGATGCAGGCATTTATTTGCACCTATAATCCTCCAGTGTATACAACAGATTCTCTACCTTGCGGTCATATTCTTAAGAATGGTTCTTAACATCTTCCTGAAAAGATACAAACAGAAAAAGTAACTAACTTCATTTCTTAGTGCCGGATACTTCAAATCCACAACATCAATTTGGTTTCCTTATTTTTCTACAAGCTCCCCTGCAGGTTTAATTGCACAAGTTGACATTTAATTGCTTGTAAAAACGTTCGGTGTTCTGTGCTGCTCTATCTTTTCCACTACTCATCTGTTAAAACAACAAGGCAATTGACCTTGTTCTACCTTTTAAGAAAAAGGAGCTCATGATTAGAGAAAAGCTAGAAAGTAATTTTTCTATTCCTGCTTTCTCTCTAAAAACACACACATGCCACGCTGCTTGCAGGATGCTGGCATATTCTTGAGAAGGTATTCACAAAAGTAGATTCATACCTTGAGATATCATTGAGGTGATATCACCCCCACCACTGTAAAATGCACACATTTTATTTTTATACGACCCGCCAAGGAGCTCAGGGTCGTATACATGATTTCTTCCTTCCTTCTTGTCCTCACAGCAACCTTGTGAGGTAGGCTAGGCTGAGAGAGTGACTGGCCAAGGTCACCCAGGACTTTACCTATGATTGCTCAAATAATGAAATGGTCACTATTAACAGTGACAGCTGACTTTTAGATTTTCCAACTTTCATTCATTGATATCTCAATCTGTGCACAATTTTCCATTTTAAAACTAAATACAGTATTCTAGAAATAAAACCACCATTTTCTGGGTTCACTGGTAGTTTATTAGATGAAGAACAGGTTGAATCCTGTCCTGACGTTTCGTTATGTCTTATTCCTAACATCCTCAAAGGAGCAACAAACACTCAGCACGAACAACGGTCACCCAATGTGCTCACTACGTACAGTATATATAATACAGTATATCACTAATATAAAATGTATACTTAATCTGCCTCTCTTTTCCTTCTTTGACTCTGAACACAAGGTATGTTGGGGACAGAACGGCCAATCTACAGGGTCACAGTAGCTCTGCTCCAAGAGCAAAATGCTCTGCAGCACCCAACAGGAGCAGGGTATAGTAATAAGGGGAACCAAGTGAGACTTACAGCCCAATCCTGTGTAACTCTTGCACCAGTATAACAGTAGATCCCCTGGTGTAAGAGCACTTATGCCATTGTAATTTGCCGTACGCTGACGGACGCAGGATGGACACTGGCGTAACCCACCTCAGACGCCGTGCAGGCGCAGTTCGGACGCAGGACGCCCAGTTTCAGGGGCGTTCGGATGCCCCCAGAATGCCCCCTGCACATGTGGAGCCGCGCCAGCGTCTGTCCTGTGTCCGAACTGCGCCTGCACGGCATCCAGGGGGATACGCCAGTGTTCGTGCTGCGTCTGTCGGCATACGTCAAGTTACACTGGCATAAGTGCTCTTACACCAGGGGATTTACTGTTACACCGGTGCAAGAATTACTCAGGACTGCGCCCTGAATATGTGTCTTAGATGTTGTGCCAGCCAATTGAGACAGACTGAGGCTCTCCCCTGTCAGGTAGCTGCTTGCCATCTCATCTTAGGCTACCTTTCAGATAATACAGCATCTCTTGAGCCACTGCTACTTTAGACAGGCAAACAGGTTTCCTGTAAAGTCCGACCCACACCACACGAGATCTGGCACGGAAGCGAGCGAGCGTAAGTGCCTGAACGCCCGCCTCCCAGCGCTGACCTCGTCTCCACAAGTGTCTTCTTGCAAATAGTCCCTCCTGTTGTCCTGCATTTTTAGAAAGCACAGCGGTGATTCGCTAAGCACAAGTGCGGTCCGATACATGAGAGAAGAGAGAGGGGGCAGGAAGGAGAGAAAACTAACAAAACAATTTGTGCCAGGAATAGAATTCATCTTGCTAACTTTTGTGAGAAGGAGAAATGGATACAAGAGAAATCAGAGACTCAAGTGAGTTCTGATTGACTGACAACCCCTTTCATCCCGCCCTCTCATCTGATTGGTGGCTACAGTAGCTCCGCATACCTGCCCCCTCAAATCATGGGCAACAAACTATTCGGCTCGTGCCGGAACTCGGGAGAGCGCAGCTCTCCCGTGTACAGCTGCTCTCTCCCGAAATGGTGACCACGCAGCTCCGCACAGCTCTGTGCGCGTCTGGGACGCGCCGGAAATTGAGCTGTGTGGGTCGGGCTTAAGCATATTTGGGCTTTAGGAGCAGGCTATTAGATTTCCCAGCATTCTCCGATAATGAGCAGCCCCACAATAAATGAAAGGCACTCTGCGCACACTCAGAACTCTGCCTTTGATACAAGAATTTTTGTAAACAGATGCTGGAAATCCTATCTACCAAAGGTTTCAAAATTACCCTCCCCCTCCTTTATAGTACAGTATTATGGAGCGCAAGCCTAATTTGTTCCTTCTAGAGCCTGAAATGTTCTTTTACAAGCAGGAAAAGCTATTCTGCTAGCAGTATAGCTATATGAAGAAATCAGTATTTTTGCATATTCTATTTTTTTTTAATGTCAAGCATCAGAAAGAAACTACAGCCCAGTATTTTGTTTGACCAGCTTAACTGGAAAAAATACTTACTTAGGAATAGTTTAATATTTTAAAAGATCATGGAATGGGTAACAGGCAATTTTTGGTGCAAGGCACCCAAAGCTAAGCTACTTGTTAAATTATTTCAGGAAAAACTAGAACTTCTGTTTTCAGAATGATTTTAGAGAAGATTCACATGTTTTAAAGCAACATTACAACAGAAACAGTTTCAGTAGAAGCATACTCAGAGCTGAAAGAGGTTCTGCATAACAATAGAATGCAATAGGCAACCACATTACAAAATAGTCAAACAATAACTGAGACATAATCATACGCTGGCAACAACGCAAGAATTTTCTTTTAAAGACATGGAGTAGCCTAGCCTAACCAAATGTAAACCAAATCTGGAATTTAAATGCCTCACAGCGCAATCCGACTTAACTTTTTTGCCTGTGTAACCAGCAGCCCAGCGAGAACTGGAGTCTCCAGAACAGAAAAGGGATTCAAATCCCCTCCAAAAGAGGAATTCAAAGGGGATTTGAATCCCTTTTCCGTTTTGGGGCCTCCCGTTCTTGCTGGGCCACTGGTTACACCGGCACAAAAGTTAAATTGGATTGTGCTGTCAGTTACCTAAGGATTTATGTTGATTTTGGCTATTTGTACAATAAACAGCTATTTATTTTATTTTATTTATTTGTACAACAAACAGCTATTGTAGGAAGCCTGAAGTCTGGTACATCCTTCATGAGCAATCTTATTATCCACTCATTTCCACAAGAAAACAAAACAAAGCAAATCAATGATATGGCAACCTTGGTAGCAGGATGTTAGATAGTATGCAAAAATATACTTTAAATACTGTGTCAATAATAATACTTTAGAATCTGGAGTAACAAAATAAATTTAGCAAAACTCCAATGTAATGGCTGATAGTAATCCTCAATTTATACTATGTGCAGTATTAACATTAGAAAAACCTGCTACACCCACTGTCATAACGTTTTTGAAAGCTATACAGGCATTGAAACCATAAAAAAACCATCTTTCATCAATTACGGTAGTCTTTTTTTGGCTGTCAATGAGTTACAAGGTTCTTGAAATGCATGCCAAAAGCAACAATTTGTTTGACTTTCACAACATTTAGAAAAAAAAGCTCTCTATCCTCTAAAAATGCAAATTACTGAATATTCAAGTTAGAGATCATTAGTGTGGATGCTAAACAACAAATCAGCACTAGACCGCTTCTTATTTAAAGTATCTGCAAGTAAAAAGGGAAAACTAATTGCCCATATGAGCCCACAAACCACAACTGAGTACTAAGAACTGCTCTGCTTTCAATATGCCACCTTTACAACAAGAAAAGGTGAATTCAGACAACCAATATATTCCTCCATCTGGTGATTCCCCTCTCCCCAAAATGCAGGCTTACCAGATCGTCGCCGGGACGGGAGTGGTCTACCCTTAAGGGGGCGGGGCGTGGGGGGCCAGAACGCAACGCCCGCCCCCCCACACCCCGCCCCCTTAAGGGTAGACCGCTCCCGTCCCGGCGACGATCTGGTAAGCCTGCCCAAATGTCACACAGTACATTGCATTTGCATTTGAAACCTACACCTGCATATTTTTGGAAGATGGTTTCAGGACTGGCTTAGGTTTTAGAAGAGCATAATGGCTTCCATTAATGAAGCCCGAAACATGAACTCCAGTCATGTTCAAAGCCAAGCATAGAACAGGAGTCTATTTCTTTTCAGAATAGTATTAAAGACATAAAAACACCTGAGACAACACTCATCAATTAAAAGAAAAGTTTGAGTAGAACTTTTAAAAGATTAAAGTAGTGATCAATATGCTTGTGGACCTTGCTTTGAACAAAGTGTGTCTTGCTTCTTGGCATCATAGTGAAGAACATTCAAAGAGCATACCCTCAGTAATTACCGGGTAACAGGCCAATCCTGCTTAAGGATCTGCCGGGCGGGCGAGGCTGCCCATCCGCCGGATCCTGATCTCCGCCGCAGGCAGCCTGCAGCAGGCAACCTGCGGCGGAAAGTCTACTCGGGAAAGGGGACGCCCGTCCCTGAGGGCAATAGGCCTTCTCGAATTTCCGCTGGCTATTTTGCTGGCGGAAGTCGGAGGAGGCTGTGTAAAGGCCCAGCCGCCCGGCGGGGACCGGGATATGGCAGACGCCATGCCCCGCCCCCGCCCAGGGCGGCTGGGCCTATGGCTGCCCTCCCGGCTCCGCTGTCCCTCCCCCTGCCCGCTGTATCCAGACTTACCTGGGTCCAGGGGCGTAGGCTGATATGGGGCGGTGGGGCGGCGGGCCCCAGGGAGTAGGGGCGGAGAGGCTTCTTCAGTTGGTTTCTGGGTTCCTTACCCTCAAATAATCCTCCAATTATCAAACCCCTTCTTGAACTGGCTAGTAGCATTCATGTTCTGGGGTGGTTGTCTGATTCAGATTAGGGCAATTGAGAGATTAGTTCCAGTTTACTGGGGGGGGGGGGACTGCTGAACTATCTGTAGTTGTCATGTTTAGTTTCAACTCCCTGATGGTGGCACCATTAAAAAGATTTTACACACATTCTTTGTTAATGCCTACCCTACACAGACAGCAAAATTAGTCTCATCCTCTCTTTCTGTTATTCCACCTGTATTTTAATTTATCACCAATTATATGCCAATCCAATTATAAGGAGTGCCATTTTATGCCAAAATTAAAATAGAGCAATTACAGGGGGAAATGTATTATCGTCTTTAGGAAATACACTCCAAAATGTTCATTACTACCCTGAAAACAAGATCGAAACTCAGGAGTTGCATTTTTGCCCCTCACAGAAACAGATTTCAAAATACGTGTCACCAACAAGACAGAGCTGTAGTCATCATAATTTAAAATCAATCAAAAAGCACAATTTAAAATCAATATTTGTATGTTTAGTATACATTTTCTATATTATTAATATGCTATTTTTAAAAGGTTTTTGAGAATGCGCACGTGCATACAAGTAAAATTTACAGTAGCCTACTCTATCATCTAAAGCTGCTCCTTAAAGACAAGGAAGACATTATCTTGCAGCAATACATACGCATGCATGATTGAAGTCCAAGCTTCTGCCATCAACGCCTTGCCAAAGGAGATATGACTGAGCCCAAAAAACCCTGTCCCAAAATGCTATTTTGAGAATGTGTTTTCCCCGACAACCAGATGGTTTTATTCATGACTTATTCAAGGCTCCACAGTACAGAATTTTTTTTAAAAAAAATGGAGCTGCATCCTAACCTTGTGCTCCATGAATAAAGTCTCTTTCTGTTTATGTAAAAAGTTGAACTCCTGGGTCTTTCCTTGAGTGCAACTCTCCTACTGTAGACAAACGGTGGTTTTATTCATGGACCGCAAGGTTAGGAGACAACTGCATTATAGTCTGCTGGAAGCCGCATACAAAACACTCTCGAATCAAGAGATGAATGTAATTATCAACCCAATCAATGTACAGTATATGATACTTTACAGAGCATTTTAAAAAGAAGACAGCCAGAGGGAGGGGGAGAAATGGGTCCATGGCACAAAGAAAGTTACAATTTAAACTTGATAATGAGGAAGACAGTGAGACATGGGAGAAATGAGAGAAAATGTGCATAAATAGTTTGGGATCTGAACAGGTAAAGCTTTTTTCCAATGATCAGAACAAGTTGAACAAAACAAGGGAAAAAAATAAAGCGCACAAATTTAAATCTTTAGAAGGTTGTTCATAGACAAAATGTTACAAATGGAAATACGGAATAGTGAAGATAAAGATGGGATGCCAAGAATTCATTTTACTGGTTAAATATATTTTTTTCCATAAGGTCTATCTGAATAGGAGGAAAGAGCTGATCAAAAACAAAACATGTTTTCTATACTATGCAATATTGACTATGGAACACATCCATTCATACAAAGCTCAGTAGTATAAAAACTGGACAGAAAAGAATTTAAGAGAAGCAAAAAGCACAAGTATGTTGCATGCCAGGGCCCCCGGAGATAGTAGCAGGTCACAGATAAGTGTACACAATAGCGCAGAAGAGCCCTGAATCATTTGGAGCTTTGCATTGCGCCTGTAAGTGTAAGCCTCTGAGGAAGCCAATACAAATTGCTTAGCACTTTCTGTACTTTGGAAGAAGTCAGGGGTTGGATATCAAAAAGGGAGAGCCAAATAGCCACAGTGGCCACAGTGACCCATGCAGACCTGGCCACAGTGACCCATGCCCTAGTGACATCTAGACTAGATTACTGCAATGCGCTCTACGTGGGGCTGCCTTTGAAGACTGTTCGGAAACTGCAATTAGTGCAGAATGCGGCGGCCCGTGTGGTTGCCGGGGCCTGTCGGTTCGACTTTGTCAGACCGTTGCTTCGGCGGCTACACTGGCTGCCGGTTCGTTTCCGGGCACAATTCAAAGTGCTAGTTTTGACTTTTAAAGCCCTTAACGGCTTGGGTCCAGGGTATTTGAGGGACCGCCTTCTTCCTTATAATCCGACCCTGTTAACCGTGCCGCCATTGACGGAAGTGAGGGGGATGGTGGCACGGAATAGGGCCTTCTTGGCAGTGGCGCCCCAATTGTGGAATTCCCTCCCCCTGGAGTTGAGAACGGCTCCCTCCTTAAAGACCTTTCGGCGGGGCCTCAAGACGTTTTTATTTAGGTTGGCATTTGATGACTGACATGGTAGGCTGGCTTTTTAACAAATGGCTTTTAACAAATGTAATTATAGGTGACCCACTGGGGTTGTCTGTTTTAACTGTTTTAATTACTTATTTTTAATTATTTTTTATTGTGTATTATGTATTTTAACTTGTTCTTAACTGTAAGCCGCCTTGATTGCCCTTATTGGGAGAAAGGCGGGGTAGAAATCCATTAAATAAATAAATAAATAAATAAATAAATAAATAAATAAATAAATACCTTGATCTGATCCCAGGGGCTAAGTGGGATATATAATTGCAATTATTGGAACATATAATTGCTATAATGATCTAAACTCAGATCACAGCAGGGGTGGCACTTTGGACACACTTCTTTTGTGATGTCCTTATTTAAGCAGAAAATTACCAACAGTATGAGTAGGGCAGGTGCAGCGTTATGTGGAATCCTTCAGCAGCATGGGAAATCTCTTGCAAGGCTCTCCTTTCTAACACATTACCTGTCATTTTGTAAAGTTTAGAGTTGAGCTTACAAGTACTACTTGTTTCCCAAAAGATATAGCAAACCTTACTACCCAACAGGTTCTGAAACTTTGACATTTCATTGCAATTTAAGCGCACAAACTAATTTAGGATTCATCTGGCACTCTACTTTTAGTAGCTGGATTAGGTAAGTAGGGAAAAAAAACCATACTGGTCCATTGCGAATACATTCTCATTTTCTGATTTGTGCTGCACCCACTGTTTACGGAGCCTGCATTTAAACATTCAGTTAGATTCAATGATATGCTAGGCGCTGTCATAGAATACTGTGTTAATTGATGGTTAGATACTAGTCTATGCAAATGTAACCACTGTCAGCAGTTGCTAACACCACACTCATTAATTTAGTGTTTGTGTATTGGGGATTTGAGTATGGGGGAGAGTCAAATAGCAACAAAGATGTTAGCAAGCATGCCTTGAACAGACTGAAGGAGAATGCCTGTCTTTAATTGCTACATTACCTGAGAGGTCTCCTCCAAAGTGGGAGCGGTTCCTATGGCTGGCATAGCCTTGTGGAAGTTTAGCAATAAGACAGGCAACTACATGGAAAGCAAGAAGAAAAGTAAAAGGGATACAGCTAAGATAATGGGCTGTTGACTACCAAGAATAGGCAAGAATGCCATTAAGGCAAATTGCCAAGCAATGCTGTTTTACCCAACTGCCATGGTGGTCTTGAGAGCTGAAGGTGGCATAATATTGCCATTGCTATCTATGGTACACCCCCTCATTTCTTTTGTCCCATTATAGTCTCTAATCAAATACAGGTTTTTGGAAAAACTTGCTAAAAAGCCTAAAACCACGAGCCTGGTTGGCCAGAGATTATAGGCACACCACAGGCAGCAATTATTTTCTCATATCCCCTTCAGTTCTCTGAAAAGTGAAATCATTCCACTAGCCTCTGCACTAATTAGCTCAACCTCTTTTCTAGAATGCATACCACACTTTCCTTTAAAAATAATACAAAGCTAACTGATGGTGGTGCTGGGGAGAACAGACAAAATGAATGGAAGGAAGGAAGGAAGGATGGATGGATAATGGTTCAACATTTCAGAGAATTAATGTTCTAGCAGCCAATTAGTTCTATTTTGTTTGCATTGATTTAGAAGGAAAACTGTAAAACTGCATTGATTTGTGCGATGACCTTCTCCCTCAAATACCTAGTTATCTAAATCTTTTAATCCTATTTTTTTCTGGAGCAAGAACTTTGGTGCTAGTCTGGTGTTCAAAGAATTAAGAGCATTATACAATGGGAAGCCTAAGTGAGAATCTAATTCTTTAATTTTCTACAAAAGTGTTTTCTCATAGAGGGAGCAGAATGGCAGTACCCCAGCACTCTTCAAGACCTACATAACAGGTAGAGGCAGAACCACTATAGTGTGGTAACCATAACCTGCCAGGCACCTGAGAAGAATATCATACTCGGGTATGGAAAGCTGAGAGGTCTAGGATGGTCAACAGGGATATAGTCCCTATGTCTGTCTTTTTGGCATAGGTCATCCACCAAGGTGAAGAAAGTTGTTTCAGCCTCAAAATCAGGCCAGAAGTCAAAACAGGGTAGTGTAGTGGATCCCAAACTTACCAGCGTTACAACTCCCTTCTTCCATGGCATCCTCTTCTCAAGCGCCACCATCTTGGATCACATGAAATCTCACACTATTCCTGCGAGATCCAAGATGGCGGCGCCAGGGAAGAGGACACCAGAGACATCCCGCAACTCCCATGTGAGTACATCGCGGCTCCCTTTGGAGCCGCACCTCACAGTTAGTGTAATGCCTGCAGGCCTTGGCATGTGTGTTAAAGAACATGCATTGTCTCTTCACACTGTGCATAATTTTCCACTTGCAAACATCAGCAGACAAAACAACTGTAAATTACAAAGCAGATTGGTATGGGTAGGAGTCTACAAATTCCTGCCCTTTAGCAAAAAAGATGGTCCAGGACAAATGTTGTAGCAGTTCTTAAACCAAGGCTGAATCCCAGTGTCAGGGCTAGTGTCCCCGTCTCCGTCCCCCCTGGCGCCACCATCATCTAATGCCAGGAACCTTTTACTTTTTTCTGCAGCTGCTTATAAAATGGCTCATTGGCCACACTGATATCAATATGAAATCGATAACCCAAGCCACATAAGTTATTTGGTTTTCATCTGCTTGAATTTGATGGTCATGTGAAGTTCACTGACTCAATTTAAATTCACATACCCTAGTTCAGTGGTTCCTAAACCAGTCAGGGGAGCCGCGGAGTGCCACGGAATCCTCTCGGGAAACAGTGCAATGCCATTTGGCAGGCACCAACCTAATGTCATGGGGAGCCGCGGGCAATGGTCACCAATAGTCAAGGGAGTTGCAGGTCAAAAAGGTTTGGGAAACACTGCCCTAGTTGAAATGGTTTGTTTATGGACTTGGTTACTGCTTGGGAACTTGATTTGGCAATATTTTATGAGAAGTAGGATGATGAGCTCTTTATAGGATTGCTGCCACTATGCCTTCCCAAAACAACCCCCATACATATTACACCCCAGTCCTGATGACATTCAATCAAGAGAGAAGAGCTCAAGTTAAAATGTCTTCTATACAAACTCTGACATAAGCAAAACCAAACCAGCCAAGACACATGTATTCATTTTTACTTTGTCTTTCAACTATCAGGAGTTTCCGTTTCTGTTATGCATAAAATGATTTGCTTAATTACTTTAATTAGCACGGGCTTCCTCCCCCCTCTAAGCATTAATCCTTGATTAAGGTAAGTAACTGTGTACATTTTAATTGAAACCTACTAAATTCTGCACAGTCTTTTGAAAAGAGATTAACTTTACAGTTTGCAAATGCGAATTTAAAAAGTTATAGAAATGCTTCAGAGACTCACGGCGCAATCCTCACTGAAAAGCCAGCGAAGGAACAAGCGTCGTGCCGTAAAGCACGTTCGCAATGACTCGGGAGCAACGAAGGCTGGCGCAGAGGCCGGCCTCTCTTGCTCCATCACTGGAGCGCCTGTGCGGCCGCCGGATAAAGCCAGGATCCGGCGGGGGCAGTTTGGTGTGAGAGGGAGGGGGGCCAGCAGTATAGCTGGCCCGGGAGGGGGCGGGGGATGGCCTTGGTCATATCCCGGTCCCCACCGGGCCGGCTAGGCCATTACACAGCCTCCTCGATTTCCGCCAGCTATTTAGTTGGTAGAAATCAGAGGAGGCCTATCGGGCAGGCCGGACTTTATACCCAGAGAAGGGGACGAATGTCCCCTTCCCTGAGTAGACTTCTGGCCCGGCGGCAGGGGCTCAGGATCCAGCTGGCGGCCTTGGGCCAGCGGCCGGATCCTTATACAGGATTGCGCTGCCCAGGAGGTCATGTTAGTTTCTTTTCTTTTTTCACTCCTAGCCATAGCCTGTTGCCACAAATAAATAGTTCAATTCCTTTTTTTTGTCTTTAAGATCACCATTTTCAATCTGAAATGTACGTGAATGGCAGTAGAGGGGAATTTTGAAGATATGCTTCTGAGGATAGTGGTGGCGTGAAGCACTGACAGCATTCTCAGAGGCTACATCCTGAAGGTCACCATCTGTTCCCCTCTAAAAATGAACCAGGAAATGACCCTATATTATGGACCCACACCCACCCAACAGGCGAGCAAGAATTTTTGTGTAAGGGTAAATGTTGAAGCCAGATGAAAGTAGAAATATTTTAATCATTAGATTGGCTTGAATCTAAATATGTAGGTTAGATTCCAAGTGGAATCGTAGTATCCTTTTGAATGGCAGATGCCTATATGATATCAAAAAATGCCTTAAAGCCTGGGAAACAGTTTATGATAGGGCGCAGGGATCTGTCACTCAAAAGGAAAAAAATCCAAAGATTCCACTAGGCATGTCCAAGCGTATCTTTAGAACCAAACTAAATCCGGATCTAGCCCATCTTTCAGTGAAAATAAGTCCCCTTGTTAACAGGAATTACTATTAAGAACATAAGAACATAAGAAGAGCCCTGCTGGATCAGGCCAAAGGCCCATCTAGTCCAGTTTCCTGTATCACACAGTGGCCCCACCAGATGCCTCAGGGAGCACACAGCCAACAACATAACCTGTTGACTGACAATGACAGCATTTATAACATACATGCAGGTATAAAATAGATCAGTATTGTTATTACTACTATTAAGGTAAAGGTATCCCCTGACAATTAAGTCCAGTCGTGTCCGACTCTAGGGTGTGGTGCTCATCTCCATTTCAAAGCCGAAGAGCCAGCGTTGTCCGAAGACGCTTTCGTGGTCATGTGGCCGGCATGACTCTCCTTGCCGCAGCGCGTAGCATGCAGCTGGAACACGGAGCGCTGTTTACCTTCCCGCCAGCAGTACCTATTTATCTATTCGCATTGACATGCTTTGGAACTGCTAGGTTGGCAGGAGTTGGCCAAGCAACGAGCGCTCACCCCGTCGCGGGAATTGAACTGCCGACCTTTCGATCGGCAGCTTATGGTATTACTGAAATGCATATCCTACTTTTGAGCAAAAGCACTCACAAGCTATTTACATAACACAATCTAAACATCAAACAAGAAAAATCAGGAAAGAAAATTAAGTATTTTTCGCACTATAAGACGCACTTTTCCCACCAAAACATAGGGGGGGAAAAGCGTGCGTCCTATGGTTCGAAGCCTGGGCTTGGGGGCGCTTCGGGGAGGCCTGCGCGAGCCTCTGCAGGCCTCCCCGTTGTTCTGTTCGGCCGAAAACAGCGGTTTTCGGCCGAACTGAACATCGGGGAGGCCTGCAGAGGCTCGTGCAGGCCTCCCTGAAGTCCCCATAGGCCTCCCCGAAGCGCCCCCAAGCCCAGGTAAGTAAAAATCTTTTTTTCTCTATTTTATGCTCCATAGGATGCATGCGTCCTATGGACCGATGCGTCCTATGGAGCGTAAAATACGGTAGTTTTTGACTGCCTTTGACAGGCAACGAGGACAATGGACTTTCCATACTGTGGAGGAGGAACAAAATAGTGGCTTGCCCAAGACGACCTATTGAGATTTGAACCAAGCACTTCCTGGCTTACACAACCCACCCTCTGCCACTAAGCTATGCCAGCTCATGAATGATAAAACACAGTTCTTTAAATTCAGCTTTTTACTTTGCTGATTTCTCAGCAAAATAAAATTACTGATTTCTTTTACTTTGCTGATTTCTCAGCAAAGGAAAAATTACCCTGGTCATAATTTAAAAATGGATTGCATCTCTCCTTTTGTGGTCAATATTCAGCAAAATTTCTAAGCAGGCATTTCAGCATGTTTTCTAATAGATCGCTGTAAGGTGACAAACATAGCATTTTTGTACCATCTGAAGCAGGATGATGGGAGTATTACAGGGTGTGTCCCCCCCCAAGAACATTGAGCACTGAGTGAAGCATTCATTTATCCCTTGCCGCAGCTTTCTCCATCAGTATTAGTTCTTATTTATCACATCGCTGGGGTCAACAGTGGCCAGCTTGAACGGGTGGGGATGGGAAATGCAGGATTAGAGCAATTTATCATTGTTTGTCATGGATTGGCTGAACTGCACATTTGTATTACATGCCACTGCTGTCTGCGGAGGTCAGGTTTAAAACTCTTTTCTTTCCTATCAGAGCCCTGCAGCAACAACACCACAATCTTCTAAGTCAAGATAAGAAGGATGCAAGACAAGAAGCCTTGGCACATTTCCTCCCACTCTAAATAGCCTCCTCCTTGCTCAATCGGGCAATATCAATACTAATTTATACCACACTGTTGTACTTTTCCGAACACACAACTTTAATAGCATGGCTTGAAATTATGTTACTCCTTTTAAAAAACGCATGTCCTAAGAAGAAACTGCCCCAGATATAAAGATGCTGCAGTGCTGGTCATATAATGGTATGTGTATGAGACTGTACTGGCATAGCTACAGCTCATCTAAGTGTATCTCATTCTAAGGCATAGGTGGCCAACCCACGGCACGGGTGCCACTTAGTGGCACGCCGAGCCTTTTGAAGTGGCACGCACTGCCATTCCTGCTCAAGCTGAGTGCTGAAGTCCCTCTCTCTTTCTCAACCCCAGCGCGCTTTTCCAAGCCTGTGGCACTAGACGGGTCTCTGCACCCCACTGCGCCTCATTCTTCTTGTACTGTCACTGTACTTTAAATATTTTTATTACCTTAGATTTATTTATTTATTTAAAGTGGCACGCTCAAGATTACCTACATAAAATGTGGCACATGGCGTGCCACGGGCTGGCCACCACTTTAATCTAAGGCAGGGGTGGGGAACCGGCGGCCCACGGGCCAGATCCGGCCCCAGGAGCGATCCGGTCCAGCCCGCACGAGACCGGACCCGAATCAATCAGGTCCGGCCCGCGCGAGCAGACCAGAGGATCCGCCAGCCCCCCCGCGTGCTCACCTCGGCGCGACTCCTTTCTAATCCGGCTGCTTCTCCGTGCAGAAGCAGCCGGATTCGAAAGGAGTCGTGCCGAGGGGAGAGCGCGCGGCACGACTCCTTTGGAACCCAGCTGCAGCCGGATTCGAAAGGAGTCGCGCCGAGGGGAGAGCGCGCAGCGCGCTCTCCTCGCGCAACTCCTTTGGAGCCCGGCTTTCTGCGCATGAGCAGAAACAGCCGGGTTCAAAAGGAGTCGCGCGAGCAGCACACGCGGGGCCGCTGGCGGCGGCTGCCTGAAAAAGGTAAGGAGAGGGGGGGGAGGTAAGGGGGAGGTAAAAGCAGGGGGAGGTAAGGAGAGAATGGGGGCGGTGGGTGGGTGGGTGTGCCCCCCCGGCACATGTGTGCCGGGGGAACCATTTGCGATGGAGGGGCACACGGCCCACGGGACATTTTCCCCATGGGAAAATGGCCCTCCATCGCAAATAGGTTCCCCCCCCCTTGATCTAAGGCATTGAAACGCTGCTGTGCAACACATAACTGCTGAAGCCAGAGGCTTCAAAATGTTCGACAACCCTCTCCGTTGGAAATGCATATAAGGCTCTGAAGAAAAAGGTCTGCTTGGCCTCCACATTAGAATTCTGGGGTCACCAGCAAGGTGGTTATAAAGCCAGGAAGCAATTTCTAATCGTGAACTGAGCTAGATGGGGATTGGAGGAAGAATTCAAAAGGCGGGACTTGAAAGAAAGATGCGAGTAGATCTTTCTGTAGTCGATAGGTAGTTGATCGGTCTTTGGAAAGGCAGGCACGACTGAGGCTTGGAATACCAGAGGATAGCAGCTGGAGCTCGCAGTAGGTCTATGGGAGGCAACTATCTGAAGTAAGAAGATGCAAACTTTTTCAGAGTACAAAGGGTCAAACCTTTTATCCAGGGTGCGGCCAAACAGGAGCCAATAATGCAGGAAGCTCTTTTTATCAGCACAAACCTCAGTCAGCTGCTATGCAGTTCACAAATAAGGTTTTAACTGATCAGAATAAAGCTTGGTTGGTGCTTGTTTGCTCACTTGTTTTTGGCTCCCAGGCCCAACACGATCCACCAGAACATTTCTTGGACTGGAGCCTTGACCGCTAGCTGGTTATCAAAGACTTTACCAAGATGTCACTACTGGGGCAGACAGAGCACTGCTGAGACCGAGTTATCCCTACATGAGATGTTTGCATTTGATAGGGATTGAGCATTTACCCCCTGAACAGGGACAAAACCTGACCAAAGAAACTCCCCTCTGCCCCTACAATTTTCATTAAAAGAGCAGTCCTCTTTATTCTGATCAGTCAAACATTTTACATACCCCTTTGTCCAGCTGACGTGAACAAGTGTTGGAAAGTTGCATTGCCATTGGTCCTTTTTTGTCCTTGTATTTTGTCAAGTTTTGCCTAGATTTAAGACTAATTTTATTTTTTAAATCACTCTTCAACCCCTTGCAGGGTGGTTTCAGCATCCTCTGAGAGATAATGACCACCTTCAAGCTTTGGCGCTATTATTAACATTCACATAGCAGGACACACATTAGAAAGCGAAGGAAGTCATTTGAGTTGATGTTTTCATTCAGAGAGGCAATAAATCTCTCTTAAATACTACCAGGGATTTTACAAAGCCATAAAAACCAGCAGCAGCGATTGCTAAATACAAAGGACAATTTTGTTCTCTTTTGTCTTACTCTCTAAAATATAATGTAGAGGCTTTTTCCAGAGCTAGGAGCATGGATAGTTATTTTTTTTTTAAAAAAAGACACACACATACTATCACACACATCTATTAAAAAAGAAAGTTGAACTACTGAATAATTATATGATGTTGGTTTTCAGAGGATTTCAAACAGGAATAATTATTATAGTTTATAATGGGCACTTTATATAACAGAAATCTTAACTATAAATAGAAGTAGGTTCCAGCATGGTTCCTTACATTTGGAAATTGTGTGGATATGCTACGGCCTACAGGTGCTCAAAATGTTCTTCACAGCCATAGAACCCAGGTTAAACCAACATATAGATTTGAAAATTCAAAACCTGTCCTTGCAACTATTCATTTATTAGTTATTACAAGATTTTTTTTTGTTCAGTCGTTAAGTCATGTCCGACCCTTCGTGATCCCATGAACCATATCCCGCCAGGCCTTCCTATCCTCCACTATCTTCCTGAGTTCGCTCATTTTCATGTTCGTTGCATCGGTGATGCTGTCTAACCATCTCATCCTTTGCCTTCCCCTTCTCCTTTTGCCTTCAATCTTTCCCAGCATCAGAGTCTTCTCCAGAGAGTCCTCTCTTCGCATTAGGTGGCCAAAAGATTTGAGCTTCAGCCTTAGTACCTGTCCTTCCAGGGAACAGTCAGGGTTGATTTCATTTAGGATTGACTGATTTGATCTCCTAGCAGTCCAAGGGACTCTCAGGAGTCTTCTCCAGCACCACAGTTCAAAAGCATCTATTCTTCGGCGCTCAGCCTTCCTTATGGTCCAACTCTCGCAACCATACATTGCTACTGGGAACACCATCACCCTGACTATGCGAACTTTTGTTGGCATGGTGATATCTCTGCTTTTTATTATGCTATCTAAATTTGCCATAGCTTTCCTTCCAAGGAGTAAGCGTCTTTTAACTTCATGGCTGCTGTCTCCGTCTGCAGTGATCTTGGAGCCCAAACAAGTAAAATCTGTTACTGCTTCCATTTCTGCCCCTTCTATTTGCCAGGAATTGATGGGACCAGATGCCATGATCTTAGTTTTATTAATGTTGAGTTTCAAGCCAACTTTTGCACTCTCCTCTTTCACCCTCATCAAGAGGCTCTTTAGTTCTTCTTCACTTTCTGCCATTAGGGTGGTATCATCTGCATATCTGAGGTTGTTGATGTTTCTCCCGGCAATCTTGATTCCAGCTTGCGAATCATTCAGCCCTGCATTTCTCATGATGTACTCTGCATATAAGTTAAATAAGCAGGGTGACAATATACAGCCTTGCCGTACTCCCTTCCCAATTTTGAACCAATCAGTTGTTCCATGGCCGGTCCGAACTGTTGCTTCTTGATCCGCATACAGGTTTCTCATGAGACAGGTAAGATGGTCTGGTACCCCCATCTCTTTAAGAATTTGCCACAGTTTGTTGTGATCCACACAATCAAAGGCTTTTGCGTAGTCAATGAAGCAGAAGTAGGGTTTTTTGTTTTTTTTTTGAACTCTTGGGCTTTCTCCATGATCCAGCGCATGTTGGCAATTTGATCTCTAGTTCCTCTGCCTCTTCGAAACCCAGCTTGTACATCCCGTAGTTCTTGGTTCACGTACCGCTGAAGCCTAGCTTGTAGGATTTTGAGCGTAACCTTGCTAGCATGTGAAATGAGTGCAATTGTACGGTAGTTTGAACACTCTTTGGCACTGCCCTTCTTTGGAATTGGAACGTAAACTGACCTTTTCCAATCCTTTGGCCACTGCTGAGTTTTCCAAATTTGTTGGCATATTGAGTGCAGCACTTTCACAGCATCATCATTTAGGATTTTAAGTAGCTCAGCTGGGATATTATCATCTCCGCTAGCTTTGTTGTTAGTAATGCTACCTAAGGCCCACTTGACTTCACTCTCTAGGATGTCCGGTTCTGGGTCAGTGACCACACCAGCATGGTCATCAGGAACATTAAGATCTTTCTTGTATAGTTCTTCTGTGTATTCTTGCCATCTCTTCTTAATCTCTTCTGCTTCTGTTAGGTCTCTGCCTTTTTTGTCCTTTAACATACCCATCTTTGCACAAAACGTTCCCTTGATATCTCCAATTTTCTTGAAGAGATCTCTAGTCCTCCCCATTCTGTTGTTTTCCTCGATTTCTTTGAATTTAATAGACTGCTATTCAGCCTGATGCCTCCCAGAGGTGCATATATGATTTTTAAAAAGGTAAACATAAAATATCTATACTGTAGTTACTAAAAGCCAGCAGAACAGCAAGAGCAACATAAGAAGATAGTTAAAGCTCTTTAAAAAATAAAGACCGAGGCAAAGTAACGAGTTAAAAACAATTTCAAGTTTTCATGGCCAGCAATTATCAAAGAATGTTCTATGGGATACCGGTATACAGCCATGTCTAACACCACTAGTGTTTTTTTGTCATGGCTGTATACCCGTCTCCCATAGAACATTCTTTGAAAGTAACGAGTCTTTCTCTGGCACCGAAAAGGCAAGTTTCGCATCAGGTGAGACTCTCTGGGGAGAGCATTGCAAAGGTGGAGTGCCACAACTGAAAAGGTTGCATCTGGGGGTTCTTCTTCAGTGGTCTGTCTCATGTCCATTTCAAGATAATAAATCCTTGGGGAAAGGGACCTGCCCTCTCATTCTTTGTGTGTGTGAGCGACTGTATCTCAAGTGTATTATGAAATATGAAGGTTAGGTTGATACAAATAGCCAGAACACTATGTTATTATGTGTTTGAGTTGAAGAGCATCACTGTCTTCTGGCTGAAAACAAATCCAATGACCAACATTTCTATTACCACTGTTTCCCATAGGCGTTCAGTATTACCGCAGTCACTAAAAATACAATGCACCCTTGAATTAGCGGACCCTCAATTGAATGAACTTCTGAAATACCTGACAGTTTCTGAAGTCTGCAGAGGTCCGTTATCCATACCTTACAGAGCTCCCACGGCAGCATTGATGGAGCTGTGGGAACTCTGAGGTGTGGGAGGGGGTTCAGGGCAGGCTTACGTACTTTCCAAGGCTCCCTCAGTGCTGGCATTCTCCTTCCTGTTCATGAGCATGGCATTCTAGGAAAGGAGAACTACTGAATGGAGATGTTCCTGCATTCCTGGAGCTCTCTGGTGTATAGCAGAGGAGCTGGGAGCTTTCCAAGGTAGGCCTTAATGCAGTGGTTCCCAAACTTTTTTGACTCGCGGCTCCCTTGACCTCCCTCGCCGTTAGCCGTGACTCCCCATTACAGTGCATAGAAGAAACAGGCACTCTTTACATGCTCAGAGGCACCCTTCCTTATATGTATGTGTATATGTATGTGTATATTCCCAAAACGAGCCCTAAAGTGGATTTTCCATGTTTATGCTGAGCAGCAGCTAAGCCAGGAGTGCGCAGGGTGGGGTTGGGATGCTGCCCTCCCTCCATTGGCAGGCCTGGGTAGAGGGCACTGATGTCGTCTGTGTTAGTCCTATTCTTAGCAAGAGAAACATCAAAGCATGGGAGGGAAGCATTGGTCATGCCCCACCCCAGTTGCATGAGAGAGAAAGAGAGAAAGCTAACTCCTTTTGGTAGCATCTTTGCAAGATGAAAAACAGATTCTTATACTGCCTGGCAGTTTCCGGGGGGGGGGGGGGGGTTGTCCCAGCAAATAGAGTGGAGAACTAACTTAGAGGTGGGTCAGAAAGGAAGAAGGAGAGAAATCCTAATAATTAATCAACCAAACTAAACATAGAAATCAAAGACTGTATGTAAAGCAGAACCTGCTCTGCACCGTTTTCAATTGCAGTTCTTGCATTTGTTTTGTGTTTGCTTTATTAAAAACATTCAACAGAAAGAAAATACTTTACTTGCAAACCTGCAATGTCTCAGGATTTGGAGAGAAACGAGATGCTGTCTTTGCAGCTCCAGCTCCAAAGTACCGGTACTCAGCTTATCAATAGAGTTGTTAATCGTTCTTTAACATAAGATAAGCAAGGGCTTAGCTCACGCTGTGGTTAAAAACAAGACGTGGAAACTGCCTACAAACCTGAAGTGTTTTGAAATTAACTTTGAGTGACCCGATGTGAAGAGGCAGCTTTTCCCGATCTTTCTTTTTGCTCGCTCTCTCTCTCTCTTGCAAGCAAGAATATGTGTTAATTAAAAGATTAACGCAACGCCCCTGGCTGCTTTTGATGACGCACTTGGGAGTCGCGCCTCACACTTAGAGAACCTCTGCCTTAATGGAATAATGGGGGGAGTGCCCAGATTTAATGAACTTTCAACATTAACAGACGCTCCTTCCCCCCATTAGCCCACTAAATCAAGATTCACTGTACCTGTGTGAATCTGTACCTGTGTAGATATTGTCCTGTCTATTATACTGAAATATATTTCTATTCAGGTCAGTAATGCTCTGAAATAAAGTTCAATTTTGTTTATATTTTAACATGATTAGAAAGGATAAAGTGGCATCTATTTCCCAATCTTGAATATATTTGACTGTATAGGAAATCCTCTCTCCCTCCATCTATGCGAGTGCGAGTCCGAGAGATCAGACTATACATGACACTACAGTTACGTTAGTGTTAGATTTACATGTTTAAAGTAAAGGTATCCCCTGATAATTAAGTCCAGTCGTGTCCGACTCTAGGGTGTGGTGCTCATCTCCATTTCAAAGCCGAAGAGCCAGCGTTGTCCGAAGACGCCTCCGTGGTCATGTGGCTGGCATGACTCTCCTTGCCGTAGCGTGTAGCATGCAGCCGGAACATGGAGCGCTGTTTACCTTCCCGCAAGCGGTACTTATTTATCTACTCGCATTGACATGCTTTGGAACTGCTAGGTTGGCAGGAGCTGGCTAAGCAACGAGCGCTCACCCCGTCACGGGCATCGAACTGCCGACCTTTCGATCGACAGCTTATGTTTCAGTGGTTGTTTGGACCTATGCAAAAACCATGACAGGAGTTGGAAGACAGATCTGGGTAAGTAGACAGGGCAAGCTACTGTACGAAGCAACTCTACAGCGTAGAGCAACTGTATTGTAAGCAACTCTACTGTAGGAAGCAACTCTACTGTGTAGTCAGAGCTGATAGGCTCCTGTTGATCAGCCTACCAAACACTATTTCTGATTTCTTATAGCAAGGATTGATGGGAGGCTGTAATCAATGGACACAGGCCAAGCTGAAGATAACCAGCCAGTCCAAGCTGTGGTGTAGTCAGTGATGTAGACTTGAGTCTATTGACTCAGACTTGAGTCGGACTCAAGTCGTGTTAGTGACTTGACTCGGCAATTGTAAAAGACTCAACTTGAGACTTGGAGCCTTTTACGACAAGTCGAATTTTATTTTACCCGTTTTCCCCATTAAATAGATAGGGACTTGCAACTCGCAACCAAAGACTCAGGACTTGGGGGCAAAGACTTGGAACCTGACGTGAGACTTCGAACTAGAGACTTGGGACGTGACTAGAGACTTTGAGTCAGAGACTTGATCCACCTCCCTGGGTGTAGTCTTTCACACTAGTCCTGAGTAAATTGAGAAAAAAATGAATGAATGGCACTGAAGGTGGCAATTGCATCCCTTCTGCCAATAGTTAAAAAGAATCTTCCAATACAGTACTTGATACTGATATCAGGAGGATCATGCTACACAGACCACAGATAAACACATGGCAATTCACAATGACCATGCAAACCAGTCAGATGCACATTGTCTATCTCAGGTTTAAATACAGCCCACTCAAAATAACTTCTATCACGTATTTACAATAAATGGATAAATGTTTTATCATCCACAAGAAAAAAATGTACCGATTTTAATTCTAGATAATATCTCCATTCAGTTGCCTGTTCTCTGAAAATCATATTCATTTCTGCACATACTAGGTGTGTAGCGATTGGTTGTTTTATTGGCTTCAAAGATACTAATTTCCACACTAATTAACCTTTAGAATTGTCAATATTTTCAAAGCAGTTAAGACATTCTTCAATAGAGTCCCTGTTTATCACACTCATGAAGCCATATGCTGTGGCAATCTGAATTTTTTAAAGCAAATTCTCAACATCAGTTTTTCCTTTTTTTAAAAGTCCATTAGCTTTTTAGTAGCACAGCTTTAAAAAAAGGAATAGTACAATCTTTTTATTCTCTGTAACAGCTTTTAAGAGTGTGGTTAGTAGATGCAACATGCATAATTTTACCCCTCCCAACTGGGCACAGAGGCACAACCTTTAAAAGTGGTGGTTATCTTATACTTGGCAAGGGGAAAGCAACTGTCTCTATTCATTCCAGCACAGTGTCATTTCCAGGGACTGTTTGACGTCTCCTGGTGGTCTCCCCCCCCCCTTAAGATTGTGAATCTCTTTGGACAGAGGACAATTTTTTCTTTGTCTCAAACTGTTGCTTGCTGCACAGAAAATTTTCAGTGCCAAAGTGCTGTTAAAGAATAACTTTTAAGTCAACAGTTCTCATTTATTAAGGAAGCCAAAGAAGAATTCCATTGTTTTCAGCATTAACTGTTCTTGTTAAGTCATTTGAGGATTATAGCCTGTTCCTGGTAAAGTCTAGAAACTACATAAAGATACAGTCCTTGATAATGAGATATGGCGATACCCTGAAACTGGTTCTGCCATTAATAACACAACCCAGTGCACATTTTGGTGCCTTACAAGTTAAACCTATTCTTGGGCATATTTGAGGCGCTGATTCCAAAAATGGCATCGGTTTTGCCCTATCAGCTCTATTTTTGGAGATATGGCATAGCTACCTTATATGCGGATGCAAGCAGCTGTGTAATAAGATTTCATACATCAGAAGCAAGCATCAAGTCATAGTTTTGCATTTAGCTACACTCTCTTTCGTCCTTTGAATCCTGGAGTGCTCTTCTCCACTGCTCTAATGAGATGTTGGAAGAATGCAGAGGTTGTAACACTGGCTGCAGGAAACCGTTGCGATGAAACAAAAAGCCTTCCAGAATGAACTAGTATTCTTATCACTAGAAGTTGAAAGCTGGAGCCAATTCACTCAAGGGAAATAAAGCAGCAGCATAATTTTAGCTCAGAATCCACATTTCAGAACAAATGAAAGAACATCGTATGTTCCTAGCAAGAATAGGATAACATGTTTTAATGCAGCAGATTATTAAACCACCACAACCATACCAAATTCACAGCCTCCAGCAATTACTATCCACAGTGTTTTCAGTGTATTTAGCCAATATATCATCCCCCTTACAGAGAATATTTTATTTCACTTACGCAAACAAAGAACAAAATAACAGCTTTACTACTCTATTCTCTATCCAAGAGAAAACTGGAGTTGGTGGAAAAGAACCTTTGTTACTTTAAAGTCTGTAGCAAGCACCTAGGAGTTTTTGTGCTTTTTAGGAGGAGACTGAAATCTGGACTAGTCACTGAATTCAATGACACATAATGGCCTCACACCATCACAGAACTGATCTACACCAGTGTTTCTCAAACTGTGGGTCAGTACCCACTTAGTGGGTTGCGACCTGATTTCTGGTGGGTCCCAAGTGCTGGAAAGATCAGATAATTGCCTCAAGCCTATTCAAAAACCAGATAGCTGCTAATTGTCCTTCAAAGAGCTGAGCTCCTGCAGTTTGCCAGCTTGTGTAAATATAGGGAGATAAATGTTTGAGCGTCTTTTTTGGAGTGTTTCTTTTTCCAAGCCTTGAGGCTAGTCATTAGGGCTGCCTCAATACGATAAATGGATTGAGGTTTTGCAAATAAATAATATTGCCTGTAAATAATGAAATATATCATTTATTTCTAGATCATCTTTTTTTAAAGTCTCATAAAGCTAGTCGGGTCCTGATAGAATGTCATTTTAAAAAGTGGGTCCCGGTGTTAAAACGTTTGAGAACCACTGATCTACACTAAACTTTTGCACAATCTACAGTTGAGTCATTTGCTACTCGAAAAGAAAAGGGGGAGGGAAAGAAGATCACTCAACCCTCAGAGGCCAGAGATCAACTGTACGTGAAGAATTTCAAAAACCATCACAAAAAGGTACCTTGAAAACGTAGCTATAGTCACAGGGCAAGCACGTTTCCATAAGGAAATTTCATATGGCTTGAGGCTGTGTCCGAATGACATACCGGCATGAACAGGGCCAATCACACGAATCTTAACCACAGAACTGGCAGCCAGCTGGAGGAAAGGCCCATGCAAATCCACCTGCCCAGGAGGCTCAGGTTAGATCACTCAAATGCAGACCCTACATGAGAAGAAAATCCAAAATAGGCACTTCCCCACAAGCAAGTACATTTAATGGGAAACTGAAGTTCTATTTTAAGGAGTCAAAAAAATTCACACTGGAGGAAGCATGTACAATCAAGCGTTCCTCACAGTTTGAACCTCTGTCGGGATGGATTTCGATTATTCTTAAAAATAGAAACTCAAATCCTTGTGGTAGAGAAAAAAAATGTTCATGTGAAAGTAACTCCAGTTCTTAAGGAATGGTACTTACTACTGTACCAAGTCTTATAGATACAGCACACAGCAGTGATTACGAGTACATTTGTCATATAAATGTTTTATACATGTCCTGTACCTGTTACATAAAACTACATCCACCATGTGAACCTGTCTTTCAACATGCAGAGTTAGCATACCAGTAATATCACGGGCACACTTGTTACACACACACACACACACACACACACACACACACACACACACACACACACACACACACACGACAAACCCATGTAAATGTTTATATGCCACAAGGGTGGCATGAAATGCTTACTCATGCAAGTGCATTATTTGTGGGGGCCACCCTAACTGATTCAACTCTAAAAAGAAAGCAAAAATCACAAATAGGGTATCCCAATGGGCACCAGTAAATTAACACACACACACACACACACACACACACACACACAAGTCCTTCAGAGAAAAGAAACTCATTTTGCTGCAGACAACACTTAACTATTGTAAAATAAAATAAAACTGATGACTGTCAGTTTCCAACAATTAAAAGCCACTTTCAAAAGTTTAGAGCTATAAACTACAATACCGGTACATCTTTGCTGTGGGCTTTCCCTCGATGAAGCTAGTACAAAACCTCAATATAGCAAATCTGTTTTTATACTTGGTTTTGACTGGGCATATACATAAGGATATTTCCTCAGGATTCATATGAAACTGACTCATACTAATTCAGTCTCCTTCTAATGAGACTACACTTCCTAAAAGCCTCTGCTGTGACCTGGAGAGGGTGGAGGAGGTGATGAGGGAAGGTGGAGTGGTTGCTGAAGGGAAGAGGGGACTGGAGGATGCGCAGAGACACAGAGACTGAGGGTTGCTGCTGCTGGGTTGGGGACTGTTGGGGGCTGTTGACAGCCTGTAGAGCAGTGATTTTCAGCAACTGTGCCATGGCACATTGGTGTGCCGTGAATAGTCCACAGGTGTACTGCGGGAGTTTGGGGGAGGGTCATTTATTAGTAGGCCTGTTGGGGAATGTGAGCCCCATGCTGGCAGTGCGGTGTTGCCTTGTCAGTTGTAAAGAAAACTGATGGCGTGCCTTGACAATTTTAGCGCCTTGTCAGTGTGCCGTGAGATGAAAAAGGTTGAAAGAGAATGCTGCCTCCATGCTGCTGTAGAGAATGCTAAGGAAAAAACAGGTGGTGCCGAGATAGATTTGGTACTGTGGCATAGGATGAATTGTGAGGCCTACTACTACATCAACAGCAGAGACGCCTAGTTAAAGACTATCTCCCTTTTTTAAATCCTTGTTCTTGTTGTGCTCCACCCTAGAAGACTGCAAGCTTTCTTTCACACCCATGAAACCCTCTGTTACCACTAGCCACGTGTCAGTGTGGTTTCTGGAACCCACCAGAATTAGCACAGAGGTTGCTAATCCTGAAATGCCTTCAGCACATGTCTCTAATTCACCCTCTCACTACACATTGTTCCATATAGTCTAGCGTCGACTCCTCTGACATGGGATCTCCACGGTCACACAGCCCAATCCAGCCTAATATGTGGCAGCTATGCTGCATCCTAGGCCCATTGTGGCCTGCACCTGTTTGTCTCCTTCCCCCGGTGTAACCAGCATGGGCTGCAATGGGCCTCCTCGAATGCTTGCCAGCTCTGGAGCTGGCGCACAACCGGGGAGGCCTTGTAAGGCCGGCCCAGGCTACAACAGGGCATAGGATATCAGTGCAACTCAGTGCCGATATCCCAGTCCCCTCCCAGTCCAGCCAATGGCCCCCTCCCTCATCACCCCTGTTCACCCTCCTCCACGGGACTCACCTGCAGCGGCTGGCACAGGTCCAGGACGCTGAAGGTGTGAGAGGTGTCGGCCTCCACGCTGGTGCCGCTTACACGCGAGGCATCTCAAAACTGCCTTACGGCACCTTTGCAATGCGCTCGCTCTGCTGGCCTAATGTTACGGAGGATTGGGCTGTCAGTCTGTCTAGTCCAGAGGGTGTTTTAAACTGGAGATGCCAGAGATTGACCCTGTGGTTTTCTGCATGAGCTATACCACTGGAGCCCCTCCCCTCCAAAAGGATGACTCCGAGCTAAAGTCACAGGAAAATGGTTGAACTTTGTTGAACACTTTGTTCATTTAATTTGCTTCTACTTTTGTGAACTACAAGGTTACAATTTTCATCCTAAAGACATTAGAGGACAAAGAGAAAAGTTACTATCAAGGAGTTCAAAAAGTTGAGTCCTAACAACTGAGAAAAGGGGAACTAGCCACAACTTTGATTTCACAATAAGCTTCTGAAAAACTAAAAGGTTAACTTTCAATTTTTCATTGAGAAACTTTCCTACTGTAAGCAAAGTAACAGAGCAAAAAGCAGGGGGGTCACCAGGCGCCCCCGCTTCTGGGGCCGACCCCCCAACGCCCCAAGCTAATTTGCATACTTAATTTGCATATTAAGTTTCGGTTTTTTTGCTTTTTTTGGTTTTTTAAAGGTTTTTAAGGGTTTTTTTAGCGCTAGCGAGGCTTCTAAACGTTTGTGTATGCTTTGCGCCAACATATCTTGTGTATAGGACCCTCCCGCGACGATCTCCAGGGGCGACGATCTCCTCCGGGGGCGCAGATCGCTCCTCTGCTCTGCCGCCCCTGGCGCGAACTCTGTAAAGCGCCCAGCAGCGCTTGGCAGAGTTCACGCATGCACAGAACGTCGATTGGAAACATCGTCGCTCTGCGCATGCGTAAAGTCTGTAAAGCGCTGCTGGGCGCTTTACAGAGTTCGCGCCCGGAGCAGAGGAACGATCTGCGCCCCCGGAAGAGATCGTCGCCCCTGGAGATCGTCGCGGGAGGATCCTATACACAAGATAAGTTGGCGCAAAGCATACACAAACGATTAGAAGCCCCGCTAGCGCTAAAAAACACCTAAAACCTTTAAAAAAACCGAAAAAGAGCAAAAAACCCACGAAACTTAAGGAGGCTCCCCCCCCGGAGCCTTTCCGCCCCTATGCCCTGGGGCCCACCGCACCACCGCCCCATATCAGGCGACGCCTCTGGCAATAAGGCAAAAAATAATAATACTGAAAGTGTCATTTTGGAGTCCTAAGTTTTGAGGAAAATGTATTTAATGACTGGTTGCAAGAGGCTGTTGAGAACTAGGTCGAGGAAGACTTTAAATAGCTGAAGATTTTTAAAATACAGTAGTTACAACCATTTCCCATTCTTCACTTTTATCTTGAAAATTAGATTAGTCTTATCAAGATTGTCTCGATATAAATAAGTCAGACTAATCGATCACACGCTTTTCAGATTTGCTGATGTAAAAAGTCTTTAAGAGACTTGTATGATAAATGGAGCAGGTTGTAGATTGATAACTAGTGCTGCTCTATTCTTGATCCAATGAAAATCAGGGATAGGTTGACCCGATTCCAAGCTACTCTGAAGCAATGAAAAAGCAAAAGCCTAGCGCTGAGATACTAGCGTTGAGCTCCAACATACTCATCACTGAACTTTTGAAGTTGCATTTGAAACTGATGCAGTTAATAACACTGAAGGGATACACCTTACTTTGATTCATCTACCCTAAGAAATGATCTATATATTTAATTTTTATTTAAAGGATTTATACCCCGCCTTTATTTCCTGTAAGAGCAATTAAGGCAGCTTACAGTTAAAACATGGTACAATACATAATACAATACAATAAAAATAATTAAAACAGGTAATTAAAAACAATTAAAACAAACACACCCCAGTGGGTCACCTTATGATTAACATTTACTAAAAAGCCAGCCCACCATGTCAGCCATCGAACACCAACCTGAAGAAAAACGTTTTGAGGCCCCGCCGAAAGGTCTCTAAAGAGGGACCCGTTCTTAATTCCAAGGAAAGGGAATTCCACAGTTGGGGCGCCACCGCTGAGAAGGCCTTATTCCTTGCTGCCATCCCCCTCACCTCTGTCAATGGCAGCACAGTTAACAGCCCCCTCCCCGATGACCTCAGAGTACGGGTCGGATTATACAGGAAGGAGGCAGTCCCTCAAGTACCCTGGACCCGAGCTGTTAAGGGCTTTAAAAGTCAAAACTAGCACTTTGAATTGTGCCTGGAAACGAACCGGTAGCCAGTGTAGCCGCCAAAGCAATGGCCTGACTGAGTTGAACCGACAAGCCCCGGCAACCACACGGGCCGCCGCATTCTGCACTAGTTGCAGTTTCCGAACAGTCTTCAAAGGCAGCCCCATGTAGAGCGCATTGCAGTAAACTAATCTAGATGTCACTAGGGCATGGGTTACTGCGGCCAGGTCTGCACGATCCAAGTACGGGCGCAGCTGGCGCACCAGCCGAAGCTGGGCAAAAGACCCCCTGGCCACAGCCACCACCTGGGAATCCTGGAGCAGCTGCACATCCAGGAGAACGACGGACCTGCTCCTTCAGAGAGAGTACAACCCCATTCAGAGCAGGGCAATGATCCAATACCTGAATCGTAGACTTCTGGACCAGAAGAACCTCTGTCTTATCAGGATTTAATTTCAGCTTGTTTGCCCCCATCCAGCTCCCAACTGCCTCTGGCGCAGGTCATCCACCAAGGCGGCCAAGGCCGTCTCTGTCCCGAACCCCAGCCTGAAGCCAGACTGAAATAGATCCAGATAATCAGCTTCCTCCAAGACCCTCTGGAGCTGAGACACCACTACCCGCTCAATCAACTTACCCAGAAACGGGTATATTTGAGACTGGTCGGAAGTTGTTAAAAATAGTGGGGTCCAGGGAGGGTTTCTTCAGAAGGGGGCGCACCACCGCCTGCTTCAATGACGGCGGCACCACACCCTCCCTTAGAGATGAATTCACCACCCTCCCCGTCCACTTGGCCACCTGGGCAGATCTAATCAGCCATGCCGGACAAGGGTCGAGCGGGCAAGATCTATGGTAGTTAACAGATTGCACCTACATGAGCACTGATACTGGCCAACTTCAGGGATCATGCCGCCACCGGGGACAAAAAGGGATATTTTTAGACTTATCAGGGGATTGCTCCACCCTCCGGAGGGTGCAAGCCCCCCCCCCGCGGGCCCTTCTCCCAAGGTGGGTCTCCCCAAGCCTCCAAATGGCTCCTGGAGGTGTGTAAAGTCAATTTCTGATTTTTGCACCAGTGCGGCCCAGGAACGGGCTCAGGATTCCGCAGCTGGTCAAAAGTTGTGCAGGATTGCACTGTCATTCTGTCAGGTTGGCATTAATCAAAAGTTTAATCAATTCAATGCAAATCCAACCAAATTTAGTTTAAACTGAAAAACTATTCAACTTTACATGGCCTTTTTACCATACATCCTGTCTCTTGCAATATATTAGCTGGTCATGAAAGCTTCTGTTCTCTAATTTTCCCTCTAAACTGCTTTGTGAACTTTTTTGGTTTAGAAAGTGGTATATAAATATTCTTAATGCATTTTTATAGTTCAATTCAGTGGCGTCACTGGGGTACGCATCACCCCAAAGCTGAGGTGCACGTCACCCCCTGTTGCCGCCGCGTCGCCCCCCCACTGCAGCCACGTCACCTCCCACCCCCACCGCGTTACCCACCAGGGCCACCGCGTCACCGCCCCCAGGCCTCCACGGCACCCCGAGGCCTACGCGTCACCCCCTGAGGCTGCATGGTACAAGCCGGGAGAGGGTTACAACACGTCCTCTTCAGCCAGCAGCTCAGCCGCTTCTGACGAGGCCCTCAGTGGCCTTTTCGCACATGCGCACAACGCCGCTTGAAGCCTCTTGCCCTCAGCGGCATTGTGCGCATGTGCGAAAACGCCACTGAGGGCCTCATCTGCCCATCCCCTCGCCACGCCCTAGCGACACCAGTGGTTCAATTTCCTCTAACAAGATGAGTTGACTGAATATTTGCTAATATGGTCCTACATTTGTTTGCAAGAGAAAACTTTACAAAAGTTAACAGCATCCTTTATTTATTCCATAGTTCTTGCATCTGCTTATCACCAGCGTATCAGTCACCACGAAAGGGTCATACAAATAAATGTATCTAGAGCAGTTAACTAAAGGGTAACTCATTGACCAGACTGAAGGGAGCTATTTAAACTTCTAGCAACTCTCCCGTTACGGAAGAGTCCATGAACTTAGGGCACTCCTATACAGATTTACCTGGGAGTAAACCCTACCATAAGGAAGGCTGAGCGCCGAAGAATAGATGCTTTTGAACTGTGGTGCTGGAGAAGACTCCTGAGAGTCCCTTGGACTGCTAGGAGATCAAATCAGTCAATCCTAAATGAAATCAACCCTGACTGTTCCCTGGAAGGAAAGGTACTGAGGCTGAAGCTCAAATATTTTGGCTGGATGAGATGGTTAAACAGCATCACTGATGCAACGAACATGAAAATGAGCGAACTCAGGAAGATAGTGGAGGACAGGAAGGCCTGGCGGGATATGGTTCATGGGATCACGAAGGGTCGGACACGACTTAACAACAACAACAAAACCCTACTGAACAAAGTGGAACTTTAGAATCCCAGAATACTAGACATAGAAAGTACTTTGGGAGGTCATCAACCCCCGCTCAGCATAGGCAATTATAGCATCCTTGACAGATGGCCATCCAGCCTCTGCTTGAAAACCTCCAACGAGGGACAGCCCACAACTACGTGAAGCAGGCTGTTCAAATATCAGACAGCTCTTATAGTTGGGAAATTCTTCCTCCTCTCTAGTCTAAATCTACTCCCCAGTAGCTTCAACCCACTGATTCTAGTCATGCCCTGAGAAACCACTAAAAGCAAGCCCTCCTCTTCATCCATGTGACAGCCCTTCAGGTACTTGAAGATAGCTATCATTTCTCCCCTTGGTCTTCTCCAGGATAAAACATACCAAGCTCTTTTCACCATTCCTCATAGGCCTTAATTTCCAGACCGCTCACTTTCGTAGTTGCCCTTCTCTGAATCTGCTCCAGCTTATCAATGTCCTCCTTAAAGCATGGTGCCCAAAATTGGACACAATATTCCAAGTGACGTTTGACTAGTGGAATTATTCCTTCTCATGACCCGAACTCTTCATGTCTGCTATTGCAGCCCAGAAATGCATTAGTTTGTTTTTGTGGCCACATCACAGTACTGCTGGCTCATGTTCACCTTATGGACCACTAAGACACCTAGATCTTATTTACACATGCTGCTGCCAAGTCAGGTTTCCCTCATCCTAGACTTATGTGTCCGAGGTTATTTCAACAAGGAAGACCTTACATCTGTCTTCACTGAACTTCATCTTGTTGGTAGGGGCCCACTTGTGGAGCCTGTCAAGATCATTTTGAGTCCTAATTTGGTCTTCCAGGGTGTTAGCTACCCCTCCTAGCTTTGCATAATCTACAGATGTGATAACTTCCCCTGTACTCCATCATCCAGATCATTTACAAAAAATGATGAACAGCACAGGGCCCAAGAGAAAGCCCTGTGACACTCCACTCATTACCTCCCTCCAGGCTGATGTGGAGCCATTTAATAGCACACACTGGGAATAGTACCATCTAGTACACATTTTACCATTTTTTCACAAGGATATCATGGGAATCTTTGTCAAAACAGTTTACTGAAATTTAGGTAAATTATAACAACATTACAAATTATAAATTACAACATTTACTCATCTGCAGTCTTCAGGTTTCAGGCACTCATTTTCCACGAGTTCTCAAAGATTATAGCCAGTGGCTTCCATTTGATCATGAGAACTAAGATTCATTTTGAAGTAACTAGGTCTTCCTTTACCACCTGTTTTTACCTATCCTGAGTCCTGTTACCCCCAGTTTTTCATTAGTGCAACTGTAAGGTTGAACCACCTTCCCCTTGTGTTTACTTCCACATAAACCTGCATAGAACTTCACTGTAAGGATATTACCTACATTAAAAAAAGAAAAGAAACAGTAGCAGAAACATACTATATGTGGAGGAAGGGAGAAGTTTCACCATATTCTCCCCCCTTGAAGATCAAAGAGACAGAGGATTTTTCTGGACCATTCTTTTAGGAAAAGAGAAGTTTTATAATTAAATGGACTGTACCCCCTGCCCCTCAAGTTCCAATGAGAAAAAGCAACACAAAACATAGTTGAGAGGAGATGCACATCATCAATTCTCCTGTTACTATTGCAACTGTGTAAACAATTACGGTACATTTTTATTTTTATTTATTTTATTTACAATATTTTTATTCGCCTTTCTCCCCGAAGGGACCCAATGCCATAAGACACTTGTTGGGATCAGCAATTTCATATGTACAGAAATCTTCTCTACAGCAAATAAAACAAAGCAAGGAGGAATCACCTTTGGACAACTAAGCAAAAATAAATTTTGAAACTATGAGCCTGGGTTGTCTTAGGCTGGTGTTGGAGCTGAATTTGGTCTATAATGGGAAGGGAGTCTGGAGCATGCAGATGTGTTAACACTGTACTTTCCTAAGCAAGCATATAAGGACCATGACCCAGCATGGACAATTTTTTACTTCTAAAAATGCATTGTTTCATAAAATTAATTAGTAACAAAATGAATGGCTACAATGGCAGTCGAAATGGGATTTCAAAGTTGTAATTAACTTTTTCTTCTGATGACTAGCCCTACAAAGCATACATACATAATATAAATGTTATAGCATTTTGAATGATCTAAAATTAATGTGCTAGTGGTTTTCAATGCTTTCATTTTTTTCCTTAAAATTTAAATGTAAACAATGGGATGCTATTGAAATGTCATGTTTTACAGTATTTACAACAATGTGTGTGCATGCATGTTACTGTTTCTATAGGTTTTTCCCCCTAATGACATATTTCAGTTCAAATGCTTCTGGCTACTTGAAATATTTCTTCATAACATAAAATTAAAATGGCACACTTTTTGCTTACTAAAAATGCCAAACACACTTAAATCTGATCCCAGTAAATAGGCCATCCAAACAATGCTCTGAAATTTTTTCCAGAGAAGTTTGTTAAAGAGTTTCCAATACAAAATTTCTACAAAGTCCATGTAGAAAAAGTGATAAAGGGAAAAAGTGATAAAGACACTGAGGGTTTTCCCCCTCACCATAAGGATAAAATAATCCATTCATCATGACATGTCACATAAGGGCTATTTACTTCAGACCATTATCACCAGCTTCATGCAAGAGGATCAAGTCCAAATCCTCCCTAAATGTCTGACATTAAGATATTCCCTGGGGCACAACAGACCGCCTCAGCAATTGCATTTACCATTTTAGCCTCTGAGAAGTAACCTGATTGTAGATCACCACCACAGTCTCCTAGAATGACCTTTCTGGGAAAAGAAAAGTACAGTGAACTTCTATGTGCACATGTTCAAGCTTTTTTTCAGAAAGTAATTAAAGAACAAAAACGCTGCTGCAATATATTGGAACCTTGTAAATGTCATGTTCACTTTACAGATAACGCAGGGCCATTCATAAAGCAGTGAGTGAACAGCGATGCAGAGACATCTGGAGCCCAATTCTTTCAAGAACCAAGAACAGCACACCATGCAGTCGCTAGGCTTTCACTTACAGCCCGATCCTGTGTAAGGATCCGCTGCTGGCCCATAGGGCCGGTCGCAGAATCCTGCGCCCTTCCCGGGCTGCTCCGGCACGGCCAGAGGACTCTTCGGGAGAAGGGGATATTTGTCCTCTTCTCCCGGTGTAGGGCTGTCCAGCCCCAATGGGCCTCCTCGAATGTACATCGGCTCTCAAGCCGACGTACATTCAGGGCAGTGGGGTAAGGGCTGCCAAAGTTGGGAACAGGCGCAGGATATCAGCAGAGCTTGCCGCTGATATCCCCACCCCCTCCTGGCCCGGCTAGCCCAACGGCTGGCCTCCCTCGCTGCCCAGCCCACCCTCCCCCCCGCCCCTGCATCGGCTGGTGCATTTCCTACCTGCTCTGGCGGCTGTAGGGTTGGTCTGGAGGCGGAGTAAGGGCTGCTGGTCTGCTCGCCAGCGGCCCTTACTTCCCGGGTGCCGAAAACACTCTTTACAGCACATTTACAGCACCTGGCGCCTGTGGAGCACACCTGCGGAAGTTTTACTGAGGATTGCTCTGTTAGTTACTAGGCTCTCTGTGTTGTGCAGTTTATATGGTGGTGGAAGCTGTGGGATCGGGATCATGTGTGGCATTGATGCATCTTAATGCAGCAGCAATCAAAAGGCCAGAGGGGAACTTGGAAATGGAACTGCTGTGGTGCGCAAGCTCACAGCCCCATCTTTTTTTTACAAGCATGCCATACTGCACAGAGTTGATTGGCACCAAGTTGCTGGCACCAAGTTGTCATTCTTCCTTCACTTTTGTAATAAAACTTTGGACAGTGATTTAGACTAGCTATTATATTCACTCTCCCCTCCCCATCTTTCAGACTGCAAATGTATAATTTTTATTAAATGCTCAAATACTACACAACATTTACACTTTCTGGTAGACACAAAATTCAAAGGTGATATTTTGAACCAGAAAACGTGAACATGAATGGTTTTTGTTGTTGTTTAAGATTGCTTTCCTTTTAACAATGACAGATGAAGACAGACTCACATTCTAAAGTGTGGAGAAAGTGATCTGAACACACCCGTTCTGCCCTGAAAGCAAGCACCTCCGAATGGAGTGAAAGTGTTCTCACGCCACTTTCGCGACTTTAGAGTGTACTTCCTTCCATTCCATTTTAGAATATGAATCTGCTGCTCCTATAGTCCTGACTGCAAGATACAGACAAGTGCAGAAATGTTATCTTTACTGTTGCCAGTATTGGCAGTACAGGTAAGTGCTACTGAGAGACCTAACTTTTAACATCAGGCCGCAAATATGACAACCTTCCTGGTCTTCTGTTCGTCATATACGCTGCACCATTTCAGCCGTCCGGAGCTCCCAGAGGCCGCTTTTCGGGTCGCGCCAGGCCTGCAATCCATTCTATTCCACTGTATCAGCCTCCGAGGGCCTCAGAATGGTCCACCGAGGCCTCCAGAAACAGCTTCCAGTTTGCGATCACAACTTCCAGTTTTACTGGAAGTCACTTCTGGAGGCCTCTTTGGGCCATTCCAAGGCACACGGAGGCCAATACAGTGGAATAGAATGGATTGCGGGCCCGGCACAATCCAAAAAGCAGCCTCTGGAAGCTCCAGAGGGCCGAAGCCCGCTTAACACTGAAATCGCTTAACAACGGGGATCGGACAACGTAGCCCCATCATTAAGTGGTGCATACCTGCACTGGACTTTGGATTCCACACTGATCAACTAGAAAACAGCTGGCTATAAAGCCCAGCCACAAGCTGTGGCTTCAGTTGATGACAGATCAGTAGAGTAAATACTGGTGGAAATGAAGAGGCAACATTTGCTCAAACCTTCCAGCTTCCTCCACTGTAGAAAGCCAGTAAAAAACACCATGTATTCCTACTCATAAGTCGATTTTGACAAATTCGTTCCAATAATAAAGCACTCAAAATATGAACATAAGCATTGTAATCAGCATCAAAGATGCTCAAAGACCTGAATAATGAATACAAATAATACCTCAAAACTACACTGTATAAATCCCAGAGAACATTCACTGTTTATACAGTATGCATTTTTGCTTACTCCCCGAGGAAACAAACACTATATAAACACAAACAAATTTGGAGAGCAGTACCCAGGAGTGCTGAACTCACTTGGAAAAATACCACCTGGGCAATTTTACATCTCAGAAGGTGAATGGAGATGAAAAGTAGAAGTGCAAGATCAGTAAGCCCGACAGTGCAGTTCTAGGCATGTCTACTCAGAAGTAAGTCTCACTGTGTTCAATGAGACTTACTCCTAGGAACATGTGTATAGAATTGCAGCCTTAACCACTTAATTCCTATCCCACCTGTAGCAAAACGTCAGTACCATGTAAACTGCATTTGGTCACAGTCATACCTTGCTACCTTAGTCTCTCCCCCCAACTGTCTTCCCCACGGCCAGTTTTGTCCTGTATGGTCTTTGGGGGCACGGACCCATTCTCACAAAATTCTGTAAGCCACAATTTACACTGATAATATGGGTATGAACCCATAAAAAAAACACACAATAAACTGTGCTCTAGCTATGTCCTGATCAACTGGCTTAAATTGCAAGCAGCTTTTCAAACTTTCCAAAAACAGACAATAATGGAACTTTAGGTTCAGATATGCATATTGCAATTATAAGGGCAAGTATGAAACAGGGTTAGTGAATGTCACAGAAATCTGAGCGATGTCTTCTAATGTCTACTACACCTACCCAACATAGCAACCACAGATGCTTTCCTGCCCATTTTATACCTGTGCTTTACTGTCACTAGAGTCTATTTTAGCACTCAATAAATAACCAGTTTCATACATCAGTGGTGCTCCTAAGAAACAAGACGGGCAGCCCAATTCTGACTAAGATCCGGCCGGCGCCCCCCGGGCCGCCCGTTGGATCCTGAGCACCGGCGGCAACGTTGCCGCCAGAGCGGAGGTCTCCTCGGGAACGGAAACGCTTGTCTCCTTCCCAGAGTGTAACCAGGGCTAGGCCCTATCGGCCTCCTCAGATTTCCACCAGCTATTTTGCTGGTGGAAGTAGAGGAGGTTGTGAAAAGGCTCCAATGCCCAGCGGGGGTCAGGATACAGCCGAAGGCCGTCCCCCGCCCCCTCCCAGGCCACCTGGGCCAATGCCCACCCTGCCTGCCCCGGCGATCCGCCACTCCGCCCGCTGGATCTGAACCTACTGGGTCCATCGGCAGCGGGGTCGGGTCCGTCGCCGGAGCTGGGAAGGCAAGCGTTGTGCCGGCCTTCCCTGCTCCCGAGGAGGCGCAAACGCCAGAACACTTGTTCCAGCACCAGAGTTTAGGCGAGGATTGCACAGTGAAACAGATGCAATCTTCTTTTAGAATGCTGTCTAGCTCCCAGTTGCTCGTTCTGAAAACTGTGCTAGCATAAGCCATCTCCCCTATGAAGTATTCCAATTCCTTCCAACCACCACTACTGAAGGTGCGCTCGTCTCTCAGCAATGGTGTTGGGGGAGTCAAGGGAAAAAGGGAACATACCCAGAAAGTTCAAGAGAAGTGGTGTTTCTGATAGTAGTTTTCAAACATGCCCTCTCTCCCTAACCCCCTACACAAAATCACGTACCATTGCTGAGAGTTTCCAGGAGCACATTTTCAAAGCGGGAGGGGGGGGCATCTGGGAACTTCTAAAGTGAGGAGGATGAAGGGAAAAAAGTCCTATGCCATGATTATACTGACAGAGTCATTCCCAGGGCTTCTAACTCTTTAACTGCACTTCCATAACTGCACTTTCGTTTTTCTGTTGGAAATGCATACTACTAGATCCCTTCTCCTTTTGTCTGGATGATTGCTCTCCTACACCAGGAGATCAATGACCAATCTCTCGCACACAACCATTTCCCAGATTTAAGTTTCTCTGGTCCCTCCACCCGAACTGCTATTTGCTCTGTGTGAGAGGTGTAGGGGTGTGTGTGTGTGTGTGTGTGTGTGTGTGTGTGTGTGTGTGTGTGTGTGTGTGTACGCACGCACGCACGCACGCACGCACTGGAGAAAAGAGGCATGATACAAATGCTAAGATTTCACTAAGAGGAAGCAAAGTCTCACACCCATGATTCAGCAGAAAAACTGGTTCAAGAATCCATCCACCTCAACCCTGCCAAAGTATCAAACTACAGCTTACAGCATGAACCTGCAAAACTGGTTCTATCAGGCAATATCACGGAAGCAGCTGCTTCCACAAGCTCTTCCTCCCTTCCAGGAGATTAGTAATGGAATATAAAGCTCCAGAGGAAAGTAAACAACGTATGTATTAAAAAAAAAACGGTCTAAGAGTTTAAGCAAAGGTTTTCATCTATTTCTTTGACCATATACTTTTCATCATGCAAATAATTTCCTTGCTAATAAGTCCTAGAAAGCTGGTATCCCAAACCCGCATCCCTAGCATGGGGTTAGAGCTTTGGCTGGCCTCTACATAATGCGGGGGGGGGGCCTTCCATGTCTTCGACAAAGGGGTGGGACGTACCTGGCTGGCCCGTTGCCATTCTGTTTGTCTACGAGCCTCCTGTGAGCAGCAGATCCCCTCATAGCCTCTTTTTTTTTTTTTTTTTTTTTTTTTGCAGCCTGGGCCTGGCTGGTCTCCTTTTTGGGGCGGGGTAGGAATTTTTCTGTCCACCTGACTGGCTGTGGTGGGCAGTTTTTCTCCTACCTCAGACTGTTATAGGGTTGTTTTTTGTCTTGTCTTGCTAGCTCAGTCACTGCGTTTTGCAGGTTAGTGTGGGTAAGAAGGCTTGAAGTTGGACTCTCGGTGTGAACCCTGAGGTAGCAAAGGCAGGGCATGTCCTATCTCCTGCCTCTCAGTTGCTCACTGGCACAAGGGGTGGGCTAGGCTGTCCCTGGTCTGGATCATGTGGACTGTTTTAAATGCTCCCCGGCTTGGGGCAGGCCGAAGTGGTCCAGCCCAGCCCTTGTGCCAGTGAGACAACATAAGACTCTGTCCCATACACCTGTACGTTTTCTTCTAAAAATAAGATAATATATTCCAACAAGACTTCCATAACACTTTAGAACAGGTGATAATGCCAGAGATTCTCTTTTCATCATTTGGAAGACACTCTTGTTCTGAGCAGTAATTATATAGTTTGCTTAAAAGAAAAATCTAAACTATTTTAGACAGTGTATGACGAATGAAAATTAGAGGTTTGAGAAGTATATATAGGCAGGCTGAAAGGGTGAGCAGGGGTAAGGAGGGGTGAAATTATGACAACTGTGCATGGCCTCCCTGAGGAAAAAAGCGTTTCCAGACTCAAGCTGTGTCATGGTCAACTTTCATGGAAACAAGGAAAGTAGGGGGCACCATCCAGAATGGTGGTTTTATTAGCAAGTGACATTCTCAAAAAAAAACCCTGAGAAATGTGAAATTCCAAACTTCTTTATATCCTGGTAAAGGGGCATTACTCAATTTGCATTACAACTTCTTTAAACAGCGTTTTTACTGTGGACCTGGCAGCCGCGGATCTTTGCTATCCGCAGGGGGAGGGGTCCGGAACGGATCGCCAGCAGATAGTGAGGTCCAACTGTAATTACTCAGTTTGTTTAAAATCTATTGTATGCCCAGTTTTTGTCACATGCTTGGCAATAGCTGATTTTTCAATTTGTTGTAATTGACAATGTCTCTCATGCTCTTTTATCCTAGAATTAATACTCTTCTTGGTGGTACCAATGTATACCTGACCACAACTACAAGGAACTCGATATACCCCCTCCCGTAGAAAGGAGGTCTCTAGCAGCTGGTTGCAGGACCTACTGTACCTTCATCAGTTTATATCAGAAGGTTATTGAACAAGGTAAACATTGAACCAATCACAATGATGAAAGCAGCCAGCGCTAATGTGTGGTGCGCCATCACAGTATGTGTGCGCCATCACAAACAGTTTTATGGCAGTTTTGCGATGGCCTGTGCTGGCGGAGTACATGCTCCACCAGCTCGGGTGGGGGATAAGGTTGGGCCGTAAAAATCATTTTTTTCTTTAGGAACTCCAGTGAGCTTCCAGGTTCAAGACACCAGTATTACCCTACATATCCACTTTTACTGGGACAGAGTTCTGAAGTACTTTCTCTTTAAAAATAAGAAAAATTAAAGTACAATCAAGCCATCTGGTAGATAGTCACTGAGCTTTAAACAAGTTGTCCCATGCAGCATACTGTCCTCAAAGCCGTCAACAATGAGCCACTTTCACACTTTTCATCCTCAGAAACACTGCATTAACACTCAGAATATTAGCCTAGCTACACAAAATGCTGTCAGTTACTTTCTATAGATCAAGAATATTGGCCATAACACAAAGGGTAGCATGCGATGTTCTGCTCATGCCCACTAGATCTTTCTTAGCCATCTGTTCCAACAGTCGTCACATTGAAAAGCTGCTCCGAGACATCAGGGGACCTGCCAGAGCAGCATTTAATGCAAGGTAAGGAGCTGTATTTTGGCCACCTAATGCGAAGAGAGGACTCTCTGGAGAAGACTCTGATGCTGGGAAAGACTGAAGGCAAAAGGAGAAGGGGAAGGCAAAGGATGAGATGGTTAGACAGCATCACCGATGCAACGAACATGAAAATGAGTGAACTCAGGAAGATAGTGGAGGACAGGAAGGCCTGGCGGGATATGGTTCATGGGATCACGAAGGTTCGGACACGACTTAACGACTGAACAACAACAAAGGAGCTGTAGGCAAGGAGGAAAATAGGCACAGACACCCACGTGTACACAGAAACACTTTAAACTCATGCATGGGACTCTGGATCTTGGCCTTTGACACCAATAGTCTTTATGGTGGTGCCAATCATATTCTTATGTTAACAAAAAATCCTGGGCAAGGTCTTACTAAGACAACAAGTCCTGTGACAGTTGCATAATCTTTTTGAAAAAAATTAAAAAATGACATGCATTAACTCCTTGAAGGAGATCAGACTACCAAGCACAACAAGAACCTTTAGAAAAAGTAAATTATACCTATGCCCATTTCATAGGAACTCTTATCCTTCAACAATCTATTCAAGTTTTGGGTACTCCAAATGCTAAGTCATAGGTCAACATAGTTGCATTCTCATATGTTCATGTCTGCCCACTGAGATGATCAGAAAAAAAAAAAACAATTTCAAAAACTGTTTCAGGGAAAAATTAAAAATAAGCACCCCCGAACAGGGAGCGAATATCCTGCTGCTAATCAGCTGCTAGATGAAGGCAGTGATGACAGGAGATATTTTGGCAACTGATATCCATTTTGATTGACATGACTCCAAGCGGCAGTCATCTTTTCCAGCTGCTCTCGAGTCTGTAACTGGTGGACTAAAGACTATTCACAGCAATAATATTGTTATTGCTATATTATCCACAATATGGCTTGTACCAGTTAACAGATTAGAAAACAGCCAACTAGGTTTCTTACATACCAGCTCTCATTGACTTCTAACAGTTTTTGTTTGTGTGTGTGTTTTAAGTTATCTGATGACTTCTCATCTCCCAGATGGGAATTGGGGGCAGGCAAACTTGCAGAAAGAAAAGACCCCTTTAGGAGCATCCCACCACTTCCTGCAGTCTGCCATACGAGAGCTTTCAAAACAGCAAGCACTAAAACCAAAATACACTATGACCGTAACATTCTCAAAGGCAAGACTCAACTACTACAACAGGGGTGGGGAGCCTCCGGCCCGCGGGACGATCCGGTCAGGCCCGCACTGGACCAGCCCGATCCGGCCCGCGACCGGAGGCTCCGCCACCGCCCACCGCTGCCGCCGCCTTCCCACACCGCTTCGTTTTAAAATCACCCTTCTTGGACCTGCGCAGAGCGCGATGCCGGCCAAGAGGGCAATCTTGGCCTCAGCTGCACTCTGTACAGGTCCAGGAAGGCCGATTTTAAAAGGAGGAGGTGCCGAGGTGACGCGTCACCTTGGCGCCTACTCTTTCTGAAAGCGGCCTTTCTGTACCTGCGCAGATCGCCGCTGAGCCCAGCAGCGATCTGCGCATGTACAGAAAGGCCGTTTTGAAAAGGACGCGGCGCGGGAAGGCGGCGGTGGCGGCCCGGAGCCCGGTAAGTTGGAGAGTGGAGGGAGGGCACTCCGGGAGGGGGTGGGTGGCAGGCAGGCAGACAGCTGAGCGAGAGCGAGTGCGAGCGCGATTTGGAATGTGGTAGAGTGCCGTGTTATTAGTTTGGCGGAGGCTGTGGAGGGGGGTTGTCAGGTGTACGTTTACTCTGTGCAGTTCAGGCTGTTATTGTTGAGGGTGGTCAGAAGCGGGACGAGTGTCTCAGAGGTGGGGAGGGCTGACTGGTACCTGGAGCCAAGTGAGCAGGAAGGAAAGAGAAAGAGGAACTGGGGGAGGGAAGAAGCTCTCCTGGCAGAAAGATTATTAAGGGGAGGAAGAGGAGCCGTCGCCGGTGTCCTTGGGCAGGTCAAGGTTCTGTGTGTGTGGGATGTGGCAAGTGAGGACCCTGGTGCTCTGGCAGTAGGGTACTAACTAACTAACCCTAAAAGGGAAGGAAGGTGGTCAACCCTAAATGGTGCCTTCTAGAGGTTAGGGTTTTTTTTAGAGTTGTTCACACATCCAGAATATGTCATACCTTCTGCTGCAGTAAATTGGCTTTGGACACAAGAATGATGGGACTAATGAGATAATCTGCTTTGTGTGTAAAGCCCAGATCAAGCAAAGAACCTTCTTGTTCAAGGAAAATAGATAAAATGGCTTAAACACATAAGGAACCTAGCCCAGGCAATTCTCGTTACCCGATAAGCTTCAAAACAGCCACCGCGAATAGCAGTAACGTAAGTTGCAGTTGTAAGAACAGACAACAAATGGCATGATGTAAGTTGCACTTTTCTTCGCGCTGATAAGCAAATCTGCAGAAACGGAGTGCACGGATATCAAGGATTTACCGTATATGACTTGCCATAGTAATCGCTATGAGCAGCAGGTAAAGCTGTATCCTTGACAAAAGATGGCATAGAGAAAAGACATGAGAAAAGACTTGTCTGCATTTGTCAGCAGTCAGAGGTTATGCATGAGAGTGGATTTATTTATTAACTGTGCAATCCAATGCATGTCTACTAAGAAGTAAGTCTAAAAGAGTTCAATGGAATTCACTCCCAGCTGAGTGTGTTTAGGATTGCTGAGTGTGTTTTAAAGTTTAGATGTCCACTGGTTTTGACAGTCTGTTCCAACACATTATAAAGGGACAGTGTCAACTCATTCCTTGGAAGTGCTTTGTATAGATTTGCTGCTGCTTGATGCAGAAGAGGATAACGCCTCCTAACCTGGCGCTATGTCGTCAAACCTAACCATTTTGGTGTCTTTGGTCAACACCCTGGTCATCATCTAGAATGGAACAATCTGACTAAGGAAAGTGAATGGGATGATCCAAACCTAGACAGCTCTAGATTACAAAACACAAGTTTTATGGGTGAAGTAGCCATGTAATTAAAATATAAAATACAGAGAACTAATTAAATTAATTACTAATTAATTACAGAGAACTAAGTAAATTAAAACAGTGAGAGTGGAGAAGTCCGATATTTACAGGAACCAACGTTTCAACTTCTAATCTGAAGTCATTTTCAAGGTGTAAACAGCAAAGCTGCAAAGATGGTATGAACAACCACTAAAGAACGCTGCCTTAAATAGACTAGTTGCAGCCTCATACCCTGTTGCAAGATTGTATAGAGAAACAGCATGGTGATTTGTTTCTTTGCAGGATTGGTGACAGACGGTCGTAATCTAATCAGCCGGCCTTGACACTTCCTGCTCTCTGTGTGCGTTTTTTGAAGTGGAACATACAAAATCTTAGGTTCATATCCAGGAATAAAAGCCATGTGTAGAGGTATTTGCTTTTGAAAAGCAAAATATGGTTGTAAGTCCTAATCAGGGAAACCACACAGGATATGGTGCAAAGATGGAGAATACTGTCACCATCCGAGTTTCCCTTTCCTGTTAAAGACCTGAATGGCAAAGCCCTGAAAAAGCCTAGACCTGTTTCACTCAATCAGGCATCATTAGCTTCTGATTTTCTTTCTGGAAGAAACAGCTGTCTAGGAACGAAAGCTTTCATGGCCAGCTACTAGATTACAAGACAATTTGGCCATGACAATTTCAGATTGTTTTTAAATACCTGTTTAAGGATGTACTTCCTTTTTATAGTGATGCTTTACAGTTGTAATGGTCATCTAGTGAGTTTATTCCTAATAGGTTCAGTCACAGGCAAGAGCCCAAATCTTCTATTCTAAACAGCTGAGTACAACCCTCCCTAGCAGCATTTCAGCTCAAGATGAGGAAGCATTCAAGCCTGCATGTTCAAGGGTAACAACTTCTAGACTAGAGTCTGTAGCAGTAAGACTAACAAATTTAATTCAGTAGAAACATGCATAGAAAAAGCGTGTTTTGTTAGTTCATTTTTCTTTTTTAAGAATTTAACCCTCCGGCCCCAGCAGCTACAGGTGTAGTCAATTTACTGGGAGAGGCAGGGTGTAGACTACTCAAAAGGTGTAGACCAGAATGATGATTGCAAGAAGGCTTCCAGCAGCTTTGGCAGGGTGAAATATAAACTGATAAGATAAAAGCAACAAGTTTAATCCAGTGAATTGATTTGCAAACTAAATCCTAGCCTGACACAGAAGGCTGAGGTGCATACTTGCTGATAATTGTGGGCAAGTGTTTGAGTGTGTAGCGGGCCTGCAAATACATCAACTGACATTTGGTACATAAATGTCAGCACAGCTTTAAACTCCGAATACTGCTACTGGGCTACAAAAACTACAGGAACATACAGTGACCTTACTTAAATCCAGCAACCCTCGCCCTCCTTCTGCAATGCGTTTTTCCACTACAGTGTAGGCAGGAGCGATTGGGAGAAAAGTGGAACTTTGACACAAATGGTAAATCCCTAAGCTAAAAAGCACTCTCCCCTGACAATCAGCCATTGAATAAACTCCTAGTGTTCCCTTACAGCTCAGCAATACATAGTTTAAACGAGATTGTGCTTGGGAAAACCATATTCTTTGCCTGTCTCCTTTTTTAAAAAAGTTATCAGCAGGCTCTTAGGTAAGATAAAACAGATCCATCTGTCAGGCAATTGTAACACACACATTTAGGTGAATTCAGTTGCGACTTAAATCTAATAGAGAGCTAAGAAAGTAACAGCTGTGAAGTAAACAAGAGCAAAGCTAAACTGAACAAACCTAAAGGTGATTTTTACAAATGAAGGCTAAATTGTAGAAAGTTCAATTAAGCTTGAAATTGGGTTAGATTTCTTATGCTGCCATTACCCAAGCTAAACAGCCTTTCAATGATGAAGTTTCCACACATCCGTTTTAGAAGCAAGGTCTAAGTAATCTAATTGGGTGCCACAGGAAGCAGACAGAAGTAGTAAGAGTTAACCACAGGCATCAATTTAGAAGTCCTATGGGAGAGCTTCTCTTCAGACAGACAGACAGACAGACAGACACACACACACACACACACACACACACACACACACACACACACACACACACACACCCCAAGTCTGGAGCAAGCAGTTCTCCAAAGACAGAGCACAGTAACAAGTAACAGGATAACAAGATTGCTGGGAGAGTAGCTAGAGGGCAGGGACCCATTTCTCAGGTAATAAATGACTATTATCTGAGGCTGACAATATCCCTCAAGGGGTGTAAGAGGGAGCAGTTGGAAGGCTACTGACACTAGGAGATCCGATTGACAAAAATAAAGACAGAATGTACTGCCTGCTTAATACAAAAGGTTGCATCATAAAACACAGTATCTAGAATCTAGATACTGTGTTTTATGATGCAACCTTTTGTATTAAGCAGGCAGTACATTCTGTCTTTATTTTTGTCAATAGGATTCTAGATAATGTCAATAAATAGGTTCTCTCTATAGTTAGTGAGGGGAGGAGGTGGTCAGTTGGTCCTGCTTTCATCCGTCAAGGCAATTCTTAGGTCCTCAATAATGTTTTAGAAAGGAAATTGCCTTCTACATTGCTTTCATATGGTCTTATAGTTCCATCAGACATAGGAAACGCATACCGTAAACATTCCTTAAGAGACCACCAGAAACACAGATCTCCATTCTCTCTCCCCCAACACATTAATGGACAAGATGAGCTCCTCCTTGGATACTCTGCTGTCAAATGCACTAAAAATATGTGAAATTCTGAGGAAATGCACCACTGTTAGCAAAGTATGCTACAGCTGCCCACAAGTTACTTCATGTATTCAAGCATAAGAACATTTGAAGATGCTGCCTATCATTGTTCATCTACTTGTTTGATTAAAATTCAGGGCACTGTATTATTTTTGGCACTAGACAACATCCAATCAGTTAATCAAACATCAAAGATAAACTGAAAGGACAGCTAGATGTCAAAATCATTTATCTTACCTGACAAGCAGATGTAGGTTAAATATTCACCCTGGCCCCCAGTTGCGAGGAAAGGAATCTTTTTCTTCGTTCTCCTTTTTACTTGGATGGCTCCCAGCATCCTTTCATCGTGTGGAGCAAAAATCTCTTTGTGGATAGCTGATTTGGCACTCATTGTAGATCAGAGATGGAGACTGTTGGTGTTCCTAAAAATGAAGTCAAATAGTAAACATTTTCTTCTTAAAAATTCAGTTTATACAGCATACTTAGCTTCCTTCTCCCCCCCCCCCAATACCAAACACAAATATATACACATGCATATACAGGGGGGCACTGGTATCCACGGATTCCTCAACCGCGGTTTCAATTATCTACGGTTGAGGAATCCCCCCCGCACCCTCCACAGCCCCCTCCGCACTTACTTTTAGCAGAAACCTCCGTTCTTTTCTTCAAAAGTTCCGAGTTTCCATCTGTTTTAGGCCTGAGCAACTAGACTTAGGTGATAGCTAGAGTCTCAGCAAGATTGCAGAGACTCTAGCTATTAAACTAAGTCTAGTTGCTCAGACCTAAAACAGATGGAAACTCGGAACTTTTGAAGAGAAGAACGGAGGTTTCTGCTAAAAGTAAGTGCCTAGGGGGGCTGTGGAGGGCACGGGGGGGTCGCGCTCGCCCCCCACACTTACTTTTAACGGAGAAAGCTCAGTTTTTTTCTTCAAAAGCCTTTGCTGTAGGCCTTACCACCAACAAGTCTTCAGTGCTAGAAAGTCTCAGCAACTTCTCAGCAAGGTTGCTGAGACACTCTAGCACCGAAGACATGTTGGTAAGAAGGCCTACAGCAAAGGCTTTTTTTTTTCGTTATATATTTATATTTTATTGATATATTAAAACATAAAAACAATACATATTTCATAAAGTTATAGCAAGCGCGAAGCAATACATCCTACTAGCATACTATTCACTATTTTCTACATACAATTTCCAACTAAGCCAAAACAACACCCACATTCTATTCATTAAATCCGCATATCATCACATCATTCCTCTCTCTCTCTCTTAAAAAGTCAATAAATGGTTTCCAATTATTCACGAAAAAGTTAACTGACTTTTCCTTAATTAAAATTGTAAGTTTATCCATTTCAGCATAGTCCAAAACTTTCAGCCACCAATCTTCCAGCGAAGGTATCTCCGAATTCTTCCAATATTGTGCATATAAAATTCTTGCCGCAGCTATCATATATAAAAACAAAGTTTGAAATTTTTCGCCTACATGATCCTCCCACATACCCAACAAAAATGTTTCCGGTTTCATTTGGATCTTAATCTTTAAAATCAACTCAATCTGTTTGTGAATCTGAGTCCAATACTTCTTTGCTTGAGGGCATGTCCACCACATATGGTAAAAAGTTCCTTCTTGCATTTTACATTTCCAACATCTATTCGTCACCTTCTCATACATTTTTGCTCATTTGCTTGGGGTTATATACCATCTATATATCATTTTATACATATTTTCTTTAATATTAACATTTAACGTAAATTTCAACTGTTTTAACCATAGTTGTTCCCATTGGTCCATTAAAATAACATGACCTACATTTTTCGCCCAATGAATCGTACATTCTTTAACCTGTTCTTCTTCTGTTTCAAACTTCAAAAGCAATTTATACATTTTTGAAATTATCTGGTCTTCAGATTTTAATTGTGCCTCCAATATTGATTCTTCTTCTACAAATCCATATGCCTTCTTGTCCACTTTAAATCTCTCCAAAATTTGAGCATATACAAACCATTGACAATTAAAGTCTTCTTCCATTAGTTTTTCTCTTGACTTCATTATACAGTCTCCTTGTGAAAAAATTAATAAATTTCTGTACAGTAGTCCTTTCTCTTTTGGCACGCTACTTCCACCAAAGTGTGCTTCATATGGTGCAACCCATAATGGTACTTTCTCATAAAATCTCATTTTATATCTATTCCAAATTCTCCATAATGCATGTCTAACATAATGATTTTTAAATTCTAAATTTGCTTTCACTTTATCATACCACAAATACCCATGCCAACCAAATCTCAAGTCAGAGCCTTCTAACTCCAATAATCTTCTATTTTGTAAATACACCCACTCTTTCAACCACACAAAACAACATGCTGCATAATATACTTTCAGATCTGGTAGTCCTAATCCTCCTCTCTCTTTTGCATCTTGAAGAATCTTATATTTCACCCTTGGTTTTTTCCCTTGCCAAATAAATTTAGAAATGTCTTTCTGCCATTCTTTAAATGGTGCATCAGATATAATCACTGGTATCGTTTGAAATAAGAACATCATTTTTGGCAATACATTCATCTTAATCACCGATATCCTTCCTAGGAAGGACAATTTCAATCTTTCCCATCGTAACAGATCTTTCTTAATTTCATTCCATACTTTAACATAATTATTTTGAAATAATGTACAATTCATACTCGTCAATACAATTCCAAGATATTTAACTTTTTTTTCCACCTTAAATCCTGTTTTATTCATCAGTTTCAATTGATCTTGAATCTTCATATTTTTAGTCACTATTTTTGTCTTCTGTTTATTAACTTTAAATCCTGCAAGAGATCCAAATTCTTTTAATTTACTCATCAACAACTCTATATCTTTTAACGGATTTTCCAGCATTAGTACCAAGTCGTCTGCAAAGGCTCTTAACTTGAATGTTTCTTTCTTAATCGTCACACCATATATTCTTTCATCTTGTCTAATATTTCTATTCAAAACTTCTAACACCAATATAAACAGCAATGGTGATAACGGACATCCTTGTCGCGTACCTTTTTGAATTTCAAATGTCTTAGTCAGCTCACCATTCACTAATACTCTTACAGTTTGTGTCACATAAATTGAATTTATCCATTTATTGAAGTTTTCCCCGAAGTCCATTTCTTGTAAAACTTCTAATAAAAAAGACCAGTTCAAATTATCAAAAGCTTTTTCAGCATCTATAAATATTAATGCTAATTGCTTATCTATATGTTTGTCAAAATATTCCAACATATCCACAACAATTCTTACATTCTCCCTCAAATGTCTTTTTGGTAGAAAACCACATTGATCTTCATGTATGAATTTTTGCAACATCTTCTTCATTCTCTCCGCTAAAATTGATGTAAATATCTTATAATCATTGTTAAGCAAAGATATAGGTCTATAATTCTTTATACTACTTGAATCTTGTCCTTCTTTTGGTATCAGTTATGTTCGCCTCTTTCCATGAATCTGGCATTTTTCTATTTTGTAAGATATCATTCATTGTCTGTTGTAATGGGATACTTATTACATCTTCTAAACATTTATAAAATCTCCCAGTCAATCCATCTGGACCTGGTGCCTTATTCAGTTTAACTCTCTTTATCGCATCTGCCACTTCTCTAGGCATGATCCTTTCATTTAAAATTAATTTCTGATCTTCCAAGACTTTTGGTAAATTTTGCTTTACCAAATATTCCTTTATTTTTGCTGGTTCTACCTTCTATCTTTTATATAAATTTGTATAATAATTTACAATTAATTTTTGTATATCTTCTTGTTCTGTACATATTTTATCTGTCTCTTGTAACTTAGAAATAATTCTTTTCTCCCTTTCTTTCCTCAGTTTATAAGCTAAAAATTTTCCTGGTTTATTAGCATGTTCAAAATACCTTTGTTTCGCATACTTCATTTTAATTTCTATTTCTTTTGTTATCATCAGGGATAGTTGACTCTGTAAAATTTTAATTTGTTGTAAAACGTTTTTGTCACCAGGTGTCCTCCTCAACTCTTGTTCTTTCTTCTTCATCTCTTCTTCAATCTTTTGAAACTTAATTTGTCTTTTTAGTCCATTCTGCATTTTTTGTATAAAATATCCTCTTATAAATGCTTTACTTGCATCCCAAACCATTCTTACTTCTGTTCCTTTATTCATATTTAACTCAAAAAAGTCTTTTAGTTTACTCTTAGCTTCTTCTATTATCTCTTCTTTCTGTAATAACAGTTCATTCAGTCTCCATCTATAAGTTTTAATTTTCTTCCTTATAGCCAGCGATATCGGATTATGATCTGAAATAGATTTTGTTAAAATCTCTGCTTTGGAAGTTCTAACAGCTATATCCTTTTACACCCAAAACATATCAATTCTTGAACTTGATCCATGTCTCTCTGAATAATGTGTGAACTCCTTAGAGCTCCCATTTTTCTGTCTCCATATGTCCAAGACCCCTAAAGTCTCCACCATTTCAAAAAAACGTTTAGGTAATTTCCCTTGATTGTGTTTTATTTCTTTTTCGGAGCCTTTATCACTCAGCGGGGAGACAACTCCATTCCAGTCGCCCAACAAGCAAAAACTACTATAAGAATAATTTGACAACAAATCCATCAAATATCTAAAAAAATCCCCTTTTTGTTGATGTGGTGTATACACCCCCAATAGTAACGTTTTTATCCCATCTAGTGTTACTTCCACTGCCACCCCTCTTCCTTTGTCATCTGCAAATATTAATTCTGCCTTCAAATATTTAACATATAAAACCACCCCATTCTTCTTCTTAATATTGGTTGAAAAAAATTCTTCTCCCAAATTTTTCTGAATCAAAAATTTTGTATCTCCCTTTTTTATGTGGGTTTCTTGAAGGCATATCACATCTTGGTTAAGTTTTTTCAAATAATGGAATACTCTTTTTTCTTTTTTGCGGGGCATTAGCTCCATTAATATTCCATGATAAAAATTTGTAATCCATCTTTATTATTCACAGCTTGCCATTGCACTGTCCATCCCTTCATCTTCTTCTTCTTCTCTTCCATCCTTGAATCTTCTCAGGAACTCTTTTGCTTTCTGGATTGTATCCAATCTATAGGTTTTTCCAAAGGCTTTTGAAGAAAAAAAAACACGGAGCTTTCTCCGTTAAAAGTAAGTACTTGGGGGGGGGTAGCGCAGGCCCACGGGGGGGGGGGTCGGGCCCCCCCTGAAAACCACGGAAATGGGCATTCGCCCATTTCCTCCGTTTCAGGTATCCACGGTGGGGGCTGGAACGTATCCCCCGTGGATACCGGGGTCCCCCTGTACAAGGTAGAAGTAAAAAAAACCATCAAGATTGATAGTCAACAGGACCGTTAGCAAAAGCAGAAAGAGATGGCAAGACTCGTCATTGGCCTGTTGGAAGCAACTGTAACTGAGCCTTTCCCGTCTTACAGTCCATCATTGGTTAGGTGCCCTGTAGCTGCAGTGAGAGAGAATGAAGCAACAAGGTCCTTTCTTGACCTGCTGGGACTAAAGGCTGATTCACATTACACGAACCCCGGCGCGTCACAGAGATGCGCAGAGCTCTTTGACAGCATTTCGGAAGCAAGCGGAGCAGCTGCGCTCTCCCTTGTACAAGATGGTGAAAGCCATCTTTAGAGGGGGCGGGCTTCGCGGAGCTGGGGCGGGTTCATGAAGCTACTGCAGCCTACCAATCAGATGGGGGGGGAGAGTGGCTGCATGCCGATCAGAACTACCTCCAATCACCTTCACAAGAAGGCGGGACAGCAGGAGAGACAACAGGCGGGAAGACACTCCTTCCGGCCAGCTCTGCGCGCTGGGGCAGGGGCATCCACGCCTGGATTCGTGTAGTGTGAATCAGCCCTGAGAACTACCTGGCCACTCCCCTTCTAGATAAGAAAGCTGCAGCCAATAGGCACAGCACCTTCGATCTTCCAGCCTTGACCTATTTGTATTTATATACACTGCATAATTTATCAAAAAAGTAAATGCAAGGCACAAATGTGAAAAAAAAAATAAACAGATCTCTACTGAGCCAAAATATTTTTCCATTTGAATTCATCGCATGCTTACAAACCACACTATACAGGCCTTTTACAATTGGGAGCTTCATGTAGGTTTGTGCACCCCTCCCCTTTCAGTTTCATAGCTAAATTATAACTAGCAAAAAAAAAAAAATGTCAGTAGAGTCTTAATACTAATCAGTTGCATCAAACCATGCTTTGAAACTGCATTCAGAAGCAGGTTTATAAACTGTGGTTTCACATCAACCAGAGAAAATGCCAGTGTTAAGAGAACGCTAACCATAGCTTAAGGTAAAGGTAAAGGTATCCCTTGACAATTAAGTCCAGTCGTGTCCGACTCTAGGGAGCGGTGCTCATCTCTGTTTCAAAGCCGAAGAGCCAAAGATGTTTCCATGGTCATGTGGCCGGCATGACTCAACACCGAGGCGCATGGAACGCCGTTACCATCCCGCTGACACGGTACTTATTAATCTACTTGCAATTTCTTGCTTTCGAACTGCTAGGTTGGCAGGAGCCGTCGCACGGATTCTAACTGCCGACCTTTCGATCGACAGCTCATGGTTCAGTGGTTTAACCCACTGCGCCACCCACTGGCTCATAACTACCATACTTCAAAAACTGAAAGCAAGGGGGCAAAAACCAGAGCAAAAGACAAGAGGAAAGAAAGAAGCATTCCTGATCAAACTATAGCTTAGTGACCAGACAACGTTATGTTTGAACCCAGACAGTAAAACTCATTTCTGTTTCCTTCTACACATTTTGTCAACAAGTGCCTAAGTGTTATTTGAAGGACATAATCTAGGTCAAGAGAGGGAATGTTTGCATTCTTTGCAATACTGTCCATCAATCTTTTAGTCATATCAATAGTATTTCAGTTGCAGTTAGTCATCCTGCCTGGTTTAAGGGTAAGTCACATGTTTTCTCTGAAGTGAGGTAATCACCAGAGGCAAAAAGCTCCCTTGTGGTCCTGTTCCCAACTTTACATTTGTGAAACACAGGAACCGATTGTGTCACAATATAATATCTTCGCATGTCATCACCATATCTCCATCTGTCCCTAAACTGCCATAGTTATCTAACATACCACGAAGGAGAAAATTACCTTCCAATGAAAGCATATGTGCCAAATTGTAACAGACTGTAGCTGTCCACCTTTTAAGTTTCATTTGGCTCTAGTACAAAAAGAGAACACAGAACTATCAACAGATCTTCAAAGAGTTCAAAATTCATTTAGCAAACTCACAAAAGGCTACATCAAAACTGAAGTGAAATGAAAGAGATGTGTTTTGTTATCCAAACAACACACTCATTACCATCCTGAAAGACATAACTTTTCACAAATAACTGAACATGGTATCTAAGCATATCATTAAATTAATGTCGGCTGATTGTTAAACACACAGGCATTAGAGAAATATTCATTAAATAAGTAGTATCTATCATCACACACCCTGATCTAGCAAGAGTGTTGCCCATGGAAGCAGGCTTCTGTGTGTTCATTCTCTGCTGAAACAGGAGCCGTATGCACAAAAAGGTGCTGAGCACACACAGCTCCAATGCTAGATTGGGAACTATGCAATGCACTGCCAGACTGACAGCAGCATTGTCAGTTTTGTCAAATGGGTTGGTTCAAATGATACTTACACATCAAACCAGCCCCATGCAATAAAGGACATGTACTCAAGACACTTACACATCCTGCCCATGTGTGGCATTTTTTTAAAGTCACGTGGAGTGGTGGCAGTTCAGACAAAATCACTAACCTCCATGATGAAATAAAAATGCCCCCAATCTTCCCAAACAAGAAGGGACAGACCAGGATGCATGCGTTTCATGAACATGTATGTCTTATTGCTCAGGACTGGTTGGACCGGAAAGTATCATCCAAACTGGCCCATGTGTTAGTCACCTGTTTAGGAAAACTGGAGACCAGATGGAAGACCTGAAGGAGTAGATGGGACTGAATTTGGTCTCCTTCCCCAAGGAGGAGGGCCTTGTATTTAGGCTCTCCATGAAGCCCAGACAGGCAATCAGTGCTGTAGAAGCAGATCTCAAATGAGTTTAATATCATTGCCCTTCCACAGCTACTTCAACTTGAATTGCCAGTCCCACAACCTGTTGGGAAAATTTGCAAGTTTTCCCCAAACAGAGCTGTAGTGAATAGGAAACCTTCAATCCTTGTTAAAGCCATAGTGTTTGTTTAAAATGGAAACAGTGTGGCTCAGGCCTGCATGGTGCAATTCCTCCGTTATTAACACTTCACTCCCATACCTCTTTTTACCCAGATCAGAAGATCCACTAACAGGGATCTTCTCAGTAGTGGCACCAACCTTATGGAATTCCCTCCCCTTTGACTTACGAACTGCCCCCTCCTTGGACACTTTCCGGCGAGGCCTCAAAACCTTCTTGTTCAAAGAAGCCTTCTGAGCCTTTGCCTTTTTTAATAGCTTGCTGGTACGGGTGGGATGCTGCTGTTTTTATGATCTTGTTTTAAATTTTTTAATCAATTTTTAGATGTTTTTATTAATTTTTGCTGTTTAAAATGTAAAGTGTTATTTGTATTATTTGTATTTTTGTAAGCCGCCTTAGGTCCCGTGGGGAGAAAGGCGGGATAGAAATATGGTAAATAAATAAAAATAAATAAACATTGTTAGATGGCCCCTCCAAAAGTCATGTGGGGAAACACCATCCTGATTAGCACCTCTGCTTAAGTTACCACTTTTGGCAGCTAACGTTTGCACACCCACCTATTGGTGTAGTGCTCCCAACTGACCATAATTTAAGGGAAGTTCCAGGGGTTGGGGTACTTTTCCCACATGAGAACCAGCCAATGGGAAAGAATGAAACCCAATCCCCATGTACACCTTAAAAAATGAAGGACAGCTGGAAGGAACGTTTGTTATTTTGGAGACCAGAAAATCAGCTGCCCAGCATGACCTCTGCCCCTCCTCTGGCGATGGCAGAGATTCTACGCTTCATCCTAAGCAATGGATTTCATTGTGCAGGACATGTTTAATTAGAAATGGCTTTTGATTTCTTCTGTATTGCCTCCAATACCATGTCTCTCGTACTTCACCATTTTTCTTTGAGTAAACCCTTTTCTATTTTTAAGAGAACACTGTCTGTCTGGATGAGGCAAGAGCTATTTGTCTACTTGCTTTCCTACAGACTGCTTGAGCCAATACTACAGGTGCTCTGAAAGCACGCATACATGTGCCAGATCCAAACTGAGAATTACCATTTCCCCCATTCCATACTGTAGTGAGTAATAAATTAGCAGCCATGCTCCCTCATTCATATGCATATGCACTGGGGAGGGGGAGAATATTTACTCTTTTGCTACTTTCCAATTACCCTGTACAGAGTATGACAAAGTGATAACAGGAGGTTAAGCGGCAACTAATTTGTATTCAATGATCTGAGGTGCACAGCTATCTCAGGTTTTGGTTTCTACCTGTTTCAATTTACCTCAAGAAAGGAAAAAGGATTGATAGATAGGGGGGTACAGAGATACCTGGGGTAAGAAGGGAGGTGAGAAAAGGTAACAGAGGTACAGAAAAACCTGTAGGCTTGTTAAAGAAAGAAGGGCAGTAGCAACACACAAATACTGAAAACCAAGCAGCAGCAAATAGATGGTGGACTTGTGGCCATGTGGAGGAGCTACGAGGTTCAGAGATAGAAAACGAGAGGGTTGAAAAAAAACTCTTGCGGCAGGATTAGTGCAGGTACCAAAGCACTAATGCAAGTGAGAAAGGAGTTAAAATGGTAAGCAGCTAATGCTCTTTTTGTGGTTTTATTAATTGGAACGGCCCGCAGAATATATTGAGTTCCACTCCTCTGTAGTATAGCCTTGAAATGATTGTTTACGAAGCATTACGATACAGAGACGCCGGAGGGAAAACATGGATTCTTGCAAGTATGTTCAATTATTGTTTTCCAATTCAGGCTTGGGAAACTACTTAGGTCTTGCTCACTCTGCATACCTGCACCCAGTTGCTTACTCAACGTAAATGTTTGCCTGAAGCTGCCAACGCTTATTTTACATCAAGTTGTTGTTCCTTTGTTCCTCTATCAACACTTTTCTCCAAATAATCCACTGATTATCTTCAAAGTCTGGGCATTTAGACATATTCAGTCCTGATTATACAGTTTGTGTAACTATTTTTCATTGCATTCAGATTAAGTTTCCTGATGTAGACAATGTGAAGAAGGGAATATAGTCTGCATACCTGGAGGTGGATTTAAACCTCAGTCGCTCACATCCAAACAGTGCTCTAGCCAACTACAAGTCCAACAACATTGGCCCCAAATTAATGCTTTCTAAAGGTCACTTTCATATCCACAGGACTTCATTGTTTGCGCAGCAAATACTAAACACTCTCTTTAAAAAAATGTTCTCATATACAATTTTTCAACTATTTTACAACATCTTTCATCTGGTCTGAACTCCGGAAAAGCCTCATTTCAACTTGCCCACTTGGACGGAGCAAATGCTCTAGGGCAGAGGTTCCCTAATTATGGGTATATTTTTGTGGAATAATTTTCAAAGTCTTCCCATTCAGATAACATTACTGAAACATCCCTGTGCTTCATAATTAGGTGCTATGGTAATACATGGTGGATTAGAGAAAGCAAGGAACTTTGTCAAAATGCAGCTGGGGACACCCAACCTATTTATTAGCAAATTTATATACTGTACTGTCATTCCCCATGTAACAAAACCTGGCATTTCAAGGCAGTTTACAACACTCCAGATGATGATTCCTGATGTATTCAGATGAAGTTTCTTAAGTTACTTAAGTTTCTCCTGAAATAGAGAGGCCATTGGAGACAGACTCACAACAGGTGAGCAAGTCAGGTGATCCAGAAAAGCACTTACTAAACTCTCACCTATACTACTATTGTGGTATCCAGGAGGGTCAGTGCGGAGAAGTGATCATTCAGAACATTGGACTGGGTAGACCAAATACCGTATCTCCACTCAGAAGGGTTCCACATTTTTGCTCATTCCTCTCACCATGGTGAGTGGGCCACTATCCTCTGATGAGTATGATTAGCTAATTCAACTCCCAACTTTGAAGCTGCAGAGATGGATGACGACTGTTGCACAGTAATCTGTGTAAAACCTGCAAGTTTGGGATGGATTGGACTGTGTTCCTGTGCTTTAACGTGCAAGTCAGCACACCTCAGCACCAGAGCCAAGAAAAGGTTGCCAGGACTTTGACCACTATACTGCCCAGATCATCTTCTAACACTAGGCTGAGCAAGCAAGCTCCCCAAACCCTTTTCAGGGGAGGCTTCTGCTGCTCTGCTGTGGTGCTCAGAGCACAACAGCCAAGCAAGATAAAGTTTCCACAGTTCCCTTTCCATGAGAAGAAATAACCTAAGGAAGTTCCTGCTTGGCTGATACAAATGCCATGCTCATCTTTCACATGGAAAAGGACAACATGAGCTTCCTTGCCCCTGCTTGGTAGAAGCTCCTAGGGGGATGGGACAACAAACCATACCTTTTTGGCTTAGCAATTAAGGCTAGGCAAGAATTGCAGATCCTACCACTCAGTCATGAAGCTCACTGGATGATCTTGGGCCACCAGTCACCCCCTCTTGGGCCAGTCACCCAACCTACCCCAGAGAGTTGTTGAGGGAGTACCAGGAGTGTCCACCTGAGCTCCTTGAGGAAAGAAGGAATTTAAAAAAATAAGTAAATAAAACTCCCAATTGTTTTAGCACTAACACATTCTGGCAGAGTATAAATTTTGTAGCTTGGCATTTTAATCTCATAAATTCATTCAGAAACGGTTTTCCTCAGATTGCAGAGTCAGTAAAAAGAAGAGAGTCTGAACTGTCTTGATATTTTCCTTGCGGTGCATTGTGGAACCTCACTCTGAATAATTTGGACAACAGGTACTTCATCCCACATCTTATCTCTCGGCAACACTATCACGACGCACTGTATTTTGCTTCACCAATTGATCTCCTAGTAAACACATATTTTGAAATAAATGTCTTCTTTTGAACAAGACAACCTGAATTTACCATAAAAACATTTTAATAATTATGGCAAGGTCTTTAAAAGCCTAAGGCAATCAGGAACTCAAGATACATTTTCAATGCAGTTGTGCACCTTATTCATTTTATTCTCTTTGAAATACTGCAGACTAGATGCATAAACATGAATGCAGATGACACTGTGACAATGAATTCTTCTACCGTACTTTCCTTTCAACAGATTATGCGTTTTAGTATTACTTGCTAATTCACAGTCAAATATCTGGAAAAGCCTCCATCTCTAGACAGCACTTATTCTGACAAAAGTCTAATAAAGTTACAATCCTGACAAGAGTGTGTCTAAGATAATTATATCTCCACTGTGAACGAAAGACCTATTTAAAAAAAAAACTGCTAAGGCTACAGAGATTGTCCAAAGTTTCCAGTATAAGGAACTGGCACGTAACAGCTCATCTTGTAAACATAAGACAACATGCAAAATACTATTTACAATGCCATTCTTACAGCATTGTTCAAGAAAAGGGGTTTATACAATGCAGGCAATTCTGCTGTAATTCACTGTTTCAAGTCTTCAACTATTTTGTCCATATTGTATAAGGGCAACCACTGAAGGCTTTGGAAAGGTTTCAGCAGCAGCCCCTGCATTCTGCTACATATATAGTATAGTGGTTCAGGAGTCGGACTTAAACCTGGAAGATCCAGGTTCAAATCCCTGCTCAGCCATGAAGCTTCCTGGGTGACCTTGGGCCAGTCACTATCTCTCAGCTTCACCTACCTCACAGGGTTGTTGTGAGGACAAAAGGAGGGGAGGAACCATGTACACCACCCTGAGCTCCTTGGAGGAAGGGTGGTATAAAATGTGAAAAATAAATGTTTTAATTCATTATGGGAAGCTGCCTTGGTTGCCCTGTCGGGAGAAAGACGGGGTATGTATGCATAACCAAATAAATAAATACATTTAAAACTTTAAATTTAAAGTCTCAAGAGGGGTCTAGTCTGAGACAGTAGTGCAAAGCTACAGAAGATACGAATGGTGACAATTCAGCCACATACTTTGTTCAACCATTAAAGTTGTTATATAAATTGCCTGTTTCACTAAGTGGTATACAAATGATCACTTGCAAAACGAATATTTCTGTCAACAGGGGAACTATGGTCAAGCACCTCTTATGAGTTTGCTAATTCTTTCCACTAGTTCCTGTTCCCCATACCTTTAACAGCAGCTTGATCTGCAGGCATGTAATAATATTTGCGTCCTTACTTAAAAACAGTTTCACCTGCAGAATTCTGCAGATCAAGCCTCTGTTTATACTGTGAAACCAGGCCATGCTGTTTATTGCTGCCTCCACCCCCCCCCCCCACATAGTGTTCAAGTGGCACGCTCTAATTTTTAGGATTTATCAATGCATTGAGGGTGACTGATGTTTATCTCCTTATTTCCTGCACTCTTCCTTACAAAGCCAAAGTTAGACTATTAGCCAACTAAAGTGGGGGAAGCAGCATTTCCAAATGTATTCTTACTCATCTACCAGAGTTACATGAACACACACAGGAAAGGGTTAGCAGAAGTACAAAATGTATGTATCTGAAGAACAGCACTGCTGTAGAAGGCCTTATGAGTTGCTGTAGAAAGGAAACTGAACAATGATCACAAATGCCCTGTTTTAGATGGCATCAGCGCAAGGATTATTTGGAAAGTAACAGTTCTGCTTAGCCCTACACTATTCAGTTTTACGCACCAGTTAAGTATGTAGATAGACAAACTGAAAAAATACAAATGAGAACCTGAAACAAAATGTTGCAGTGTATCCCCAGCACCTAGCAGGAGTGTCTCTGGTTCAGGGTTCCAGCCAATTATTTATTTTATTTAAAATATTTTTAATACCACTTTTCTAATATCCAAAGTGGTGCACAACAAAAATAAACAGAACAAACTTGCACAGTGGACCCTCTGCATCCGCGGGTCCCATATCCGCAGACTTCACTATCCACAGATTGAGCGAGAGGTGCCTCCAGAAGCTTCTGGAGGCTGCTTCTGGGTTGCACCAGGCCTGCGACACACTCCATTGGCCTCCGTGGGTCCCAGGATGCCTTGAGGAAGTGACCAGAAGCAACTTCCAGTTTCGCATCCGCAACATCCGGTCGCTTCCCCAAGGCATCCTGGGGCCTGCGGAGGCCAATGCAGTGTGTCGTGAGCCCGGCATGACCCTGAAGTGGTCTCCAGAGGCACCTCTCGTTTGATCTGATAAGGTATTGCAGCACGACTTCAACTCCCATGGATTTTGGTATCCGTGGGGGGGGGGTTTCCTGGAACCAATCCCCCACGAATACCAAGTGCCCACTGTAACACCATGCAAGGCTTGCTGAGAAAGTTTGGGAAGTTTCAGAAAGATGTGTGTTTTCCTTTTTCCTTTATCTCCTCTCTCTGCACCTGAAAATTCACCACATAGCTAGGACAGGGGATTTTTGATACTATGAACTGTTAGAGTCTTGAGCAAATGAATTCCCTACTTTTCCATTTAGCTTTTCTTCCCCCAACTGACACCTCAATGTTTCGTGCCTCTTAGATGCCACTGAGCTTTTTTTTGGGGGGGGGGAGGATCCTCATTTTTAATTTATAAACCAATATACTTTTAAATACCTGAAGAGTCTCTCAAATACCACTACCCTATGGGTAGCCCCATTTTGCAGTCAAATCAATAACCACAGGTCCACCCTATTAGAAGGAATGATTATGGAGGAAGCAAAGAGAATGAAAAATATTGAAGGAAAAACTAAACACGGAAGGGCTGCAGGAAACGTAAATCAACAAAATGTCAACTTCGGGAATACATTATGAAGCAATCTAATATCTAAAAAGACCATGTACGATTGTTTACCACATTTAATGAAGGCCATTTCACACATTAATCCTGCAAAAAGATGAAAGATTTTAAGCTGTGGAGTCAGTAATGGATAAGTACTTTTTGTGGTATTGTTATGCATACTTCCCGTGAAGTTTCAGAACTCTGGAATGGTACTTGGCTTTCTCAACAGCCTCCTAAGAATGAAACAGAGAGAAAACCTATGGATTTTTAAAAGCAGCAGGGAGCCCAACATGGAAGCAGAAAGAGAATTACAGTGCGAAGAAAGGACTTGTGAGCTCTTTGCGTTCACAGTCCAGAGGGTTCCCTTCAAGGCAACTCACAATGCAGGGGGAAAACATTCCCTACTCCTCCCTCTGAGTTGAAGTAACCCCCCTCTCATTCTCTTCACACATACATCTTGAAAGAAAAGATCAGAGTGTATATCCCTTAGAACAGGGGTTCTCAACCCCTTCCCGGTCGAGTACCACCTCCAGCGCCACTCTCCTGAGTACCACCGGAAGTGACTGGCAATGACACCATCGTCAGTTACTTCTGGGTTTTCTGAGGTCAGAAAACACAGGTAAGAGGCTCTGGGCAGGTGGGAGGGCCCTTCTTGGCGTTCCAGAGAGGCTCGGACAAAGGCAAGAGCCTCTTGGGAGCGAAAACACACCACCAAAAGCGCCGAATCAGAGCAGGGTTCCGGTGGCCCAGCGTACCACCAGCAGTCGGCCGAAGTACCACTGGTTGAGAACCCCTGCCTTAGAACCCACTTAAGTTGATCCCTCAAGTTGGTGGGGAGCAGCACTGCAATAATGCTGTAAAAAAATGAAATAGGTTCAACCCTTTGACCTATATCTGGGAGGGTCAGCCTGTGTACCTAGTCTTGTTTACAGCACTCCTAGTTACACTGTTGCACAAATTATGGCAAACGCACATTTATCTTACAGCATTTTATACATATAAAGCAGGGGTGGGGAACCTATTTGCGGTGGGGGGCCATTTCCCCATTGGGAAAATTGGCTGCGGGCCGGCCGTAAGGGCGGCCGAAATTTTCCCCCCCACCGCAAATTTGACACACACACCCCGCGAATTTACCCCCTCCCACCCTCGGACCACTCTCTCTCTCTCTCTCCCTCCCTCCCTACCACCCACCCACCCACCCACGGCCGCTTACCTGAGGCTCCGGGCGGCGGCGGCAACTGGCGGCGGCGGCAACTGCCGCCGCCGCCTTCCAGCGTTACCTCTAGTTTAAATTGGCCTTTCTGCAGCTGCGCAGATCGCCGTTGAGGCCGAGAGATTGCCCTCTCGGCCTCAACGGCGATCTGCGCAGCTGCAGAAAGGCCGGGTTCAGAAGGAGAAGGTGCCGATGTCACCTCGGCACCTTCTCCTTCTGAAAGCGGCCTTTCTGCAGCTGCGCAGATCGCCGTTGAGGCCGAGAGGGCAATCTCTTGGCCTCAACGGCGATCTGCGCAGCCGCAGATAGGCCGATTTTAAAGGGACTAGGCGGGCGGTGGCGGAGCCTCCGGTCCCGCGGGCCGGATCCGTCGGGTCCCAACCGGATCGACCCGCGGGCCGGAGGTTCCCCACCCCTGGTATAAAGTAACTGAAGTGACTGCATGTTGATAACATGCATCCAGCAATTTCACAAGTAACATGTGACAGCAGTTGAACAGCTCATGTGACTGATGATAAATGGTGGATACTAATGGAAAATGATGACCGTATCAATGTGCTTGCATGTGTTTGTCACAAAACATGTGACCACAAGTGTGAAATCATTAACCCAGTTGGATCACAACTGCTTTACTTTTGTTCCAAGCATTTAATGCACCACATCAAGATCTTAAGAGATTAATAGCTTGCAACATTTAACTAGCCAGTCCAAAAAAGTATCACATAATATGCTTTGCAATCACTAAGAAGGATTTATGACGAAACACAAATGAAATGTGGCTGATTAAGAACGGTTCTGAGACCTAGGTTCACCTTAAATAAATTTTCATTAGCAACTGATCTGGAACAAGCGCATAAATGCAGCAAACAATGCATTTTTCTTGGAAGCTGCTGCGCACTGTCCTGAAGAAAAGTTGTAGCTATATATTAAATGCTTCAGCAATTGCAGTAATCAATGGGAAACAGTAATTTTTCCATGCAAAAAAAAAAAAGTAATGTTTTTAAAACAGTAATGTTTTTAATTTCTACTCCAGCTTTTCTTTGCACACCAAAATTTTATGGATTCATAAATATTTCCTTATAAAGTTTAAAACTCCAGTAATCAACAGTTGGTAAATCTCTAAAAATAGATTCAGAAAAAAACCTACCTCACAGGGTTGCTGTGAAGACAAAAAGGAGGGGAGGAAATATGTACACCACTCTGAGCTCCTTGGAGGAAGGGCGGTATAAAAATGTGAAAAAAAATTAGGATAGCTATTTTCATTGGTATGCCGCCAATGGTCCACAGTTGTGCCACAGGAGTTTGGGGGAGGGTCATTTATTAGTAGGCCCATGGGGGAATGCGAGCCCCCTGGTGGCAGTGTGGTGTGCCTTGTCAATTGTCAAAAAAGTGATGTTGTGCCTTGACAATTTTAGCACCTTGTCAGTGTGCCATGAGATGAAAAAGGTTGAAAATTGCCATTTTAGGATGGACACTTTTCACAAAACTTCAAATGCAGAAGAGTCATGTCATACTTGGGAAGGTATCCAGCTGGTTCCTACCAGACATTTATGTGAAACTTGGTACAAATTAGCTGCTGTGAAGAACGTTCAGATGAAATTAAATGTATCCCTAGGGCTAGGGTAGACAGAGACACCCACTGGATCAAAGCTAGCTTTTATTATCGTTCGACTTTGTAGCTCCATTACTTCACATCATGAAGCCAGTAAAAAACCCACATACCCAAATATATCAAAATAGTAAAGAAACTCAGTTTTTCAAGGCAATTTCACATACTTTTCAGCAATGGTCATTTGCCAATATAACTTGTCCAGGCCACATGGGCGACCACCAAGCGACCTATGTATTTCTTCTTTTCGCCCAGTACCTATTTTCTGGTGTACCAGCAAGCAGTAAACTCCAGCATGCAATCAATAATTGATTTTAACACACAGTGCTTCTAAAACTAAAGGAAATGAGAATCAGAGGAAAGGGGAAAAGAAGAGTCTTTGTTAAAAGAAAAGACAGGATAGGAAAGGGGAAGGGTGACCAGGGTAACAGGGACTAAAATATGAGGGTATTTCAAGGATATGACCTTGTCAAGGAATGCATAGTACCGCTGTATTCCAGTGGCTACCAAACTGCATTGAGACAAACTCACAGGGGCAGTGCAGGATTTTTTCTGGAAGTTCCGTCTGCATGCAGGCCCTACAGCGACAGAAGTGTAGAGTGCTGCGAAAGAATTACTGCGAGGCTAAGGTTGCTGTGGACAGGATAAGTTTGGGAATTGCTGCTCTATACGAATTCAAGTTCTCTTGTACTTCAGGCAACAGTGAATTTCACCTATGAGCAACAGATTTGCTAATGGAATACAACTTTGCACATGACCCAGGAGTGACCTGGCCGTATTGGGAAGCAGAATAGATGTTCATAAAGTGATGCTGGTCACTAATTTTAGAATTTCCATCAGGAGCAGGGATCACATCTCGGAGAGAGGCTGCTTTCAGTGGCATCCCTGTGATGCATGGACAGGCCTCGAGAGAAGCTTTTAGAAGAGAGGAGCCCCACAAGCACCTTTTCAGTGTAAACTTAGGATAGGTAGATCCATGAACCAGAGTTAAGTTTCTACAGCTTAAGATTATGAAGTCAGATTTCCCATCTTATAATGCAAGATGTTCACACTGCTTATTTTGCTGTTCTTTGGGATGCATGAGGTTGTTCCAAGATAAACATCTGACAGACTAGGTTCTTGGCAGTCTAAAACATGAGTGGTCGCTCCTTAAAGAGTATGATGCTAGTAACTAGAAATATTTTTCCAACTTTATACAAAGTGTGTTTGAAAATATTTTCCCCTCATTTTTTCCACTATGCAGAAGGCAGGTAATGACAAATGGTAGGTAGTCTTAAGTTGTCCTTGAGACAAAAACAAAACAAAACATACTCCTAGGCCCTTACGTTTGCATTACCAATTTAGAAGCTGCCATATATTCTAAGTTTTTTTCAGAAGATTCATTTAGTTAAGTAGCAACTTCTTCAGTAACAAGAACTATGATATAGTCACATCTGAAACAGTGTATGCAGTCTTGGCCACCCTATCTAAAAACGAAATCACAGTGCTGAAAAAGGTACAAGGAAAATGATCGCGGGACTGGAGCACTTCACAATTTGCTCATGAATGCTCAGAAGTATCCAGACACAGTACAAGAGGGACCCTAATCAAGCCTAGAAAAGACGTTCTTAAACGTGACCAGGTAGAGTGTTCTTTCGAGTTCAACACCATTGTGTAATGGTGCGCGGAGAAAATCCCCAATTTTCTATCTGTGTTTCATCTATTTTGAACCTAAGACTTCTGTGATGCCCAGAGGCGTCGCCAGGCGCCCCCCCAACCTGGGGCCACCCCCCCGGAGCCCCCCAATAAAACTGTCAAAATTTTTAGGTTTCGTTTTCGAAACCTATTTTTGACAGTTTTTTGGGGTTTTTTTTCTGTTTGGGGGCGATTTAAAGTGTTAAAACATATGCGTTAAAGTGTACGTATGCTTTCGCGGGACTTATCTGTGTAATATGGGGCTTTCCAGGACGTTCCATCGGCGATCTTCCTCCTGCGCCCGGGTGCGGACTCCGTACCGCCCCCAGCAGCGGTTTCCGGAGTTTGCGCATGCACAGACACACGGAGTGTCCAGAGACGATCTGGGCATGCGCAAACTCCGGAAACCGCTGCTGGGGGCGGTACGGAGTCTGCGCCCGGGCGCAGGAGGAAGATCGCCGATGGAACGTCCTGGAACGCCCCATATTACAAAGATAAGTCCCGCAAAAGCACACATACACTTTAACGCATATGTTTTAACACTTTAAAAAGGCTGAAAAAAAGAAAAAAGGCTGAAAAATTCAAAGTTTCAGGAGGCTCCCGCCCCACCCCCGAGCCTCAACGCCCCTACGCCCTGGGGCCCACCGCACCACCGCCCCATATCAGCCGACGCCATTGGTGATGCCACAAAACTTCAGCGTTGTTTTGCTGTTGTTCACCTTCTCCCTCAACTCATGTGTACCCATGTATCCAATCCCATAGTTAAAGCAGGGCTAACAGCCACAAGTTATTAAAAAAAAAAACAAGGTCAACCACCCCTCCCCCACCCGCTTTGCTTCACTGCATCACTCTTGAAACCTATAGGCCAGGGGTGGCTAAACTTGCTTAAAGTAAGAGCCACATACAATAAACTTCAGATATTTGAGAGCCGCAATATTTACGAAGCATTTAAATTCTTAGCTATATTTACTCACTATGAACATTAAACTTATGTTTTAATCCAGTGGACTCTCTGTTTATACCTGGTAAATAATTATAAAGCTTGAAAATGTCTTATTTACCTTTTATATTAATGGTGATGCAAAAAGGAGCTCAGCCAACATTTTTCCAAGAGCCGCACATTATACCACATGTGACCCAGGAGTCGCAGTTTGGCCACCCCTGCTATAGGCCTCATTGTCCTCTTTGCTCCTCACTCTATCACTCCCCACTCAGGGCTTCCTTCAGGTTCTTCAGCCACATTAACTGCTGTCCTTCTGCCTCAGAGCCTCCTAGCAACTGATCTTAGCTTGCCTCTGAAGGCAAAATTTCTGTCCCTTTATCCAACAATCTAACTGGAAAAGACCCACTCCAGTGAAGCTGCAGGTTCTTCTTCATTCCCGAAGAGCTGGAGGTGGAGAGCAGAGAGACCACTTAGTGAGACTCTGCGAGACACCTAAAAATTGCAATAGGTTTTTCAGCAGACATTGCAACATCAGTACTGGAGTGCTCACCAATTTGTCAATATTAACTGGCAAGAAAATTAGCTTGTCCACTCAGCCATCTGGCAGTAGCTATGCATACCTCAAGCACACAGGCTTTCATTTCAATACTCTAGATGCCTCCATATAGTCCAGTTCTGTACTTCCCATGTATTTCCATGTTAGAAATGCTAGATGCAAGGAAAATCATTTCCCCATTTTCAGTGCTCACACAATGTATAAATGCAAGAACAAGACACAAACAGATCCTTCCAGATTTCTCCCAAAGTTATTTTTTATAGCTTATGGTTCTTCTCCATACTCAAATGAGTATGAAACCACATTTTGATCCAATTCTTTTTCTCTTACTAGAACCAGGAAGATCACTTCAAAATTTAGTTATGCAATACACAATGACAGCTCAGAGCAACTACTTCATCATTCCTAAGGGTGACCATCAGAGGTAGGCATTGTCTGACACCTGCAAACATCCACAGTTCTGCAGGGAGTCCACCACAAGCCTGAACTCCCTCCCCCCCCCATGCCCACCCCCACGACCCTGCTGCTCATCTTTTCTGTGCCACCAACTTGTCCTCTGACGAAGCAATGACAGGATTTTTTTGTTTGTTTACAGTATTTTTACCCAGCCTTTCTCCCCAAATGAACCCAATGATAATGAGAAGCAGCCAGAATAAGCAAGTTGTCATGACTGCTGTGCTGAAAATGCCTGTTTTTTCAACATACAGGGGATGGCTCTGTGAGTGAGTGACCTTTTTTTTTTAAAAAAAAATAGTATATAGGTTGCTATGACTAAAAAGGTAAAGCCTCACAGGGAGACTTTTCATACCTCACTCCCACAAAACCTGCTCCTGTGTTGAGACCAGGCCTGGAGCTCCAGTACTATTATTTAATTTATTTATTTATTTATTCACATTTTTATACCGCCCTTCCTCCAAGGAGCTCAGAGTGGTGTACATATTTCCTCCCCTCCTTTTTGTCCTCACAACAACAATGTGAGGTAGGTGGGGCTGAGAGATAGTGACTGGCCCAAGGTCACCCAGGATGCTTCGTGGCTGAGCGGGGATGTGAACCTGGATCTTCCAGGTCTAAGTCCGACTCCCAAACCACTACACCATCCTGGCCTCAAGTGCTCCTAGAAGTTGCTATAGAACAAATACAAGGAGATCATAATAACAGCGCTGTGTAGGCCTCTACAACTTGACCAAGAAATTAAACTTCAAATGTACAGTATATTAAAAAGTTGTCAGACACTCACCGACTACTCAGGCGGACTACACAATCCTGATCACTCTGTCTACATCCAGTGTATTGTCAGATCTCAAGACTGATGCAAGTTTCTTGCCCAGGCTTGTAACAACAACAACTGGCTCTTGTACCTAGCATTTGATACCTTCACACACACAAGGTAAGTACTATTATCCCCATATTACAGATAGATAGGTTAAGACTAAGAGGGAGTGGCTTGCCTAAGGTTACCTTAGTTCATGGAAGATAAGATGCAAACGAAGGATTTCCCCACTTGTAGCTCATTTGCTTAGTCACTATGCTACACCAAGGAGGTGGAAGGATTGTACTTTGTACACAAGTATATCCTCCCTCCTTTTTTAAAAGCACAAGAAAGAGTAAAAGGTAGGAAATAAATAAATAAATAAATAAATAATAAAATGACCATTCTACACATTCAAGGAGACAACAAAACCAAGAGAACAGCCCCTACCATGATTGGACTACTTCAGAATACAGAACAGAAAGCATGGGAAAACTTCCTGTACAGTTCATACAAAATTAGTACGTCGATAGGTAGGGAGTGCTCCGATATGGGGAGGTATTAGATTCTGTCATTTGCATTCTGAAAGTCCCAGCACATCCTTTCCCTGTTAGATAAGTGTTCAGAGAAGCTGTGAACCTCACAGATGGCATCACAAGTGAGACAGACAATCCATGTATAAAAAGTCTGCTCTATTGAATCACCACAGACGCCTGCTCGCTCATGCACTAGGTTCCACTTTATAGACACATAATACACCATTGTGATACTTTGTAAGGTTGCATGCAGAGAAGTGTTAGAAATCCATTTGAAAAATGCAAGTACGGGGAGGGGGGAGGAGGCTATTAAAGAATGAGTAGTATAATATCCATTAAATCAATAATTTATTATTTAATATGATCCATTAAATCAATATTAAGATATGTAGCGCTAAAATATTCTACCAACATTTTAAAAAAAAATGTTTTCTATTCTTTTTGTACCTGTAATCATAAAAGCAACATTTTATATACAATTACAGAATTATCAACATCTGTAAACATGGAGCTAATAGCAAATGGAGTCTGGTGGCGGGGAGGAAGAAGATATACAGTAGAAGGAAAATCCTCAGAGCTATGTGTGGGATGCTAATCCGCAAAGTAAAAACATGTGGTATATTCTAAACCACAGATCTCCTCTAGTTTAACATCATTAATGGTTAGGTTCTTCCTACTACTGCAGAGAAGAAGTTACGATTCTCCCTCTGCTCACTGCTATCTATCAACATTTCTTAGTAGTGTCGAGCAGAGAGTGACCACAGCTACCCCATGAGAAATCACTCAAGTCCTTGCCACAAAGAACACTAAAGATATGTGGGGGAAATGTGGAGAGTTTTTGGCAATGTTGTGAAAAGTGTGTACAGTACTTCTTTACCTTGACAATAGTACTTCATCTAGGCCAGGGGTGGGGAACCTATTTGCGGTGGGGAGCCATTTTCCCATAGGGAAAATTTGTTGCGGGTCGGCCGTTAGGCCGCCCGAAATCCCCCCCCCCCGCAAATCTGACCTCCCACCCCCCGCGAATTTACCCCCTATTCATACTTCCACACTCCAAGGCTCTCTTTATGAAGAAGTTGTTGTTGTTCAGTCGTTAAGTCGTGTCCGACCCTTCGTGATCCCATGAACCATATCCCACCAGGCCTTCCTGTACTCCACTATCTTCCTGAGTTCGCTCATTTTCATGTTCGTTGCATCGGTGATGCTGTCTAACCATCTCATCCTTTGCCTTCCCCTTCTCCTTCTGCCTTCAATCTTTCCCAGCATCCGAGTCTTCTCCAGAGAGTCCTCTCTTCGCATTAGGTGGCAAAAATATTTGAGCTTCAGCCTCAGTACCTATCCTTCCAGGGAACAGTCAGGGTTGATTTCATTTTGGATTGACTGATTTGATCTCCTAGCAGTCCAAGGGACTCTCAGGAGTCTTCTCCAGCACCACAGTTCGAAAGCATCTATTCTTCGGCGCTCAGCCTTCCTTATGGTCCAACTCTCGCAACCATACATTGCTACTGGGAACACCATAGCCCTGACTATGCGAACTTTTGAAGAAGAGGCCAATGCAAAGCAAGATGGGGATTTTTTTCAATACTGTATTAAGAGATAAATTAATGTAAGGCATAACACAGTTTTCTCCTGCATCCAGAAAGGATAATGTAATCTTAATCCTAGTGAGTTTATTTACTGGTCCTTCCAAAACAGCCGTATACAACTACACCACAACAATAATTTAATCCAGCATCAACATACAAGTCATCCACACCCAGATCTCATATTACTTCATTTGTCCAGTTTCTAAAGCAAACACCATTTAATTGCTACATACAGTTCTAGGTATGCAAAACTTCATAATACACCAGAGGAAAAAAAAGGAAAGCAAACCAGAGGCTTATCAATAAACCTCAAAGCTAGGGTAGAAAAAAGTAATCCACAGCTGGCAAACACAACAAGTCTTTAAATGTCCTTTTGGTTATATAGCACTGACACCTACAAAGTATTGTTTATTTTAGTTCAACGGCCTGCTCTTCAGTCATTAAGGGACAAGCCACACCTTACATATAGTTCCGGAATTATTTTCCAAGTTTTACTTGAAAAGTGACAGACGGTCAATGGGAAGAGGGCCTATCAAAGCCTTTCCCTGCCAGCTGCTCAAAATCATAACCCCAGGGCCCAATCCTATCCAACTTTCCAGCGCCGATGCAGCCACAATGCAGCCTTGAGATAAGGGAACAAAAGGTTCCCTTACCTTGAGGAGGCCTCTGTGACTGCCCCCCCCCCAGGATGCAGCGCACACCACATTGGCACAGCTGCACCAGTGCTGGAAATTTGGATAGGCTTGAGCCCTCAATTGCTTTTCTACCTGCGAAAAGCAGGTAGTTCTACAGGACTATATTTTTACCTGCTGGGAAAAAAAAGAAATGAGGAAAGAGGATTTTGACTGAACAAGTGGAGGGAGAGCATCAAGCAGCCTCTTCCCCCTCCAGCCAACCTCAAAGCTACCTGCACACAAACATCAGGGAAAAAAGAATCCTATAGTGTGCAGGGGCCCGAAGAAATCTACAACCAACCTTTGTCGTTCTGTCCATTTTTACTGGACACTTCACTTTTGAAAGCAGCATAAAAGAGTTAAAACCATAGAACAAGTGAATGTACTTAACAACAGTCATCTAGTATTAAACCTCAGTGACATTTCACCCTGTTGGGATCCCATCAATATCTAGTACAACTCAACCCCAGCAGAGATGTCTGTGCATCAAAATACATGTCCTACTATTCATCCAACACACCTATTAAGTCCTGGAAGAGGGGGAAGGGGGAAAGGAGCGAGTAAGAAGAGGAAAAAAGGCATCTGCTTTTTGAAACCAAGATGCTCATTTCACATTTGAAATCTATCAGTTTTATTCAAACATGCCCCCATAGGAAAGAGGACTTTGCACATGCAACATTTTAAAATAGCAATTTTAAGATTGACATTCCATTAACTGTCAACCCAGATAAGTACAAATATGATCAAGTTCCTCAGTAGTACTGCAAGGCTGAGGAATTATTTGTCAAGGTGTGTGTGCATACCATGACAGACATAGCTGGTTACCACCGTCAATGTTACACCACCTCCGATATTAATTTCTGTACAACCAGAACCCCGATCATCAGTGGAGGCATTCTTAACCCTACTAGTCTGCTTCAGGGGAATTTCAACCATCCTGAAGTAGACACTTAGAAATGTACAGTAATACAAATCCATAAAACATGCTGATGAACTGGTCTTTTCTCTTGGGGTATTTAATTATGCATTGGGGCCTAGATAGGGGTAGGAAAGACTCAATTTTGCCCGAATGGCCCCTAGCATACCACAGTTTAACTCCAGGAAGCATAAAAATATTAGTAGTGCCAATGCATCAACAAACAGATAGTCACCCAGGTGAAGACTTGGCTTCTGCTGCTAGTTCAATTCACCAAATCAAATTCTATCTGCCTTTTTTTTTTTAATTACTTGGAGTATCTGAACTACAGAATCTGTAGATCAGCTCAAAACAGTAAGAATGGCAACATAAGAATTTCTTGGTGCAGCCCTGTTTTCAACACATCACTTCACTGGACTCTTATATATAACGAAATGGAACATACAGACTTAAAAATAGAGCTCACCGTGGGTCTCCTTAACCCTACTATTCTGCTTCAGGGGAACTCCAACCATCCTGAAGTTAAAAAAAAAAAAAAAAAGGTATTCCCTTGACAATTAAGTCCAGTCGCGTTAGACTCTAGGGTGCGGTGCTCATCCCCATTACGAAGCCAAAGAGCCTGTGCTGTCCAAAGATGTTTCCGTGGTCATGTGGCCAGCATGACTCAACACCGAGGCGCATGGAACGCTGTTACCTTCCCGCTGAGGCGGTACCTATTAATCTACTTGCAATTTCTTGCTTTCGAATGCTAGTTTGGCAGGAGCCATCGCGTGGATTCGAACTGCTGACCTTTCGATCAACAGCTCATGGTTCAGTAGACACTTAGAAATGTATATGGGTGAGCCCAGCTTGCCCCTAGCTGTGCAAATGAAATAAGTGCATACCTACATAGTCAAACACTTGCTCATCCACTCCCTACATGCTTCATTTAGGCTGTCTGTGCACTGCATGAATATTCATGGATTTGTCCATTCGTTGCCATATTCAAAAATCAAAATACTTGCTCCAGGAACTGGGGGTGGGCGTTCTTCATGGTATTAGAGAGTGAGAGTATAAGCAGGGGGTGGGCACATCAGACGGGGGTGGGAGAAGCATCAATTAGCACCATACACAGATGGCTTCTTAAATCAAGTACTGCAAAAAATGTATATCTTTCCAAGTTTGAGTCTGGAGAAAAAACAGGTACGTTTGAAGTAAATATTACAGTGATGCTTTCAATTTGACCCAAACCCTCTATACATATGTCACCCACACAATTTTTAGGCAGGCTCTTCAGCTCAGTATTTTTTTTTTCCAGGAGAAATTGGAAAAGAACAGAGCAAAAGCTCTCGTTTTCTCCTTCCCATTCTCAAAAAAGGCACCGCACTAACCTGGGACTCGTAGCTTAAGCTAGCTCAGAAAACAGTTTGCGATAAGTGACAATGTGAGTTTGAACAGAAATAAGCCACAAGCATCAGCACTAAGCAAACAGCCTGGACACAAAACTTTTGAAATGGTTGGAATCTTCCAGGTGAAATCCCACAACAAGAAGACAACCCTCAATAAGAACATACATTAAAAGCATCCAGTATTGCATTTCGATAATATCCTAATTAATCAAATCGTTATACTGTCAGTTCATCCAGTCTATGAGCAGACTGGCCAAACTATAAGTTTGTTGTGTTTTTAAAAAAGCAAACACACATAGCAACACCTCAACACACACTGTTTCAAGACAAGATTCTTTCCCTTTTAATATAGGCTGCACTGCATATATACAGTATTAGTAGATCTGAGAAACTTTGAATTTTTCAATAGGGCTGGGGATGCCCCCCCCCCCAAGATAAAAGCTGAAACTTGTTACACAATGGTAGAAGTTTTTTAGAAAAACCTGCCTCCACTTCTTTCAACTATGAGCTTAAAAGAGTTTTATAAAAATGTCCAATTCATCCAGGCACTGAAGACTAAAGAACCCTTTCTCCTCTCAGGTACGTGTTCATTTTATTCTTAAGACTATTACCGTATTGTCGCGAGTATAAGACGCACCTGATTATAAGACGCACCCTTAAAGTTTGGTGCTATTAAAAAATTTTAATTAAATCACAGGCATTAAATTGCAACAGCCTGATTATAAGACGCACCCCTAGTTTAAAAACTTAAATTAGGAGAAAAAAGTGAGTCTTAGACCAATACGGTAAATCTTCTATTTTGTTCTCTCCCCGAACTGCTTCCATCAACATCTGTTCCCCTTGGCTGCCTCAAAGGAAAAGGCAAGGCAAAAAGCCCCCCCTCATCCGCCTTGCCATTTAGGCTCCTCCTTTCCTAGAATTCTCTCCAGGGCGGAGTATTATATAAACTTCATGTAAAAACTGATACCCGCATTTGCCTGGGTTTTTTTTCCCTCTTTCCTTCCTTTTTCTATTGTGTCTACTATTACATTGCAAACCATTATTTTGAACGGTAAACTACAATGAGTACATTGGCGGAAAGGTTGTATATAAATGCAGCTAGTAAATGGGATTTCCAAGTGAATGATTATTTGCAGGAGTTTTCCCGTCTAGTTGTAGTAGAACAAAACAACTACAAAACAAGCAGCATGCTATCAAATTAGTCTCCCTCAAGTTAATTATCTCTCTTCTCTAACTACCAAGGAATTATAAAAGGAGACTTTACCGTAGTTTATTTGATGTTGTAAAGCCAAGCTCTTTTTACATCTGGGGATAACAGACACACCAATCCAACTTATTTCCTGAGAGCATTTTGGCAGCAAACATTTCCTGAATTTATTGGAGTGTTGTCAAATTAATGTTTGCTTCTGGCCTTTTGAAGAAAAAAAAAGTCCTATCAGTCCAAGTAGAAATGTTTGTGTCCTTTCAAGATTGTTCCTCTGACCTCCACACCTTGCATACCAAAACACAAAGAGTCTTCTGGGGCTGCAGTCTGTTCTCTCTACTGGCTCGCTCCTTCTACAACTAGAGAACACACAGTTCACTGCTGCACAGAAGCCAGAGAGAGGGAAAGATAGCTCTCAAAAATTACCTAGAAACCAAGCAGAAAAATATCTGACACATCTGAACTGAAAGTATGGTATGGCTCCCCTGACCCACTCCTCTTCCTGGTTTTGAGCTCTTTTCAGATGTTTGACTCAGGACTGCACGCAGAAAAAAATGTGCATAGTGGAAAGCGACATCACAGCCATAGATCTGCTGCCCCTTCCCCACTGTACACAGAGCCTAATGCACAAGGGCCGTTTACCACATGTATCTGAATGCACATATGTAGGGGAGGGGGAGAGAAGAGATAGGAGCTCAATGTCTCCCTTACTAATAGCAAACTCGGGTGGCTCCAAGTGCCTAACAGACTGGAAATAGAAAAGGTTCATCACAGAACAAGGCAGTGGTGTCTACATACTCGGGAGACTCCCTAGATACACATAAGTAGGGTAGCTTGTAAAACCAAAGGGAAAAATACCTCAGCACATGCGCACACACAAACAAAAACAAAGAGATTCTGCAGACTGAACATATTCAGTGGCCTCCAGAGCCAAAAAGTTGAGGTGTCAGCTGGAGAAAAAACAAAAGCAAAATCCAGGGCAGGGAATTGGCCTACATGAGCCTTTATCTCATGCATCTTTATCAGATAAGGTGTGGCTTATAGTATCCCAGAGATGACCTTAGAGAGTTGGGGGAGATGCAACACTTTGTTGAAGGCCTTACTTTATTACGAAGTAATATGGAGGGAGTATTAATTATTATTATTATTATTATTAATAAACAGTATTTATATACCGCTTTTCAACAAAAAGTTCAAAGCGGTTTACAAAATCAAATGATTAAATGGCTCCCTGTCTCAAAAGGGCTCACAATCTAAAAAAGATGCAGAACACCACCAGCCACAGCCACCAGAAAGACACTGTGCTAGGGTGAAAAGGGAGCAGTTGCTCTCCCCCTGCTAAATAAAAGAGGAGCACCAATTGAAAAAGTGCCTCTTGCCCAGTTAGCAGGGGATAGCTGAAGTACCAAAACTTCTGAAAGTTCAGAATTTAAATAGCCTTAAAATACTGTGTGCTATTGCAGAGGTTTGAACCAGGCTGTTGAAATGGAAGGGATTATTCTAGAGATGGACATGGTTAAGAAAGTTTTTTTTAAAAATACTCTCCTAACCCTGCCCATCTCAAAAATACCATAAGCACTTCCAACGTAGAGCTGCTGCAATGTAGTGGCTTACAAACTGAGCTGCCATGAACTCTATAGGTGGCCTTGGGCAAGCCCCTCCCACTCAGGCCTAACTCCCCAATATGGGGATAGTAATCCTTATGCAAGGCCAGCGGGTGGCGCAGTGGGTTAAACCGCTGAACCATGAGCTGTCGATCGAAAGGTCGGCAGTTCGAATTCCTGAAGGTCGGGGTGAGCTCTCGTTGCTTGGCCAGCTCCTGCCAACCTAGCAGTTCCAAAGCATGCTAATGCGAGTAGATAAATAGGTACCGCTTGCGGGAAGGTAAACAGCGCTCCGTGTTCCAGCTGCATGCTACGCGCTGCAGCAAGAAGAGTCATGCCGGCCACATGACCACGGAGGTGTCTTCGGACAACGCTGGCTCTTCGGCTTTGAAATGGGGATGAGCACCACACCCTAGAGTCGGACACGACTGGACTTAATTGTCAGGGGTCACCTTTACCTTAATCCTTATGCATCTTACAGAGTTGTTGTAAGGACTACATCACTGCACTATGGAAGAGTTCTGAATATTATAAGAAGTAATATTACAACTGATTTGGACACAGATATGGAAGTGTGACCCACTGCAATCTTTTGAGTGTGCATCAAGGTACAGCAAGTCCTCACTTAAAGTTGTTTCGCTATAAGTCATTTCATTTTATAGTTGTGGGGGGGGGGGGGAATCGATTCCCGGCTGGGACAACTGTCTGTGTGGAGTGAACGTTCTCCCTATGTCTGCGTGGGTTTTCTCTGGCCCAGAAAGCTCACATTTATTTCAGTGTTTAATATTAGAAGTGTGGTTATGTTTTTGTGACCATATAACAAACTCTTGCTTATGTATATCAATTAGCCTATGGTAAAATTGGTTTAGTTATAAGTCGTTTCACTTAAAGTTGCAGTTTCCAAGAACCTATCAACAACTTTAAGTGAAGACTTGCTGTACTGTACATGCAAAGCAGCAGGAATTCCTTTAGCTGACATATTACCTGCCTTCTTTCTTGAATAAAAACGTTCGGTTTTAGCTTTCCAGACGGCTAAATTCTTCTGAAACAAGGTGTGGCATAAAAGCTATGCTGCAGCATCCTTTTTCTATCAGCCAGTTTTAAAAACCAAACCAAAAAACAGTAGAGGTCGTCACCTTAAGATTCTGAGCGTAGAATGAGAGGAGGAAGAAAAGAATTTCTTATGCTATGTGCCAGCTTCTAACAGCACAACGTTCTCGCTAGTCCTACATCATAGCTAAACACAAAAAGGTGAAAGACCAAACAGACCCAAAAGAAAAGACTGGACCCGCCAGAGCATCCAAGTTGGGGTGACAGCTGCTGCCATCTCGTCATCCCAGATCTTGCTGCTACAGTGGAAAAGAAGAGACTGGAGGTCTTATGATTACAGTATTAAGATTATTTATATTAGACACCGATTGTGGCTTCATTACAGGATCAAGAGCCATGTAAAAGATTTTTCTTTTGTTACAACGTTTCACTCGTGTACACAAGCCTCTTCAGGTAAAAAAAAATTTATATTTCGTTTTCAACAAAAAGTAGCTAACAAAGCAAAATAAAGAAATCTGAGGACCAATGGAGGAGAAGCTCTGTCCCCACAAATTGTCATTTGCTGCTAAGATCCTAGAAAATAGAAAATATTTCTTTACCCAGCGTGTAATTCATCTGTGGAACTCCTTGCCACAGGACGTGGTGTTGGCACCTGGCCTAGATGCCTTTAAAAGGGGTTTGGATAGACTCGTGGAGGAAAAGACCATCACAGGTTACAAGTCATAAGCAACCTCCTGGCTTTGGAAGTAGGTTCTCTCTGTGCCAGGTGCAAGGGAGTGACAACAGGATACAGGTTATCTTGTTGGCTGTGTGCTCCCTGAGGCATCTGGTGGGGCCACTGTGAGATACAGGAAGCTGGACTAGATGGGCCTTGGCCTGATCCAGCAAGGCTCTTCTTATGTTCTTATGTTATCCTCCTGGCAACCTTTTTTTGAGGACTATTTACTGTACATCAGGCCTGCTTCAGAGCCACCAGCCATAAACATGATTTTGTTTTTGTTTTTAATGTATTGTAAACTGTTTTGTGCAGCCTTGGCCAGAAAGGCGGTACACAGTACAGTATATCTGAACTCGGGCATATTAAGCATCAGTCATACTTGGCAGCAATGACGTAACCACGCCTAGAGCAATACTACTAGGAAACAGCATGTGAACTATGTGAAATCTGCATTATGATGAGCACATAGTAAAAAAGAGAGAGAGAGATTACAGAGCCAGCAACCGTCTCACAACTCACAACTTTTTGGTGGCGGGGACCGGTATCCATGTGGAATTTTCTTCCACGGACTGGGGGGGGCACCGACGTGACCCGGGTTTGATGTCAGCTGTGCGCGCCCAGCGCGGCCCGTTTTTGTTGCTGTTTTGGAGCCGTTCGAGCTCCAGGGAGGGCAGGAGGGCCAGAAACCAAGACGGCGGAGGCGATGCATCGCGAAGGCAAGTATGCCCCTTCGCCGCCCCAATCCCAACGCTACTGCCTCCCCGTGGAGGCTCGGCGCACGGCCTGTGGCCCTATACAGGGTCCTGTACAGGGCCGCGGCCTGGTGGTTGGGGACCCCTGCTCTAGACCATCTAAATTCAAGAATCAAAACAGAGAAAAGGTTTCACAGACAGTGTTTCGACAGATGTGACAAACGCAACAGCATTGGGCAGTTTCATATCCAGACTGCATGACACTAAAAATGCAATGATATGAATTTAAACTCAACACCAAGTACACAGCACAGCAGCAACAAGAAACATGGAGAAGATTTAAAAACAAAGCAGATACTTTCCAGAATCACTGGCTGCAATCCAGAGAAACATAAGTAGGCTTGAGATCCATTGATTGTAATGGGACTTGTGCACTTAAAATTTATCTGGAATGCAGCCAGCAATGCAAGGAATTTCACTTTGGCTGTCCCATTTTGTTTTTTTATTTTGGTTTTTTGGTGCTTAGTCTGAGCTTTAGCATGTACACAAACAACAGACTGCAGATAGTGTCCTACTGTAAAGGCAGATGAAGCCTCCTAAGACTATTTGTAAAACTGAGGTCTAAAAAAACCTTCTAACTATTTATGTTTCCAATGTTATTAACAGACAACAATAAATGGAGCCAATACCATTTTCAAAAAGGTGACGTAAAAAAAAAGAGAAAACCTAAACAACGTTATGTACAAGTACTTCCTACGAAATTTCACACCAAAAAAAATTGGGATAATTGTGTTTTTACCTCCTCTCAGGGTGAATAGTTGTGGGATTATTTTAATACAGAACCCAACCCACCCTACCTCCAACCCACTGTCCCAACCTGAGTTGAGCCCCCCTCCCACTTCCTATGCCCAGGAGCTGCTACTGTACACAAGTTCAAAGAGAGAAATGCCACATTGATCTCATCCCGTTTGTCTTTTGTTGTTGTTCAGTCGTTAAGTCGTGTCCGACCCTTTGTGATCCCATGAACCATATCCCACCAGGCCTTCCTGTCCTCCACTATTTTCCTGAGTTCGCTCATTTTCATGTTCGTTGCATCAGTGATGCTGTATAACCATCTCATCCTTTGCCTTCCCCTTCTCCTTTTGCCTTCAATCTTTCCCAGCATCCGAGTCTTCTCCAGAGAGTCCTCTCTTCGCATTAGGTGGCAAAAATATTTGAGTTTCAGCCTCAGTACCTGTCCTTCCAGGGAACAGTCAGGGTTGATTTCATTTAGGATTGACCGATTTGATCTCCTAGCAGTCCAAGGGACTCTCAGGAGTCTTCTCCAGCACCACAGTTCGAAAGCATCTATTCTTCAGCGCTCAGCCTTCCTTATGGTCCAACTCTCGCAACCATACATTGCTACTGGGAACACCATCGCCCTGACTATGCGAACTTTTGTTGGCATGGTGATATCTCTGCTTTTTATTATGCTGTCTAAGTTTGCCATAGCTTTCCTTCCAAGGAGTAAGCGTCTTTAAATAAGACTAAAACATCCACTTACTCTTCATTACAGAGAATCTAGATGCACACAAAAAAATGATGAGCATAAAAATACACTATCAGTGCTTTACATATCAGAACAAACAGTGAAATCAATACAGCAATTCTGAAGTTATGAGGCTGTGGTTCAGTGGTACAGCAAATGTTTTGCAAGGAAAAAAGGTCCTAGGTGAAACTCCTGGCAGAGCTGAGAAGGACCCTTCTGAAACCCTGGAGTTTGGACAGTCTGAATGGACGGTATTGAGCTAGATGGACCAATGGTCTGACTCAGTGGAAAGCAACTTCATTTGAAAGGAGGATTTTAAAACTCAATGTAGAATTGGCACTAAACATGCCAAGACTGAGACAATATACCTGCCTTATGCTACAGTTTTATTCCATAGACTTTACCCCATTCTAAAAATCTGAAAAAAAATAAAAATATTGCCACCACAAATGAGACACATGGAAATAAGAAGACATAGTGCAAGTTTATACATGTTTACTCAGATGTCAGTCTTATTGTGTTCAAGGGGGCTTTTCCCCACAGAAGTGTACACAGGATTTCAGCTTAACAGCGCAATCCTATCCAACTCATGCCACCAGCTGAGCTCTGCTCAATCCTATCCAACTTATGCCACCGGTGTAACCAGCGGTGCAGCAAGAACGGGAGGCCCCAAAACGGAAAGGGGATTCAAATCCCTTTAATTCACCTTTTGGAAGGGATTTGAATCCCCTTTCCATTCCGGGGCCTCCCGTTCTCACTACACCGCTGGTTACACCAGTGGCATAAATTGGATAGGATTGAGCAGAACTCAGCCAGTGGCATAAGTTGGATAGGATTGCGCTGCAAGACATATTTCAGAATAGGTATTCATACCATAACCCGCCCTGTTAAGATGCACATATTAATGTACACAGATATAACAAGTTGCTTCTATGCAAGGCACTGAGATTTAACATGGTGGCATACAGATTTACAATATCCTGCTTCACTCTCCGATTGGAATTCTAGAAGTTTCAGAAGCAAAAAGGATCAGTTATCAAAGTGCAAGACTGTTGCTGGATATTGGGCCCTCTTAAAGGGAAGGTTTAAAATTGTCTGAGAGATATAAAACAAAACAAGGAAGAAAGAATGTAAATGCAGCTTATCCCACAAAACCTTTCAGCAAAATGTTGGGTGCTTAATATTTGCTCAATGTTCAAGGCAAACATGAAAGTTTCTATCTATATTTACAGACGTTGCCAACACGTAATTAAAAGATCACTGATGCATGATGAAAGTGCATGGTCTCCAAGCTATCACATGGAAGACATGGACCGAATTTACACATTCAGGTCCATGGTAAGCTCATTTGCAGATCTGAAAGTCTGAACTCTGCTTTTGTGGTGCAGATCCAGTAACAAGTCCAAGTGCCTGAGCTTCATCCAACAATAATCACAGAACCATGAACTAACTGATACATTGACAACCAAGGCACTAACACATAAAGATGATTACCTCTACCTGTGTTTCTCTTTAACTACCCTGCAAAAGACTTGAGCAATAAATTTGAACAGCTGGTTACATAAGGAAAAAAAAACTTGAAATCCTATGCAGTAGAAACTGAAGTTGTTATGGCCTGCTAAAATGCAAGTGTTCAACTGCAGAAACATTTCAGAGAAACAAGTGCAAGGCATAATCTGCCTTCAACTGATATTATGCTGGAACACAGACATATGAAGGCCCTTAGAGTAAATACCATTGTCAGCTTGCCACAGCGACCAGTCTCAGACAGAATGAGAGAAGGAAGCCATTGACAGATTGGTATTACCAGCCAGAAACTCGTACATGGAGATACGATATTGGCAGAAATCAAGGGTTCTGGAGATCCCAAGCCCTTTCACAAGCCGGCCAAAAAGGCAGCTTCCAGACTGCATCTTATTATGCTATTTAATGCCTGGCAAGGTATGATGCTTTGTAAGGATACAAAAACTTTTATTATGTTTTAGTGCATATTGACTATGGGCTTAGTGTTAGTGACAAGCCTCCCTTTTCTTCCCTCTTCTCCTTACACCCCTACCCCCCCCCCGCAAATTCTTCAGAAGATTGCTATTCCTAGAACATTTAGTGAACCAAACTGCAGCCATGAAAATAGTGCTCTGAAGTAACTCTTTTCTCATTTTAAAACAAGTTGCAGTTTCTTAACCTTGACTTTTAATGAGAAGCATAGGAAGACTTATCTGGATGAGAGTGGGTGTAGGTGCCTGTTTGATGTTCCTAGCCAGCTGTTGGCCAGGCCCTGTCCTCCATGAGCCAAGAGAAGTAAAGGTGAAGAAGCAGCAATACGTTGTTGCAAACTCCATGCAGGCCAGGAGCAGGTGTTCTTATACAAGGTCAGGAGATGGGAGGGGGTAAGAGATGGCCAGCGGGTGGCAAAGTGGGTTAAACCGCTGAACCATGAGCTGTCGATTGAAAGGTCGGCAGTTCGAATCCGCGACAGGGTGAGCTCTCGTTGCTTGGCCAGCTCCTGCCAACCTAGCAGTTCCAAAGCATGCTAATGTGAGTAGATAAATAAGTACCGCTTGCGGGAAGGTAAACAGCGCTCCATGTTCCAGCCACATGCTACGCAAGGAGAGTCATGCCACATGACCATGGAGGAATCTTCAGACAACACTGGCTCTTCGGCTTTGAAATGGGGATGAGCACCACACCGTAGAGTCGGACACGACTGAATTGTCAGGGGTCACCTTTACCTTTTACCTAAGAAATGGCTACAGAAGTGGTTCCTTGTGAAGAGATCCAGTTTGGACCAATTCAGATTATCCTTTTTCCAGAGAACCAATGTGATGAGGGCAGAGGAAAGGACAGAATTGGAAGAACTAATGAGCAGGTGCTAAAGTCCATTTAAATATTATATGCCCAGAAGAAGGAGGCTTTAAGAAGCAGGCCCCAAAAGAAAAGAGGAGAGATTTTCCATCGTTTTCTCCCCTGGAGTTATCTTCAATTGTGTGCCAACTGCCAGCTGGGTGAGTATGCCTGTGTGTGTATATACGAGAGAGAGAAGTGGGTGGAGGTGATGAATTGGGGAACTTAGCTACCTCTTGCTGTAAATAAATAAAATGGCTTTCTATTATCACTGGTTGGTTTTTAACAAATATCCCAGCATATTTTTTTCTGGGTTTTACTATATATTTAATGCATTTCTTTGCTTAGATCTGTATTCAATAACGCTTGTTTAATATTGGTAAACATTGCCTCAGAGTAACTCCTTCTCAGGATCAAAAGTCCCCATTCCTCTGGGGAGGCAAGATTCAATTGCATCAGGATTAGTTTACCTTCTAACAACTTCACGTGGCCATAATTAAACACATAAGTATTAGAGCTGTAGCTTTAGCTCCAGATAAGCACATTTGAGAATGGGATTTATTCGTGTCGCCAAAACGTTACAATAGCAGGAGATGCGGGAAATTCACCATTTTGTTGGGTGAATCAGAATAACTTGGCTACTTTCTGTTCTAGGTAGTTTGAGGGAAAACAGAGAAGTTGCTTGGAATACTTCTGCCTTCAGAAGTCTAGTGACCATCCATTCAGTTCAGTGGTTTCCAAAACAATTAAAGAAGTTTCTTCTAATCGGATTTTGGCAATTCACTGTTGAAATTTAAGATAGACAACAGGCCCAATTGCATTTCTTCAGCCCCTAGAAGCTGCCCATCTGACTTCCAACATAGCCCAGATCCCAAAGACACACACCCTATTATTACACATCAGTAAATCAAAGAACCTTTTGCCCAAGAGTGAACAGTGGGGAGTGGGCTCTGCCAAACCTTCTGCTGCTGTTCATACAGTGTTGACTGGTGTGCCAACTGTGCCCCTTTTTGGCAACAGTAGATCTAGCCATTGTAACACATGCCCTAGTCACATCAAGATTAGACTACTTTAATAAGGGCAACCATTGAAAAAGCATTTGGAGGCTTTCCATAAAAACAGCCCTGCTGGATCAGATATCAACAAGATATCTGTATCCTTCAATGGTCAACGACTCTGCTCTATGTTCCCTCAGTGTGATACGGCCTTCTCAACTGTGGCCCCAAGTTTATAGAGCCTCCTGGCCCTGGAGGCCTGAACAGCCCTCTCATTTTCAGTGTGCTGAAACATGAAGATCTTTTTGTTTTTGACTAGCTGTTGGTGAAATAGCTATTATAGATTAATAATCATTACATGGGTTTTCCCCTCTGCATTTTCTACTGCTATTACAGTGCAATCCTATGCATGTTTACTCAGGAATAAGCAACATTTTGTTCAGTGGTGCTTACATACAGGTAAGTGTGCCAAGACCGCAACATCAGTTTTGTTTAATTAGTTCTGTTATATCATGATATTTTAAAGTTGGTCTTGATATTTTATTGGTTTTGATACAGAGATGTTACCCTACCTATAGAAAAATACCACTTTTCCCACTTCCTACAAGGCCAATGCGGTTTACATTCTGTTAAAACAATATAAATCAAAACATCATTGATGGGTTCTGAGCTGTCTGTGATGGATCAGGAGAGAGATCTTGGGGTAGGGGTGGACAGCACAATGAAAGTGTCAACCTAGTATGCAGCGGCTGTGAAGACTACCAATTTCATGCTTAGGATAATTAAAACAGAGATTGAGAATAAAACTGCCATTGTACAACTCTATGGTAAGGCCACATCTGGAGTATTGTGCCCAGTTCTGGTTGCCACATCTCAAGAAGGAACTGGAAAAGGTGCAGAAGAGAGTGACCAAAATGATTAGTGGGTTGGGGTTACCGCCCTTAAGAGGAAAGGTACCCTGAAGAGCTTTTGGAGCTCTTCAGTCTAGAAAGCATCTGAGGAAAGACATGATTGACAGCCCAATCTTGCATAAGGATCCGCCGGGCAGCCTAGGCCGCCCACTGGATCCTGATCTCCACAGCGGGCAGCAGGCAGCCCACGGTGGAAAGTCTACTCGGGGAAGGGGACACTCGTCCCCTTCCCCAAGTGTAATGGCGGCTGGGGCCAATAGGCCTCCTCGGCTTTCCACCAGCTATTTTGCTGGCAGAAGTCGGAGGAGGCCATGTAGCGGCCCAGCCGCCTGGTAGGGGCCAGGATATGGCGGACGCCATGCCCCCGCCCCCAGCGGCTGGGCCTATGGCAGCCCTCCTGCCTCCGCCGTCCCTCCCCCATCCGCCAACCTGGACTTACCTGGGTCTGGCGGGCCAAGGGCTCTGGCAGCGGAGCCTTGCGCTGGCCTTCCCAGCTCTAAAATATTCGCAAACGTGCTAATTTAGAGCGGGATTGCGCTCTGAGTCATATAAAATTATACACAGGATGGATAGAGGGAAGTTTTTTTCCCTTTTACACAATACCAGAACCAGGGGACATCCATTAAAATTGACTGCAATGGCACCTGACCTAGATGCCTTTAAAAGGGGATTAGACAGAATTATGAAGAAAGGTCCATCACAAGTTACAAGTCATGATGACTGCATGCAACCTCTTGGTTTTAGAGGCATCTGGTGGGCCACTGTGAGATATAGGAAGCTAGATGGGCCCTTGGCTGACCCAGCAAGGCTCTTCTTATGTTATACATAATAAAAAGGCAAACTATAACAAAAGAGGGGGATTCCAACCCAAAGCTTGTGTAAAGTGGTGGAAGGATACTACTGAGGGGGCCAAGCAGGTTTCAAGGGGGAGGAAGTTCCAATGCCTGGGGCTACAACCAAAAACACCTGTGTCTCTGTCAACTACATGTCCAAAGGAAAGAGAACACAGAGCAGGACTCCAACTGATGACCAAAGTAGGTGAACAAATTCATATGGGGAGGTGTGCTCCTTCAAATTTCTTGGTGTCAAACCACGCAGGGCATTAAACAGGTCATAACCAACATCATGAACTGAACACGGAAGCATACTTGGAACCAATGATGTTGATGTAGGATGGGAGGCCACACTAGGATATGTGCAACAGCGTTTAGTACCAGCTGCAGCTTTCAGACACTCTTCAAAGGCAGTCCCACATACAGCACAGTGCAGTAATCCAGTCTGGCTGTGACTAACACATGTGTTACACTGGGCACAGTTGGCACACCAGATGAAGCTGGACAAAAGCATCCCTAGCCACAAATGCCACTTGCTTTATTGCTATGTTTGTGTTATGAGTCACCTTGGGGGACCATTGGGTGGGGTAAAAATTCCTAAACACAAAAATATTAGGGAATAAGGTAATAAGTCACCCTGTGCCTACATTTTAGATAACAGAAAACAAGAGTCAGAATTATACTTTACTGGATTTCAGTCCTTGCTCAATATGAAACTATGATCCCACTTCAGAATTAGTTGCCAACAGAATGTAGATGAACACCTGAAAGCGTCACACAAAATGCTGCACATAAGGTCTATTTTTCTGCTCAATACATTATACATTATGGCAGTGCAAGCCCTTCTATGTCAGCCTGGATACAGAAGGATAAAAACCAGAGATGGACACTGACAATAGGTAGGTAGCCTGCCATGGAGTTGCTCATTTGCACTGCATGAGACACTCTAAGTCAAATAAATTAAAAGCAATTAACATTCCTTGCAATTTTCATTGGACCGGAAGTCATGAAGGTATCCACCCTACTAGAATATAAACCACACAAATTATGGCATCACAGAAGGCTATTCCAGGTTCTATTTAACTTTTTGCTGGTAGTAGGTTTGCTTAGTGTACAAATATTTATTTTTCTCTGTTTACTTTCCATGGACTTTAATATATATATTTAGAACACGAAGTCTGCGGTCAACAGATTCTGAACAAAGTTAAAGTTGTCTATGAGCATTCAGAAAGCATCAGGAGACATGGATGAGTATTGCTAAATTGTCCTAAAGACTATGCTGTATAAGGATCACAATTGTTTCTTTAATCATAATGAGTCCAAAGAGAACCACTGATACATCTATGAAGATACAGGTGGGCTCCCATATCCGCTGGGGATATGTTCCAGGCCCCTCCATGGATACTTGAAACCATGGATAAGAGCGAACACCGCCTCCATGGTTTCCTGAGGGGCCCCCCACCCTGCCTCCCCTGCAGGCAGGCATGCTTGCCCCCCCCCAGCTCTTATTTTTCTTTCAGCAAGCTTTGTTTCTTCCTTAAAACAAACAGAGAAGCAGCCTCCATTGCAGGCAGGTAGAACGAGACTAAGTCCTAGAGAGGCTCTGCAAGGTTTCTGTTAACATTGCAGAGCCTCTCTAGTACTTAGTCTCGTTCTACTTGCCTGTAATAAGCATCCAGAGGCTGCTTCTCCTGTTTGTTTAAGGAAGAAACGAAGCTTACTGGGAAAAAAGTAAAAGCCTAAGGGGGTCTTCACGATCCGTGGATAACTGAAACCGTGGATAGCGAATCAGTGGATATGGGGGCCCACCTGTACTGTTTTCAAGTGCTGTAACTGTTTGATAATTTTATAACCTGAATTTCCATTAAAAATGTTCCAAGGTGGGCTTCCAGTACGGAATACAAAACACAAAGAATACTGTAGTTCCGAACAGGAGGCGGGAGTCACAGACAATCTAATCCAAAAATAGCCCATCAATTGGTTGTTTCATTAAACCATGAAAGTGAATAGTCTTTCCTTTGATCCTAATGAATCACTTCTTCAAAAACTCTATAATGTGTGGGGGAGGCAAAGTTACTAGCAGCTTAAAGTATCCTGGAAAGAGGAGTAAAATTAGGTTCTGTGCACAATGAGGTTCACTTTCTCTGAGTTCACTCTTCTTCCCTTCCAAACTCTCCGTAACACTAAATATGCTCACTACTTTGCATTGTGTACCATGCAGGTTCCTGGGATAACTGCGCACCTTCCTACTTACATAGTCCTGAACTTAAGCAGGCAGCCCTATTATAATAATAATAATAATAATAATAATAATAATAATAATAATAATAATACAGTATTTATATACCGCCTTTCTGATCATTAAATTTCTCCTCCGACTTTAATTCAAGGTGGTGTACATGGGCAGGCTGTTCTAAACCCCAAGGGGTTTTTACAATATAATAATGTTCTAATCTTTCGTAGAACCCTTCATTCGAGATGTTGCTTTCACAGTCCAGCTCTCTCTCTCTCTCTCTCTCTCTCTCTCTCTCTCTCTCTCTCTCTCTCTCGCCTCAGCTGACAACTTTGTACAAATCGATGGTAAGGCCACATCTGGAGTATTGTGTCCAGTTCTGGTCACCACACCTCAAAAAGGATATAGTTGAATTGGAAAAGGTGCAGAAAAGAGCGACCAGAATGATTTGTGGGCTGGAGCACCTCCCTTATGAGGAAAGGCTACAGCGTCTGGGGCTTTTCAGCCTAGAAAAAAGGCGCCTGAGGGGGGACATGATTGAGACTTATAAAATTATGCATGGGATGGAGAGAGTGGATAGAGGGAAATTCTTCTCCCTCTCGCACAACACCAGAACCAGGGGACACACACTAAAATTGAGTGGAGGGAGAGTTAGAACAGACAAAAGAAAATATTTCTTTACCCAGCGTGTAATTCATCTGTGGAACTCCTTGCCACAGGATGTGGTGATGGCATCTGGCCTAGATGCCTTTAAAAGGGGTTTGGACAGATTCATGGAGGAAAAGACCATCACAGGTTACAAGCCATAAGCAACCTCCTGGTTTTTAGAAGTGGGTTTTCTCTGTGCCAGGTGCAAGGGAGTGTCAACGGGAAACAGGTTATCTTGTTGTCTTGTGCTCCCTGAGGCATCTGGTGGGGCCACTGTGTGACACAGGAAGCTGGACTAGATGGGCTTTTGGCCTGATCCAGCAGGGCTCTGTTCTTATGTTCTTATGACACAGGCAACCTTGACTGCCACTCAAGTGCTGCAGCTGCAGTTCCACTCCCTCACAGAGGCTCTGCAGCTTATCAGCTCAGCGTGCCAGACATCTCAGGTTCCAGACTAGAGAACAGAAAAGTATTCATCAAGCCAGAGAGCTTAGTAGTCTTGTATGATGGAAGGGGAGGGGAATTTCCAATCATTAATCCCCACCCACTGCAATTCCTCATAAGCCCCCAACTTGACCTATGCAAGCAAGTTGG